>CM057846.1:30571752-30585713 GCA_030068395.1 Apalone spinifera
AGTTGGGGCCACACAAGTGAGATGCAAAAGAACACCTCCAAAACCCCCAAGCCTCACTAATGTGGTCCCAACTGTGCTGGTAGGGGGCAGGGGCCGGGGAGAGGGTGCTGCTGGGTTGCAGGATGCTGGCACAAGTGGCGGGGTGCTGAGACAAGATGCTGGGGTCAGGGACATGGTGCTGCTGGGCACTGGGGTGGGTGGCAGGGTGCTGGGACAAGGAACAGGGTGGTGTTGGGTGCTAGGGTAGATGGCAGGGTGCTGGGGACAGGGTGCTGCTCGGGTGGGTGGAAGGGTGCTGGGGCCGGGGACAGGGTGCTAGGGCCAGTACTGGTGGGGACAGGGTACTCTTGGGGGGTCTGGACACGGGACAGGGCAGCTGGGACCCGTATCTGGCAATCCTGCAGCACTTCTGGGTTCCAGGAAGTGTGGGACTGCATTTCCCCTTCCCAAACAGCTGGTGAGCGTGCTGCATGAACAGCAGGGCTGTTGCACTCCAGGAACTTACTTCCACGATACCATCCTGTGTGGGGGAGAGGGGAAGGGAGGGTGCGGGGAGTCCCAGTGCAGAGAGTGCTGCCTGCACGGTCGGAGATGCGCAGACCCGGGTCTCCTGACCTCCCCCTCACCACCACCACGCAGAAAGGCCGCGAAACTAATTTACTGGGTGCCACAGACCCAGCTGTTCAGGCAGCACACGCCAGCTCCTTTGGGAGAGGGGTTTGGATAGAGGTTGGGTGTGGAAGGGAGTTTGGGGTAGGGGATTGATGTGCGGGAGAGGGTGTGGGGTCAGAGGAAGTTTAGATGAGGTGTGGGGTTGTGACCTTGGGCAGGGGATTAAGGTGCTGGGTCTGGGAAGGAGTAGGGGTGCAGGAATGAATTTTGACCTGGGGGACGGGTGTGGCAGGGAGTGTAGGGTCTGGAGGGAATTGTGATCTGGGGCAGCATGCAGAGGATTTGGGTAACCTAGAGCAGAGGGGGGTGAAGACCTGGGGCAGGGAGTTAAGAACTGGCAAGGGCGGGGGTGCAAGAGGCAGGCTATGGCTGGGAGTTACTTACCTTGGCGGCTCCCAGCCAGCAGTCCAATGGGGTCCCTGAGGCAGGCTCCCTCCTGTAGCAGCCCCAGCCACATGGGTTCCTTCCATGTGCTGCTCAGAGCCATGCTTCCCTGGGGGGCACACTCCCCTTCCCCCAAGCTAATTGGGTTCTAGGGGTGGGCGAGCACATGAACTCTTTTGCCCCCTGCCAGGGTCATGCAGCATCTAGAGTGGTGATTCTCAATTGTGGTCCATGGACCACTGGTGGTCCACAGGAACATTGTCCAAAGTCACATGGTGTGCGCAGGCACTACCGTTAGGCTGTTTTACGCCATGTTCACAAGCACGCGGTGCATCATCCATAGTGTCACCTAGGACGCAACTGCATTGTGTTGCCAGTAACTTCCGTCTGAGGCTCTGAGCAGCAGTGTAGCTGCCCTGTCATGCTGAGCGGTTGCTGTGTTGTTCATCCTGTGCTACATGTGCTGGAGGTGGTCCACGAAAATTTTTTGATTGGCCTGGTGGTCTGTGGACTGAAACGAGTTGAGAACCACTGATCTAGAGGGAACCACCAGCTATTTTGAACAACCGGTGGTTCCTGCTACATGCCACATGCCCCTGGTGGGGGAGAGGAGGAGATTTTACATGCTTCCCTGCCCTCAGGTCAATCATCGCAGGTGGGGGCAAGGGAGTGTGCAAAGTCTCTCGCTCCCACCAGCAGCGCACGGCACATAGACGAAGCCACCAGCTGTCCAAAATGGCTGATGGTTCCAGGATGGCAACCCTGGCAGGGGACGAGAGACTTTGCACGCTTCCCTGCCCCCAGCTGTGATGATTGGCCACGGGCAGGGGGAAAACACACAAAATCTCCTACTCACTCTCCTGCCACCAGGAACACACAGCGCATAGAGGGAACCGCCAGCCATTTTGAACAGCTCATAGTTCCATCTATGCACCAACCACCCGTGGCGGCAGGCAGGGGGTGGACACTTCTTTTGCTACCCCGTCCCCAAGCCAACTGGGGCCTGGGAAAGGCAAAGCAAGCAAAGTCTCTTGCCTCCGCCCTCCCTGCTGAGGCAGGCCGCAGGCCGGATCAAATGGTTTGGTGGGCCTGATTTGGCCCATTGGCCATATCTTGCCCACCCTGATATAAAGCTTACTTACAATTTAGCAAAATTTTCCTTCTGTCAAAGGACAATTCATTAACAATGTCAGTTCACACAGACTTGTTAAACAGAGGAGCGGCCCGAGGCAGAGGCAGCTGGCGCCCGAGGCAGAGGCGCGATCGGCACCCCCACCTGCACGGCTGTCAATGGCCTTGACGTCATCATCGGGCGCTCGGGCCAGCGGCACCCTAGGCAACTGCCTAGTTTGCCTAGGCTCACAGGCCACCCCTGCTTAAACAGCAGGATGAAGTTTTAGCTAAGTGGCTAAGTCACATTTACATTTCATCACAAGCTCAAGAAATCACTCCTAAAGCTATGGCATATCACACATACTACACAGGTCTGCTTATGTGTTAGCTTTATTTCACAAAATGGAAATTACGGATACTGTTGATTGAAAGCACACATCTTAATGCTCGATTGCCAACATGATTTGCTAAATCAAGAAACAAGGGGCTGTAAATGCACTTTCCTTCAACTCTCACTCAATCCTTAAATGACAAGCTTTTGCTGTTTCCGTATCTCCTATAGGATAGCAATTGTAAACAGCAACCCTAAGTGCCACCAGGTTTCTCCTCATGCTAATGCTTTTGCATTTACAGAATACAAAGCATTCCTAAAAAGCACTTTATTTGGTCAGTCTCCTGTTCTGTTTTCAGTCTATTCCTTATGTTTATAAGAGAGAACAGAACTAAACCTTGGCCAGCTCTGCTGCTTTTACTTAAGTCAATAATCCCATTAAAGATTCATCATGTATGGATTGCTGAATCAGAAGTTACCAAATGTCTTAACAATTCCAAGTTTAGTAAAGATCTTCAGAGCTTCAGTGTAGATCAAGGGTTAGTAACCTGTGGCTCAGTATAGAACCAAATATGGCTCTTTTGTCATTCCAAAATACATGCAACTTTTAAAATCAAAATGAAAAATTAATTCAAAATTTAAAAAATGCGTAATTACTCATGTCAAGATGGTCTTTTTTTGGTCTATTTCTCCTTTAACCAGAGGTGAAAGTGTGGCAGTGCACTCCGGCAAGAGCCGGCTGTGGGACTCGGCTCGTTTAAAGGGCCGGCAGATGGCGCGCTGTAGGGGACGCATGCACGCTCCAAGCGTGAGAGAATAGTGAGAGAGACTAGTAGCAGCAGATGCCTCCATCTAGCCACAATGGCCCAGCTTTAGCCCACCTGACAGCCACAGTCTGTCCCCAGCCACTGTGCTCCTGGGGCAGACTGCAGCCCAGCCATGGCAGCCTGCAACAGCTCCAACAGCCCAGCTTGGGATCCAGCCGCAGCAGCCTGGCCAACAAGGCCGCCAATCAAGGCCCAGCTCCCACCTGGCCACAGCCTCCTGTCCCTGGCCCCAATCCTGGGGCAGATCACACGGTCTGGCCCCCATCTGGCTGCAGGAAGGGCTGGTGTTGGCCCCGCTCTTGTGCGGCATGGGTTGGAGGGAAGGCCACAATCCAGCTACAGCGACCCTGGCCCAGTCCCTCGGCTAGCCACTGCTGCCTGGGAGTAGTAGCCCAGCCTCAGCCGGTTAGAGAAGAAACAGGCGACCCAGGAGCAGATGGGGTAAATGGAACTGCTTTATTGTCCATGCACGTTCACCTCGAACATTCAACACAACGTCCGAGTGACAACAACCTGGTGCCAATCACACCCTTTTATCTATTTTAGTATGTTAATTCACACGTCTATCACTACTAAATAAGGTTTTAAGTAAAGTAATGTTAACTCCTAAACAATGAATATTAATAAGTAGGTGATTAATACAATTCTACCCACCCCTGTTACTTGTTTATTGGTTTTTAGTTGAATCAGTATTACTTACTGTCTTAATCAGCAGCTTATAGGGAGAGAGAAAGCACTTCAACCCTGAAAATGTTTTTACAGACAAGTGCGAAGACAAAACAAGACACTGTTCGGTGCAACCATCTTTCAAGGCTTCCAGAACAAAGGTGAAAAACACGTTTAAAAGGCAATGACGACGCCTATTCTGGCTAGAACCCTTACCCGTTGATGTATAGTCAATCCCAGACCCCTATTCATTTTTATATATTTCAACACAGACAGGTAAAATAATCTGGCCTCAGGGCTACCCCACATACTCTGCTTCCCATCCCTAGTGCCCTGCTCTGCCTCCTGCACTTCGCACACATCCCAACTCCCTGCCCTAAGCCCTTCATGCACTCCAACTCTGACTCCTGCACCCCATACCCACAAACTGCACCCCCAGCAACAGCAGAAGTCCCATTAAATAAAGTCTGTGAGAACAATGTTTCATTTATGCTATTATTAATCATTATGTCAATTATCAATAATATTAAGTTATATATTTTCAGTCATGCAAATAAGCATTCTTATACTAGCACTTTGTTGACTGCTTCTGAATTTTGATGTAGTTTGGCTCTCTGGTTTGAAAAGGTTGCCAACCACTGGTGAAGATTCAGTGTGCCCTGTTCTACAATTCAGAAAACAAGAGCACTTCCAAGATATACTTATTTATTTTATTCCATTAATGCTGCCTTTTCCACTTTTCACTCAGATGTAAATTTTGTTAAATGCTTATTCCTCCAAATCATACTAAAGGCAGTCTCCCCTTTTAAATTCCTAGACCTCTACAAGAATAAGGTAGTTATGCATTAGAAGTCACTTGAAGTACTCCAGATTATACTGTAATAGGACTCTAAAGAACCTGAATTGTAAATTGTAGCTATTATGAAGCCTATGGTGAATGGTTTTCTTAAGCTACAAAGACCTATTTTAAAATTTACTTTTGTGTAGCTACTGAAAAGAGTTTAGTTTCTATTTTGAAGTACCAGTGTGTTAAAATTGTATTTAAAAGGCCAATCTTTCCTGTGGCTCTAACAACTAGGTTTAGTTTAACTCCAATCATTATACACAATCACGTAGATTTAATTGTCAGTGGAGTGCAGACATGGTATGCCTCTGGCTCCTGCAGAAGCTTTGATTCGTGAACATTTCACTGATTTTGCGTAATGAGAGCAATGCCAAATGCATTAGCAAAACAAAGGAAACATGCATGTCAGAACTGATGAATAGTGGGGCAGCCACAGTGCTGCAAGTACAAGTTTCCAATCAGACATTCGTCAGCCACAAAATAAGCATCACATATCTCATTTCTCTCGTGCCTAATGGGAAGTAAAAGACTATGCACAAATCAAAGAAGAATTTTCTAAGAAAAAAAGTAAATTATTATTAGTAATTATAAATCACCACAATGATCCAGGCCTCCGCAGCATATGTTAATCTTAATTCAATATAGTATCTCATTTTGAAATGGAATTATATTTGTATGCATCATTCAATCAAACCCTCCTACCAAAGAAAAATACTGCATCCCCAACACCCCAGGATTTATTACATATACTCCTGACATTTTTTGCAGAATTATCAGACATGGCCACCTCAACCATCTTATGGACCACATGATGCTCCTCTATCTTATTCAGGGTGGCGGGGCCCAAAGAGGCAGCAGGAATCATTCCTCCACCCCCACCCCAACCCTCACTGCAGTGGCAGGAAGCAGAGCAACCCAGCAGCCTGTTCCACCTTCCCACCATCTCCCAGCTGGGTTGCTCTGCTTCACCACAGTGGCATAAAATTTCAGATGAGGGTGCACTCTGGTTTTCTGATTGATATACAACAGCATTAGAGTTTCTATATTGTTCTCAGTTCTGTTGCTCGTGCAACATAACAGATACGTCTATGCACTGAAGTGACAAGAACCTCAAGCTCAGTCATATAAAAGCTGGTGGGACCAAATTTTGGTTAGTCTACATACCACAAACAGTCACACATGAATGTAACAAAAGCTATATGGATAAGAACCCACATTGGATTAGAGACCCACACAGTTTCTCCAATTTCAACATACTCGTATGCTTAGATACCACGCTGAGAGGCACATTAGGTATTAACCCTCTAATCTAAATAAGAAAAAAAAAAATCTGTGCAGGATTGTTGCTGGGTCAAAGAGCATAAGTGTACTAAGTACGCACACCATAGCTCAAAACTCTTTCGCCAGCTTGGTGATGCCCTTCAACCTAGTATGTGGCCAAAACCGAGATACTTCTGCTAATAAGCCTTGTCTTCTTTAGCATGCATCTACGCATCAAACCAGCTAGAATTTATCATTACTTCAGAATTTAACTTCATCTATTTGACTAGTTATACACATGATCTTAACCAAAAGTAATACACTAGCATAAAGAACATTTTCAAAAGGGTCTAAGTGACTTAGCTACCTAAGTTTCACTGAAAGGCAATGGGGTTTATGATTTAAGACAGTTAGGCACTTTTGAAAATTTTCTCTCAGAAGTAGCTCTTATACAGTCACTTGACAGGTCATCCAATCAAGACTCTTGCACTGACCCAGGACCAAGTAAACTTAGACCATTACTGGCAGATGTATGTCTAACCTCCAACAACAGAGATTCAATTCCACAGGCTTCGTTGGAAGCCTATTCTTTTACTTAACTATGTTTTTATTAAAAAGTTTTTTCTTGTATCTAACCTAAATCTCCTTCACTACAGATTAAGCCCATTACTTCTTGTCCTACCTTCAGCGGATACAGAGAACAATCAATCAGTAACTTCTTTATAATACCTTAATATTTTGTCATTCAATTTTTAATTATTCAGATATGTATCAATTTTTAGGAGGGGTTTTATCCTTCAAATATCCAGTTATTGGAACATATTAATTCAACAGGGCATTCATACTATGTGTTTGTACAGCACACAACACAAAGTAGCTATACCATAACTGAAGCTGTTGGACAGTACAGTAATACAAATTATAAAATAGTAATCAGTGTGGCATCCTTACATTAAATTATGCAAATGGTACAGAAAACAGCAGACTGCATACCAAGCTTACAACTCAATTATTTAAAAATAGTTCAGAATAGTTAGCTTTAAATAGCAATGTTCATTACATGTGAAAGATATGCTATTTTTGTCCATACTTTCTTAAAACCAGGTACCCTTCCTAAAAACCTCAAAGCAGCAGTTTCTAGACTACAGTCCATGGCAACCGGTAGTCTATAAAATACAGTTCCAAGAAACTGCAGCTAAAGATTCTGTGTAATAACCTTACTCCAGATCATGTATTCTTCCTGGTTACATCCACACTGCAAGGTTTTTGTGCAAAAACCTACGGAGCGTCCACACCTCAAATGAGCTTTAGTGCAAGTAAATTGGCAGTAAAACGGCAGAAAAGAGGGCTTTTTCCGGTGTAGGTAAACCTCCTTTTATGAGGCATAACTCCTTTTTGCGCTACAGCTCTTGCACAAAAAGGCACGTGTGGACGCTCTGCAGGGGTTTCTTGCACAAAAAGAGTCTATCAGAAAAAGCACAGGTGCTCGGATGGCCATCATGTTTTTTGCGCAAGAGCGTCCATGTAGCGTGGACGCTCTCTTCCGCAAAAGTACATGGCTTTTGCAATGCGCTTTGAGGTGTGGACGTGCTCTTGCACAAGAAGTTTTTGCGCAAAGAATCTTGCGCAAAAGACTTCTTGCACAAGAAGCCTGAAGTGTAGACGTAGCCCCTCTGTTCACCTCACAGAGGTTATGGAATATTGTACATTTTGCAATAAAAATACCCACATCATTTATATCATATTTTAGTCATACATCTATCAGTATGTTTTAGATCAGTGATTCTCAACCAGGGATACAAAGAGGTCTTCCATGGGGTACTATTTAGATTAGGGAGGTAAAATCCTTGTTCATCAGTTAAACCTCCTGCTGCCAGCTCCCCCACGCAAGACTCCTTTGCTGCCACTGCCAGCTTCTCCCCCCTCTCCACCCGCACGTGGGGGGCTGGCAGCAGGAGCTTGCAGCCACACATAGCAGGGGTGGACAGATTTCTGCTCCCAGCTCCCCCACACAGTGGGCTGGCAGCAGGAGCAATCATCAGCCCTGTGTGCAGGGAACTGCTCCCAGGTATCAGTTAATCAGTACCTGGTAAGCATCACCCAGTAAGATTAACTGGTTACCTGTTCTTATCCCTAATCTAGATATTTGCCTGGTTTTACAACAGGCTACATCAAAAGTACTAGAAAACTCAGTACAAACTAAAATGTCATACAATGATTTGTTTACACCCTTCTATATAATATATCAAAGTTCTCAAACTGTGGGCAAGCTCATTTTAATGCAGTTACCAGTGCCAGCGTTAGACTTGCAGAAAGCCCAAGCCCTGCTGCAGGGGGCTGAAACCAAAGCCTGAGTTTTTAAGTGAGGTGAAATTTGGGGTATGAAAGACAAATCATACTCTTGAAAGGGAAAGGCTGAGAACTACTGCTTTAGATACTCATCTGGGCACACTGTGTGAAGAGTGGGCAGAGTAAAGGTGCACATTAAACCTTTTTCTGAATAGCACCAGTTTTAGAACCATATGCGGGATGTAGATAGTAAATGTAGTGCTTTTCTCAGTATACAGATGAATGAAGTAGATGGAGTTTTGGCTCATGCTGTGATCCAAATGAGAGGGTGCATCTGTATTGTATATGATAGGCAAACAAAGGAATAAACTAATTATTTTCAACGTGTTATATTGCTCTCCACTGAGCCCCTTCCACACACAATCAACAGCAACAGAGAAGAACATAGGTTTCAGAGAGATAGCCGTGTTAGTCTGTTTCAGCAAAAACAGTAAGGAGTCTGGTGATACTTTTAAAGACTAACAAATTTATTAGGGTATTAAAACATAAGCTTTCGTGAGCTACAACTCATTGCCTCAGGCCAAGTCTATATTAATGGAGAAGATTGAATCAAGATATGCAACTCCAGCTATGTTTATTATGTAACTGGAGTAGACGTACCTTGATTCGAGTTTCCCTGCTGTCCCCACAGCAGGAGGCCAATGGGAGCAAACACTCACGTCAACTTCCCTTACTCCTTACACTCCTCGCGGGAGCACTGGCCATTGATAGGGATGCCCTCTGAGTTTGATTTAGTCAGTCTTAACTAGACCAGCTAAATCGAACTCCAAAAGATCAATCACAGCAATGTCAATTTTCTCTGGCCTCAGATGCTGAAGAAAGAAAGAAAAGAAAGAGACAGGGAGAAAGGAAAAAAGGAAAGAGATGGGAGCATGACATCAGTGCTAATTAATGTATCCCATCTCTATATCCTTTCTTTCCCCTCTTTCTGTCTTTCTTTTTCTCTTCAGCATCAAGGAAGTGAGCTGTAGCTCATGAAATCCTATGCTCTAAAACCCTAATAAATTGTCTTTAAAGTGCCACCAGACTCCTCAGTTTTTTTAGACAAGAACGAAGTGGACATCATACGTTCTCCAAAACTGGGGGTGTTTAAAACTCCCTATAAGTACAGCCAAAGTACAGACCAAAATGATGACCGCAGCAGCCTAAATGAAGAAAAATGGTCAATCTACATTTAACAGAAATTTAATTTCAATTATAAAATGTTTATAGGCTACATATTTTTGCCTATCAGATTATAGTTTAAGATTCCTCCCTCCCTGACTTTTACAGAAGAAATTGCATTACCATGAAACAAACCAGACTGACAGCTCTACAGAAAGATATAGAATAAACAACAGCCGTGCAAGCATCTCTCAACTGTCCTACTCATGTGCCTCCACTTTGATCTGAACAGCCTTCTTCAAAAGAGGGACAAGGCAGTTTCAGTCTCCACGCCCATTCAAACCGTGATCTTCTTACTAAGTCTGGTCAGGAGCATACAAATTAGCATCAACGGTGGTAGCAAATTTTGCCCGTTTCTATACTACACAACTTGGATTGAAGTAAGTAAAAAGCTTGTCTAATTATGCTGATATCAACCTCTAAAAGACATGCTTAAATCATTTTAAGTCATACTTAAAACAGATTAGTTTACTACACTGAACAGACTGATTTACGCACATCTATATTAGGAGTTCTCATGGATTAACTAGACAGATATTCAGATATATTACAGCAAGTTTCCAGTATATATAGGACAAACCTCAACAGGAACTAGACAAAGAATACAAATTTATTTCACACAGACCACAGAACAGTCTTTGGAAAATAATGACACTGCATTCTAATGTAATTGCACTGGATGTAGGTCAAGCCAGAATGTGCATAAAGCGTTGTTATACCCATTATGGTCCATGATATTAGTGAAACAAGGTGGGTGAGGATTAACTTCTGCTGGTGAGAAAGACAGAATTTGATCTTCTGTCACTACTGCCCAGGACTGAATTCATGCATGTGTCATAAAGGGAGAAGGCTCAAATCCTATTCAGCCTGAAAGCTGAACAGTTTACTTAAATAAATATGATAAAGAACTATTTTACAGGGCAAAAATGAGTGATTCTTTATTTTTATAAACAATGGAGGTATCAGTAAACCTCCATTTAAAAAGTGAAATATTTGCCTACATTGAGTATTCTAATTTGCACATATCTCAAAATTTTCAAAAAAAAATTAAAATTTTCCTTATAAAAAGTTCTGAATTGTTAGAAGTTTAATATATGAGACAGTGGGTTTTTTCCAATAGTCTGGAGATAACTGATGAAGCAAGCACAAAATCTTACCACGCCCAGTTTCTCAGAAGCATTAGCTTTCCATAGACGAATGTTCATCTCATCTGAGCCACATAGAATGTATTTGCTGTCAGAGGTCCACTTGACGGTGATGACATGCTGCATTCTCTTTGTATGATATACCTCTCTAAAAGAAGCAAGAAGAAACTTTAGAAAATGTGTTATAGTTGCTTTCCTGATTATTTGCTGCCTTTCCAATATCATGAAGCTCTCTTTCTTCAAAGTCCAAATATTGGTTCCACAATAAACCATTACCGATAAAAATGGTTTTGTTTAGAAGAGAATAGTCTCCAAACTGATACATACCAAGTTCTCCAATTAAATTCCACGTAGACTCTACTTACAAAACATCATCTGGATAATACTTAAAAAACAGGTTCATCTTTTCCATAACATCTAATTAGCAGAAGAATTGCTGTCTTTAGCCTCTCAAAGTCAGTCATACAGACATGCAATAACTACAAATCCCAGACAACTATTTCTTTATAAATTGCACTTTCAATGGTATTTATTAGTATAATGTCATACTGAGTAAGTTTGAGTATGGGAATTGTAGAGATAAACTTAGTTTGCCTGGCACAAATACTGTGAATGAGTGAATAGAGAGGTTTGAAATCTCAGAACATTAATATGAATTTGGAGATGTGTCAGTTACTTATTCCCTGTAATTTTCATCCTTTACCCCCAGAACTCTAGCCTCCTCCTTTGTCAGTCAATGAGGAATTTGCAGAACTATAGGAGAAAACAGATTAAAATAAAAATGGTTCAGCACAAACATGGGTGATGACCATTGTTGACAAACAGGTGAATGATTCAGAACAGCAATGTTGCTTTTAAACTAATAACTAACAATCAATTTCTGCAGACTAACAAATCAACCTTTCCTTCAACATTACTAGCAACAGTTGAAAAATAAATCAGTGCCAACCTTCAGAAATGATCCTTTTTTTTTTCAACAAACTGGAACTTTCAGCTAACTTATGAGTGAAAATGTCTAAATGTTACATTGAAAACAAACTTCAATTTGGATTTCATTCAATATTTACTAAGCAAACAAGTGGATCAATAACATTTACACAGAGCAATACATCTGTTTCAGATACATAAAAAATTTAACAAACTTGTACTACGTCTTATATTTATCAATGTTCTATCATTTGACAATGAACATTTTTAGTTTAGTCAAACTTCATGTTTTAATTTTTTTAGTATTTAAAATAAAATACTTTTTACATACTTGATAATTAAACAAAAAAAACCAGATAAAAATAGTTTTAAGAGAAAAGTAACACATATAGTGCCTTTTATACAAAAAAGGGGGAACCTAGTGACCTCAGTGGATTTTAGATCAGGCCCAAAATACATTACAGTAGTGGCTAAGTATCGTTATTGCTATTTTAGAACTGTCAAAATAAAGGCTATCTATGCTTAAAAAATAATTCAAATTAAGTTAGGGTATGATTTTAAGGCACAACAGCTATTCTGGACCAGATCCATTTGTAAACACACTCCAAAGTAAAAGTGCCTTTTTTTTTTCCTATTTCACTTAATCCATTGGGCTAAGTTAAAAAAGATCAAGGCACACTTAATACAGAATTAAAACAACACATGGGGGTAATCCCGAATGGCTCCGAACACAGATAAGCCCTTAGGCACACAGAAGTTAAGTGATTTAATCTAGCTACACAGGAAAGCAATTGCAGAGCCAAGATTATGTCTAGGTCTTGAGGCTCATTGCATCATCCAAAACACTGAACCAAGATGCCTCCATTAAAATCCAAACTACTGGGAATGTAAAACAGTAAGTCAAGAACAAAGTTCCCTCAAAGCTACGTGGCTATGCAACTGCACAGCTATTTTCTGAGCCCCGCCCAGAGGTTCAAAGCTTCTCGCGCAGGCAGGGAGCTCAGCTGACCGGCGAGGGGCAGGGCATCTATAAACAGCAGCTAACCGCTGTCGCATGCTGAACTGAAGAGCTCCCAGAGCAAAAAATCAGATGAGATAAGCAGGTAATAAACAGGTAGTGGGAGGGAAGGAGGAATTAATTACTTGGCTTGGGGGAAGTCAGAAGAGAGGAGAGCTTGGAGAGTTCCATCTGCCAGAGGAGAGAAAGACAGAGGCAGAAACACAACAGTCTCTTCAACCCTCCTGGGCTAGGAAGGAGGAGGTAAAGAGCTGACTGCATGGGGTAGATGGGGAAAAGAAGGGGTGGGTGGGTGCTGGCATCTGTGCAGTGAGGTGGAGGCAGGGGGCTGTTTGTTGGGGTGTCCTGACTCGCTGCTGACCTCTCTATTAGGTTGGGTTCGAGGGAGGGGGGAAAAGCAGGCTGCATGGGGAGGTGCTAGGAGGATATTTGCATGATTATATTTCAAACAAAGTTTACATAGGTGTTAGCAGTTTAAGAAAGAAAAATATTTTTTCTACAGAATTTGTTTAGAGTTTTGCAGATATCTAAAACTCTGATTTTAATGATTTTTTTAAATCCTGTGTTACTAATTAATACATGGTAAATTTAATTGCATTAAGGCCAGATCTTTGCTATGTGTCAGAGTTCTGGCTTTTATCAGTCAGAAGTAGCAAGTAGTAGGTGTGATGCTAGTTTTGTAGTATAAAACCTTATTTGCAAGCTCTTTGAAACATTCAAATGTTTACAAACCCTGAAGCCATATGTTAATATGGGGCTTCTACTCTTCCTTGAGTGGAAGAAGGCGGATACCCTACCTTTGTATAGCACCTTTGTAGTCATTAAGGCAGTGGTTCTCAACTCGTTTCAGTTCACGGACAACCAGGCCAATCAAAAAATTTTCGTGAACCACCTCCTTTTTGAGACATGATAAAAAAGAGCAGACAACGAACATTTTGGTTTGAAATTTATTTCTTACTTAACAGATTTTTGGATTCTCTTCTCACTGACAAGTTTTTCAAGGTTTGGAGTGGTACCTGATAATGCACAACGAATATCGCTTTCCACTGCAAGCCAATTCCTCTGTTTGGACCTAAGGTGCAACAAACACGAAAATCCAGTCTCACACTGGATAAGTTGATGCAAATGGCAAAAGAAATCTGACTGCATGTGCTGACAGATTTGAGTAACTCCCGGTCATGCTGGCCCAAAAGTTCTCTATGGTAGTCTGCTGGTACACATCTTGAGCCACAAAATCATTTTTCAGATCCAAGAATTCCTC
>CM057846.1:30590682-30605729 GCA_030068395.1 Apalone spinifera
GCCAGCATTTCGGCGTTACAGACTCACAGACACTGGGCTACTATATATATGATTGGGATGTATTAGGATACACAGATAAACAGTTGCGTGTGGCTCCACCTTCCTCCCCCCCCCCGCACAGCTGCCTCTGTACCAGCAGGGAAAAAGGGGCCAGGCAGCTCCCTGCGAGTACTGGCTCCTGCCTACCCCCTTGCCTATGCATCATGGAAAGCGGGCGCCCCACATGCATCAGCTCCCATAGAGCCACCTGCTCCACCCCTCATGCATAAATGTGTAACTGCTGAAAATTGCAGCGGTCACGCATTTACAAATAAAACCCCCAAAATACACTTTTTAACATTCCTAATCTATAATCTTCACTCTCTCCACCATGGCTGAATAGATAATGAATTAATCTGATGCAGTTTAACAAAACAAAAAAAACCACACCACACACAACACATACTGGCAGCCACCACTTTTCTCAGAATTCTCCCACTCACATCACATTAAATGTTCCACCATTTAATTAACTAATGCTTGTACAACGTGTTGAAGATGTACAACAGTACACAAGAATTGTTACCTGCTGTATTTTTAAAACACAAATTAGAGGGCTGAATAGTGGTGCCAACTTTGTAAAGATTTGTTCATTTGAGTGGTGCTACAAGAGAAGAGTTGTACTAAGCTGCTTAGAAGCCCTTATTTCATCACCAAATAAGGATGGAACAAATATATGCCCCTTTTCAAGGACATGGCCAGTTACCAGTTCTTTGGAAAAGAATTCTCAAGAAGAGTAACTACATTAATACATTCTGGAAGAAAGCAGTGATCTCTGTTTTTGGACTCTTGGCTCATTGAAAAGAAAGGTCTGAAGTGCATCTGGAGTACTTCTGGGTTTAACCACCAATAGAGAGAGAGAAGGCTTTTTCCAATATCATATTAACCATTCAAGTGCCCAGTGCCTTCCAAAAATAAAACAGTGCTTTTGGGAGACAGGAAAAGCTACCAACGGATAAGTTCTAAAACTTTTTGTAAAACAAATCAAGAAGGGGATTTTTTTTTTAAATATTCATGCCAAAATAGCTGATTAGCACACTGTGGCAGGACTCATGATAGCTGGTAAGTAAAAAAAAACAAAAACAAAAAAACACAACCACTTCCATTCCCAGTGGCTGAATAATCGATGTTTAATTTCCAAGTGCCATTGTAGGTTACGCTTATATCTATTCACTTTTTCTTATTGTGAGCTAAAACGATGACCCAAGAACTGCTATTTTATATCCCCATTTCCTCTTCCTACAGACAAAGTCCCTCTCAATTTGATGATCATGCATAACTTTCAGTGCAGATAAATAATACAGGCAATCAAGGACAGACAAATCTTGTTAATATATAAACAACAGATTTATTTAGAGAAAGAAAGTTGGAAGTACAACAGTAGCTTGTGCATACATAGTACCGCAGCCCTCCTTAGTATGTGCTTGTAAATGTAGGGGACAAATCATGCAGTTTTTCAACCATCTCAACTGATTAATGCCAAATAAGGACTGCTGCACTAAGCCACTGGTGAACAAAATGATGGCTAATTTTTAGTAAAAGTGTGTTAATTCCAGCTATTGCTTCATAGGGAAAATGTGACATTCTACTTAATACAAGTTTTAAAACCAACAAAACGTATGAATCTCTAATTAGTCATATATTTAAGTGAATCAAATATGAGAAGTGACTTTATAAAAATATTGTAGAATAAGGATGAACTAGTACGATTTAGGTAAATAAACTAACAAGACGATTAAAAAGTGAAATGCTTACTTATGGTCCTCATTTGCTGAAGTGAAAATAAAAGCTTCCATGGGGTTCCAACAGAGTGTATTTGTCCTCATGTCCAAGATAACCTGAGAAAAGTTGCATATTATTACATTGTTATAAGTAATAAATAGTGGCCATTCTCCTAACACACTAAATCTCCCAATATATCTGGAAACCAGGTAAACAATTCCATTCTCAGATGCAGAAACCGAAGCAGAAAGGTGAAGTCCCATACCCGAGGCCACAGAGCATTTAAATTGCAGTGCAAGGATTAGGACTCAGCTCTTCCTATCTCAAATTAGGAGATCTTTCCTTCAGATTATACTGCTATTAAAATTCTCTGTAGAGAGGTGTCATGTAGAAGGGCTAAATGTCATGCTCAGGAAATACCATTCCTGAGCTGGTCCATCGAGCTAGTTTTAAATGCCTTCCTGAAGGCCCACTTCTTCCATACTGCAAACAGGAACTTCACAGTTTAAAGTCTACTTATCTATTCAATGTATTTATCTCTATAAAAGTCACCCTTGAGGAATGAGGCAATGGATTAATCTTTGCTAAGTAGCCATAAAAAATTAATATTGACTCCGTCCTTTCTGCAACTACTCCTCGCCCCAGCTTTATTATGTCTTTGTATTATGTCAAAAAATACTGTTTATTAATTCTGCAGGACGCTGATGATGTCTTATCGGTTTTAAGAAGTTCTTAGCAGTTTTTGGGTGGGTGCAATTATTATAATACCATAGGTATACAAATAAAAAATGGGCCCTGTGACACTGGCAGTAAATAGCTTCAACAGTCAGGAATTTTGCATCCTGAGCTTGTGGAAACCAGATGGCCACAGAAGAGACTAGCTTCATCTTAAAGTACAAGGGATGGAGCTGACAGCTACCCTAGGAAGAACACACACACTTTGCTCATAGCCAATTAGATGAAAGGTATTAGGAAGACATATGTTCTATTCTTCCACCTTGAAGTAGAGTCCTGCAATGATCATGACAGCTGGGGAACTGTTGGGGGCAAGGAAAAAAATCTAATGTTATCTAATAATAGATTAGCTCTGGTCTCTGCTGAAAGTACAAGGGATGGAGCTTTCAACCATGATATCACAAGAGTTATTTGAACATAGTGATTCTTCCTGCCACATATTAAATAGATAACACAGAAGTTATTAATAAGCGAGCAATTCAAACAGAATTTCCACAACTCAGTGGGTTAACTGTAATCCAAGTCAAAGTTTTGTGTAGAATAAAAATTAAATACAACTCTCCCTGTCCCTCTCCCTTTCTTCTTAGCTTGTTATTAGTGGATATAAATTTCAGGGTCTTTTTAACTAATTGACAGTAATTGAACTTTGCACAGTTTACACCAGAGCCACAAAAATAAATGTACAGCCCAGTTCTTATTATAAATCCATAGCAGTATAGTATCATGGATCTCCTGAAGTTTAGAAGCATATTTCTATGTGTGGCCATTTAAATAGGAAAGTCCAGATTCTGCATTACAAAACACTAATTTCCAGAGGCAACCTACATCAAGGATTGAATCTCATCGTGACAAGTATTGGATGCTTTAATTGGTTTCTACACTAAAGAAGGCTGGTATTTTTAAAAAGGCACAATAGGTATCTATACTGGGCTTCCATAGAAACACAACTGTCATCAAGATGAGTCAGTTGTTGAATCTATTAACCACAATATCTGTTCATAAATACTCAACTGTGAATTATCTTGCACTTAATGGTTTGCCTAAAATATTTTTGTAAAGACAAGTGTGTATAAAACAATGTATATAAACATTATTTGACAAGTATTTATTCGGTTAAGTAGAAATGTATTGATCACGCTATTTAACTCAAGCAAACTCAAAAAATGTATTTCCATTTATAAATGTGTGCAAGCTCAGTTTTTCAGTACAGCCTAAATTGGGTCTACTTTTTGACTGAAAATCTTTTAAGAGTTAAAAAAGTTACATTGCCTCCCCCTCTGCTAAGAAAAATAAAGTTAGGTGTAGAAGCATTACATTAAATGAAATCAATTAACACTCACTGTCAGTGTGTGTCAGACTGGGCACAAGTTACAGAGAGAGAATGACAGTCAATTTGATATGAAAATAAGACCCTTTTTTAATCCCTTTGCATGGCTTAAATCCCCAAATCTTAACCCCAGATTAGGTTAAAAGGTTCAAATTAAAGAGAGAACACACTCACAGAACTTCCATTTCATTCAAAATCCCCTATGTTTACTGGCTATGTCTACATTTGCAGAGCAGTTTCACCAGTGATATGGAACTGGTAAAAGAAAAGCACTGGTCTGTGTACTAACTTAGGCTCACAGGTGTCAGAGTATTTACATTTGCAACACTTCCATCCCTGATGAGGGCAACGATAAGTGTGCACTTGCTAAGAAAATAGAAAGGAGAGTTCAAAATTTCAGGACATGGGGCGGACTTCAGTTTACCTGACAGTAGAGATGCTAGCTAGAGCAATCGGTCATCTAGGCACTGTGGAATACCCTGTGGAGGCTAAAAGCTCTATGAACGGGAAGAATAGTTCTTCACTTGCACATCACGGAAAAAGCATCACTGGAAAGAGCTGTACACCTCTCATGGAAGTGGGTTTCTTTTTGTGGTGAAACTTCAGAGTTTCACTGCAAAAATTCATTGGCAATGACTCCCAGTTTTTATACAAAAAAGATTTTTTTTCTGTTTTAAGTGGCAAATATAGACAAGCCCTATGCCAAGAACTAACTTTACACTATCTGGGGTCTTTCCATGTGAACATGCTACTGAAGTGTTGTATTACCAAAACTGCTATCAATCTTTTATGAACAAATCTTTACAAAAACACAAAGAAAACAAAGTTACCTTCTTTAATGGAGTTGATTGCCTCATGTCATACAGCACAATATTTCTATCTGAAGCACAGCTTCCCAAAAGATACGTCTAAAAAATAATTATGCCATTATATCAGATACCACTTTCTAAAGTGATGAAAGCAAACCAAAAATAGGACAGTGAGTATATATTTTCAGTGAGTATATATTTTGTACCAAATATCTAATCAACTGCTGTTTTGCTAATTTAAGTACAGATACTGCCACTGTTTTCTAACACATGACTCTTGATATTTCAATAAAACTCTCTGAAGAAAGGCAGTCACAGTACAGGAACATGGTCTTGAATTTTCTCTGTCAAAAAATGTTGGTGTCAAATGTTTGATGTACCTACACAGGGAATCTGAGGGCTTTCAGAAATAACTTTGTGTCAAACAAGAAATCAGAACCCATCCATTTCCCCCCGGGATTCTCTCACATATACACCATCTAATCTAAAGCATGTACATTCTAAGGCTGTAAAAGGTCAACTGGTTATCTGGTAAGCATTAGCCTTACTGGCATGCTTACCTGGTAACCAGTTAATCTTCCCAGGGAGGACTGAGCGGCAGAACCGCAGCTACAGGGGCCCCTGCCTGGAGCAGCCCAGTTGCTTTGTACCAGCCCTCCATAATTAACCAGTTAGATGATTAAAATTATATCATTTAACCAATTAACTTTTTAAAATGGGTATTTAAAATACTTAGTACAGTTAATAAAAATGTTCCCCTCAACACCATGTTGGTCACTGATTTAGTATGGATACATCCAGTAAACTCCTTCATTATTAACTACTCAGGCGACATTGTCACTTAAAAAAAGCTATGTATCAGGTGTTAAAAATGCTGTCTGGGAAATTTAATTTGGAACAAACAAAGTTTAATATGAACCCTTGAACATCAACATAATGTAGTCCTTGTACTGATTAAATCATACATTGACATGTAATATGTATAAAAAAAACATTACCTCAATTGGATTAAATTTAACACTGCTTATGCTATCAACACCCCATGCCAACGAGCACACGGGACTGGTCCTTTGTTCATCCCAGATGTCTACTTGATGCCCACAAGTTGCAAAAACACCTTCTTTCCAATGGTGATCAATTCCTGTGTACACAGTCTATAAAGGCAAAAAACTTAGTTTCAAGAATGATCAACTCATCTTTGTATAATGAGTTTTTCAAGTTCTTACATTTATTATTTAAAGTACTGATGACCAAACTGTAGCCTCCTGATGAACCGGCATGTTGCAGTCTTTCATATTTACCCATTTTAAGAATATTGTAGCCTTTCATTTTCTGTGTGCAAGTTCTTTTTTGTAAATTTTCTTTGATGCTATATAGTGAAACCCATATTAAGAGGCCACTCAGACAGTTTGAAACCAGCCTGATTGATCATTGTACTCTGAAATACAACATATTTAAAATGTGTGGCAATATGAAGAAAAAAACCTTGAAAAAATTTAGTTGATTTCCAGAGGCAGTTAAGTCAAATAGGTCTCCTATATGTATAGCTGAATCTTCTGTTAACAATTTTCCTTATGGCTTTACCCATAATTAATTTTTAACTCTCTCTAAAGCTCAGAATATTTTGAAAAGAATTATTATACATCATATTTAAATAACTGTGCGCACTGTGTGGAGGATGACATATATCCAACTTTATTTTAATACTTAAAACAAAACCACAATCACATCTCATAGATGCAGGCCAGAAGAAACCATCATCATCTAGTCTGACTTCCTGTCTGATGACCTATAATAATTTTACCCAATTAACCCAGTACTGATCCCAATAACTCCTATCTAAGAATAACTTGTATTTGGCTAAGACTATCTTCCTGAAAAGCATCCAGTCAACAAGATGATATCAAGAGATGGAGAATCCACCACTTGGACAGGTAGTTTGTTCTAATGGTTAACCTCCTTCACAGTTAAAAATCTGTCCTAATTCCTATTCTGAATTTGTCTGACTTCAGTATATAGTCATCGGTTCTTGCTATGCCTTTCTCTGCTAAAATAAAGAGCCCTTTAGTACTTGGTATTTTCTCCCCATGAAGGAACTTACACATCGTATTAAAGTAATCTCAATCTTTTTTATAAGCTAAACAGAGCACTTTAAGGACTTGTCTTCATAGCAATGTTAATGAGAGATGTAATTCAAGAGTCATCTCTAACACAAATCCTGTCCACGTACAAAAAAAAAAAACTTCCAAATTCACTTTGACTGCATGAATATTGCCAGGAACAGATGCAGAAATACAAATCCCAAATATATAATTAATTAGCTTCCATCCCAGTAGTTCACGTGTAAGTAACTTAAGTAGTAACACAATATACTTTGGAATTGCATCAAGAGAATAGAAGTGTGAAACCAAAACAAAGTTTGTATACCTTTCCAAGAATTGTATGCAGTGGTTCTTCTTCTTCCCCATGTTCTGGGCCATTTATTTTCCAGTGCTTTATAGTTTTATCATCACCAACCTGGAAGTTTTGGAGAAAAATGTATACAGCTAGCTCTTTCAATTATTTAAACACATATTTATTCTATTTACACAAACCAAGCTCCTAAATTATACAACTTTTGGAACCTCTCTTTTCTTCCTCATGTCTACTTCAGAGCAGTGGGTACACGTTTTAATGTTGTAGACGGACATATGGTATTTTTGTTAACAAGAACAGCCATCAACTTCACTTTGCTCTCTGTACTTCATTCATTATCAGATGTTATTCCTGTTTTCATTTGAACACCAAATGCTGATATTTTAATCACAGTTTATGCGCACTTGAACTCAGATTTCATATAAAATAACAAAAGGGAGTTTTATTGACATAACATTTTTTAATTTAATTATTCAACCAATTATAGCAACCATTCATGTTTTTCAATGAATACAAGTTTACATACAAAACTAACAAGTAAAATAACTTGAGTTTCCCTTATTAAAAGAAAAACACCAAAAAATTGCTAGTATTGGTTAATAAACTTCTTGTAGAGCCAAACAGTTTTGTTTAGAGACAGAAAAGGACAGGTTTGCAATATAAATGGAGTTTAGTGGAGGCTATTCCTAAAAACGATTGAAATTTTAAACATTCTATAACAGAAAAGCTTGTCACATTACTAAGTAAGTTTCTCATTGGAAAACAAACAATGCAATTATGCCTTGAAATATTGCTCTACAGGTCATACCAACAGTATACTTACAGTGAAGAAAGAAGTACCACAAAAACGTGCACATATCCCTCGTACAAAGCCCTCATGTGCTTGTAAAGTACGGATACATTCCCGCTTGGTCAAGTTCCAAATTTTAACCTGTTAAAAGCAAACCAAAATATGTTTCCATTTAGTAGTTTTCTAATTATAAGATGTCATCAATTGTCATGTCAAAGAGCCACCAACAGCCTGAAATCTAGCTAGTTTTAAAAAAAGTATTACTAAGAGTTTAAAACAAACCTTCGCTTGAATGTCTGTCTATTTTTTGTGAGTTTACAATCACATTTCCTTTATGTTTTTTAAAAAATTCTTTATTGAAGTGAGCATCACAGCTAACCTAGAAAGAATTTGATTTTACTAAAAGGCATACTGCAAGTTGCTCCACATGAGTAGACCAGCTTGCAGGATACGGATTGCATTGAAAAATTGCTAAATAGCATTGTTCCTATCCAAGAGTCTGTGATATTTTTGAAAAGTTGTAATAACTTGTTTGTGGACTGCACTGTAAAAACACCAATGATGTCACTTCTTATATAGTCACCCTGCATCACAATAGTTGTAGCTTCTTTGAAATTCAGGTCCCATTGGGACTTTTCTACTCCCTTTAAATACATAAAATTACACAAAAGAACATGCAGAAATTTTCTGTTTCTGAGAAAAATAGAGCCATCTTATAAAAGGAGAAATCCAAGAGAATAATCTTTTGGATACAATGGAAAGAAGTCGATTTCATTTCAATAGTTCTTTCATACCTCAATGGGAAAGAACAATACTTTTATAATTTTACAGTTACATAGTAAAGATGTTAACTTAGAAGTTTCTGATTACATCTCCAACATCTGTTTATCTCTAATAAATATTTTTATTTGTTTGTTTGTTTTTAGTCCAACTGAAATGAATTAAAAATGTACTTAGGTTATATTTTATTTTGTGTTAATGTCCAAGACGTCTTTCATTCTACAATGCTGAGTCCCAAAATGCTTCCTATGTATTTATTCACATGCTTTCAATTCATCCACCCTCCATTTCTAAAAAAGTTTTGTCCCCCCCCTCATAATTATATATGTAATACCCATAAATAATGGGAAATAAAATGACCAAACAATCTCAACAATGTACAAGAAGGATTCAGAGCACAAAGTAAACCAAGTGGGGAGAAAAATGATTAATTTATTCTGTAATAATTAAAAACAGTTACCAGTACTCTTATTTGATACCTGTAACAATACAATACCTTAGTCTTTAAGGTGCTACTAGTCTATTCATTATTTTTTAAGTTTTTCCTGTTATAGACTAACTGCGCTATCCCTCTGAAGCTTTTGAATACAAAAATAGAGAGTAATATTTAGCTTTCTTGCTATATGCAGAAGCTTAAAAAAGACAACTGTGAACAAAGGCACAGGACAAATAAGGTGTGTCTAGACTACAGGGTTTTGTCAACAAAAGTGGACTTTTGTCAACAAAACCATACCTGCATCTAAACTGCCTCTGAGTTCTGTCGACATAATGTCGACAGAACTCAGCAGTTTTGTCGACGGCTGTAAACCTCATTCTACGAAGAATAATGCCTTCTTCGACAGAACTCTGTCGACAGAAGGCATTATTGCATGTACACACTGTCATGTCGACAAAGCGGCTTGCTTTGTCAACAGAACTGGATGTAGTCTAGACGCTCTTTGTCGACAGAAGCTTTGTCGACAGAAGCCTGTAGTCTAGACATACCCATATATAGAAGTCAAATCCTACCAGGGAAAATTGAAAGACAAAAACTCTGGGAAGGTCAAAAAAGAATTTGAAGAGCAACCAGCAAAAGACAGATACTAACAGCAAAAAAAGTTAAACAGATCATCAGCAGGAAGTTTGCCAAACAATCAGCGAGCTCAACTGGACAAACAACATGCTGAAGGAGCACTCAAGGAAGACAAAGGCATTGGAGAGAAGCTAATGAATTGGCCGCATTATTCCTTACTGCAGAGGATGTGAGGGAGAGTCCAACACCTGAGCCATTATTTTTAAGAAACAATTCCTCAGATGTGCCAATAGAGGTCTTTTTGGATTCATCCAACCATTCTAAAGGAACTCAAAATGCTGCAGAGCTGACTGTGGGCACATAATCTCTCTCTTAAATCAGCCTCTGTACCAGATAACAGGAAGATAGCTAATATAATGTCAATTTTTAAAGAAGGCTCCAGAAGCAACCATAGCAATTCCTACTTTCATTATCAGGCAAAGGGTTGAATCTATAGTAAAGAACAGAATCATCAGATACACAGATGAACACAATATGTTGGGGGGAGGGGTGGAGAGAGTAAATATAGCTTGGGCAAAGTTAAATCATGCCTTATCAATGAATTAGAACTTTCGAAGGAGGGCAACAAATACGTGGACATGAGTGATTCAGTCCTCTTAAACAAAATAAGCAGTCATGAAATAAAAGGCAAAAATCCTCATGGATCAGTGAGGGTGCGCCTATACAGCACCCTAAACTCAAAATAAGACACGCAATTTGTGCTACACAAATTGCGATTTAATTTTGAAATAGCATATTCTGAAATATGGTGCATCTACACAGTGCTAAATTTTGAAATAATGCACTATTTTGAGACATCCCTTACACCTCGTGGAATGAGTGTTACAGGCATGCCAAAATAGGTCTCGAAATAGCCCCACTGTGTAGACGTACCCTAACTGTTTAAAAGATAGGAAACAAAGGGTAGGAATAAATGGTTAGTTTTCACAGTGGAGAAAAATAAAGTAAACAGCAGGGTCTCCCAAGAATTTGTAGTGGGACCAGTGTGGTTCCATATATTCATAAGTGATCTGGAAAAAGGGATGAATGGTGAGATGGCAAAGTTTGCAAATAATACAAAATTATTCAAAATAGTTAAGTGCAAAGATGACAAAAGAGTTCAAAAGGAATTTCACAAAACTGAGTGACTGGGCAACAAAATGGCAGATGAAATTTAATGTTGATAAATGCAAAGTAATGCACATTGGAAAATATAATCTAGCAGTACATACAAAATGATGAGGTTTAAATTAGCTGTTACAACTCAAAAAAGAGATCTTAGAGTCACTGAGAATAGCTTTATAAAAACATCCACTCATGTAGAGATCATGGAAAAAAAGCTAATGTTAGAAACCATTAGAAAAGGAATAGATAAGAAGACAGTTAATATCATAATGCCACTATATACACCCATGGTATGCCCACATCTTGAATACTGTGTGCAGTTCTGATTGCATCATCTAAAAAGGGGATATATTAGATATAGAAAAAGTACAGAGATAGACAACAAAAATTATTAGAGATATGGAACAGCTTTCAGATGAAGAGAGTAAAAAGACTGGGACTGTTCAGTTTAGAAAACAGGTGATTTAGGCAGTAGGGATATTAAAACTTGTTTATTTTTGTAAACCTGTAACCGCTGAAATTTAGAGCAGCTACATGTTTACACATGTGAGATGGGGAGGAGATGGAAGCTGGTGCTCATGGGAAGCCAATTTTTAAGCTGGCTCTCTGTGAGCCAATTGGCTCATGCCTGCTCCCTCCCTTGCAGCCTCCATATCAGAGGCAAAAGTGCGGGGAGCAGGCAGTTCCATGGGAGCCTGTGCTTGTCTGCCCTTCCACATGCTGCTGCCTCTTTTAAGCCACCTCCCATGCATATCAGCACCCGCGTAGTCACCTGTTCCCCTACACTGCCTCTGATACAGAGGTGAAGGGGGAGTGCTGCTGCATGTAACCGTTATATTAACCAATGAGCTCAGGCTCATTAGTTAATTGTATAAATGGGTACATATTCACAACCCAGTTAGGCAGAATATGATATAAGTCTAAAATCATGATGTTATGGCTAAGGAGGTAACCTTATGCTCTGGGTTCTAAGCTTCTGACTGACTGAAGCTGGGACTGAACAACAGAGGATGAATCGCTCTACAATGCCCTGTTCTGTTCATTCCTCTGAAGCATTTGGCACAGGCCACTGTTGGAAGGGTACTAGTCTAGATGGACTATTGGTCTGACTTAATACAGGCATTCTTATCTACAAAATATTTTAAAAATATATATTTATTTTTGCAAATTTACTTACCTCTCCATCACATGCCCCAGAAAGTACTGTAGATAAACTCTTTGGATGTTTAGCCATACAATTAACTCCATCCCTGTGACCATCCAGTGAAGCAAGAAAAGGTTTTGCAAACACACGTTCTAATTTTGTTGCATTCAGGGCTCGAACGTACTCTCGTGGAACCTCAAACGGATGCAATGCTGGATCATAGTTTCTTGGAACTGGAATAAGATGGATAATTGTAAGAACCCATCACACCTTCTGTGGTGCAAGTTAAGTGGAACTCAGATTAATTCCCCTTTGATTTTCTCTGCCATGATGGCAACAATACATTTTCCTGCAACACTATGAGTTCTGTCAGGTTGATAATTGCAAAGTGATCTATGGGATCACCTGCTACTGAAATGTTTATTTAAGTTTAGAGTTAACTCTACTAGCTTTTTTGAGTTTAGGACACTGTCGAGTATTTTTTTTAAATTTTTACTTTTAGATTACTTTTAGTGATCAACCTTGTGTTTTATTTCACAAAGAGCTAAAATTAAAATGCTCATATTTCCCTAAACACTGAATTTGTGCTAGTCATGTGAACAGGCTGGTAACTGAAAGTTAGAAGGTTCTTGCCTGTATTGAGACATACCCTGCTCAAAGAACCAAAGCAAAGCCAGTATTAGGAATGTGAAAATGTAACCATTGACACGGTTTAACCGATGAGCCCAGGCTCACTGGTTACATTCATGGTTACAGGCAGGCTCCCGCTACACACAGGGAGACAGCTTAAAAGCTGGCTACCCACACACAATGGGCTCCAAGTGTGCTGCCTGCTGCTCTGGGCAGGCAGGAGCTGGTACCCGTGAGAATCTGCCTTAAATTAATCTGGCTCCACACTATTGCCTGTGACACAGCTGCCTCTGGTAAGAGCTGCAGCTCCTGCCCACCTGACTCACAGAGAGGAGGCTTCGCTGCAGCAGCATAGCTACTTCCCTGGGAGCAGAGCTGGCAGTCCTTGTCTGCCAGGCTCCTGGGGAGGGAGCTTTGACGCCCTGCCGCAGCAAAGTTAACTCCCCAAGAGCTTGCTGAGTTTAACTGACACCATTAAGCGATAAGTATGATCTTATTGGTTAAACAATTAATCTCTAATTTACCTAATCTGAAACACCGAGGACTGGTTTTCAGGCCTTGTCTACACTAGCAAGTTTTATTGCAAAAAAAATAAAAATAAAATAAATAAATAAATAAAATCCTTCTTGGTGACAAAACCCAGAGAATGTTCACATTGCAATGCAACAAAAGTCACAATAAGTGCCCAGTTCTGGCGACAAAAAACTTCCAGCTCCGCGAGGGACTTTTCTCTCTCTCCCTCCCTTTACTGTTGACAATCATGCACTGTGTACTAAAATAGGGTTTTTGTTGAGTTTTATTGAACTCCAGCATGTTTTCCACATGCCCAATTAGCCAATCTGGCCAGCGCTTAGAACTCCACTGCTCTGCAGCCACATAAACAGATGCAAAGTTCCCAACCCAACTACAAACCCTGGGAATTTTAAAATCCACTTATTAGTGTCCAGCTCACTGTGTAGAGTCTTCTCAGGGAAACGGGGTTGGTTATCGCTCAAGATGCTCATCTGCTTGTAGTACCCCAGAGCTTTTGGATTTTATCAGTGTGTAGAGTGTAGAATTGGTGCAATCACAACTGTGAGTGACCCTGGGACACGTATGGTCACATTTCTCAAGCCTTGTGTGAGAAGGAGCATAAGCAACACTTTACAATGCAGAGCCAAGATAAGGAATTCTGGCAGGTGTAACAAAAGGCAAAGGAGGCAAATAACTGTTCTGATGCTGCACCTAAAATATGCTGTTTTTTATGAAGAACTGGATGCAATCCTGGGTGGATATTTCCCATAATACAGAGTCAGAAGCATGAGATAGCCTAGAGACAGATGAAGTTACTGATGAGGAGATGGAAGTGGATGAGGAGATGGGGCTCAATCCAGTGATAACCTGTATGCCAGGCAGGAAGGAATTGTTCTCAAGTCCCAGGGTTTATGAGGACTCAGCAACTGAACAAGTTGCTGTGGAAGCAGGGGATGAGGAGTAGTGCAAGCAGCAGCCATGCAGGGCAGTAAATTGCTCTAGTACAGTGGTCTTCAACCTTTTTACACCTAAGATCACTTTTTAAGTCTCAGAACAAGCAAAGATCTACCGCCCCACCTTCCCCCAAGACCTCACCCCTTCCTTGAAGCCCCACCCTCTCTATTCTCCTCCTCTCCATCACTTGCTATCCCCAGACCTTCTACACTCTACACTGCCACTTTTTTTTCCCCCCCAGTTCTTCTGTAGGAAGAGGTTTTTCCAACATTTGGCCTGTCTAGACTGGACCAAATTTTAGAAAAACCCCTTCTTATGGAATCCCCCTTATTCTTTGTCGAACTAGGAATATAGGGGTTACCAAAAGAGCATGTTTGCTCTTCCACTAAAAAAAGCAGAAGAACAAATGCATCCCTGGATGTGAAATAGTTTTTCCAGGATATCTCTGGAATCCTGGAAAAACTCCTGCAGTCTAGCCGTACCCTCACTGGGTTGAGACAGGATGTGTGGGCTCTGGGGTGGGAATAAGGGATTTGGGTGTAGGAAGGGGTGAAAGGTGCAAGCTCTGGGAGGAAATTTGGATGCAGGAGGAGGCGGAGAAGGGGATGCTGGCTCGGGGAAGGGGCTCCAGGCTGGGGAGTGTTGGGGTCAGATGGAGGGTTGCAGTACTAAGCAAGCCACAGGCTTGTGGCTGTGAGGGTGCATGAATTTGGGTTTAGGTATGTGAGGGGCTCAGGGCAGGGGGTTCCAGTGTATGATCTAGAGTCTGGGAGGGGTGTATGTGAGCAAGAGTGTTATAATGCTTCAGCCAGATGGGGTCTTGGCCCCAATTGGGGGTTTATTGGCCAGGCTTCATTTTTAAATAAAATGCTATGTCAAATACAAGAAGTTTCTGAATTGTCTTTATTTATGAGAAGGGCAGGGAACCTGTTTTGTGTCATGTGGTCACTGACCTACAGAAAAGTCAGTTGGGGCCACACAAGGGAGATGCAAAAAAAAAAAAAAAAAAAAAA
>CM057846.1:30611605-30622431 GCA_030068395.1 Apalone spinifera
AGACCATACCTGTACACAGTATTCAAGATGTGGGCGTACCATAGTTTTATAGAGAGGCGATAGGTTTAATTTATCTGTGCCAGGACTGAACCCAGAAATCTCCAGCCTCTGCTGTCAACCAGGAAGTGAAATTAGGGGGATGAGAAATCAGGAGTGGTTTAAAAAGTGGAATTTATTAATTAAAGTGAGGGTACATCTACACTTGCTCCCTAGTTCGAGCTAGGGATGCAAATGTAGCTGACCGAAATTGCTAATGAGGTGGGGATTTAAATATCCCGGGCTTCATTAGCATAATCTCGCCTGCACGTTATTTCGCTCAACAGCTGATTCGAACCAGGAAGTGTACTCCGGGACGTGTTAGTTTGAATCAAGCCCCTTGGTTCAAATTAATGTTACTCCTCAAAAAATGATTTGAGGGAACCAAGGGATTTGATTTGAACTAATGCGTTCGAAAGCACACTTCCTGGTTTGAATCAGCTGTTGAGCGGAATAATGCGCGGGCGAGATTATGCTAATGAAGCGTGGGGTATTTAAATCCCCGCCTCATTAGCAATTTCAGTCAGCTACATTTGCGTCCCTAGCTTGAACTAGGGAGCAAGTGTAGACGTACCCTGAAAGTTTTAAAGCAGGCTTGGGTAGGAATTCCCATCCTCCAGGTAGCTAACTAGAGTTAATTAGGGTGATTAGGAGAATGTTGAAATGAAATTGATAACATGAGTTTAAGATTGTATGGCTCAACAACAAATTTACTGACCACCCTAATATATGTTCCAGGCTCTAGCTTCCCTATTATTTTGAGATCCTGCTGAGCCATTTCTTTCCCCAGTCTTTGTCACGTGTTATGTACATGAGGCATATCAAAGAATGAATATAATAAACAGAAAATGCTTTCTGTGTTTCTGTTACCAGACTACCATTTCTGATAAGAGTTAGTTCTGCTGCAAAAGTACTGTAGTTCAGGAAGCCATTTTGGTTGAAAAACTTTTAGCTGACTTTCTAATTGATACAGAGTCTAATAAAGTTGGAGAAGTCACAGTGTTTGCTTTAGTTTGATCTTTAGGTCAATGCTGAACCAGTGTTCCCTCTAAGATTTTCCATCTGTGAGCGGAGTGAGTTTTGTCCTGTGCACCAATATTGATGTCATGCACTTGTTTGGATGTGTTCCAGTTAGTGTGCATATCTAATATATAAAGGAGAATGTTTGTACATTTGTGTGCTAATAACTTGGACACTATAAGAGCTACCGCAACCAAACTTTGCATGGGATAACCTTTCATCTAGGGGAAGGTTTTAAGGTACTTTTGGACCTGATCGGGCCCAAGGTCAAGCTGTAAAAATCAAACAGTAACCCGCCACGCTGCGCTGCAGAGGCCGCCCCACCCACACTAGGTCCCGTGCCCACCGCCTGCAGCCCCCAGCGCCATCCAGGACTTGCCCCCTCCCACCCGCGAGGTTAAATAAGCGACCCTTTTTCCTCCCTTCCCCCCACCCCCACACATTGGCATGCAGTGCCCTGACCCCCATGTGCACAATGTCTCGGGCACCTGCCCTGCCCCCCGTGGCACCTGCAGCCCCGGGCGCGAGTTTGGGCACCCCTCCCGCGTGCAACCTCCTGTCCACCCGGGGTCGCTCACCCCATCCTGTCCTCCCTCCCCACCATGGATGACGTGGACCTATATTTTAATCCATATAGAAATCAGTGCACCTTTTCTACCATTCAAAAAAAGATAATATTTTTCTACATTTTGTTCCGGTTTCCCGAGTAATGCCGGGTAACTCCAGCTAGTATAAATACAATTTTGTTACTAACAGGAGTGTTGTGCGCAAGACACAAGAAGTCATTCTTCCACTCTACTCTGCACTCATTAGGGCTCAATTGGAGTATTGTGTCCAGTTCTGGGCACCACATTTCAAGAAAGATGTGGAGAAATTGGAGAAGGTCCAGAGAGGAGCAATAAAAATGACTAAAGATTTAGAAAACAGGAGCTATGAGGGAAGGCTGAAGGAATTGGGCTTCGTTAGTTTAGAAAAGAGAAGACTGAGAGGGGACATTAAAGTGGTTTTCAGGTATCTAAAAGGGTGTCACAGGGAGGAGAGGGGAAATTGTTCTCCTTAGCCTCTGATGATAGGACAAGAAGCAGTAGTCTTACACTGCAACAAGAGAGGTTTAGGTTGGACATTAGGAAAACTTCCTAACTGTCAGATTAAACATGGGAATAAATTGCCCAGGGAGTTTGTGGAATCTCTATCACTGGAGATATTTAAGAGCAGCTGAGGCAGACATCTATCATGATAAGATGGTGCTTGATCCTGCCATGAGAGCAGGAGATTGGACTTGATGATCTCTCGAGGTCCCTTCTAATTCTGGTATTCTATGCTTTTTATATATACACACATACATTTAAATTATGTAAGAAAAAAATACTAAAACAAGCGATAATTAACAAGGTGCATGACCCTGCACCATTCACCCTAAAAACCACCCAGCTTGGCACCCAGTCTTACTCCCACCCAGCCTTGCTCCCACCATTCCTGCACCTATGGGCTCCCCAACCCCTACATCCCCATCCTGTGCATGTGCACCCTTTACCAGTAACCCCGCATTGTGCCCCCTGTCCCTCCTTTAGCCCAACCCCTGCACTTTCTTCCCAGCTGTGCTCCCAAACCGTACCCCTGTGGTTCCAGCATGTCCTGACATGCTGTCCCCCTGCCCAGTATCCTCCACTCCCTTTGCCCAGCAACACCCATGCCCAATTGCCCTTCACCCTCTGGCTGTTGTGCTCTGGACATGGGCCCAGTTTGTCCAGCCCTAAGGCCAGCCCTGCACTGACTTTCCTTTGTGCAGGAGGTTGTAACAAATTTGTCATAACTGACAATAACAGCATAACTGAGCAAATCACAGATGTCATCAAGCAGCCTGCCATCATAGTTGATGTTGGTGGGGCACGCTGGGTAATTCAGACGGGTTTCAGCATCTGGCTGTATTGGCAAAGAAAGAAGAGGAAGTGGCTGAGCAATTATGCTGCTAAGAACAGTAACTATTTACTATAGACCTAACAGGCTCTATCATGAGCAAGACAGGTGCTCTTAGAACTAATTTAAAAATCCTACCCCTAACAATGCTGGTTTTACAAATGAAGGTAGAATGGATGAATGTTGAATGCCTGTTTAATGTGTGCTATACAAGTTCTAGTGAATGAGAAGCTTCAAATGCATTGCTACGGGCCACATTTCATCATTACTGTAAGACAGTCTTTTACATCTTCAGCACATCTAGCATAACAAAAATAAAGAAAGGGTTAATTGTACCTCTCACCCAATTGTTGTAAATGGCTGCCGTCACTGCACGTCTCACGGTTCCAGCACCTGCCGCATACCATTCATTGGCTCTGGCCCAGGACCCTGGAGCTGCCACCATTGCCCACCATGCACCTGCTCTGCTCCCGGCCCCTGGAACTGCCACTGCCCAGCTGCTCCTAGGGCGGGCTGTATGGCTGGCGGCCATGAGAGCTGGAACCAGGGCCGTGGTGAGGTTGCCCCAGTAGGGACAGGCTCATTGCGGCCCCGCCTCTAGCTGGAGCACACCAGGGAAGCCACCTGCCATGTGGCCCATGCCATCCAGGTCACATGGCTTTCTGCTGAGCGGAGCCGGAAGACCTCGCCACTCACCTTTCGAATAGGAAAGTGAGTGGCGAGCCCTACTGCACGGATCTGCGAATGAGGTGGGCGGGCTGCAATTTTTTTGTGTGTGGCCATGCAGGCTCACAGCTTAGAAGGGAATATGCTCTGAACCCCACCTCTAGTTCCTGCTTTCAGAGTAAATTCCTGCAAATACAATAGCCAGCAATCTTAAAGTCTTACACTATAATAAGAGCAGCAACTGCTATATATAGTCAAGGCTACACAAACATCTGGTCCATCTGAAATCTATCAAGCTAAAACTTTCCATATTTCATCTTTTCTTAAGGTGAATGTCTTTGAAAGTTTTGGCAAAAACAGTTAATCTGTTGAATAGAAAAGGACCGGGGTACCTTTCTCCAATTAAAAAACAAAAAAGCCTTCAGTGCAGCTCAGTCAGTCAGAAGTGGCAGAGAAAAAGTTAGACTTTAGCATAGAAATAGCCTTTGACTGTTCTGGTGAAAACTGTTTTTTAATTCACTGGATCACAACTTGTTGAAAATCATCTTCAAACATGGACAATACATTTTAAATGTAGATTTTTTTTTTTTTGTCAAGTCATAATAAAAATTTTGAGGGACGAAAATCTTTTTTTGTTTGTTTTTTATTTTGAGGGAATGTAGTATTTGTAGCGGACCACAAAAATGTAGATGTGGCATAAAACTTTGGGCATTCAGAAAAGAAGTTAGACTCCATTCCCTATAGTACTGACCAACTGCTTTAAGTAGAAGCTGCTACTTGCCGAAGGAACACTGCATCAGAGTTACCTGCTCAGGGAGAGATGTTTCCGTTCTATTGACCTTTAGAGGTCTGCAGGACAAATCCATCAAACCATCATAAAGTTCCCTTAAATCATATTCACTTTTGGAGTACAGCTAGAGTAGAAGTTTGTAATTGAAATTGTGATGTTCATAAACTGATTGGTCAACCACACACTTCATTTGGAACGAGAAGTATGCAATCAGGCATCAGTAGAAAATAAGATCACATACAGTACAATGCTATGTTAAATGTAAATTGCTAAAAATATAAGGAAAAATATTTTTAAAAGATTTGGCAAATTATAGAAAGTGTTTCTGTGCTTGCTTTATTTAAATTTAAATGGTTAAAAGCAGCATTCTTCTTCTGCATAGTAAGTTTCAAAACTACATTGTCAATGTTCCATTGTAATCTTTTGAAAGACCAACCATAACGTTTTGTTTAGAGTTTCTCCATTCCTGTAACTCCAAGGCTCTACCATTATTAGTTATGTCAGGAGGTTCGCTATAACTTCCTTTATCACTCTACATTTCCCCACTCCACCTAGGGAAGAAGGTATTTGCCTTGTGGGTTTTATATAGTTCAATTTCTCAATTTATGGTATGTTGTTTTTCTAATGTAATCTCTTATTTTTTTAAACAGTAAGTGATGGGTTGGAATTGAGACCAAAATATAATGGAATTCTACATTGTTTGACCACTGTTTGGAAGCAAGAAGGATTACAAGGCCTGTACAAAGGAGTGACCCCAAACATATGGGGTGCAGGTGCCTCCTGGGGACTCTACTTTTTCTTGTAAGTAGATCTGTAGAATATTAATATTCTATGCAAAATGATGCTTGATCATAAGTGATGTTTTGATTTTGGGAAGGGAGTACATAAAAGTTACCCTTTGTCATCACTTGCTATTTGAAGTCTTATTTACGCTGTAAGCAGTTTGGGATTGGGACTTGTAAATTGTAGTGCATGCCTCAGGGGTTAGTGTGCTCTAGTGAAAAGGCTGGATTAATTAAATTAAAGTTTTAATCATCATTTAACCAGCTAATCAAATTATTTTAATTAGCAAGCAGAAGACTTGAGTTAAATCACTTTTAATATAGTCTTGCATTTCTTCTGTAGCTTTCCTAAAGAAAGATTCATTCTCATTGCGCAATATAAACATTCAAAAGTGCTAAATTACAACGAAATAAAACCTTGACGGGAAATGTGGTAGTTTATATGTCTATACACTTTCTTAAGAAATTATGTAATGCAAAACACATTCAGTGTCTCTTGTTTTTTACATTTTTATTAGAAAATGGTGAATGATGCATTTATTAGATTTATTTGCATCTTTTCTAATATTTGAATGGTAATTGGAAATTCAAATAAATGCATCAAAAAGCATTTTAAAATAACTTTTATTAAATTAAACTACCTTAAATGTGCTGGATATATTACGTTTTGATAATCTTTTTCTCATGTATTTAAAACATTGCTTTGTTAAGGAAATGCTATCTGTGTTTAGTAATTTGATACATCTTTTTCTGGTCACCAAATCCTTCATAATTTTAGAACTAGCATATCTTCTCACATCCCATTTTTGTTCATGAATTGGAATAGGGAAAACAGGTTTTCCTGTTCTTTGTTTTTCTCATTCTCAATCAGTTTCTTAACTTTGACTGAACTTGTCATTGAACTATTTGAATGGACTAAAATGAAAAAAAGTCACTCTGCACCCTCAGTAGAGGGCAGTGCACTCAAAAGCTAGTTTAGAACTTCAGCAAACTTGGGTTCCAGATGCTTAGCCAGTGATTTATTTATTTATTTGTTTGTTTGTTTGTTTGTTTATTTATTTTTTAAACCAGGTCAGTGGTTCGACTTCCTTTAAAATGTAGTCAACAAATAGAGAAAATGGCAGTATAGTCTAAAAGGTCATGTAGTCTATCCCTCCACTCTAATGTAGGTTCAAGTACACTTAGACCATCTCTAATAGTTGTTTGTCTAATTTGTTCTTCAAATCTTTCCATGACAGGGTTTGCATAAACTCCTTTGGTAACCTGTTCTACTATTTAATTTCCTTATAGTCAGAAAGTTTCTTAATATCTAACTTAAATTTCCCTTGCTATAGCTTAAGCTTATTACTAATTTCCTACCATCAGTGGATATGGAGAGCAATTGATCATAGTCCTCTTTATAATTGCACTTATTATTTGAAGACTGTTATGTCATGTCCCTCTTTACCTCCAGCTCAGGACTAAACACACCCACGCAGCCTTACTATTGTACACACAGCCTTCCTCATTAGGCCTTTTATCATTTTTGTTACTCTCCTCTCTCCAATATGTCCATGTTTTCTTAATACCTGGTGTGCACAACTAGATATGATACTCCATCTGAGGCTTAACCAGTGCTGAGTGGAGTAGAACAATTGCCTTCTATGTCATACAGAGTGCATACTGCTGTTTAGCAGTTACTTGCATTTGTTTTTTCTTTGACATCATTTGCCTTTACTGATTTTCATCTTGTTGATTTCATAAAAATCCTCCAGTTTGTCAAGGTCATTTTTAATTCTAATCCTATACTCCATAGTACTTGCTATCTATCCCAGCCTCACATAATCTGCAGATTTTATAACCATTCTTCCTATTCCATTATTTAAGTCCTTAATTAAAATGTTGAGGCGCTCTGGACCCAGGATACACTACTGCAGGCCCCACTGGGTATATTTTTCTGGTACGACCGTCAGCACTGATAACTATTTTTTGAGAGCAGTCTTTCAACCAGTTGTGTACCCCCTGTGATATGCAGAGTCCCGGGGGCACCAGCTGAGGTGACTCAGTTAGGGTGCACTGCAAGATACGGGATGACCAATCCCCAAAGCTGGTGGTTATTCCAATACTTATATTTATTAGCACTAAACAGCTTCTGTATTACCTTATTGATCACTCAGAAGTCCAAACCACTCAGTTCCCTTAAAGTACCCAGTCTCAGGCCATCACCCAGACACCCCTGTCAAATAAAGTTCTACTGATCTCTAGGGATGTTAACATTCAGTTAAATAGGTAACCATGTAGGTGCTGAAAAATCTCAGTGGTTACACGCTGCGGGCTGTTCACTATAAAAGTTAAATAAGCTTTATGCTGGAGAGCCCCCAGTGAAGCTTCCCCAGGAGTGGGGCTGCCAGCCCTTGCTAGTCCAGATCCAGGGGGGAGGTAGCTTCCCTGCTGCTCCAAAGCCACCTCCCTGGGAACCAGCTGAGTGTAATCAACACCATTAATTAGCTAATAAGAATGCTCTTATCAGTTAGTCAGTTATTCTAACATCCCAACTAATCCCAAAGGGTAGGCTACTTTACCTTCCAGATGAATAAATATTTCAGACCTTATCTCAAACACACACTTATAGCCAATTCTTATTAACTAAACAAAAAAGTATTAAAGAACGAGTGTTGGTTAAAAACTCTATAAACATACAGATATGGATTCAATTCTTGAAATTGTCTTACGTAACAGAGATGGTGATCTTGTACTTGCAAAAGTTTTTAGAATTTAGGCCATGGTCATAGTCCAAAACCCATATCCAGGGTGATTCCATCCAATGACTGTGACCTCAGTCCTTATGATTTAGGTTTCTCCTGTATGAAATCTCAAGCAGATCTGGGATCCTAAATCAATGTCCAGTGCTGAGTGGGTTAGAACAATTAGCTCCTTTGTCATACATACCATTTTCTTATCAATACACTCCAGATTAATAATAATCTTTCAGGGGCACCAGGGTATCGTGAGATCTTATTTCTTATGTCTTGCAGCTTTCCTCAGGTGCATCCAAGCAGATATGAGACCAACAGGTTTAGGACCCATGGGCCTTTATATATTTGCAGCAGCAGCCTATTGGCCTGGGAAAACACAATACTCTTTTGATGTAACCTCATAGTAATTACACATAATCTTTAAGCAGTTTATCACAAAATGTTGACAGTGACATTATGATTCATCTAAATGTTAATATTCCCCTTTAATCACTGAACCATCAGTTGTAGCAATAGACAGGAAATGTCCATTTACATAGTTAGCATATATAAATAAACACATACAACTAGTATTGCCTCTAATTTCTAATACAAGTTTGTATTTCAAAGTTCTAGCCTAGTTAGAATCATAGAATACTAAACCTCGAAGGGACCTTGAGAGGTCATCAAGTCCAATCCTCTGCCTTCACAGCAGGACCAAGCACCATATAAATCATCCCTGACAAATGCCTATATAACCTGCTCTTAAATTTATCTCCAATGATGGAGATTCTGCTACCTTCCTAGGCAATTCTTTCCAGTGTTTGTTTATTGTTAAAAGCACTGTTTAAAGCAGTGTATGGCTTTAATTAGCATTTATACTTTTCTCACCTGTTTCTACAGGTTGACTTTGGGTCATTTGATGGTTTAATGCCTTCTGGCCATGTGTCCTACTTGGCACAAGTTTTGTTGCAGGTATATAACAGTGGAGGCAGCAGCACGGAGTCGGGAGGCAAGGGAGGTTGCTGCGAAGCAGCTTCTGTCTGCGGGGAGCTCAGACCCCACACGGACAGGATCTGGTGCCGCCCCATGCTGCTGCCTCTGTATCAGAGCATCAGTGCGGGGTGGCAGATGGGAGCCGGTCTTCGTGGGGAGCTGGTTTTTAAACCAGCTCCCCTTGTGGACTTGCTTCGGCTTGCCACCCTGCACTGCTGCTTCTGATAGAGAGGCAACAGCGCAATGTGGTAAGGGGCTTCCCGGGAGTGGGGCTGGGAGTACTTGGCTGCCAGCCCCACCTCCGGGGACTATTGAATATTCGTGTAACCACTAACATTTGGTGCGATTACACAACTATACAGTTACATGCTATCTAACATCCCTACTGTGAGGAGTTACAGAGGGTAACAAAATGGTAAATTAAATGAGATATTGGAGTCAGCATGGATGGTTCTCTGAAAATTTCTACTCCATGCACAGCAGCAATCTAAAAGTCTCCCAGTATGTTAGGAACTACTAGGAAGGGGATAGAAAATAAGGCAGAAGATATATTACAACTTCATAAATCCATGGTATGTCCACCTCTGGGATAGTGTGTCCAATTCTGTTTGCCCCATCTGAAAAAGGATATAGCGGAACTGGAAAAGGTTCAGAGAAGAGCAAGATAATCAAAGGTATGGACTAGTTTCCATATTAGAAGAAACTATAAGGATTGAGTCTGTTCACTTGGAAAGGAGACTTCTAATTAGGGATATAAGAGAGGTGTATAAAATAATGAATAGTGTGGAGAAAGTGAATAGACAAATTGATCATTTCTACAGATTAATTGTGAGTTTTATGAAAAGTGATTCCTCATTTGTATTAAAATTATTTATTAATTTTCATAGGGTGACCCCTGGTTTTTTCACTCTGTCCAAAAACCAGGGGTCACCCTATGAAATTAATAAATGATTTTAATACAAATGAGGAATCACTTTTCATAAAACTCACAATTAATCTGTAAAAATGATTGTAATGGGATGTTGTGATGGCCAAAAGTATAACTGGGTTCCAAAAAGAGCTGGGTCGGTTCATGGAAAATAGGTCCATCAATGACTATTAACCAAGATGATCAGGGATGAAACCACATGTTCAAGACAACCCTAAATCCTGTAACCAGAGAGTAGAGAACAGAACAGGGTAGTTCACAACATATTTGTCCTGTTCTATATTTTTCCCTGAAGCTCTTGTACTGGCCTCCATTAGAGATAGGATAGTAGGCAAGATGGACTACTGTCTGACCCAATATGGAAGCTCTTTTGGTCAAGCATCGTGAATCCTTTTTTCTCAAACCTGAAATAATTTATGCTAAATAGAAAATAAGAACCTGAATTTCAATAGATATTAGGAATTAAATAGGCACTGTAAGTTAGTCTGCTGAAGCTGAAAGCATTTAAGACGTGTAAAGAAATCAATGTGTGCTAGTCAGCATCTCAGAATTTCTTGTGAGGTGATTTTTTTGCTCTTTGGGGTCTTTTCTTCAATGTAAAGAGTGTTAAATTTGTTCATTAACTGTAAAATGGCAACTGATTCGCCGCTGCCCAGAACTAATTCAAATAGAGAACAATTATTTGCTACAACTCTGTAAAACGGTTCTGCTGATTATTTAGAGCTTATTCAGAGAATAGTTATTAACAGTTTGCAGTTGTGCTGGAAAGGCATAATGAGCGGGGTTCCTCAGGGGTCTGATTTGGGATCAGTTCTGTTCAATATCTTCATCAATGATTTAAATGATGGCGTAGAGCAGTGGTCTCCATCCTTTTTACACCGAAGATCACTTTTTAAATCTCAGAACAGGGGAAGATCTACCGTCCCGCCCCTTCCTTGAAGCCCTGCCCTCTCTATTCTCCTCCTGTCCATCACTTG
>CM057846.1:30628202-30640254 GCA_030068395.1 Apalone spinifera
TTTGCATAGCTTTGGCGCAAAAGCGCGCCAATGTAGACGTAGCCCAAGTGTTTAGCATGTGTCTTGATCTTAGATGCTTCCCTTTAGTGATAACCTTACCTACAAGAGTAGGGATATAAGCTAGGTACTTCTTTTTGAAAGAACCTATAATAGCTGTTATCTAAAGCAGGCACCCTATGTACATATCAACACCAAGCAATATTTGCTTGAGATTAGGGCTGTCTTGGCCTGTTATTCTAGTATAGACTTCTGCAGGCCTTTTTTTAAAACAATGAAATGTAAAGCAAAGAAACTTTATTTAGTATGCAGTAGAGATTCTGTGATCCAGGAATACAGATGTGTATTCAGTATTATCTTCAGATAACTATGTTTGCAGATAAGGTTATACTTCCTCATTCTCCACAATTGAGTCTAATCAGTTCTTACTTCTCATATTTCTCTACCTCTTCTATAGCTTGTGGGTTGCAGTCATCATCTGGTGGGTGAGCAACTTGGAATCTAGCCCTCCAGCAAAAGGACAGTAAAGATATCTTCCATATGGACTGTAATTACCCCAAAAGCAAAATGTGTATCTTTCACACCTCAGTGATGCAGGGTTGCTCTGAAGCATGCCCTGAAACAGGAGCTTTCTCTTTAGCCTGTTGCCGAGAAGGCTTTGCATCTACAATTTTCTGCCCTGTCTGGGATTGGTAGTTCATTTGCCCTGTTTATACAGAGTTTCTCAATAACTTGTGTTCCCTGAGCTAAAGTGTTGTTTCTTGATTCTCCCCAGGCCCAGTCAGTAGTCATTCTGTTGATGCAGGGTGAAGGAGGCTTCGTTTGACCTAGCTTGCAGCCCTAAAATAAGCTCAAGTGCCTCGTGGGAGGTCTGACGCCTGCACCCTTACTGTATTGCCTCAAGCGTTTTCCTTCAGATGCTTGACATTAAGGTTCATTCTGTTCTGTTCACCTTCTTTCTGTATTCCATCTTCTAGGCTCTTTCTTTGGTAAAGAGACCTGAGAAAAGGACACTAGGTTGTTTCTATGGTAGAAAGACCAGGGAAAGGGAGACTGCCAAACTGACACAAAAACAGCTCTCTTCTTATAGTCCAGCTATCACATAATGTGCCTTGCCCAGCAGCGAAGTCCACTTGAGTTTGAAGGAGACTTCATCTGCCAGAACTCCTTTGTTTGAAAGGACTGAGGCCCAGTAAACAGTAGGCTGATCTTGCCAAGTATTAAGAGCCGTCATATTAGTCCCAGAACCTAAGCATAAGAAACCAAGATTTAGGCCCACCATGTCATAGGTTTAAAACCAATCGTATATTAATGTTTTGGTTTTCTTCAAGATTCATGTTCTCTAGCTTTTCTGCATAACCATTAGGTATAAAAAATTAAAAAGTAAGTAAATACAATCTCAAGACCCTAAGGTGCTGATGTTTTAAGAGAAACCCCAAATATTGTGAAACTCACAATAAAAATCACTTGGTTTGGGCATGCCAATTGTATAGCACATTTTGGTTTTTTCCATAGATTAAAGCTGCTGATTAACAATAAATTATTTTGTCAAGAGGATATGTAAACCCTTAACAGAGGTTTTTTAATTCTTATGCCTCCGCTAGTGTAATCTCCTCTGTGGCCTTGATGCCTTCAAACTTGCATCTTCAGGCTCGTCCCAGGTCAGTGATGAAATGACAGCAGCAATTAGAAATAAAAAAGCAATATGTAACAATTGGAAAAGGAGGGAACGTATGGCTTCCCTTATCAATTCTTCTACATTACATCATTTGCAGTTCCCCTTGTATTCTTTGAGATCAATGAAAATCCATGATTGTCAGGGCTAAGGACAATAAGGTGTTTTAAATTATATTATGAACAAAATCCTAGCAATCGTCGATAGACCTGTGGAAATGATATAATTGTTGATGATGATGGGAGAAAATGAAGAAGTGCAAATATTTCCGTTCTGTATTTGGCAGAGATAATGCTTTCCAAGTACATTAGTAACTGTGAAAGAAAATGCCTTTGATAACTACATTTGAGTGGACGTTAACCAGGCCTGCTGATGTCCTAAAAGAGTTGGCTGAGAAAATCTGTCCCACTAATGTTTTGTTTTTTTGTTTTTTTTCTTGGTAAACCTTGAATATCAGGGAAATTCCAGAGGACTGGAAGAGTGCTAGTATTGTGCTGATATTAGAAAGGGAGGGGGGCAAATGGGATGACCTGGATAATGATGTGCTGGTTTCATGTGGTTACACAACTATTCAGTTTCAAGCTATCTAACATCCCTACCTGTTATAACAATTTCAGAATGCTGAGATGAGATTTCCCTCAGCAAATAAGGAAGATGAATATTCAGTAACCTACCCATAGTAGCTAAGAGCCAGTAAACCTATTCCTCCACAGTAGTTTGATTAGAACAACCAAAGTTCTAAGGTACTGATCACTAATCTATACTATTAGTCACTGTTGAAAGTGTGGTTTAGCACTATATATCTACACAATTACCTTTATCAACCAAACTTGTCATCTCAAAGATGAAACCCATGTTGACTAGCATTAATTATATTCCTATCTTTTACTACTCAGTCAGCTGAATCCAATATCAGGTTTTGCATTACACTAGATATATAGTCTTATTTTTAATTATATGCATAGTATTTATACAATGAAAAACTTGTTAAATATACTAGTGTTTCTAGTTGAGTTCCTCATGGATTTGTAGTAGGCCCAATGCTATTCAACATTTTCATCAGTGACTAATAGTATAAAATAACTAATGATTAAACTTAAAAAAATTTGCTGGGCCCTGCTTCCCTTAAAAGGCCAGACATTTTGTGTTGTAGTCACAAGAACACAACCTGATAGCATTGTGGACATTGCAGGCACTGGCAAGTAGTAATCACTGCTAGTGACTGGCTAAGAACCTGAACCCATCCTATAGGAGTTGTCATCTTGTCTGCCCTGGCCAATTATGTGCCTTGTTCACCTATCCTATCTTTTACTACTCCTCCCTGTCCCACACACCCAAGCACGTCAGAAGTGCTCTCACTCTCAGGAGGGGTGGACTTTGCTTGATCTCTTGAGGTCCAGGATTATTCTGCCTTTGTGACTCTGTGTTGAACTGACGATTCCCTACACTAGAGATTTGGATTATTCAAACTTCTACCCCAATGGGAGTGCCTCGTAGGAAGTGATGGGTAACCCACCCTAATAAGGGATATCCTACTTTTTTTTTTAATAAGTACACAATTCCCAAATGTCCAAATCACACCAATAAGCTAGATTTCTAAAATATATAGACACCGCTGTCTGTAAAGGAATCCATAACCCTCTTTATTTTTCTTTTGGTCATTTAAGTCTCTCTGACTCTCATTATGTCATCCCCCTACTGTTTCAGTCCTGCATCCAGCTACTTGTACTTGTGTACGTTGAAGTCACTGTGGGCTGATGACCATCTTGTCTGAGGGGTCTGATGATCCACAGAGCTACCTGTGGATAGCTTCTCAGCACCAAGGAATGGTCTGAATCCTTCTCTGCTAGGGTAACAATCTTAGCTATGAGATTTTTCTATTTTTCCTTCTGGATGTGATAACTGTCAGCGATCAGGCTGTCGCAGCCAGTTGAACTGCCTCTCCCTGCCCTCATGATGGCATGGCAGGCCATGTGGGAACACAGTTTGATGGAGTTTCCTAAATGAGAATTGGGGAAATTGGAGGGGAAAAAAGTCAGTAGAGCTGGATGTGAGTAGAGCTGGATGGTCCTTTCCTCTCTAGTGCTCCATGTCAAATGAGATAGGGCCCTTTCCATGGTCACCTCAAAGGAGGGGCTACCTCCTACCAGTGTATTTCTCAACTATTTGAAGTGTTGTAGCCATGCTGACCCCAGGTTATTAGAGACAAGATGGATGTAGTAATACATTTATTTTTATTTTATTTAAAAGATCTCTGTGTAGGTGGAAAGCGTGTCTCCAATGTTCCCTCTAATCTTTTTGATCCACGTACAGAATGAATTTTGGTATATGCACCAAGGCACATACAAATGTGCACCACAAGTAGAAACAAAAACTAGCTGTAGGTGCTCTGCTAATCAGCTGTGTGGCATTGGAATCTCTTCTGAGCAGCTGCACAAGTGCACAATTTACAGGGAATACTGCTTGTTTCACCTCCCCCCTTCCCCCATGCAAGTTGATGCAATAAAAGATACTGCCTCGGCCACTTTGTCCATCTAAACCCATGGTGTCCAACCAGTTCTGAAATAGTAACTACTATAGTGGCTACTGCAATAGTGAACTAGCCACACTCAACTGGTCAAATAGCCTCATGTGGCTAATGGCTAGCATGTTAGACATCCTGGATCTAAACTGTCACCCCAGAGGGATATAGACCCATCTTCTCTCTCCCAGGTTTCTGGGGTAGAGAACCAATCAGTGTTCCCCTCTGTCTGGACATTTGGGCTGTTAGTTTAGTTCCCTCCCTCCAGCCTCCTCTCTGTTCAAGAGAAGGTCACCTGATACCAGAGCAGCAACACTTCTGGGATGCAGTCTTCTATCCTGGATAAGTTTCACCCTCTTATGGCAAGGAGCTGGGGACGTTACAGCTGTAAGCTTTTCCTGGCAGGGGCTGTCACTTATTCCATGTTTGTATGGTGTGTAGCACAATGGGGCCCAATTTGGCTGTAGCCTTTAAATTCTTCTACATTATAAATGTATGAGTTGTGTATTGGGATGGGCGGAGTGCAGAGCATATGTTGGAATAAGCTGATGCATCAGGTTGTCTAGCTTTCAAAAGTTACAGGTTAACTTTGTTTGTTTGTTTGTTTATAAAAATGTTTTAGGGATTTGTGCCTGGTCTGTTTGGAACTTCACATGGAGCACTTCAGTTCATGGCATATGAAGACCTGAAATTGAGATACAATAAACATAGAAACAGACTATTGGATACAAAATTGGTAAGCTGACTTGAAATGGAAACATCCGTATATTATAGTATGTGAGTATATGGAAACCTGAACTGAATGTCTGGAACTTCTATCAGATGACAGTGTACTGGTTTTGTAATTGCCACAAACTGCCAATTTTATTAACTATTAATGTTATGGTAACCTTTTTTTGGCAGATCGCATAGAGAAAATTTCAACTTTTAGAACAAATTACCTCATCACAAGCCTATTAGCACTGTTTTTACCTGTTGCGGAAATTCACTTACCATTTCTAGATGGGAAATCCTTTTTTCTTTTCTTTTAATTAATTTTTTATTTAATTAACTATAGTTTCACAAATATAAACAAATACAAAAGTAACTATCCTAAAAAGTATATTACAGATTACTTTCTTAGTATATTACTTAAGTATTATATTATGGTTGTGGTATAAATGAGAACATCCAGTATAAATATTTTTAAATCAAAATAAGTATCTCTAATACCAGTATTAATGTGTAATAAATATCAATACTTTTTGGACCTTGTAAGCCAGGAGTGGGGAATCTTTTTTTGGGTTGGGGACTGATGATCTACAGAAAAATTAATTGGGGGCCACACACAAGTGAGAGGAACAACAACAAAAACTCTCACTGACGTGGCCCATGACTGAGAAGGAATAAGACACTGTCCCCCGTTCCCCTTGTACACCAGAGTCTAGCGGGACCCAACCTAATAGATTTTGTGTGTTCCAGCCCCGTGTGGGGTGAGGGGAGAGGGAATGGAGGGCCAGTGTGGGCTCCCTGAGCCTTGGGGACCGGATCCAGGCAAGCCAGGGGTTGCATCCAACCCCAGGCCTTAGGTTCTCCACCCCTGCTGAATACCCTTCTTATAGAGAAAAAAATCTTAATTACTGTTTTGTTCATGGTGTAGAAAGCACTTTGATTTCCAGCATTTTATTCAGTTGTTCATAATTTGACAAACTAATATTGGTAACTTTTTTGTTATAATTTTAGACTTCTTTAGAATACATTACCATGGCAGCACTGTCCAAAATATTTGCTGTGTCAGCAACTTACCCATATCAAGTAGTGCGAGCCCGACTTCAGGATCAACACAATAGATACTCTGGAATGGTTGATGTTATTCGCAGGACATGGAGGTAGGCACAGAGAAGTAAAAATGTAGTTCTGTGAAAATGACATCACCTTAATTAACAGATCTGCTCCCAGTATGTAGTCAGTGTTGTATCTGCTGACTTCAGTGGTGAGTTTTTATTACTGCTTTTTATTATAGGTTAGACATCCCTGGTCCAGCACCCTTGGAACCTGAGCTGTCCCAAACCAGGGAGTTTGCCAGACCAGGGGAGGTCAATGCTTCCCTGCTGGCTATTCTGCTCCTGGGTTCCTCTCCATTGTGCTCCCTGCCTTGCCATTGGCCCAGCTAATGCTGACCTGGCACAGGCTCCCCACCCTACTGCCTGCACATTGCCCCAAGATCCCTTGGGGTACCTGGATGGGACAGCCTGGCCGCTGCCAGGAGCGCTGTCACATGGTGTTTTCCAGGGTTCCTGGTCTCGGGCCACCCAACCACTGCCAGCCCCACTGCCGCTGGGGGTTCCACGGCCGGGACTGCCCAGCCGTACCACTCCACTGCTCCAACCCCTGCTGCCTCTGGGGACTCCCTGGGGTTCCCCAGCTGGGGCCACGCACCTCCGCCAGCTCTGCTTCAGCCCGGGGTTCCACGGCTAGTGCTGCCCAATCTGGCTCTGCTGCCATCAGGGATATCCTGGGGTTCCCAGCCGGGGCTGCTCTGCTACTGCCAGCCCTACTGCTGCAGTTGAGAGGATCCCCAGCCAGGCCACTTGTCACCAGAAGTCCCACTAAAGCTGAGGTTCCCCTGCTGGGGCCAGATTCCCTGGCCCAGCTAATGCCAGAGGTTCTTTGGCCAGGGCGGTGAGCTTCTAGAGCACTTCAGTGAAAATGTTAACACACCACTGAGAGAATGTCTCCCATCAGAATAGTTATCCACCTCCCCAAGATGCAGTAGCGATGTTGATGGGACAAGGTCTCCCATTGACATAGCAATTTCTGCTCAGAGGGTTAGGTCAGTATAACTACATTACTCAGGAGTGTGGGTCTATATTGTAGTCCTGTATTTAGTTAAATCTGTATAAACCCTCTAGTGGGTTGGCACTGGTGTTTAGAAAGTCTAGCCCTTGATGACAATAAATATGTGTAAGACTGCATATTGAGAGTGGGGAAAGGCATCCTAGACTTCTATGTTTGTCTTGGTGATTATCATTTAGATGTGCTTAAAAATGCCCTTTTTCCCCCCACCAAAGGAAAGAAGGAGTTCATGGATTTTACAAAGGAATCATCCCCAATCTACTCAGAGTGACTCCTGCCTGCTGTATTACATTTGTAGTGTATGAAAATGTATCTAATTTTTTGCTAAATTTTAGAAAAGAGAATAATTAAAGTGAGGCATTTGCATCAAGAGGAGTTTACTGTCCTTGTTTTTTTTGAAACTTGTAATCTGTGAGACTGTTGTACAATATTTCTATCGTGAGATTGAACTGCACCAGTAATGAGTGCAAGAATTTGAAGACCAAAACAATCCAAATGGACTTCTGTTCTACTAGAGCTCTCCTGCCCGCTCTGTTCCCCTCTTGTCTCTGAATCAGGAGCCTCTCTCTGCCTGAAACATCATCTCCATCCCAACCTTAAAACAGAACAGTGAAAAAGCAGACTTGCAACAGCTCTGTCTGTCGATGAACTGATCTCTCTAAATCAGCTTTTCCTCTACAGAGCAAGAAGCTGTTAATATCCAGAGTTAATTGAGTGGGGTTATAAGGACAACCTGTCACAACTTTTGATATCATAGATCTGTCAAACACAGGGCCTCTCTTCAGTTGTCTCCCTATAGCAGGGGTGGGCAAAAAGGGCCTCAGCGGGCCGTATCTAGCCCGCCAAGTGAGTTGATCCAGCCTGTGGAAGCCCTGCTACTCCCCTGCCCCCAGGCCAATTAGGGCCTGGGGGTGGGGAAGTGCACTAAGTTTCCTTTGCCCTGCCAGGAGCGTGCAGCGCTTCAAAGCGTCGTGCGCTCCTGTGAGGGTGGGAGGATGCTTTGCGTGCTCCCCAGGCCCTGATTGCCCTGGGGATGGGGGAGCATGGGAAGTCTCTTCCCACTGCCAGGGGCATGGGTGCTTAGTGGGAAGAGGTAGATAAATGGGCTCCCCCAGACCAATCATGGCCAGGAGGTGGGGAAGCTCAAAGCATTCTTGCCCCACCCCTTCTACTTGAGGGCCCCGTCCCTTTTGGTGTGGCCTGGGGCCACTTCAGAAATTTTTGAAGTGGCCCTGGGCAAAAAAGTATTGCCCATCCCTGCCCTATAGTACACATTGGAACATGTGGTGAGCTGGAGTTTTCTAAATCCCATCCATTTGTCAGGTTTCAGAATTATGAACGCCCTGATTTGCAGTGTGTGCAAACTCTGGCTTACTGGAGAGATTGCATGGGGACTGCACCAACATTTAGAGTAACTTAACAGTACAGAGTGGCTGGAGAAAGCTGAGAAGTACTGTTCACCCTGACCATTATATTAACATTTGCTAAACCCCCCAACTTTAGTGTAATGTCCAAGGCATCTTGCAAATTTTTTGTAATACCAGGCCTAAATCATGCTGTCATGGACCATGTCTCCATTTTTTCCTCTTAGAGGGAAAGGCAAATTCTATCTCTTAGTTATGGAGAGTACATATAAACTCTATGTTGAGTTCACATGAAGTCAGTGCACATGTACAGACACATAGACCAGTTTAACACATAGCTTAGCTGTTTTTGCACTAGTGTTTGTAAGTAACAGCAGTTTTCAAAGCCTTATTTTAAACATAGATATTTCAAAATGTTGGTCTTATTTATTCAGAGTATTGCTTGAAATCACTGTGTAGAAATTCATGCATTTCTGCTGTCTTTCACTGTCCATTAGAGAACCTGCCTTTTATAAAAGAGGAAAAAAGCCATCTTGCCTTTTAGGATATTGATTGTCATAACTTGTCAGCACTGGGTCAGGATCAAGGTATATGCTTTTCAGAGTTAGCAGACTTTAGTTATTCTTAACTGTGCATCAGAAAGATTTATTCCTGTACATACACCATGAAAACATTCAATTGTTTTGTACAAAGTATCAAATGAGAGGCAGGAAATATAAATGTAAATACAAGAATTATTAAGTTAAATAACTTGGAGCCCTGCAACTGATTTGCATTGTATATTGCTCAGGAAATTATTCTGAAAGCTCACCCTTTGATAGCAAGCCAACCTAAACTAGGAGAAGTTCTTTATGCATTAGAATTAATTTGGAGTAGAGGAATTGATTTCCTTTTTGTAGGCCTGGAATTTAGAACATTGCAAAAGGTCAGATGTTTGAATTGAGAGTACTCAAAATTTTAAGAGTGGCTCATACAGTCCTGAGAATATAAATATCTAAATTATGAAATTGCTGGCATTCAGCAGGGATGGGATATTCTTTGGGTTCCATTAGCTGGTCTTGTTTATTATATAGTTATTTTTATATTTACATTTCATTTGTACCTGAATGATCACTAGACTTGCTTAAAAGACATCATGTGAATTATGAAGCTTAACATTTCTGTATAATATATTGTTAACTTTGTGTGCCTTATGAGGTTTTTATAAAAAAAGACAAGTATTATTAATATGTAGGGCTAATTCACTAGGGCATTGAATTATTAAACCACTTGAACCCCATGAAAACAATGGTAATGAACAGAATTCTAGGGTGACCTATCATCTCCCTGGACTTCAGCAACAGCACTCATATTTACAAGGGAGAAATCCCTCCTAGTTTCAGATTAGTTTATGTAGTACCAACCTACTGCAAACTGGAGGTAGAAACTTGAGAGGGAAATACGGGGACAGTCTTGGTAGGGAAATGTATTGCATATTCTCTTTGAAACCCAGTTGATCCAAAGTATTGGGGGTTTTTTTCAAGTTAAAACCCAAATTTAAGCTGTGCAGATTTTTTTTTTATTCTAGAGAAAACTAGTCATTACATTTCTGCATGTCATACATGCTTTTGTGACTTTTCTTTGGTTTGTGTCATTAGTGCAAAATGTGAGTTTTTAACAACTTAGCATTTTTTAAGTTGTACTAATACAAGAACCCCATTTTTGTGGGTACTGTGCACTTGGGAGTGAATACTTGGAATGCTACAGTTAGCTATGAGAAATGCTTGAATGATCAATGTGGTTATTTTCTTGATCTAGTTTTACGAGACTGAACACATCGTTTTTGTAACACGATTGGCTTCTGCTACTTGCAAAACTATTCTGAAGGTCACGTAGTGTGAAGTATTTACACCCACCTTTAAATACTTATTTTTTCCATTTTGTGCTGCTAAATTATAATGATCTTAACAGCAAACTAGGTGGTGACTGGCTAAGAAGAGTACGACGTAAACTACTTTGTTGGGGAAATGAAATACCTTAATTAAGGTAAATCAATGTTTGCTGTAGTAAAATTGTCCAATGTATTCACCATTATTAGTCTTTTTCAGTACTAATTGACCTTCATATTAAAAAGAAATTGGGTGTTGAGAATCTTTTAATGAGTTATTTAACTTACTGCAGAGGAAGAGTGCTCAAATGCTATGCTGCAAACATAATCTTTAAACTGCAGTTTTATGTTTACTGTTGGCCTGGATCTGACACTCTGACATTAATGGAAGATGAATCAGAGCTGTAGTAAAGTTGAATAATCTGGTGCTACAGTAGTATAATCAGGTTCATATAATGTGACTTGATGCTTTTGAGTAATGCTCTTGAAATCTAAAATGAAGAATGTCTAATATTTTCTCCATAGTTGTTACTTTCATGTCTAATTGTTAAGCTACTCTAAAACACATGTTCATAACAGCCATGTAAAAACCCTTTGCACTTTGTTGTCAATAAATTAGCCTGGATTTTTGGCGCTCTTTGTAAAATGTCTTATTTATTTAACAGATATAAAAAAGATTTAATCTACAGTTTTTACAATGGTAATAGATATTCAGTCTATAATAAAAGTATTGGACGAATGTTACTAATGTTTGTTCTAAAATTATGGTACGAAAACTTGCCAGGTATATTTAATGATTATGTGGCTACATGTTTAACACTTCAGCTGGAAAAATTCAACTAGGGTGCTTGTAACCACGTTTGTCCATTCTGGCCAGATGCTTACAAAGCTTTACAGAAATATTAAATTTCAAAATACATTGTACAAAATGTGTATAAAAATTGATATGAGGGCTTGGGGAACAATGGAGGTTATAAAGCGACTTGGAAAAAAACTTCTATTTCGGCAGCTCTTCAATGATGATACGAGAAACTGAATTCCATCCGGTGGAAGCATCACCTCTTGGGTAATCTGCACAAGTACCAACCCAGATAGCAACATCTACCAACCCAGCATTGATTCCTTCGCACAGACCTTCAACTGTTTGAAGACAAACATATGTTATTTCAAATAATTAATATCACTTATTTCACTGATTTTTTTTTTCCTCATATCCTGACTTTAGTTAATATGCCAAAGAACACCAGTTTAGTACAACTCTGTGTAGAAACTGCATTAATTAGGGTTAGTATGTTGCTACTGTTTAAATCTTTGGGGGGGAGCAGGTATTGTATTCTACCGCGGCCTCGGTATAAACTAACTGCAATCAAATGATTTTTAATGATTATTCAAAGTTTTTAAAGTTATATTATGATCTTCTGCTATAGGAGTAGTTTTTAACCAGACACAGTTCCTTGTTTCTGTTCACTTTTTCAACAGTCCCCATTGCAATGGTAGTGCTAATCAGAGACATGAATACAATGGTAACAAACCCATTCTGATGCTCTGTGGCCATAGTACAAGTTTTTAATGGATTTTCTTATGTGGAGAAATATTATCCTGGGGAATGAGACCAGATAGTCAGAGGCCTTCTGTCATAGGCAAAGAGCTGAGCTGCTAGCTTCCCCATAGCCTATGGCCTTTCACCAGCAAAAGATGTCCTCCTGTGGAATCTTGTGGTATATTCCGCCGCTGTGTGATGAATATTCTCTGTACTGCAGCATCTGGTTTTATATACATATCTCTCACTATAT
>CM057846.1:30659645-30677959 GCA_030068395.1 Apalone spinifera
TCCAGGGCATCAAAATATGGGAAGGGGTCTGGGTCTGCCCCTGGTTGGGAGTTGCCCACTGCGGCTCTTTAATTTTAGTGCGCACCTGCTCCTGGTTGTGCATGAGCCTTTGGTGGCTAGGCTGTTGGCCATCGGTCAGGAGACGGCCACGTTCCTGTGTCTAGTGCGGAGATCATGGACGTTGGAGGCCTCCCCCCAAACCTCAATCAGGTCCATGATCTCCACACTGGACCAGGATGGCGCCCACCTTTTCCATCCCCTGGCAGGCTCCTGGGAGCTGCCAGACTGGTCCTGGGGAGCGGTGGAGGGCTGACTGGCACTGGGTAGCTGGCTCATGCTGGCACCTGGGTCGGGGCAGCGCCTGCAAGCTCTGGGCTGGCAGGCCTGCAGCTGGCACAGGCCGTGGCCAAACAGACTCTGCCCCTTTAAGGGCTCCGGGGCTGGGTGGGGAGTAGTACAGTTTTCCTGATTTGGCCCAGAGTGGCCACCAGGGGGAACTGGGAAGGGCTGGAGGCCAGCTAATTTGGACTAAGTGTCTACACAGCGCTTATTCCGAATTAGCTAATTCGAGTTTGGTAAACCTCATTCTATGAGGAATAACGCCAAACTCGAATTAAGCGCCCCGCTAGTTCAAGTTTAATTCGAACTAGCAGTTTGCCTGTGTAGACGCTAGGAAAGTTAATTCAAAATAATGGCTGTTATTTCGATTTGACTTTGATGTGTAGACATACCCTCTGTGTAGCTGTCTAGCCTTGGAGGTCAGCTATTAGAGATACATTTTGTTTTTCCGTATTTTTTGCTTCTTTTTTCAAGCTCTCTTGGGGCAAAAGATTTTGGGGTACCAAAGGGGAAGGAATTCAAGTGTCCCTTCCTGTTTTTTCAGGGTTAAATCACTTGATGGTGGCAGCTATCCCCCAAAGTCAGTGAGGCTATATCTACACTGCCACTTTTTATTGAAAAAGGTACGCAAATTACACTCCATAAATTGCGTACCTTTTTCCAATAGTTTGTCAGAAGAGGTTTTTCCAAAATTTGGCCTATCTACACCGGGCCAAATTTAGGAAAAACCTCCTCTTTCAGAAGAGCTATTCTTCCTTGTGGCACGAGGAAGACAGGTATTCCGAAAGAGCATGTCCCAAATAATGTTGGAAGAGCAAACGCGTTTCCTGGACATGGCGGAGTTTTTCTGGGATACCTCCAGTATCCCGGAAAAACCCTGTAGTCTAGACATAGCCTAAATCTATGACTCTGTGAAGTTTTGGTTAGCAGAGCCTATAGAGGCAAGGTATTTAAGTCCCTTACAGGCTCCCATCTTTTGCACTCAAGAGTGCTGGAATGTGGAACAGCCCTAGGGTTGCCAGGTGTCCGTTATTGACCCGGACAGTCTGGTATTTTCGCCTCCTGACTGGTAAAAAAAATTCAGAAAATACCAAACACCTAAAATGTCTGGTATTTTCTGATTTTTTTCCCCAGCCAGGAGGTGAAAATACCGGATGTTTACAGAGGATTCCGCAGAGGAGCAGTCTCGCCTGGAGCAGGAAGACAAGATGGAGGATGACCGCTGGCAGCCTGTTAGGGCCAAAAAGCCATGCTGGGTTTTTTAATTAATTAATTAATTTATTTAGCTCAACAACTTTGGTCTCCTCCCCCTTCCCCCCCCCCCCAACAGAATTTTTTCCCTGGTGGGTTTTTGGTTTTTTTTTTTGGGGGGGGGGGGAAGGCAGGGCGAGTGTTCAATATTTTTGCTTAAACCATCTGGCAACCCTAAACAGCCCTGACATAAATTTAAAACAATTGCATATGATTTGTCTTACCAAATTTAATAACATCACCTTAAAAGTATTACAAACAGTAGAATTAAAAAACAATTTAATTTTGCTATTGCTGGTTTACTTTTTGCATTTCAGTACTAACTTAGCTCCAAAACTAGATGATTTCCAGTTAATTTATATCTCCCATAGCATTATTTTGTATTGCAACTTTTAGGTAAACTGCATCCCAAAAATTTATAAAAAATAAAATAAAAAAAGTAAAATAGATTATACAGAAAACACATTATTGCAAAACTATTTGAAGGACTGCTAATTTAGCAGACAGGTTATATCACACAAGATTTATTAGAGCATACTTTTTTTTTTTTTAAATCTTGGCCTTTGAAATTTTTTTCGCATGTGACCTGGGAGCTAACTGTAATGCATTTTTAAAGGGCTCTGTTGCACAAATCCACTTTATGTCAGTGGATAAAAATCAATGTTTTTTTTAAATAAAAAATTGGCTTTTTTTACTTTTAAGATCATCAATAAAAACTAAATTTCTCATTTAAAAATCAATTACACTTAAATCTCACCATAAACATGCTACACATGCACTTAACGTCATAAAAAAAAATTAATGGCACTAGTGTGTCCAACCTAACTACTAGCTCTTGCTCTTGAAAGTTCTGGGCTTTCACTTTCTGTTACTTTTTAGTCTACTGAGAAACATGTGCAAAGAAAGACACAAGCTGGGTAGAATTGTTTTTGTTCTGTGCTTATGTGGTGGTAGACCTTGGCTAAGCACAGCAAAAGGGTTAGTTAAGGCATTGTCTTAAAGACAGAGGGACAATATATAGGAAAGGACAGATCCAGCATAGAAAGGAACCATGGAATGGACTAAGGATGTTAAGTATTGGGAAGCCCTAGGACTGCTGCTATACTTCACGGGCAAAAACACCACCCTGAAGTCAGCTGGGGACTCCCCAGCTGACCCCGGGCTCCGTGCAGCGTTCTGCTTTGAAACACCACAAGGAGCCCAATGCTGGGCTCCCCACGGCATTTCAAAGCGGCAGTGCAGCATGGAGCCTGGGGTCAGCTGGGGAGTTCCCAGTTGATCCCGGGCTCCACTCAGCGCTGCAGCTTTGAAACACCAAATTGCAGCCTGATAAAATGTTCCAATGGTAAATCACACTCTCTGTTAAAATTGCAGCTCGTTTCTAGTCAGAATTGGCCTAGCCTCAGCTTCCAAACATTGGATTATGCCTTTTCCTGTTAGATAAAAGAGCTGTTTGCTGTCCTATCTTGTCCCCATAGGCACTGGTGGTAGACTGTGATCAAGTCATCCTTAGCCAAGAAAAGACTAAGCTACATAGACTTAGCTTCTTTAGTCTCTCACAGTGAGGTTTTCCAGATCTTGAATTAGTCTTGTAGCTCTTTTCTGAAGCCTTTCCAATGTTTTTAACATCCTTTTTGAAGTGTGGACACCAGACATGGACACAATAATTCCTCCCTACCTTCCTATTACTATTTGATATTCCCCTACTTATATATCTCCCAGGATCATGTTTGCTGTCTTAGCTACAGCTTTGCATTTGTAGCTCATGTTCAACTAGTTGTGTATGCTGGGGCACTGGAACATGGAAGGTCTAAAATATGCCTCTACTATTGACTTGCTGAGATTTTTATCTTGAGCATGTTTGTCTGGTTCTCCATCTGTAACATAAGAATACATGCAATACCTCAAAAGGGTGTTATGACTATTAATCTGTTAACATTTTACAGTGCTTTGAGAATGCAGTGTAATGCAAACCCAGGTATTCTTACTCAACTTTTTAGTGCTCTTGTACTCCTTTTTCAATTTTTTTTGAAATGCGTATTAAAAGCATCTCAAGTCAAACTACTGACATGCACTTGTGCACTGACATCAAAATGACACCATGTAAGGCCACAATTACTGTACTCTAAAGGAGGCCTCTGATTAGGACCAAAGAAAGGAAGAATGGTCCAGTAGTTAGGATTAAGTGCTGCTTTGCCACAGATTTACAATTAATTTGGGCAAATCACTTTATCTCTTTAGGTCTCCTTTCCCTATCTACAAAACAGTAATATGAAAGAATTATTTTACAGAAGTGTTCCAAGGAAAAACACATTAGAGACTGTGAGGTGCTGAGATACTATGACAACAGGGGAAATAAAGCCAATGAATGAGAACAAAGTATTAACAATAAAATCAACACCAAAAGCTTCTATTGTACAACAGAATATTTTATTACTAACAAAACAAATATATAAGTTTCCGGTTTACAAACAGGCGACTAAAAGAAAGAAGAATATTTAGTATATTGCTTCAGAGGATATTTCAGACTTTTCTTGTTCTCTTTCAGCAGCAAGAATATTGTGCGCTAAAAATGAACAGCTTATTTAAAGCAATAAATTACAAATGATAAAATGCAGAAGACATAATACTACAAACATATTCAAATTTCAATATACAGTAGATAAAACAAGTAACTTTGGTTTATCAGAACTACAAATTCTTATTCAATCAGTATTTATATGACCTTTCTTTATGTGAATTTACTTGAGTGTTCAAACCACCACTCAAAATAGCTGTTCAAAATGGAATGTAATAGTATCACCATCAGATCAAAGTGCATATGTCACATTAAAAGCCCTCTTGTTACCAATAAGGCAAAATGCAGAAGATCCCTATATAATGCGTCAACGTTAGTGTTACAGATGGAAGGTGAAATCGTGGCTTCACTGAACTCAACAGCAAAACTCCCATTGACTTCACTAGAAATAGAATTTCACTCAAAGGACCTGTCCTGAAACCTTTATCCATTCTAGTGGTCTTACTCACGTGGGGGGAGGGATGGCTCAGTGGTTTGAGCATTGGCCTGCTAAACCCAGGGTTGTGAGTTCAATCCTTGTGGAGGCCATTTAGGGATGTGGGGCAAAAATTTGTAAGGGATGGTACTTGGTCCTGCTGTGAAGGCAGGGGACTGGACTCGATGACCTTTCAAGGTCCCTTCCAGTTCTAGGAGATAGGCAATCTCCATTATTTGATATGTTCCACTGAAAACAATGGGATGACCCTTCAATAGAAAGGATTACGATCTGGGGAATTGGGCCCTAATACCAAAAAATCTAAATAAAATCTAGCATTCCTGTATATATAAACAGATCATTACAGCATGTAAAAATTATGGCATGTGGAAAATGCATTACAGTAGGGTTGCTAGGTGCCCGGTATTGAACTGGACAGTTCGGTATTTTCGCCTCCTGTCCAGTAAAAAAAAATTCAGAAAATACCGGACACCTAAAATGTCTGGTACTTTCTTATTTTTTCCTGGCCAGGAGGCGAAATCCTGGGCTATCCGGCTCAATAGAGAGGCAGCCTAGCAACCCTAGTGCTTACCGGGTTCCGCAGGGGAGCTGTCCGGCCCCGCGCAGGGAGGCAAGATGGCGGGTGGCTGCCGGCAGCCTGTTAGGGCCAAAAAGCCTCACCACACATTTCTTAAAGGGGCCATGCTGGGTGTTTTTATTTTGTTTGTTTGCTTGCTTAACTCTCAGGGTCTTTTTTTCGGTATTTTTTCTGAAACCATCTGGCAACCCTAGTTTTAAGTGAAAACCTCATCAGATGAATTTGCACTTTAATATCCAGGAGTTTATTTTTCTTCAAGATCATAGTTCTCCACAGAGAAACTTTAACATACTGGATTTTAGAAAAATGTGCTTCAGAACGTGCTGTTCTTGTGTACTTAAGAGCTTTGTTGTGCCTCCTCACTGGAGGTTAGTGGAACACCACCACAGAAGAACCTCAGGGAAGCATCCTTTCTGAAGTGGAGCGGCACCTCATGCACAATTCTTGTACAGAATGCACAAAGGCTGCATCTTTTTGGAAAGAACGGTTAGTGAACAAGTCAGGCACGGTTCTACCTCAGCCCCATCTCTTTGCACTGATGCTGACACTAATTTCTCCCAGTCCTGGTTTCCCTTAGCTCAGCCCTTGAGTAGTGATATCAAGAGATTTTTAAACGACTCTATTCTGTTTTTTTTTTTTCAGCACAACAATTCAGGAATCATTTTACCACCATTAGCTGAAAATAAGGAAAAATAATTAGATAAGATTAACTAAATTGTCAGGGAAATAGAATTGGATTGTGTTCATGCACACGGAAAGAGTAAGGTAGTTTTTTATAGTTTGGTATATATGGAATATTCGCATGCATCCAAGTAAAAAACAGAGTATGCGGTGAAAAGAAGCAGGCAAAAGATCACCTAAGCATGTTCAGAATAAATATGGGACAACGGTTACAGACCATAAAAGTAAACAGCCCATAATATTCAGTATAAACCATAATCAGAAGTAGTAAATAACAATAACTCAGCAAACACTTATGATTGGATTATATAAAGAAAAGAGTGAAAAAGTAGCCAAAGGAATGAGGGTCTGATAGCTGGCAGAAATCAATAAAAGGCAGGATTCCAGAGGAAGAAAGAGGTATGAGGTAGAGTTGAAAAGTTATTAGAATACAAGTTTTGTCTTGTAAGTAGTTTATGGGTTTTGTGGCAGAACAAGAAAACAATAGCAGCAGCCACATCCCCAGCAGCAACAGTATAGCTGTGACAGAAGGAACCTCTGCCCCTCAGAAGGAAAGGCACCAACAGAAAGACAGAGTAAGTTTACCAGCTATATTATAAAATAACAATAGTAATGTTGTTTGAATACATGTGTTTGAGTTATTAATAAAGATGAGCGTGTCTTGAGTATTAGGTTAATGTATGAAATCTATGGTATAGAGCTTGCTGTCAGCAAACTACAAGGGACTGATCGCACGCAAAGCAGTCATTTAATATTGCTCTAAGAACTATATGTTATCATGGTTCAGATACTTTTAGCCTATACCCAAGGACTGTGCCAATAAAAGGGATTTATGTTTAGATTATTGTAACAGGTAATATAATTTATGGTAAATAAAATATACTTTTGTTTTAGAAAATGTAGTTGCTGAGTGTCAATCAATTGCAACCAAAGGCCCTATCCATGTCCTCCCAGGGATTATAGGTCTAAACTGTTCTGGGGAGTCTCTTGAAGAGAACTCCTAATTAAACCCCAGTAGTTCCTCTAGGGCAGGACCCCTTTTTACCTTGCAGAAATATATTAATTTAGGCCTGGGCAAAATTCAGTCTGTGAGGCAGATCCGACTCACCAAGCCACCAAATCTGGCCCACAGATGCTGTGGGGAGCCCCTGGTAGGCTCCTCATTTCTCATGCCCTACCTGCATGCCGCTCAGAAACACGACTACGGGGCGGTTTTTCTTTAAAAACTGTGAGTCCAGAGGGGAGGGAGGAAAGTTTTAGGAGCTGCTCCCACCCCCAGCACAATCTCATTGGCCAGTTTCTGGCCAGAAACTGGCCAGTGGGAGCTACCTATTTCAATAACTGACAGCAGTGAAGCACAAGGTGCTCCAGAGCACATGGCTACAGCCTGTGCTGGGGCAGAGCAAGCAGCCACTGTTCCCTCTGTGAAGCACCACAGGTGATTAATCAGCCCTGCCCAGTCAGAGGCTCAGGGTTCCATGCATGGAGCTGACTGACTGGGTGGGGCTGATTAATCACACAGCTTAGAGGGAACACTGGCTGGCAGGGAGGCTGATTCAGGAATGGGCTGCTGGCTGGTAAGTCTCCTGGCCAGATCCTACCTCTTGCACCCCAGCCCCTCCCTTTCCAAACCCTCTGTCACTGCCCCCTGGCTCCACTTACCCAAATCCTCTGCCCCCCCTGCACCCATAACCCCTCCCAGATCTGACACCCCAATTCTCTGTCCCAGATCATAATCCCCTCCTGCCCTAGCTCACAACCCAAATCTCTGTACCCCCTGCTATACCCGAATTCTCTGCCCTAGGTCACAATCCAAACCCCTGCACCTCAGTCCAGTGCTCCAGGTCACAATTGCCTTCTTCAGCCAAACTCACTCCCTTACCCAAGCTCCCTTCTGCACCCAACCTCCATCCTAGACCCCACACTTCCTCCATTAATATCATGGAAGAGTGCAGCCCTTGACTACTTTCCAAATTCTTGGAGTGCCCCTCCCCCATCAAAAATTATTGCCCACTTCTGAATTAATAAGTTTGTAGCTTACCTTGAAAGGTACGTTAGTAAACCTGGGAGAGGGAGAAGAGAGTTGCATCTACACTGCACCCTTAGCTCGAAATAAGCTACACAATTAGAGCTACGCAAATTGTGTAGCTTCTATTTTGAAATACACTCAAAATAGCTTATTACGAAATATGGTGCTGTCTGCATGGTGCCAAATTTCTAAATAAACCACTATTCCAAAATGTCCCTTAATCCTTGTGGAGTGAGGTTTTCAGGGACATTGGAAAAGCAAGACCATTATTTTGAAAACTATTTCGAAATAATGGGCTTGTTTAAAAGACAAAATAGCGCCACTATCTAGATGCATCCGAGATGAGCTATTCTGTGGGTAACAGTCTGTTCTGGGGGTAAAAGGTGTCTTTCCTCTCTCATTTGTGGAGGGCCCAGACACAATTTTGCCTTAAATGTGGAGGCTATATTAGTGCTTATGTTATCCCATACTAATTATTGCTCAGAAGGAAATGATGTCATCTGATCAGCACAATATTGTTGACCTTAATGGTACTTGAAGGAAGTACCATAGTTATCAGATTTGTTCAACATAAACAAAACAGTAGTTCTTATTTTGAGCTTATAAAAACAACTTATTTTACAAGATTCATTTTAACTACAAAATAAATCATTAAAATTTCAGTCAGTCATTTTCAAATTCAGTGTAGAAACTACCATAATACAATGCTAAAATTAGTACATATACACATCAAATGCATCCATAGGTTTGTGCAATTTCTAATTATTCTAAATGACACAGCTGTTTAAGATGTAGTTACTTTAAAACGAAAAATAAATGTTAATAGGAAGATTGAAAGACACCCATGAAGCAAATTAAATATTTTTGCTTCAAAATAACACAATGATCTTTCATACATTTTTAATGCAGTTTAACACCATGTTCAGGTATGGGAAAAGAAAAGAACTATTTCTTTTTCTCTTAAATTGCTGGTGACTGGTCCAGTTGAGTGCTATTAGAACTTCAGTTTCCATTATTCTCTTATGAGGTTAAACCCAATGCAGCTTAATGGTTAAGTGCAAAACAAGGGATATGTATCTGGTATTTTTATAAGGCACGTAGCATCACTAACTTCCAGTGTAATACAAACCCATAACAGTTTCATAAACTGAAATAATTCATGTAGAAATTCTAATCTTTCATGGATTTGAACTGTTTCCAGAATCCTGATCTTTTCTAGTATTTGAAGTTGAGTGGACAAGCATTGATATGGAGTCTCTGGTACTGTCTGGTTGTGAAACATTGGGTAGCTGTGAATTACTGACTTGCAATGGCTGAGTTTCAGTAAAATCGCTTTTAGGAGACACCCTATAAAAATTACAAACAAAAACAAAACACACTGAAGTACTTCTAAGCATATGATGTTTTAGACTAACACACAAACTCATTTAGCAACAAAATGGTAATAATATACATTGAATCAACAACACTCCTTTTAAGATACAATAATAGAGTTCTGAATACTCTTTCCTTGGCCATTTAATAGGCCTTTCTGTCCCTGAATTCAAAGGGTCACCACTAATGATCAGCCACCCATTTCCCTGTCCAATGCTTGCCAAGAATAATTTTCACAGTCTGTCAGTGCTGTTCCTTTAGTGGCCTTACAGGTTACTGTTCAGCAATATAACTAGAGCCCTACCAAATTCATGGTCCACTCTGGTCAATTTCTCGGCCACAGGATTTGAAAATTTGGTAAATTTTAACCTTTTCAAATGTTTAAATCTGAAATTCCATGGTGTTGTAACTAAGGGGGTCCGACCCAAAAGAGGGTTATGGGAGGTCACAAACCTGTTGTGGAGGGAGGGCAGTCATAGGATCGCTACCCTTACTTTCTGTGCTACCTTCAGAGTTGGGTTCTGAAAGCAGTAATCATGGGGCTTCCTGCAGCAGCAGGCAGCTTATGGAGCTGGAGGTGGATCTGATATCCCACTTGCTGCTGGGGATATCCCACCTGGGGCCTCCTAGCTGTGAGTACCGGCTGGGCTGAAGAGAGACAGGACTTGTCCTTTCCCCGCATGGTCACTCTTGGGAGAAGGTTAGACTCACCTCCACAAGCTTCCTCCAGTTGCAAGAACCTCTGGGGCTTACTGCACAGGTCCAGAGAGTCCTGCAGCAGGGAGAGGCACTCAAAGGTGGGTCTGATCAGCCCCCAAGTCTGACCATTCAAGGGAAAGATAAGTACCGTCTCTCCCCAGCTTGGTTCCAGCTAGGAGCTACTAGATAGGGTGCTTCCAGCAGCACGGGAGAGATCATACAAGGGGAAGGGCTTCACAGTCCGTGATACATTTTTCATGGCTGTGAAATTAGCAGGGCCCTAAACATAAGGCACATCCTATCCCAAGAGCCAAAAGCTCTACTACTTCAAGCCTCTGCTGGAAAAAAAAAATCCCTAAATCATATATCCACATATAGAAACACTTCATCTGCATGGTCATGTGGAAAGTAGTTTATAAGAATTGCTTTCTCTTTGCAACTATTTTTAGTTACTGAACAATCTTTTTTCAAAGAAAAGGACACAAAAATATATCATTGTATTGGTAGTTTGTACACATCAGAAAACTCAAGTCCAAAATTAGATAAAAAATAAGAATATCTTACCTTCCTTCACCCATTCTTCTCATACTCTCAGATAAGCTAATCATATCATACATGTTGTCTGTCTTGCTGCTCTTCTCCAGCCGTTCCATAGCCAGTTTAGAAATAGATATTTGTAGTGCATGTTCACCACCAATATTCTCCTCCTCCTCCTCCACTTTTTGGGTCGATGTTCTAGCTGCCTCCATTTCTCTCTCAGATATTTCTTGAGATGTTTTTATTTCTGTGACATTCTCTTGACTTAAGTAATTGTAATTAGTAACAGCCACTGCAGAAGTTCCATGATTTGTTGTAGCACCTGTACTAGTCCCCATAGACTTAGAAATAACTTTCAGTTTGTGTGAACTGGATTTGTAGTGCTTCTTTTTATGTTTAACTTTAGAATTGTGCTTCAAGAAAAATTCACATGATTCTTGCAATACTCTTCGGCTCTCACTGATTGGACTGAAAGAATAAACAAAAGCATATGACTAGTTCATCAAAAATCACTTAGGCCATGTCTACACTACAGATAAGATCGAAGCAGCTGATCTTCCAGGGTTCGAATTAGAGAGTCTAGTGAAGATATGCTAATTTGAACTGAGAGGGCGCTCCTGTTGATGCCGGTAGTCCTGCTTTTATGAGGAATAAGGGAAGTCGAAGGGAGGGGAAGTCGAAGGGAGATTATGCTCCCTTCAACTTCCCGCGGCGTGGACAGCACCAAAATTTGAGTTAAGATACTTCGACTTAAGCTATGCAATTAACATAGCTGATGTTGCGAATCTTAATTTAAACTTATCCCCGAGGAAAAAGACAGCAGAAGATTGCTTTTTATTCCAAAATATTACAGAAGTAACAAAGGGATGACTCTAATGTAACAAACATGGCTCTAATGCTAATCACCACTAATGAAATGATAACCTCTGATGACTGGGCGGAAATCTGGGAGTAGTGGCTACTAAGTAATTATGTGTGTGAGGCAATTAAATTTTATAACAAAAGAGCCGAATCATACATGCCTCACTCTTGCAAATAGTTCCAACAACTTGAATGTGACTAACCTTGTAACAAAGGAGAGCAGGATTAGCTTATGGATAGCTATGTCATCAAATTACGTTTTCTTAAACCAAACTTTATTAAAGTAGTATAAAACGGAAAACATTTTATAAATTGCTTAGCTGAAAGTAATTTACAGTTGAAACATAAGAAAGACTTACACAGGAAATGGAAAAGTAGGGAGGTGGAAAGGAAGCTATAAGCTCACCATCCAGGAATGCAGATTTTAAATAAAAGGAGCTAAAGGAAACCCAAAGTAATGTTGGCTAGGCAAGTTCAAGGAAATAAGAGTGCTAAAAATACATCCACAGTTTAGGAAGAATATAGGAAACCTGAAGAAAAATGAATTGGGGGGAAAAGAAAAAGATACCATAATTAAAGGGATGGGACCTAAACTTATAGTCTCCTTGTATCAAAAAGGATACAGTCTATGCATCTCCTACATAAGAGAACTCTAGGTAAATTTAAATAGAGGAATGGAATTACTCTTGTGCAGAAGAAACAGTGATCTGAAACAACAGAAGAAAAAGATAAAGGCAGGACATTACAAATGGTAAGAGAATTAGGGCAGCAGAGTAAGCTACTAAGAACAGTGGCAGAGGGACTAACACTGCATGATACTTTTACTGTATCAGTGCAAATGATATAAGCAGCAGAGCTGCAAAATGAAAGCAGTCCGACTGGATAGGCCAAACAGTCTTTCCTGATTTGACTGAAAGTCAGAGCCATATTAGTCAGTGTTAAAAAGCAACAAAATCTCTTTTGCTCAATTAAAAGAACCTTGTCAGCGGGGAAGTACGTTTTAGGGCCCAATCAGGTAGTCATAATACATGAACTGACTCCATTTTACATATCTCCAACTGCAAAAACTTGCCTATATTACCTGACATATATTTAACGGGACACATGTACACATACAATACTTTTTAAAAAAACTTATCAGTACCACATACAAAGAATTGCTCTTACTCTCTCTTGCGACTTCTATTGAAAAAACTGGCCCATTCAGAACAGGTCTTTTTACTTCCCACCCAGAAGACTGGAGAGATGCCAACAATTAGTGTCATCAGGTACTTCACCAGAAACAAAAATATTTCTGGTCTAGCTAATGTCTTTGCCTAGAAGATAACAAAATTTAATAAAGACACACACATACACTTTTGACAAAGTGCAGAAAATGAACAGAAACCATGTACAAGAGCATACTGAGGTCTTTCTATTTTATAGCACCTTTGCTGCACTCAAAAGCACACTATGGCATGAACTAAAACATTCATAATCAAGTCAGATCTGGTTAATCTTTGCTCGCAGAGATGTAGCTGATGGCTGGTGATGCACAAGGGGAGCATTTTTTTAAAAACTGGAAAAAAAGATTAATTGAAGGGGAGAACAGTATCATTAAGCAGTTTCTCCACCACTCATTGCATATTTGGGAGCTTCCTCTGGATACAGAGGAAATGAGGAAGAGTTGAGAGGAGAGTAGGATTAATTGAATGAATCAGGCTCTTGAGAGAGCCTCAGGACAGTATACCAGTGTTTTTTGCTGTTTATTGCAAAATTAACCCACTTGTGTGTAGAAGGGGATGACAGTTGCTGAGATTTAATTAATTAAATGGTTATTTAACTTCTTCTCCCATCCTCCAAATGTAATGTTATTTTGATTAATCCATTTGTCTCTGTATCCTGGACTTCAAAGTGCTAGTCATTCTAGCTAGGAACCCGTAATTGTTGAGATAAAATTTTTGTTTTGTTTTTAACTAATCAGTGTAAAAAGTGAAGCCACTTGTAGTTAATAGGTGTTGTCACTGGAAAACAAAAAGTACAACACAAGGAACAGATCCAATTGAAATATTTCTTGGGATAATATTTGTTTGAGTGCATATGTTTGTTTTGTTTCTAAATAATCCTTGAGAATTATGTGATTAATTTCTTACTTGTGCTGCTATATTTAAGCACAGCAAGGCAAATTTGTTAAAGAAGGAATAAATACTTCAACTATGAACTTCCTTATTTTGGAGGGTTTAAATTGAAAAGATTTAAGTTGAAAAGCCCTGTATCCACTGAAGACAGAAGATGTTTTGTCACTGATTTTAAATGGGAGCAAAAATAAGTATTAAGGGCTCAGTCCTATGAAGGGCTGTACTCTTAACTCTCATTGACTTCAATAAGAGTAGAGGGTCTTCAGAAATTTGTAGGATGAAGCCCTAAAGTTCTAAGAATGTTGTGTTTCTTTGTTTTTATGGTAGTTTGTTGCAGTACAAACTTTTACAGTGGGATGCAAGGCAAATTAAGTTCATAATCTGACATGAAAAATTATCAGTTCTTTACTGTTATTTCCTTTTTAAACACCAGCTCAAAAATAGGGAGGCATAAACCAAAAATTATTTGAGATGACAGAGAATTGAATGTATTAGAAACAAAATGTAATCCATAGAGAGTACTACGTATGTGAAGTTAGTATGCATATTAAAGCCTTTTAAAGACTTTTTTAATCTCAAATCACATTTTGAACTTGAACATCTCAGCAATTAATATACATATTTTTAAAATTTCTAAAACTTTAGTTCACATTCCCAAAATTCAGCTTGCATATATGCAAAGTTGTGAGAAATAAAGAGTAAAAAACTCAGTATTTTGTACTTGTACAATTTAAGAAAAGACAAAACTGATTTTAATCAAATCTGGCTTTGACTAAGATGTTCTAATTTGAATGGCTAAATTTAATCCATAATTAGGTACCTATTTCAAGGCAGCCTTATTGTCAGAAATGCAGAATAACTTGAGGCACGCATTTGAAAATTTGGGAGAGCAGTTTTTATGAATAGCTATTATGTACAGTAAAATTCCAATTGTCCGGCATCCAGTGGTCTGGCACCAACCGGAACCCGGAAGTGCTCCGGCCAGCCGGACAATTGGAGCTGCTCTGCCCCCGGCTTCCCCAAGTCCACCGCTGGTCAGTTTCAGCAGCAGTAGACTTGGGGAAGCCCTGGGGCAGAGCACCCCAGGTGAGGGGCGGCACTGTGGGAGCAACCCGGCAGCACCACAGCTGCTCCGCCCCAGGCTTCCCCAAGTCCTCCGCTGCTGAAACTGACCAGCGGCGGACTTGGGGAAGCCGGGGGCAGAGCAGCTGGAGTGCTGCCGGGTTGGTCCCGCAGTGCCGCCCTCTCCCACACTGCGCAGTTCCCCACCGACCCCGCCTCCCTTCGACCCCTCATAGCCCCCCTTCTGGTACTCCGGCATATCTGATAATCCGGCACCCCCTAGGTCCTAAAGGTGCTGGATTATCGGAAGTTTACTGTAAAAAGTTTCCTTCATTAACAGTTTCTTTATGATTAAGTCCAAATAACTTAATTAAAAATTCTAACTCATGACTCTAACATGATTTTAAGTATCAGGTGCCACCAACCTTATTGGCAGGAGATTTCAATATAAATACTGGTTCAGCCAATTTATTTAAATGTTTTATGGGTCTGTAAATATTATATTGTGTTGTGCTTTATTGGCTTCCTTAGCTTACGGTTTACCCACTAAATGTTACACAGTGAATCTCAGAAAGCCTTTTTAATGTGAACATTACATTATGAAGTATACAAAACATTACTCCTTACCTCATAAGGGCAGGGAATATGGTACTGAGCACAATGGTCAAAAACCCACGTGGTCTCCCAGATTCTCCTATACATCTGCTCATAAACATAACATCCAAGAAGTGCCACCAGTGGTACCAGGTATAAGCCACTGAAGACTCCAATTCGAATCATAAATTTCTTTAGCTTCTCTTGGTTTCTACCATCATGCTGTATGACTTGCCGAACATGATTTAAAGAAATAATTCCAGCTAAAAGGAGAGAGAGACCAACAAAAACACAAAAGCACAAAGGCAGAAGGACAAAGTATCGAGATGCATCCAGGTCATAGAGACCAACAAAGCAAACTCCACTGATATTGTCCCCTTCAACTTTGTTCATGGCAAGAAGCATAATGGTGAGAAAACCAGGTATGCCCCATGCAACTGCATGAAACCACATTGCCTTTTGTTCAATAGCTTCACAGCTCCATTTTCTTCCAGCTGCTAAGAACCAAGTGATCGTAAGAATCACCCACCATATAGTTCCTGCCATAGTAAAAAAATACAAAACCATAAAAAGGACAGTGCAGGCTTTGTTTTGAGAGCCAAGAACAACTGTTTCACCAATTTCTAACTTTTCATCTGCCTTGTTACAAGCACTTCTATTTCCCAGCAAAAATCCAATGAAGTACATCAGAGACACTATACTGTAACAGACTGAATAATATATGATTGGCCTCTCTGGGTACCTGAACCTTTTAACATCAATCAGAAAAGTCAGGAATGTGAACAGAGTAGCACAAAGGCAAAAAATTGAAACTATTCCAATGAAGCTTTTGGCAACATCCAGTTCATAATTTTTGAAATACATATTGGGGCATGGGGGTGCACAGTGATCAATTCCCAAAAATTTGTAGCTTTGTCCATTAGAGGTTTGCAGATGCCGTGGACACCAAAATCCATAATCCCTTCGAGCCTGCCCTGGGGTCTTCTGTGTTCCATGGGCCTTTGTGGTTACAGCAGCAGTGACAGGAACAGTTTCATCACAATCCTCCAGTCTACACAGATTAAGAAAAGTGAGTGTACATTAATACTCTTTCACTGTCACCCTTATTTTACTGCTATTCTTCCTAAGTGTGAAAAAGCCGTTTCTAAGTCATATATTTTTATACATGTTCCAAAACTTAGTTTCTGAAAACCAAGTCAGGTTTCATTTACAAAAACTTTTAGTGTAGCTAAATAAAATCTTTAATTTTAAGTTTAGAAGAACATCTGAACACAAATTATTTAATTTGTAGATTTTTATATCTGGTTGACAAATTAATGTTTGATAAATAATGCAAGCTTCAAACCACGTACAGAAGACATAAAGTGTTGAACATCTAGGATATACAGATAGAAATATTACTGCTTTCATTGTCAGCAATTAAAAATTGGCCAATAGTGGTTTGATTGTGTTTCAAATCACCTACTCTCAAAAGGCTCTCTTCCCAGGGTATCCAATGTCTCCACACTTCTTCCTGCTCCTGTAGTTCTCAGTCTGTAAGGCCCCTTACTGTGCTAATTAATTTGAAATCAAGACATCAAGATTATGAGATGAAAGAAGGGCTAAATCATTCAGGCCAGTGGGAATTTAGAGCATTTTGTGGAAGTCCCAGAGTAAGAGCCATGTAAATCCATTAAAAAAGGAAGAGACTCATTACTATAAATGGAGGGATGATCTTTTAACATTAGACCTGCCATCACTAATGAATCTGCTTGGTTTCATATCAGTTGATAGCACTTTGCCACAGGGGGAAACCATTTAACAGATGCAGTCAGATGGTGAGGACTGTCTGTCATAAAACTTCAGAGGGGTAGCCAAGTTAGTCTGTAATAGGAAAAACTTAAAAAATAACAAATAGTCTAGTAGTACCTTAAAGACTAACAAAACATGTAGATGGTATCATGAGCTTCCGTGGGCAAAACCCACTTCTTCAGATGACCGGAGTATAATAAGTCCAGATCCAAGAATAAATAAGGGAAGGAGAGAGGGGAGGGAGAGAAGAAGGAAAAAGGTGAGGGGAGGAAGAAAAAAAGAGACAGTGAGTAGATAGTTCAAATAGTTACAAGAGGCTGTTAAAAACCTTTAGCACCTCCATTGGTAGGTTGGTTGGTTGGTTCGTTCAAATAGTCATTAAATAACTTATCTACTCACTGTCTCTACTAGAGTAAGTTTTTCCTGTCATAAAACTGATAAGAACTTTGATCTTCATAATACATTACTCAAAATAATCTAACTGAAAAGACAGGAATAATAAAAAGAAGAGCTAGTATAAAAGTCGAACACAATTGTAATTATTTACTCTTTTTTTTCTTTTTTTTTTTTTTTAAAGTTAAGCATAGCTTGTTAGAATTTGGCCAAAATAACTGTATCTGTTTTATAATGACCATTTCAGCATTAGAAGGTCATGAACTTAATATCCTATGGCTAGATTGTGCAATCTTTACTTGAGTTGGAGCACATTGCTCACAATGGCACTACTCATGTATACAACTACTCACCAATGAGTGTAAGAATTCCACGAGAGAGAGATCCTATTAAGCACGTGGAGTTCCATGATCATGATTTTAAAGTTATTTCCATAACAAATGTGCTCAGTTTAAAATAAGAAAGATTTCCCCCCCCTAAATACTAGATGGACAAACTTAACTTGGGCTCTTTGCTTCTCATGCATTATCACTATTAATAAAGCTTCTTCTGGACAAGTTAGGCTGGCCTGAGAAGTCTAGAGACTGACCTTTTTCATCATGCAGCAGGAACATCATGCACTACAGTACAAACTTATTTTACCAACTTACAAAATTCCTTTATCCTTGTTCTAGCCAGGGCTTTGTGAAGCCGAGATTTAAACACCTCTAGGGATGGAGATTCCACTACTTCCCTAGGTAACTCATTCCAGTGCTTCACCACCCTCCCAGTGAAATAGTTTTTCCTAATATCCAACCTGGACCTCCCTGACTGTAACTTGAGACCATTGCTCCTTGTTCTGCCATCTGTCACTCACTACTGTGAACAGTCTCTCTCCATCCTCTTTGGAACCTCCCTACAGGAAGCTGAAGGCTGCTATCAAATCCCCCCTCACTCTTCTTTTCTGCAGAATAAACAAACCCAAATCCCTCAGTCTCTCCTCATAGGTCATGCGC
>CM057846.1:30702077-30712927 GCA_030068395.1 Apalone spinifera
CTTTTAGAATGTGGACGGGCTTTGCCCGTCCACCTTCCCATGGATTCCAAATAGTGAGCAAGGATCCAGCCAGCAGCAGGACCCACCAGTACTTATGGGAGGGGAGAGATAGACAATATGGGATAATTGGCTCATTTAAAAAAAATAGGAAAACCTGCAGGAGGGCTTAAATATGGGACTGTCCCTTTAAAAGTGGGACAGCTGGTCACCCTATACAGATAGCTTAAGTGAAACATGAAGTATTGCATGGTTCTTATGTACTGGAGACGAACTGTAATAGTCTCGCTAGATCAGGGGATTGGCACCAAGCTCTCAAAATAGGGTTTAAGTGAGTATATAGGCCTTCTACATAGTATTAAATTTCACTCAGGACACTAGTAAAAATTGCATAACTGTATTTTTCCACTGATTTATTGTGCTGAAACCTGGATTAGTTTACTTTGGATATTACAGGTTTTACAATTAAATACATTTTAGTGTTAGCTAATTCATTTAGGTGTCATAATGTTTTCATTATACTGTTCTGACACACACTGTAACTTTACTAATTCAAAACCAGCAAGCATTATAGAATAAGCAGTAGGTGCCACCCATAAGTCCTGACATGAGACTTCAAACTAAAAGATATAGTTATCCAGGTCTTTTTTCAAATACTTTTTTGAAAATACAAGTAAGGAAAGTACAGAGGGTTAAAGCCATTTATTTTAAGATACAAAATTAATCAAGGACAAAAACATTTCCATTTATAACTAAAACATTTTTCTCCTACCACCTGATAATGAGTAAAAGCTCTTCTTCTTTAATCCAGCTGCTGGGAATTTGTCAATTATGTTTCAAGATTTCTTTATACATTTGAAAGCAAAGACAAATATGCAAAGCCAAGACAATCATGTAATCCTGAAAGAATGCCTTAATATTGTGTTCTGTGAACAAGTATGTCATATGTTGATGAATAAATACAGAATTGTGTGATTCTCCTGGGCAGCAGTAGAGCTGTAATGCTAATGCCACAGCATTTAGCAAGAGAGAACATCTGACATACACACATATGTTACTGATCATTGGAAAGGGTTTAAGTGATTTTTATCCTGTGCTTCTGAAATGGATAAGGGGAATGTTATGGTAATATTATCTCTTATTATGTTCCCTGTTTTCCTGCACCTTAGCTTACCTCTTTTCCCTAGAATTGCTCAACTTTCATTTTGCCCCAGACCCCGCTGTCACTTCACCCCTTCCCCAAGGCCCTACCCTCTGCCTCTTTTAACCCTGTCCCACCTCTTCCTGCCCCCATTTTACTCCCACCCTGCCTTTTCCTGCCCCATTCTGCCCCTCCCTCCAACCACACCTCACCTTACTCTTCTCCAGAGCCTACTGCACACCAATGAACAGCTGATCCACAGCAGGCAGGAAGCCCTGGAAGAGAGGGAAATGAGTTGATGGGGGAGATATTGGTGGGCAGGAGGCAGAGAGAGACAGGTGTGCTGGGTAGCAGGCTCAAGAGGAGAAAGATCAATAAAGTAAGAAGGGCTCAGGAAGGAGGAGCTAGCTGCTGGTGGGTATTGAACACCTTCTAAATTTTTTCTGAGAGTGCTTCAGTCCCAGAACACCCATAGGCTGTGTCTAGACTGGGGCGATCTTGCGCCAGAGCTATGCAAATGAGGCTCAGCGTTGGAATATTGCCGAGCCTCATTTGCATAGCTAATGAGCCGCCATTTTCGCGGAAAAGGCTTTTGCGCAAGACGGGGCTGTCTACACTGCCCCTTCTTGCGCAAGAAAAACCCTCTTGCGCAAAACTGTTATGCTGATTATTTTCAGACACTTCAGTGAGGGGTTTGTTTTTGTTTTTTGGGTTTTGTTTCTTTTTTGGCATCTCACTTTTATGTGGTCCCTGACAGATTTTTCTGTGGGTCAGCAGCTCCTGACCCTAAAAAGGTTCCCATCCCTGACTGCAGCTGGGAGTGAGCCTCCAAGTCCAGGTAAACAGACTTGCTCTAGCACGACTTCAGTCAGCATGCTAAAAATAACAGAGTTGACATTGCAGCCTAGGCTGCAGCTTGGAAACTAAAGGGTGGCCTGGGCCCTTTAAATTGCCTCTGGAATGACACACTATGTGCTTTGCGCAGGTCTGAGGGCAAAGGGAGACTCAGCACCACAGTCTGGGTGGTGCTAAGGGCTGGCTGTCCTGGCCTTGCCCCTTGTGGGGCATGGAGCAAGCCTCCCCTACCTTGCTATGGGGCCCATGGAAGCTGTCCATGCCGCTGGCTATACTTCAGTAACTCAAGATTTGGTCTTTCTATTCTTCCCTTCATCTGTACCCTGTAGTGCTCATAATATAGTATTAATGATTGTTTGGTTTGTGTACCTTATGTACTGTCCATTAGGAATGATCTTATCATTCTGTATGAATTTGACTTGTGCTTTCTGCTTAGCTTGAATGTATGCTGATTTCCTGGAGGCATTCTCTTTATCACTGAGCCAAGCCAAGTGAGTGACATGCGTCTGGTCAAGATGATCTCAGGCATCTTTGTCTTTGTTGTTTATCCAAGACTCATTTTTTAATCTATTGTTTACAGCTAAGCCCTAAGATATAACCGGATTTGCTCCAATCTAACAGACAGAAACAAACACCTACAGGATCTATATGGAGCATTCTTAAAACTGAAATACCCACCCAGAGAAGTGAAAAACCCATCAGAACCAGAAGCGTACCCAGACATGAACTATGCTGAGACAGGCCAAGAAGAGAAAACAACAGAATTCCACCTGTCATCACCTACAGCCCACAACTTAAACTCCTCCAATGCATTATCAGCAATCTACAACTTATCCTGGAAAATGATCCCTCACTCTCACAGGCCTTGGGGTAAAGGCCAGTCCTCGCCTACAGACAGCCCCCTAACTTCAAACAAATTCTTTCCAGTAACCACGCAGCACATCTCCATCATCTACCCCTCAATCAGCCCCGGTGCCAACTCTGTCCACACATCTACACAAGCAATTTCATCACTGGACCCAACTACATCAGCCACTACATCAGAGGCTCATTTAACTGCACAGCCACTAATTTAATTTATGCCATCAAATGCCAGCAATGTTCCTCTGCCATGTATATTGGCCAAACTGGACAGTCTCTATGGGAAAGAATTAATGGACACAAATCAGATATCCAAAAAGGCAACACACAGAAACCTGCTGGAGAACACTTTAACCTGCTGGAGCATTCGTTAGTGGATATCAAAGTAACCGTGTTGTTTCAGGCAAATTCCACAAGCCAAATACACAGGAAAGCCTTGGAACTAAGCTTCATTTACAGGTTTGGGACCCATCATAAAGGTATAAATAAAGACATTACCTGGCTAGCACACTACCTTCCACATCCTAATGACTTAAAAAAACAAACAATGGGTACTTAAGAACCATTTGCACCTTCTCTATCAGCTTGATGTAACATGAACCCTCTAATTGACTTTTTCCCCCTTCCTTTTTCTCCCATCCTCTATTTATTTTGGAACTGGACCTTTAATAACTCCATTCATCTGAAGAAATGGGCTGTGCCCACAAAAGCTCATGATACCATCTACATGTTTTGTTAGTCTTTAAAGTGCTATCAGACCATTTGTTGTTTTTTAAGTTTATCCTGTACAGTCTAACTCGGCTACCCCCTGAAGTGTCTTAAATAGTATGTTTGTCAAAACATCAAAATATCAGCAATACAACATTTCAGAGCTTCTTGGGTCTCCTTCGCAGCTTAGAATATGTTAAGGAATTTCTAAAGTAACTAATCAGCATTTTAAACTAGACTACATCAGTAGCCACAGCAAAGCTCCAGAATATTGATAATAATGTTGAACAGAGAGAGTTGATAGGGGCCATCTTTTTGTTCTATGTTAATGAGGTGTGGGGTCCTAGTCAGTATGATAATACAAACAATAAAAAATTGTCTTCACATCACATATAACAATACAGCTCTGCAGTGATCGCCCAAGTTCAGGGAACTTAGCAAAGAACAAAGCAGAGCAGCTAACACAAATGGCAGATCTATCCATATCTTATATTTCTGCACTATATTTCTATCTCTATGTTTCTATATTTCTATCCCAATAGAATAACATTAATTTACTATACTGCTAGCAGGGAAGGAAAAGAAAGGTCACAACATCAAAGTGCAAGTTTTTTGGTTTGAACTGCATACTAGTCTCATCTTTTTTTTTTTTTTTTTGAAATCGTAAGTCATGCATAGTTTAGGTAGTCATTGTTAGCACAGCATGTGTCAGAACTCAGCAGAAAAAGGACATGATATCCATCTTCTTGGACTTAAATAACAATGCAAACAGGCAGGGTATCACTTGTATGCCCCCTTGTGGCCTGAGGTCACTCTGCAAGTGGTCTGCCTCAGTCTACCCCTTCAAGATGTACGAAAAGTTTTTTTTAGTTTTTTAGGTGCCAGGCAGACGGCACCAATACCGGAAAGTATTGTCAGAAAGTTGTAGTTATTATAGATTATGTTTTAGGTATGTTTTATAATATTACAGTAATAATAATTTGATGTGTAAAAGTGTTAGTTGCTCATATTAAATAATTTTAAAATTAATTTTACATAATTTTGTATTTAAATATAAATTTAAGGTACTTTTAAATTTTGCATATGATACATAACTTGTTTTGTTGAAATAAAAAAACATGGTTAATCAAATAGAATAGGCTTCTGTGAAAATTTCAGATACTTTGTAAGTTTGAGATTTTGCATAAAGATATAATTATTCATGCAATTGCAAAAAAAAAGACATATTTATTGATATAAAATTAATATATATGTTGTGGTTTTATTTGGGAATAAATAAATAAAAAACAAAATATTAACAAAATAACCCCTTCCGCTCCTCCAGAGCCAGGCACTCCCAGCCTCCCCCCAACCTAATGCCTCCTCCCTCCCCCAGAGCCAAGCACTCCCAGCCCCCCCCCCCAAACTAATGCTTCCCCCCCTCCCAACCCAATACCTGGGTCTCGGAGCTGAAATTGCCACCTGAGACGCTGGGGGAGTGTGAGCACAGCGGCCAGATGTGAGCACCTGCTGGAGTGCCCAATGCAGAGCGCCCAGCCAGACGTGAGCAGTAGTGCAGAGCGGCCTGACCGGCTGTGAGCAATTGCTGCCGTGCAGAGCGGCCCGGCCGGCTGTGAGTAGGCACTCAGCCACGTGCTCCGAGCGGCCAGTGGGCCGTACCTCATTCTTTTGTAAAAATGTTCTGGCAGGCCACAAAAAAATTTGATCGGGCTGCATGTGGCCCTCCAAACACCAGTTTGACATGCCTGATCTCAAATAAACTCCATGCAAGCTTTCAGCAGTTCCAGTGCCAACAGCCCTCCTTAGGGTCTAGTGAGAAGTTCAATAATAAACACACAAATCTTTCCATCAGCATTAAGCTGGGCACAGGCTCCAACTTCTCCAGCCTCAGGGATCTTAAGCAGGAATCTTTCTTACTCCCTGCAGTCTCTCTACAGCTTGCTTTGCTGACCTAAGCAATGTAACCTCTCACCCTCCACAGCATCTTGCTGCCTGTTATAGGGGAATCAGAGGATCCCTGTTCCACTGTGCCTAGGTGCGGGGAGTGCTGCAGCACCCCCAGGCTTTACATGAGGCTCTGCTTCCAGCCCTGTATGTGGGGTACAAGCTGCTTGCCCCTCACCTGGGCTATGCTCCTGGCCCTGCATGCAGGGTCTTGGCCCCCTGCCTATGTCCTGGCTGCTGGCCCTGCTCCCAGATCTCCCAGCTCTACGGGTGGGCGTCCACTGCCAGCCTCACACCCAGGACCCCAGCCTTTGCCCCACTGCCAGATCCATATCCCGGGTCCCAGCTGCTGGCCCTACCTCCACCCCATGTGTAGCCTCAATCTTGGCCCCCTTCCTCCTGTCAGAGGTACAGCCTGCTTCTGGCCCTAGCTCTGGGGTGGGCATGCAGACCAGAGTTCCCTCTAAGCTTCGCACAGCCGCCATCCAGCCAAGGGCTCAGTATTGGTGCATGGCGCTGTGTGGAGGAGAGAGGGGCACTTCTCCCTCAGTGACAGCAGCAGCTCCCTGCTGAGGACAGAGCAGTGAGTCTTTCCCAGATGGTAGGGAAATGCTCCCCCCACCCCACTCCACTGGCTGGGAGGGTGCTTAGCGAGAACACTGGTGCAGAAATGACTAAGGGACTGACTTTCAGCACCACCACTATTAAAAATGTTCCAGCACCACTGGTATACCTCAGTGTTTTGGAGCCTGAAGCAGTGAGTCTCATAACAGGGTGGACAGCCTTGGGCTAGCAGGGCACATACTAGCACTCTAAACTAGCTAGACAGTTCTTGGAAGTTGTGGCTTGGGCTGAATCTTGGTCCTTGAAGCCCACCCCCTCCTCAGGCTTCAGAGCTTGAGGTCCAGCCCAAGTCTCAAATTAAAAATGCTGTCTACATAGCTATTTTTAGAGCATGCTACACTAGTTTGAGTCTGTTGCTCTGAACTAGGAGGCTCATTCCCACAGGCTCCAAACCACTGTAAACATAGCTTAAAGAGCAATCTACCCTATTACAAGCAGTGAGTCACCTTCTACTGTTATTGTCTTTCCAGCTATATTTCCTGTTTATGGCGACAGTTTAAGTGCTCTGATTCTTACAACTTTAATATTGAACGAGCAACAAGCTGGAAAAATGCATTTGATTTTTTGGAACCATTTGAAGGGTACCATTTTCAAGAATGAAACAGCATAAAGAATATTAACCATATTTTCAGAAAAAGATTTTGGCGCAGTTCTTCTGAAGATCATTATAGAATACAAATGAGACAGAGTAGAGACCTCCTTGGGTAGCTGCAATCACATAACAGCTGACCTGCTAGGTTCATGAAATTTTGCTGCACTCCCAAGATTTATATCAATTTTACTGCTTTAGGCTAGACTCTGTAAAATGTGTTTACTGACCATGTACGCTGTTGCCTAGGAGAGGGCTGATCTGTGCTAGCAGTTCTAAGTCTCTCTCTCCTTCTGTTCATCTTTGGTGGTTAGGACCAACCATTGTTTCACTGCTTCAGGGAGTAGCTGAGTTAGTCTGTTGCAGAAAAAAACAACAAATGATCTGGTAGCACTTTATAGACTAACAAAACATGTAGATGGTATCATGAGCTTTCGTGGGCACAGCCCACTTCTTCAGATGACTCTGGTCATCTGAAGAAGTGGGCTGTGCCCACGAAAGCTCATGATACCATCTACATGTTTTGTTAGTCTATAAAGTGCTACCAGACCATTTGTTGTTTTGTTCATTGTTTCACTGTTTTCCTATTTTACAATCGGGGTGGAGGGGAGAGAGGGGAGGGGAGGAAATCAATATCCAGAGTAGAAACATTTGCAATTAAGAATTTATAGAAAAAAGTTGTTCATAATATTTGGCCCAAACCAACCATCCAGTGAGAAACAATTTCAGAAGAGAAATCATGTCAGAGAGAAGCCAATGAAAGATAATGAACAATGAGTGTGAAAGAAAAGAATGTACGTTATGTCACCAGTGTTTTCTGAAGCTTTTGAAGAGGAAAAAATATTTCACTAGAAAGGAATTGCATCAAAGCAAGAAGTGCCTAATAGTTTAAATATTTTATATAAAGTCTTAGAATCAGAGAAGATTAGGGTTGGAAGAGATCTCAGGAGTTCATCTAGTCCAACCCTCTGCTCAAAACAGGACTAACCCCAACTAAATCATTCTAGTCAGGGCTTTGTCAAGCCTGGCTTTAAAAACCTTAGGCAATCCATTCCAATGCTTCATGACCCTCCTAGTGAAATAGTTTATTCTAATATCCAATTTAGGTCTTCTCCACTACAACTTGAAACCATTGTTTCTAGTTCTGTCATCTGCCACTAGATGCCTTGCTCCGTCCTCTTTGGAACCTCCCTTCAGGTAATTGAAGGCCACTCTCAAATCCCCCCTCACTTTGCTCTTCTGAAGACTACATAAGCCCTGTTCCCTCAGCCTCTCCTCACAAGTCATGTGCCCCAGATTAGGGATATAGTATAGTATAGTATAGTATAGTATAGTATAGTATAGTATAGTATAGTATAGCTGATTAACCAATTAACCGATAAGCAAAAGCTTATGATTAATACTATAAACTACATGCATTTCCCCCCCACCCCTTGCCAATAATTTTTTTAGCAGGCTGCCCAGTTCAGTCCCATCTTACACTGGGTCCTGCACCAAATCCCTCTGCAGCTCGTGCAGGGTCTGGGAGCTTAGACCCCTCCTCTCCGGACAGAGGCTGCCCGGGGACAATAGAATAGTTGACTAACTGATAAGAATTCATGAGGTTAATTGACTATTCAATTAACTGATATTTAACATCCCTACCCCAGATCTCTAATCATTTGTATCCACATCCTTTGTGTAGTGAGGGTCCCAAAACTGCACCCAGTACTTCAGATGAGTGGCCTCATCAGTGCTGTAACAGAGGGGAATAATCACTTCCCTTGATCTGCTGGCAATGCTCTTACTAAAGCAGCCCAATATGTGATTAGCCTTCTTGACAAGAAGGGCACACTGTTGAATCATATCTGGCTTCTTGTCTATTGTAATCCCTAGGTCCTTTTCTACTTAACTGCTGTTTAGTCACTCGATCCCAAGCCTGTAGCAGAGCTTGAGATTCTTCCATCCTAAGTGCATAACTCTGCATTTCTCCTCGTTGAACCTCATCATATTTCCTTTGGCCTAATCCTCCAATTTGTCTAGGGAGTGCTCTGGACCCTGCTTTCCAGGATATCTATCTCCCCATCCCCATCCCCATCCCCATCCCCATCCCCACACATTTGCTGATGGTGTAATCCATTTGTCATCGAAATCATTAATGAAGATGTTGAACAAAATCAGCCTCAGGTCTGATCTTTGATACCAGCTGCTAAGTAGACTTTGAACTGTTGATCACTAACCATTGAGCCCAACGGTCTAGCCAGCTTTTTTACACTTTACAGTCCATTCATCCAATCCATACATCTATAACTTACTGTCAAGACTACTGTGGGAGTCCATATCAAAAGCTTTAGTAAAGCCAAGGTATATCCCATCCACTACTTTCCCCATATCCACAGAGACAGTTATCTCATCATGAGGCAGTTAGGTAGTAGGGATGTTGGGATGTTCTGCACTGATTAGGCCTCAATTGGAGTATTGTGTCCTGTTCTGGGTGCCACATTTCAAGAAAGATGTGGAGAAATTGGAGAAGGTCAGAGAAGAGCAACAAAAATGATTAAAGGGCTAGAGAAACATGACCTATGAGCAAAGCCTGAAAGGACTGGGCTTGTTTAGTTTATAAAAGAGAAGACTGAAAGGGGACATGATAGCAGTTTTCAAGTATCTAAAAGGGTGTTACAAGGAGAAAGGAGAAAAATTGTTCTCCTTGGCCTCTGATGATAGGACAAGAAGCAATGGACTTAAATTGCAGCAAGGGATGTTTAGATTGGACATTAGGAAAAACTTCCTAACTGTCAGGGTGGTTAAACACTGGAATAAATTGCCTAGGGGGAGGTTGGAATCTCATCACTAGATATATTTAAAAGCAGGTTAGATAGACATCAATCATGGATGATCTAGACGCACCTGATACAGAGGCAGCAAGGGGGGGCATGTAGTCATATGGATTAACCAATAAGCCTAGGCTTATCAGTTAATCGTTTAAATGTCTACACACTAACATGCCTGTTAGGTACAGACCACACCCTACCACACTATTTGAAAATAGATTGTTAGTAGGCTAAAGATGATTTACAGATTATCTGCCTTGTACATACAGAGGAGGAAGAAACAGTTCTTGTGTCAAGGAGTTAAAATTATGATAGAGCAGTTTGAGTTCATAATACACTGGATTACCAGGGAAAGGTTAACTAGAATGGTACCAGTTTTTCTCTGCTGTCTTATTTGTACAATATGTCTTCACAGTGAGTTCGTACCACACAAATCTATTCTTTTCTACAAAACTCATCTGCAGACATGGAGTGCAGCTGCCATTGAACAGTTTGTACTGAAGCCACAATGTGACTGTACGCATTCTTCAAAAGATGGTCAACACTTTTATTAAAACATAAAAACCCAATTCTTCTCTCATTTATACCAGTACAATGTAATTCTGAGTGACTTCACTGACATCATTGATTTACTTGTGTATAACTGATAGCAGAGTTTGCCCCCAAAGTACTGATGTTTCTATAATTCATTTCTGTTTTTCTGTTTCCATTTTCCTCATTTGTGCCTCTTTTGTCAAGAAATAGCTCTTTGAGCATCTCCACCAATTGCATTTGGGGTGGGAGGAGAGGGGATTTTTCCACTTGCAGATTTAGTATGTCTCTACACTCATAGGAGTGAAGAGAATAATTCAGCTAAGCTTTTGTTCCTATTCCACATGAATTATGTAAGCGAAACTGTCAAAGGCCATAAAAGAGTTCTCAAATGCAAACCAATTTAGAAGAATTTACATCTACCCTTATTCTGACTGTGTCATGCCAAGGGCCATTTTTAATTTGTCACTGAACTTGAAAGCAAAAAGACAGAAGAAAATAAAAATCTGCTTTAGTGTAGATGACAATATCACCATAATAATGTAATTCATTCTAGAATAGCATGATTGACTCTAGATTATTCATTTGCATGAGGACAGCAGGAACATAATTCATGTTGTCCCTGTAAAGAAAATGATGATTTGTACTTGTGAATACTCAGTGAAGTAATTTATTCTTAAATAGCCTAAAATTATATGTTTAATTTGTATCTGCCCTAAAAACCAGGAATAACTATATATACCCTTAGGCTACGTCTACACAGGCACCCTTTTCCGGAAAAGGGATGCAA
>CM057846.1:30713027-30728264 GCA_030068395.1 Apalone spinifera
TTGCATCCCTTTTCCGGAAAAGGGTGCCTGTGTAGACGTAGCCTTAGAGTAAAAGTAATTTATGAAAACACTTAAGGTTATTTTACACTGTAAATGAGAATCAGGACCACCAAAGAGATTAATTCTCAGCTCTTACTTGGTGTTGCTGAAGGGTAGGGCAAGGGAGAAAGATGGCTCTTAGATTTAATTCACCTTGGATTATTACTTATTATTTTAGCTGCCTGAAGAAAAATCCTAGCATTGACTCTCAATATACACTAATTGTATTAGTGTATATTACCACAGCTTGAATATCATACATGATGTGATTGAAATAAATTATTAGTTTCCTTAATTTATAGCTGATGTTCAAATTGATACTGACCTTTGTAGAGCATTTTGAGATATATGGAGGTGGGAAAAGCACTATATAATAAGTTTATTATTATTATTATTATTATTCCTAATAAGGTCTGTATACTTAGTACATGTTTAAGAACATAAGAATGGCCATACTAAGTCAGACCAATGGTCCATATGGCCCAATATCCTGTCTTCCAACAGTGGCCATCAAGTCAGAAGCTTTAGAAGGAGCAAACAAAAGAGGGCAATTTATCTAGTGACCCTTCCCCTGTCATCCTGTCAGATTCTAGTAACCAGTGGTTTAAGATTTGATTATAAAAATTCCCTTTTGGTATCAGTAGCCTCCAGAGCCCTGCAGAAAGCTACTGAAAGCTACTCAGTGCCTCCAGTAGCCAGTACCTCTCACTGAACACTCACAAAAATTATTAAGCTCACTGTCATCAAAAACAGGGGGTTTCTTGTTTGTATTTTATGTTCAAGTATTTTGGAAGGGCTAGACTGCACATAGACCTGTATGGGGGCACAAGATATGGGAAAACACATTTTCCTTGTTATTTTATGCCTTTATGTAGGGGCTAGCTAAAATGTATCTGGGAGAATACACATGATATTCTGCGCTAGCCTCTCTAAAGGGGGTAAAGAGGTGTGCAGGGGCTTGAGGCTCCCTTCTGGCTATACATTGCTATGATTCTATGATACTCTTATTTAAAGCATGGTGGAGCTGCCAATGCTTCATGCTCTCCTTGGGAGGCATCTGAGGAATTCTAAACAGAATCCATTCAACCTGACTTTGTCTGGGACTTCCATTACAATGGCTCCCCTTCTGTCACACTGCTTCACAGCACAGGGCTCTGCTCTCAGGACAAAGTCTGACTCCAGATATTCAGAACATTCTGTTCTCCGGGTCCCATGTGCTGCCACACATCCAACTGCTGAATGTGCCTCCCACCCCCGAATTCTTAATTTTTGGCACATCTGAAAGCCTTTTCTTTCTATTGTTATTCCTTTTCAACAGGAAACAAACCAGTTGCTGTGTCAGCATCTTGGCTATGAATCAAAGAGGAAAAAGCTACTTGTCGAAGTACACACTAGGCATAGACAATTAGGTTCCGGATGATATTTTAGCTCCAGAAACTATTTCAGGCAGAAGGAGGGAAAAATCTCAACAATTCACAGTTCTATTAAAAAGGAGTCACCACCAAGTATAGCCAAAAGTAGGAGTCACCACCAAGAATTTTCAGGTAATTTTTAGAGCAAGAGTTAAACAACACAATACCATGCTTTCATTAAATCTATGGCAGCAGTACTATTTCTTCTGGCTGAATTGGTTCTGTATTTCACTGGCTATGGACTCTATTTGTGGCATTAATTTAAAATGCATACACAAAAACAAATAACAACACAAACCCCATAATATCTGTGCTAGAGTTGGACATAGACTATCCTCATTTTGACAATCACCATGGTTTCACCACAATGAACTTTAGTATTCTTCTTCACTAACTGACTTTCCCTAACATAGGATGTCTGTCCTGGCATATGCCCTGATTCTGGCATTTGTACTGGTGTTTATGGTTTTCACTGGCTTTCTCAATGCCTAAGGAAGCCACTCCTGGGACTGAAATAGCACAGATATATTTGGCTTCTTGCGGAGCCCAAATTCACAACCCTACTCAATGCTATTCATGAATTAGTATACAAGTAACTAAACAATATCTGCTGCTTGTGATGGTGGTGCTTTCAGGCCTTTAAGAAAGCACAACCAGAAAGAATGGTTTCACTCACCTCATCATTTTTGCTTGTGTTTTGCGACAGTTTTTCCTTATTCTCTCTGTATATATGTAACCCGGAGGAACTGAGACCACTGAGAAAGGGAGAGTGAAGTCTGCTCTACAGCCTTAGCTAAGCAGCAACTGACTTTTAGCTTATGTGGTAGAGGCATATGGCTTTAGCTCTGAGGTCCCTGATTCAATCCCACCAGTTGACAAGCAGGATCCGTTGATTTTACATATGGTTACCACTGCAGCACTTCCCCACTGCAGTCTTTTTCTTATGCTGTACCATCTGCCACTATCTGATGGGGCAGATGGTACAGCATAAGAATAAGACTGCATGCCAAAGAAGACCTCACACCACAGGCCACAGAGGATTTTAAAGATACCATCAAACTTCCCCTCACAACTCCAAGAAAAACTGTACAGCCCCATCCCTCATGAACCCACCCAAAGCCTTCTATTTGCTCCTCAAGGAAAATAAACTAGTGAACCTAGGCACACCCATAATGTCTGGCCATAGCACTCTTAGGGTATGTCTACATTACAGGATACGGTTGAATTAAGATATGCAACTTCAGCTAAGTTAATTGCATAGCTGAAGTCAAAGTACCTTAGCTCGACTTTTGGCACTGACCACACTGCAGGGAGTTAAAGGGAGAACATTCTCTCTTTGATTTCCTTCACTCCTTGTGGAAGCAGGACTACCGGCACCGACTGGAGTGCTCTGCTCAGTTCGAATTAGCGTGTCTTCAACAGACCCACTAATTTGAACCCTGGAAGATCGACAGTGGCAGCTTTGATCTTCTCTCTAGTGTAGACATACCCTTTACCCTGGTCTACAGTAGGAGGTTATTTCAAAATAACCCCCTTTATTTTGAAATAATAAGAGGAGCGTCCACAATACCAAGCCTGTTATTTTGAAATAATGGGCTGGTTATTTCAAAATCTGTACTCCTGCTTTCCTAGGGGATTAATGCTTAGTTGAAATAGCATTAGTGTGGATGCTCCTCTGCTGCTATTTTCAAATAATTGGCCTCCAGAGACCTCTGACAGCTGGACTTGTGGCCACTCTAGCCACACCTACCATCTCCACTGTTCTTCTTCTCCTGTGGAGCTTAAAACTACAGGCTGCAGGAGAAGAGCTTGTGGCACATGGCCAGCTTGGCAAGCCCTGTGCCAAACAGCAGGAGCTGATGGAGCCATGACAGACCCCTGTGCTCCCTCAGGCCCTCCCATGACTGCCAGCACTCCTGCAGCACCCTCAGCTGCCATTGGTCAGGGACACAAGAGAGCTCTGGTCTGGACTGGGGTGGAGATTCTGGACTTCATTGAGGTCTGGGGAGAGGAGACCATCCTCCAGGATCTCCACACCAGAAAGCAGAATGCCGATGTCTGTGACTAGATGGGCACCAGCCTGGCCAACAAAAGCCACACCTGGGCACTAAACCAGGTCTGCATGAAGATTAAAGAGCTCCAGCGAGCCTAGAACAAGGCCAGGTAGCAGAGCAGATGCTGGGGCACCACACACGTACCACTACTACAAACAGATTTATGCCATTCGGGGGGGAAGGGCGGGGGAGTGGTGTCACCTCCCCCCTGTCATTGTTAGGTCTGGCCAGGAGACTAACTAGGCAGCCATGTCCACCAGCCAGAACATGCTCCTCACCCTAGAGCCAGTCCCCTCCCCCTCCTCAGGATGTCTCCCAGGCCTCGGATGATCCCAAGGAAGGCACTTCAGGTGAGTTCTATAACTTCCCCTATCTACATGAGGGGGGAGGCAAGGGGCTGCACACTCCTCACTCAGCCTAGTTGGCCTGGGAGTAACACAGCAGCCTGTGCACATGGGTGCATATGGATTGCCAGTCCAGAGTACTCAGCCCAATGATGCTCTCACACAAGAACCCCTAGGTCCTTCTCACAAGGTTCCTGGAGAGGCCTGTCTTACTCCGGCCTCCATGGTGGGACACCTTCCCATGACAAGCCTCCGTTAAGGAGTCTGGGGTCATTGAATGACACAGCAGTGCCACACATGGCACAGGGTCATGCCAGCACTCAGGCAGCATCCACTCCCAATCAAGCATAGCAATGCAGAGGAGACTGATCCTGTGCATGGGAACCTGCCGGGGGCAGAAAGAGGAGGGGAAGTCTGTAGCACTCTCTCCAGCAAGTGGCCTCTGCTGCTCACACACCTCTTCTCCAACAACCCCGCCTTCAGTGGGCAGTGATAGAAGTTCTCTCTCTGTGAAATGCCACCAGGGCTAGACCCAGTGTGTGCAGGACACAGAAGGAAGCTGAATCACACCATCCCAGCCCCTGCTCACAGGTGCTCCTAGCCTGGCCAGCACCTTTCCATGCCTGTTTGTCCCTTGGCTGTGGGTGTAGCAATGCTCCCCTGGGAAATGTGTGCCCCTGCAGGAAAGTGCCTGCTGTTTAGGCAACATACAGCCTTGCTCAAAGCACATTACCAACTTTCCCCAGTCCCTCCCCTGTTGCATATCTCCCCAATAAACTGTCTTGTTTTTTCAACAAAGACGGCTTTGTTGAAAAAAGGGAAGGGAGGACAGGGGAAGGAAGGGATCGGGCAGGAAAGGCACAGAGAGGGAATGTAGGGACTCCTTGTGGAGAGGCACAGGGGAAAGTCTTACAGCTGGCCTTGCACGAAACTCTCCCTCAAGGCCTCTCTGATGAGTGTAGCCCCTTGATGTGCTTGCCAAATGGCATTGGAGTCCAGCTGCTCATATGCCCTGGCCAGCTGTTCAGTCTCTGCCCCCCACCTTGAAAATAATCAGCATAACGGCTTTGCGCAAGAGGGTTTTTCTTGCGCAAGAAGGGGCAGTGTAGACAGCTCCGGCTTGCGCAAGAGCCTCTTCCACGAAAATGGTAGCTGATTAGCTATGCAAATGAGGCTCGGCGATATTCCACCCCTGAGCCTCATTTGCATAGCTCTGGCGCAAGATCGCGCCAGTCTAGACCCAGCCTATGTGTATGAATAAGTCATTAAAGAATAAAACTTTGGCATACATTTACACTAAAATTAATGCAGCTAGCTTGAGAAAGCAAATGCAGACAGGAGCGGCCCTAGATGAGTTAGGCAAAACATGCGATGAGCGCCCCCGACACCAAAGCCCTCAACATCCGTTTACTTTGGGGCCCTAGGCGACTGCCTAGTTCACCTGTATTGACGGGCTGCCACTGAACGCATAATGTTGGTTCTTTTAATAAGAACTGTAATATGCTACATGAAGAGATCTTACAAGTTGCCTGTAATTAGACACAAATCCAGACCATACAGTTTGGATCCAGTCTCCTAAAGTTGAGACTCTAGTTTTATTAGGTTTGAGATCTCGAATTAATCAAAAAAAGCTATCAACAGGAGGGATGGGAAAGTAACTCAGAACAACCAGCCCTTGATGACTCTTCCACTACAATGAAAAACTTGGTGAATTTAACAGGGACCCCTAGTATGCTATAGGAATGGCAATAAATCAAAAGCCCCATCTTAGCTCTGTCCCAGGAATTGCACACTAATGGGATGGAGAATATTAGATTTAAGTTTGGCGTATAAGCCATTTGAGGGAAGCAACCATTGTGGCCACATCTGCTTCCTTTGCCAATAGTTTATTATTTTTTTTTAAAAAAAGCATGTTTTTACTATTTTAAATTCATTTTAGCAATGCAGAACCAACATAATCCAAGAAAAGTGAGCTGAGTTTTCAAGCCTGCAAACACAGCGGGAAGCCTCAGGCAGGCTGCCTGCTTGCCGGCCATTTGTGTTTCGCAGCTGTGGAGAAGAAGGGGGAAGAGCTTTCATGCACTGGCCCCACCCCTAGAACAATCCCACTGGCCAGTTTCTAGCCAATGGGAGCTGCCTGATTGAAGAACAGGCAGTGCACAAAGCAGCACTCTCCCCTCCCCTCCGCCTCTTATTCACAGACCCATGTGGCCCCTGCAGCCTGTGTGGGGGCAGGGCAGGCAGGGGGGCTGCCTGATAAATGTGCTGGGCTGTTGGCAAGGAGTCACCCATGTAAATCTCCCAGTCAGAGAGCACCTGCCCCGGACACTCCTGCCCCTTCCTCCCCCCAACCGACTGCAACCCCACATAACTCAAACCTTCTGCCCCCCCCCCCGAACCCATAACCACTCCCAGATCCTGAACCCCAAACCTTCTGCCCCAGCTCACAACCCCCTCCTGCTTTAGGTCACAACCCAAACCCCTATACGTCCTCCTGCATCCCAGTCCCCTGCCCCAGGTCACAACCCCTTCTTGCTTTAGGTCACAACCCAAACCCCTATACGTCCTCCTGCATCCCAGTCCCGTGCCCCAGGTCACAACCCCTTCCTGTCCTATGCAGGGCCAGCCCGAGCCCTTTTGGCACCCTGGGCCTGGGCACACGGTGCCGCCCCTGGGCGCAGAGCGCATGTGTGGGCCCGCCTGCCCTCCTCTCCCCCCAGGGTGCACGGCGCATGCACGGGCCAGCCATGGCCGCTAGCGCACAGCCCGGGGCCCACCCCCGGGGCGCACGGCGCATGTGCTGCCCAGCCTGGCCAGCACTGCTGGCACGTGCGCTGGGCCGTGCAGGGCCCCACGGTTGTGGGGGAAAGGGCACTGCTGGCCAGAGCCACAGGGCCGGTGCTGCTGGAGCCAGGCACGCGGCGCCTGATGGCAGCTGTAAGGGACGCCGTGCGCCCCTTACAGCTGCCATCAGGCGTTCCCCATTAGTTGGCGCTCTGGGCAGCTCCCTGGCTCACCCATGCCTCAGTCCGGCCCTGGTCCTATGTCACAACCCAAACCCCCTACACCTCTTCCTGCACCCCAGTCCCATGCCCAGGTCAGAACTGCCTCCTTCACCCAAACTCCCTCCCAAACCCCACGTCTTCCTGCACTCCAATCCCTTACCTCAAGCTTCCTTCTGCACTCAGCCTCCATCTCAGACACTGCACCTCCTCCATTAATATCATGGAAGAGTGTGATCCTCAACCACATTCCAAAATCTTGGATTTGCCCCCCCATCAAAAATTATTACCCTCCCCAGTATACTTTCTGCATTCCACACAGAGTAGTAAACATTTATAAACCTGATGTTGACAAAGTAATTCTCATGTGGAATAAATTAGGATGCCATTCTAGGAATCTATTTATGGTTATATTTGCCTACTTTTTATATATATATATGTATCTTGTGCAGCTCAGACATTGCTCAGTTTCTGCCCACCTCCACCTGTTAGTTAGGAGTGTTAATGGTTGCTTAACAATTAGTGTAAATGACACCTTAAAGATACTCGTAGGTGTGTAATGGATGAATCAAATTATTTTACTGCTCTTACCTGAATAAACATTCAAATTCAAAAATACAGTGAGTTAATTTTACCTCATTATTTTGCTATTAACTGTTTGCTGTTATTTTGCTGTTCTATTAATTAGTGGTCTGTACAAAAGTTTACATTGCTTTTTTGGGGGGGGGGACTATACTATGATAAATATATATTATGGTGACACAGGATGCAATGCAATTAAAATGTCTATTCTGCCCGTTTTCTAGATATTGAAAGAATACATAGAATCATAGAATACTAGAACTGGAAGGGACCTCGAGAGGTCGAGTCCAGTCCCCTGCCCTCATGGCAGGACCAAATACTGTCTAGACCATCCCTGATAGACATTTATCTAACCTACTCTTAAATATCTCCAGAGATGGAGATTCCACAACCTCCCTGGGCAATTTATTCCAGTGTCTGACTACCCTGACAGTTTGGAACTTTTTCCTAATGTCCAACCTAAATCTCCCTTGCTGCAGTTTAAGCCCATTGCTTCTTGTTCATCTTGGCCTCTGAGGATAGAACAAGTTTTCTCCCTCCTCCTTATGACACCCTTTTAGATACCTGAAAACTGCTATCATGTCCCTCTTCAATCTTCTCTTTTCTAAACTAAACAAACCCAATTCTTTAATCCTTCCTTCATAGGTCATGTTCTCTAGACCATGTTCTTTAGACATAGTCAAATCAATTATATTTAATTATCAAAGATCATCTTCTTGCAATTATCATAATTAAAAAATTATTTGGGGAAGTCTGATTATTTATATTTAAAGTTGAAAAGTGAAGAGTGTTATAAAATCTTGTTAAGCAATTCTCAGTTTGTACTTTCTGAAGGGAGAATTGAGCAAGAGTCATGACAGAATGTAACCAGGACACTACTCATGAGCTGAAACTGGGAATTTCAGAGTCATTAGATTGGTAACAACATGATAATTATTGCTTTCAAGACCTAAAAGCTTCTATATCAGAAGAGAACTTCAAACAAGGTAATTTAATCAGAACACAGTAAGACTCATGAATCACATACATAGTTTAAAATTGGAAGCCATTTGTGTTTCTTTACTTCTGAGATATCTGGAGTTGCGGGTTGTTGTTTTTTTTTAAGAAAGTCAGATATTTAACTTTGTAAAACTGAAGATAACACATTTCACGCTACTTACTAATAACACAGATTAATTATTCTTTCTCTGTTTCAAAGTGAGATGAACTGCAGCTCTAATTGTCCAGTCTCATTCTAACAGCAATTCAGCATAGAAAAACTACAGTTAGATAGCACAGGACTGGGAGAGAAAAAAATGAATGGCACACATTTTGCTATATATATATATATATTTTTGTACAGTGCCATTGCAAGAGATAAATTCACGGCTGAACATCCAACAGTGTTCGCAGCTGTTTACTGCTAGTTAAGACAATGTTTCTCAAGGCACTCAGCAGCCGTTGCCCATTGCATTCAACACAGAACATCTTCAAATTTTAAGTGATCAGTCACAGTTAAAGTGCAGCAAAGTATTGTTAGGTCCATCTTCACTTTAATTCACATAATTTTTTGTGATTCTTCTGTCGCTGTCAATTTGTCTGATGCTTTTTGTAACATTAATGGTAACTTCTTTTGTGGGCATTTTCTTGGTGTCCCATTTAGCCTGTTAAAAAGTTTGAAACAATATAATGAGCTTGATGCTATCAGCAAACTGAGAGACATTTACAACAGCTATATGAGTTTTATCAAAATAAATATGCTAAATACACAGAAAGACCAAGTGTTCACCCATTTTTGTTCACACATTTTTAATTACGCACAACAGATCTATCTGGCCTCATCCAAAGTTGATTGACATCAAGAGAAACATTTCCTTTGATGTCAGTGGGCACTGGACCAAGCCAATAAATCATTTTGACCAACATTAATGCTGCTGTGCATGTTGTGCATGGATTGAAAAATGTGTCCCCCTCAACAATGGGACTAGTTTTAGCCCATGGATGGCATTGGGGGGCTCCCATTGGAGTCAATGGGAGTTGAGCAAATTTTGTTCGAGACAGAATTTGACCTTAGTTTTGTCTAAGTTTCTCCTGGTCTTAAACCAGAATAGGTTTTTTTCAGAATTACAGTTTAGATTTGCATAAAAGGAGAATTATGTCCAATATACATGGTACGGTTCTGTATCAAATCACTTCCAAAGAATACAGAACTTTACAATACAGTCCTCAATGAAAAAAAGTCACTCCATTTTAAAAAAGTCAGAATACATAAAACATTTATTTTATTTGCTAGCAGCAAATCTGATCCTGGTAATACCAATTGTCCCTTAACAAGAGGTTTGATCCCCTTAAAGTCAACGGGCAAACTTTCTTTGTCAATGGGAGCTTTTTGCTAATAAATGTTATATGGGTACTCCTTTTGGTGTCCTAGTTCTTCTGGATCAGCTCAGAATATGGGACTGCACAAGGAAAAAGCTGTATCTTAGACACCACTATGAGTACACCTCAGTCAAAGCTCTCTTTTCCAGGAGCATGCTGCAAGCTGCCTTTTACAAGATGCAGTAGCATTCTCCTCTTGCATCCAATCAGCTCTGCTGGCCAACCTGTGAAGGTGTAAAGTCCTTGTTGATCTTTGGTCTGACCCAGTATGGTCATTCTTATGTGCTTATGACTAATATCCTCACACTATTTCCTTATGCTCCTCCGTCTGTCTCTGCCTCTTGTCTTGGATGATGATGATGATTAGCAATTATCTATATTACTATAACACCCTGGAGCCCTTGTCATGGTATTTGCTGTGCTATACTAACATGGAACAAGAAGTCAATCCCTGCCCTAAGGAGTTTATAATCTTGGTATAAAACAAGAGACAACAGATAGATAAAGACAGGCAGTCTGTAAACTCATTGGGACACAACGTCTTTCTGTTCTGTGATTTCATAGTACCGAGCACAATAACCTCTTGGTCCATGAACCCTTGGGCACTTCAGTAATACCACTAATAATGAGGGCTCTGTGTTTTTTGTCATGGAGGTCGTAGAAGTTACAGAGTCTGTGACTTCTTCTAACCTCTGATTTCTACAGTGACCAGATGATCCATTTTTAAATGAGGTTGTAACAGAGTGCTGAGGCCTAATAGATGGATCAGCACTCTAATCACTGTAGCCTCAGTTAGTTTCCCCAGCAACAGCTGATTGAGGAAACAGGGAGGAATTAGCTAATCAAATGAGGAAACTGGGTGAGTTAAGGAACTAATTGGCTCATCAGATGACTAGCTTGGTAAAAGGCAGGAAAGAAGTGTTAATGGGGCAAGGCAGGGCAGCTGTGCCCAGACAGAAGAGGCTCCCAAGAAAGGGATCCTCTTTTCCTTCCACAGCTCTAATGAATAGGGCTGAGGATAATAGTACTACAGGAATTAGAAATGTTCTACTGCAGTGTTTCTCAAACTGTTCTGTGGAGCCCAGTGTTCCGTGAGACATCTCCAGGGGCTCCATGAGGTTGACAAACTGGAAACATTGATGGGTACAACACATACAATCAGTGGACCGCTGGGGCGCCACATAAATTTTTATGTATGTAAAGGGCTCCAGAGCCCAACAAGTTTGAGAACTGCTGTTCTACTGAATTAGAAATGTTCTACTGTACAAGTGTTGGCTGGAGGGCCTTGAATAAATTATATAGTCTGAGCAGTTTCTGTGGTGAACAAAGAAAGGTGAAGCATGTGTCCCATTACAGATCCTTCTCTATTAACCTCTGCTCATGTATATTAATCTGATTATTTTAACAGGAGAAGCTATGTTTTTTTCCTCTAGGTGAGATTTAAATATAGTACATACTATGAATGAGTACTGTGTATATATATATATATATATTCCCCATGCAAAATAGAGATTTACCTTTTGGGAAAACTAGCGATAGCAATTGCCTCACTGAGCTACTCCAGAAGTCGATTCCACGGGCAGGAAATTTATTGCCTATTATTTTCAATGATTTGTTTCTTGTGTTTTATGAAATTGTCATTTTGCCCTTAATTTGAATAATTCAAGTCTTTTTCTGTCTTTTCAGACTATATAATATCCTCATGTTACCTTTCTTAAGGTGTGATGTGATATCTGGACAAAACAAATGAGGGCACACCAGTGTTTGAAATGGTCTCATAATATTATCTCTGTTTTAATTCACGTATTTGCCTTTTTCAAATGTTGCTATGTACCTGTCAAACATTTCATTTGTTGAATGGCTAATGAATCTGAAATCCTTTTCCTGCAGGTTATTTAGATTAGCCCAACGCTGCCTTCATTTCCACAAGTGGAAGCCAGTGACAGTTACACCCATGGAATTGAGGACAAAATTGGGCCCTTAGCTTTGCCAATGTACATTATATTTATCCAATGTGTTCACATCCATCTGGTATTTCTTATAATTTGATTATTTAATTCATTAAAGTAACAATGTCAGTCAGCAAACTACAACTCCCAATGCACTTTCTCTGTTGGATCTTTCATTCAGTATAATCAATCCTGGACCCAATATTAACCCCTTAAGTATCCAACTGTTGTATTTTCTTCATTATTAATGTTTAATATCATTTTAATCCCATATCCTTTTCATTTTATTCACATACACCTTTGCTGGTACTACAGTTGTTTCAGCAAGACAACAGAAGAATAGATATTTGAAAAAATACTAATACTTCACTTAGTTAGCAATTTATCATCAGTGTTTCCTCTAAGATGCAAGGCAGCACAGCCCCACAGCTGTTTAATGAACCCTGCCCAGCTAGGGGCACAGGACTTGTGCAGTTCCCTGCTGAGGACAGAACAGTGAGTCTCTCTTAGCCAGCAGGGATATATCCCCTCCCTACCTGCAGGGCAGGGCTCATTAAGCATCTGTGGGGCTGCATAGTTTAGAGGGAACACAGAATAAATCTCATTGAGATGACAAGCAGATTTTACAGATGGGGAAATTGAGTCATGGAATGAGCAAGTGACACCCAGCAATATAACCCAAGTGTCCTGAGCCCTCTTCAGTGCTGTACACTAGACAACATGGCTTCTCAATAGAGATAGAATACTCTTATAAATAGGATGAGCAAGATTTGACTTAGTATAAACCATCTTATTGTAAAACTCTGTGCACTTGGATGTAACAAGATCTGATTGCATGCATCTTTATTTCACAGAAAAAGGTTGAAGATTGAATGCATTTCAAGCCAATGAGAGAGGGCCCCATTCAATAATCCATACTCATTTGAGTAGCCTCATTGCAGTCACATGATTGAAGGGTTGCAGGAATTGGTCTACCATCTCTAGTAACACTAAATAAAATGAAAGACGAGATAAGTATTACTTTTACTGCATTAACTTCTGTTGGTGAAAGAAACTTTCAAGCTTACATTAAGCTCTTCTTGACATGTTTGTATTCTTGCTTCTAAAAATCATTTCTATCATTTGTAGAATAGAATTCTGAAATTCTGCCCACTCTTACAGATTGGATGTTATAATTACACTGATTCTGTTACACCATACTCTATTTGATTAATTTTCTCCATGGACTCATGATTATGATAAGCATTTGCATTTTTCATTTTCAGCAATCCTCCTGTGGTTCTTGAAATCATATTGACATGGAATGTGCTCCTGTAGCCCTGCTACTGCAATACTTAAATGGAAAGACACAACGGGGTGTAGATCATGGGAATATTTCCATGCTGCGGAAGCAGCAAATGAGGAATAATATAGTACAAGGAGGCTTAAAATAAACACACACATACTATTGTGTTTGCTGGTAAAGAAACAATAGTTAAGGTTGAGATGTGGCTTCCATTCTAAATTCCCCTTTCCAGGTACTCGGTGTTTTCTCTAATTTCTTTTGAGATCAATTTTCCCATTCTTGGTCTCTCATCCCAAGGGTAAATGTATGAGAGAACCTGTCTGATGATCCTACTGTACAGTGGGGCAGGGGGCTCTGGGTCTGTCCCCTGTCCCCACTTAATCACCCAGTCAGAAGATGTAGCTTCAGAATCTGCCTCTCCCCAGAACTACAGCTTCTCAGGCAATATGCTGTGGCTGAGGTGTATTTTATCATATTAATTGTAAAATGGTGTTTAATTGTAAAATGGAGAATTGTCACAAAATTAATCCTAGTACCATTGAAGCTAGCTCTAAAAATCATGGAACATAACTTTATACCTCTGCTGTTCTGAAGCCATTCTGTTTCTGTGTTACAGTTCCAGAGGCATGGGCCATAGGTTTTGTACACTGAGTACCACAGCTAGTTTTCTTCTCAGTGTTAATTATTCCACTTGCAGTTGAGGACATGGGGATACAGGTCTGAGTTGATTTTTCATCCTCCAGCAAACCTAGTAATAAGAACACACAGAATCACATACTGAACATTACAACAAGTGTTTACACTGACAGATGTTCTTTTGCATTATATAACTATTACATAACTTTTAACAAAAGAACACTTGCAGCTTGAAACCTAGTTTATATAAAACAAAGCGTTAAAAGTAGTTTTAAAGAGCAAAGCTGCCTGTGACTCCCTCCTAGTTTTGTGAGTTTTATCTTCACATTTCCCTGTCTTAACATTGCCTCTCCCATCATTGTCACTGTGTGAAAGACCCACAGAAACATAAGGGGATATGAGCTTACATGGGCCCTGATCCTATAAGCCACTGACCATAACAGACCTTTCTTCCACTTTAGAGTCCTGTTGACTTCATGGGGACAGGAGTTTGCCCATGCAGAGTGACTTACAAGTCTAACTGACTATACAAGGAAACAGAGACACTGACTGTACAGAAAGTACTATCAAATTCATAAAAAGGAAGACTTTGGGGGGAAAAAACTAGAAACATCTCCTGGAGTCACCTTGAATCCCTTTTAGTTATAGTAATCTTAGGGATTACTTAAAAAATGGTAGCTAGAAAATGTTCCAATAAAAATATATGTATGTATTTAAGGGCACCCTTAATTTTTTAGGATAATTGTTGCATAATAATCACAAACATTTGATCAAAACATTTGCCTGTGCATAGTCAAATTATTAATCAATTTATTTCAGGTCAATTGAATGTACTGCAAAGCAAACAGAAAAAAATGATACAGGTTGGCTTAAAGGAAACAGTGCATTACCAGAACTAAATGATCATTTATAATAAGCCCACTTCATTAAACTTCTAGTTGCAATGCTGGGTCTCAAATCTGATTTATGGCTCTGGCAAAAATTATAACAAGGGGCGGGGAGAACAAGGCTAGATATGTCACTTTGGCTACTGTAACTTTCGTTCAAAAATGCTTAACCAATTCTATTTATAAAGAGGCTTGCTTACATGGCAAGAAAAAAAAATCTTATTTTATGGCTTTACAAATGCTGTGGTCACTAGTTAGAGAAGTAAGAGTGTGTACACAGATATAAAGGGAAAATAATTGTGAAGAAGAACTATCCATAAAACATTACTATTTGAACTATACATTGCATCACCAAACCCACTGTCATAAATCTGATATGAATTCAAGTGCAGCATTAAGAATACTACAAATAAGGAGAAGTAGCTCTGTATTCTTGCCCAGAAATCTGCAGGGAATAAACCTGACAAGAAAAGCTGCATCATCAATAGAAAGAATTTTCAGTAGCGGGTTTCCAAAGGAACATAAGAATGGCTATACTGGGTCAAACCAATGGTCCATCTAGCCCAGCATCCTGTCTGCCAACAGAGGCCGATGCCAGATGCCCCAGAAGGAGGGAACACAACGGCTACGTCTACACTGGCATGATTTTCTGCAAATGCTTTTAACGGAAAACTTTTCCGTTAAAAGCA
>CM057846.1:30728364-30761847 GCA_030068395.1 Apalone spinifera
GTCAGTGTTCTTGCGGAAATTCAAGCAGCCAGTATAGACAGCTGGCCAGTTTTTCCGCAAAAGCAACTGCTTTTGAGGAAAAACTTTCCAGTCTAGACACAGCCAACAGGTAATCCTCACGTGATCCCTCCCCTGTTACTCATTTCTAGATAAACAGAGGCTAGGATATCATTCCTACCCATCTTGGCTAATAGCCATTGATGGACCTAACCTCCATGAATCTATCTAACTCTTTTTTGAATCCTGTTAAATTCCTAGCCTTCACTGCATAATTGGGCAAGGAGTTCCAGAGGTTGACTGTGTGCTAAATGAAGAAAAACTTCCTTTTGTTTGTTTTAAAACTGCTGCCTATTAATTTAATTTGGTGAAAGGAAATGACTGCGAGAAGTAAAAGCAACTGAAATAGCAACAGCAGGACAAATCAAAATAGTTGTCCAAGCTGAAAGAAAAAGTCCCACCCACGTTTCCAGTCTTGATGCTGAAAGTGATGAAAGTGGCATAATGCATGAGAAATGTTAATACAAATATATTTTATTGCATTTTTTCTAAACTGCCAGCAGATGGAACTAGAGCTTCCATGTACCAGTTGGGATAAGAGGGAAGGCCGTCTCATGGATCAAAAACTAGTTGAAAGACAGGAAACAAAAGGTAAGAGGAATTGTGGGAGATAATAAACAATGGAAATGCTAGACTTGGTTCATTTGTGTCCTCTGTGAATTCACTGCTTGAGTGCCATACTGTACTGAGATTAAACATTTTGTCCAATACTTATCTGAAACTAACCAATTGTCACCATCTGGGACTGCAATATCAGTTCCATTCTCTTTCAATTGAGCCCAGTTATCAGTTATATTGCCATTATCAGGATACTGCAGGCTTTATGCTTGTTTTAGTTGGATGCTATTATGTTTGCTTTTCTAAAAGTAAGTAACTGTTTTAGAACTCTTGTTCAGCAACAATGGAATGGTTTGCTGAGCTGGTTGTAATCCTATGAAAGACACTTTCAGGCAGCAGACTGTTACCTAGGAGGAACTGTTTGGAAGTGACCGCTGCTGAAGAACTGTCTGAGAAGGCCGAGGGCTAAAGACACATTATAAGCAGCCACAACAAACCCTGAGTGTATGGGTGGTGGATGAATCCTTGGCTCAGGCAAGTTTCTGGCCCACTCCATCCCTTCTGCCCAAAGGCCTGCCTCTCCCCCTGAAGCCCAGAGTGCATCTCCTGTGCAGCCACCAGGCCCCTCATGCCCCGGGATGCCCAGATATTCCTCCCCACTGCACAGAGCAAGTGGGTGAGCGGCTGGAGCAGCTCCCCCAACCCTGAGAACCAGGCAGATGGCATGCTCTTCAGTGTGCTGGGCAGGTGCCACAGTCTCTTTTTCCCACCCTAGAGCCTCAGGTGAGTGCCCTGGAGTGTTGAGCAGTTGATATCCCCCTTGCCATGGTGCATTAGGTGGATGGCATAATCCCAGATGGGAGCAGAGGCTGGCCCCCATTAGCCCCAGCCTGGAGTCTGGGCAGAAGAAAAAAGCCTCCTGTAACACAGTGTTGGGGAGCAGGAATGGGCCTGAGGACACAGCATTGGTGGGGCCACCCACAACTCTTTGGAGAGGTTCAGCCTTCCCCTGCCCTTGATACATGCTGCCCACACCTGAGTGACACCATATGTGAAAGAAGATCCAGACACAGTCCTCTTCATATATCACCAGTGAGACATGATCAAAACAACAATCCATTAGCAATGGAAGCTAGAGCTCAAGATTCTGTTGACAAATCAGAAAATGAAACATAATTTAGATGCTGGCTATTTCATTAATTCATATGAATCCTGATTAGAGTGCTGACAAGATCTTAAAGGACCAGCACAGAACATCTTGCTCTCCAGATGGCAAGCATTTGGCAGTGTTATAAGATAAATAGAATACTGCCATGTCACAAATAAAGGAATGACTGGTTAAACATTTTTTTTCTTTTCTCACCATCTGGAAGTTGCAAGATGCATCATATCTCCCCCCATGCTTTATGAAAATTGGCATATGAATATGCATAACTCAAAAATGATTTATGCAAAACAGGTAATGTAACATATCACTTTTGCTGAATCTGTATATCCTATTTTGGTTCTTGAATCTGAAGTTAGAATAGGAAGTGTGAATCTGGTTTTAATTCTAAATGTGCTAATGAGGGCTATTAGTGATACTTTAGGAATTTAGTGGCTCAGTACTCAATGGTTTTATTTTTCCTGTAAGCCCAAATTGTGGTTGGTCCTAGAAAGACATGTGACCAGGTCACCTAGTACTGGAATCCTTCTTGAATCTAGTATTTTTCTATGGTGGTGAGGAGACTAAACAAAGGGTTTCCCCCTTGGGGAAAATCTATTTAAGGAATGGAAAGCAATCAGGTGTTTGTCTTCAGCTGGCTTTTGAAATTGTCTTCCCACCCTCAGAGGATACATGTGAGGAGACCTGGAAATAAAGAACTGTAGCAAAAAAGGTGAAGACAAAACTGCTGGGCCCAGACCAGAAAAAGTCAATTCTGGCCTGAGATAATGACTAGGGTAAGAATTTGCATGCAACAAGTCTATCAGTGTATTAGAATTAGCTGGCATTGTTCGTTTATTTTGGCTTAGTAACTTTGATCTGTCTGATTTCACACGCAATCATTTAAATCCTACTTTTTATACTTGATAAACAAAGTGTTTTTATTATCAGGCCCAGTGTAAATAATTGTCACAGGTTGGGGGGCAACTACTGTGCATATCCCTTTTTCATTAATAAAGGTAGACATCTTTGAGTGTTTTCTGTGTAAAACTCTCACAGAATGAGATTAAATCTGTCTGGGGTTTTGGTTCCTTTTCTGGGTTAGGTTCCTGGATGCTGCCAACAAACTTGTAGCTGAGTTTTCCCAAATCTGAGATGGTTCAGTGTCTGTGTTCCTCTGCTGGGGGATAGTTACCCCAACTCTGTGCCTTGACCGTGAGCTTCTGGCTCTGCAGGACAGGGGGGTAGGGAGCCCCAGATGGCAAGAAGGTGGGCTTGATCAGCACGTTGGGGGAAACACTATGTCCCAAAACACCTTTTAAGAGGTTTCTGGTCCAGATTATAAATCTCCAGGAATATCTACAGCAGTGTTTCTTAAACTGTGTGCTGTGGCACACCAGTGTGTTGCAAGGCAGTTGGAGGTGTGCTGCGGAGAACCAAATTCAAAATGGCCACCCTTAAAGGGGCAGGCGACTTTTCTCAATAACTCCCCTCCCCTGACCTTTTGTGTGTGTGTGTGTGCACATGCACAAAACTAAAACGTGTCCTCCTTAGCACTTCTCTCACAGAACTTCAGAAAGAATCTCCACTCTGGTAATGTTTCAACAATTCCATTATTTTAAAAAAAGGATATCACTGTACTAGTTTTACAAATGTGCACAGGTGCTATGGATAGAGAAATCTGCTTAGAATCTAATGTGCCCCATCATGAAACACAAGAACAATAAGTTATTGGCCCTTCTAACATGATTATTATGTTTTACACATTTAAACCTGTATAAACTAATAAGAATAAAAACCTAAAGCAAAAACAAATTTGAAACTCATTATCAATATATTTGTAAAGGTATCAAGCATGTATTCAGTAGTTTGCATAAATACTGTGAATAACATAGAAAGGACAAGTTTTTTTTAATGTAACTGTCTCAAACATTTGCCATTTATAACCAGTATTTGATCATAATGTTGAATGTTTCACAATGCCATGACTGGAAGCTGCAGTTGGACAAATTCAGGTTGGAAATAAAATGTAAATTTGTAACAGAGTAATTAACCATTGGACCAATTTATAAAGGATTGTGGTAGAATTTCCATCACTGTCCATTTGTCAGTCAAGACTGGACATATTTCATATATCTAAGAATTATTTTGGGGACATTCTCTAGGCTGTGTTACAAAGGAGGGCAGACTAGATGATCACAATGGTCCCTTCTGGCCTTGGAATCTATGAAAACTCCTGGTAGGCTTTCTCTGTTTTCTGGGATAGTCACATAATTAATTGCACTATAAATTGAATGAAAAAATCTCAGAATTATGCCTTAATCTTTGGCTATTATAGGCATATGGTCATTTTGTTGTTTTATAGCAGGAATCACTAAATACAACCCAGTCCACAAATTTAGAGTACACGGTATAATGCTATGATCAGTCAGCTACTGTAGTGAGTTGATTCTGTGCCCTTCCTAGACAGATATTCAACCGCCGCCATAAAAACTTTTAAGAGGAGGAATTCTAATACATAGTCTGTAATGTGATCTTAGTTGTTGTGATGTAGTGTGGGTATCTGGCTGGTTGCTAGTACCTGGCTGGTTGTGAGTGACCTCCACTGGCTGCTGGCTGCAGCACGGCCCAGCAGGGCAGGGGATGAGTCATTATGCAAAGGGGGGCTGACCAGCTACCCCCCAGGGAGAGAAACAAAGGAAAGTGGAATGCCGTCCTTAGTTTTCTGTTGGGGAAGCAGGGGAGAAGGAGCTAGGGACGGGGCTGGGATTGTAGGGCCCAGCCACCCCCCATCTCAAGGGGGGCACTGAGGCCTCCTAGCCCCAGTTCCTGTAACCAGATTACATCTGTGCTGTGCTGTATCCTGGAGAAGCAATAAACTCCCTCTATTCTACTGGCTGGTGGAGTCTGTTCATGCCACTACGGGGGTGCAGGAGGTGGGGGACCCCAACATGTCGTCACAGTTGTACCTCTACTTTAAAAATGTTTATTGATTAACCACAATCATTAAAATCATAGATTCATAGAGCTGGCAGAGACCTCAGGAGGTCATCAAGTCCAGCCCCCTGCCCAAAGCAGGACCAATCCCAACTAAATCAACCCAAGACTTAAAAACCTCTCGGGATGGCGATTCCACCACCTCCCTGTGTAACCCAACCAGTGCTTCACCACTCTTCTAGTGAAATAGTTTTTCTTAATATCCAACCTAGACCTCCCCCACTGTAACTTGAGACCATTGTTCCTTGTTTTGCCATCTGTCACTACTGCGAATAGCCTTTCTCCATCGTCTTTGGAACCTCCCTTCAGGAAGTTGAAGGCTGCTATGAAATCCCCCTCACTCTTCTCTTCTGCAGAATAAACAAACCCAAATCCCTCAGTCTCTCCTCACAGGTCATTTCCTCCAGCCCCCTAATCATTTTAGTCGCCCTCCACTGGACCCTCTCCAATGCATCCACATCCTTTCTCTATAGTGGGGGACCCAGAACTGCACACACTACTCCAGATGTTGCCTCACCAGAGCTGAATAAAGGGGAATAATCACTTCTCTAGATCTGCTGGCAATGCTTCTCCTAATGCAACCTAATATGCCATTAGCCTATTGTTTAAGATCCTTTGTGTATGACTAAAAAGAAATATATCAGTGACAAGTGGAAGATCCCATTTTCTAAGAACACAAAAGACTTCTTTTTTACAGAATTTTAAGTAGCAACTAATTCCACTCCTAGAAGTATGAGGAGTATCTCATTCATCAATGAGAGGATGTTGTATAGGCCAGGACTTTAACAGAGTTTAAAAAAAAGCTAGATAAATTCTTGAGGATAGGTCCATCAATTACTATTAGCTAGGATGGGTGGAAATGGTGTGCCTAGCCTCTGTTAGTGAGAGGGTGGGAATGGGTGATGGGTGGGATTGCTTGATGATTACCTGTTCTGTTCATTCCCACTGGGAGCACCTAGCATTGGCTACTGTCAGACAAGATAATGGGCTAGATGGATCTTTGCTCTGACCCAGTATGGCCGTTCTTTTCAAATGCAAGCTGAATATGTTATGGAAATTCTCAGGTATCTTCAGAGGGAAGCAATGCCCATGCTCACACTTACTACTCTGTATACTGCCAATGACCTCCTGTCCTGATTGTTCCCTTTATTCTGTCCAATTGCTACATTCATTTCTCCTTTCAGGCTGCACTTTACAGTTGGAACAGTGATGTATGCCAACTCCCTTTCTTTAAAAGGGAGACATCCTTAAAGGTGTTTAGGATGGGTACTTTATTATATAAATCCTAATTATTTTTTAAATATTAGTTAGCTCTCTGAAATTCCAAAGGAGCAGTGCCTAATCCTCAGGTATCTGACCGATATCAGTAGTATTTGATTCAGAATCACGTCAGCAGAAGGTGAGTTACACATTATCAAGCTTTCGTGGGCAAAGACCCACTTCGTCAGATGCATCTGACGAAGTGGGTCTTTGCCCACGAAAGCTTATGCTCCAACACTTCGGTTAGTCTATAAGGTGCCACAGGACTCCTCGCCGCTTTTGCAGATTCAGACTAACACGGCTACCCCTCTGATACTTGACACCATCAAGGCCATTCTTGAAGTGTCTTTTCAGTAAGTTTTAATATAATATTCATATTAACAAAGGATGTTTTCAGAACCATAAGCATTTTACATTTTAGACACCTGAAAACTATACTTGGAAATGCTGATAACATGCTTTCAAATTCATGTCCATGCAAAATGAAGGATACTTAAATCAAACTTTATAATGCCTCCAAAATCATTGAAATAGAAAGAAAATGGATTAACAAAAATTTAGAAAATGTAATTTTTTATATGAAAATCAGCAAATCAAAGAAAATTTAAATAACAGTGACAGAAGTGAGAAACTCTGAGGTATTTCAAATTTGTTCTGTTCTAATATATTGATAATACTGAAGCTGCAAACCACAAAACCAAGGATATTGGATAAAGGTTACTATAACATTCACACAGCCCAGTTCTGCCTAAACATGAACTCATAAAAGCTCTTTCAACAAAATAGCCCATCAACTTGAGAGACTCTGGATCTTTCCAAATTCTGCATAATTTAATATTGTAATGTATGTGGTGCAAACTAATTAGAGTTAAAGTTGGACTTTCATCTTGGTGGCTGTTGGAGATTAGGATGAGAACCTCTTGAGCACAGATTATCTCACATCTGCCTAATGTAAGGTTCTTAAACCTTTCTCTGAAGCATCTGATGCAGTCCTTAGTGACAGGATACTGCAGTACCATAGGTCTGATCCAGCACAGCAATTCCTATGTTCCTATATAATCAAGCAATATCATAAACATGGTAATATAATGCTGAAATACAGGCATCTTCATGTTTAAAGTGGCTGAGCATTGGCATTTGTGCCACTTGGCAACTGGCATGCTTTAATTCCAGATGATGGGAAGTGTGAAGTTATTTAATTAATGATGCTATAATTTTGGAACCAACTATGGCACAGTCTGGTTAGGTCAGTGTTTCCCAATTTTATTTGGCCATGGAACCCCTTTCAGCTTTTCAGAATTTCAAGGAACCCCTAGGTTTGTCAAGCAAATAGAAAGGAAGGGAACCCACCAATGAATGAAAATCACATTTCTTTCCCAAAATCCCACCTCTTTGAGGCCCCATCCTCTCTGTTCCCCTCCTCCCATCACTTGCTATCCCCAGCCCTTATACACTCTCACTGGGTTGAGACAGGAGGTGTGGGCTCTGGGGTGGAAATGAGGGATTGGGTGTGGGAAGAGGTGAGAAGTGCAAGCTCTGGGAGGGAATTTGGATGCAGGAGAAAGGGATGCTGGCTCGGGGAGGGGGCTCCAGGCTGGGGAGTGTTAGGCTTAGGTGGAAGGTTGGGGTGCCGAGCAAGTCATAGACTTATGGATGTGAGAGTGCAGGTGTTTGGGTTGGGTTGTGAGGGGCTCAGAGCAAGGAGGCTGTGAGTATGACCGGCTCAGGATACAGATTTGCGATGTGTGGATGGTACAGGAGTGTTGTGGCAGAAGACTTAGGATGTGTGGATGCAGGAGTTTGGGAATGTAAGAGGCTCAGGACAGGGGGTTCCAGTGTATGATAGGCTCAGATTTGGGGTCAGGTGGTGCAGGAGTGTTATGATGCTGCAGTGAGATGAGGATTTGGCCCCAATTGGGGGCATGTTGGCCAGGCTTAATTTTTAAATAAAATATTATGTCAAACTCAAAAGGTTTTAGTATTGTCTTTATTTATGAGAGCGGCAGGGAACCTGTTTTGAGTCAACAGTCACTGACCCACAGAAAAGTCAGTTGGGGCCACACAAGTGAGATGCAAAAAAACCTCCCAAGCCTCACTAATATGGTCCCAACTGTGCTGGTTCGGGCAGGAGACAGGGTGGTGCTGGGTGCTAGGGTGGATGGCACAGTGCTGGGGCTGGGACCAGGGTGCTGGGGACAGTACAGGTGGGGACAGGGTACTCGTGGGGGGTCTGGGCAGGGGACAGGGGCAGCTGGGACCAGTACCTGGCAATACTGCAGCACCTCTGGGTTCCGGGAAGTGTGAGACTGCACTTCCCCTCTCCAAACAGCTGGCGTGTGCGCTGCCTGAGCAGCAGGGGATCTTGCACTCCAGCAACTTACTTCCGTGATGCCATCCTGCGGGGGTGGGAGGGGCATGGGGAGTCCCAGGGCAGAGAGCGCTGCTTGCACAGTATGGGCTGCGCAGCCCCGGGTCTCCTGAATTCCCGCCCCCATCCCGCACCACGCAGAAAGGTGGCAGAACTAAGTTGCCCGATGCCACAGCCCCAGCTGTTCAGGCAGCGTGGGCCGGCTCCTTTGGGAAGGGGAAGTGCTTCCCTCCCTGCTGTGGGTCACGTGGGGTCACCCCTGTCTGGCACCCCCCTAGTGCGCCGGCCGGGAGCAACTGTTCCTTCTGCCCCCGCCTCCCTATGCCTCTGTGTCACAAGGAGGAATGGGAAACAAGCTAGCCAGCTCTCTCTCTTTCAGAGGGGGCGGGAGAGTGCCGGCTCTTCGCGGAACCCCTACTTCACTTCGTGGAACCCCAGGGTTCCACGGAGCACCAACTGGGAAACACTGGGTTAGGTTAAACATTTCTGGTTCAGCAGCACCTCTTATTCATTATTGTTGATGTCTTGTGAACAATGTATAAATGCATGTCATGCTGTATAATCCTCAAAAGGAACTGTACAGCATTTGACACTAAAGATGAACATTTTGAGTAATATTTCACAGTTAAGAAGGAATAGCTAGCTTTGTTACCATAGACTATGTCTAGACTGCAGGCTTCTTTTGGAAGAAGCTTTTCCGGAAGAGATCTTCCGAAAAAACTTCTTCCAAAAGAAAGCGTCCACACTGCCAAAGCGCATTGAAAAAGCGATCTGCTTTTTCAAAAGAGCATCCACACTGAATGGACACTATCTCACATTTAAGCTGTGATTACTATGGATGGAGTGGCCATCAGGGCACCTGTGCTTTTTCCTCTTCTTTCGAAAGAACTCCCTCTTCCCCAACACACACCTTTTTCCAACCTCCACACACACACAAAGTAACAGGTTTAAAATGTGTCTAATCATCTAGCACTGAAATTTGAATGTTAAGTTATTTTCTTCATTTTAAGGACTGGAAGTATAATACCCACAGGCAGAACTGAACCTAGGATATCTGGAACTTAGTGCATGAGCCTCTATCATTTGAGCTAAAAGCCAGCAGACTGTCAGCTAAGGCTGTAGAGCAAACTCATTCTTTCTCTCTGTAAGTGTTTTCGGTGCCACTTCCTGAGACAGTGAACCACACCCAGAAGGGGCACATCTATATTTACCACAAGATCGACACTCCGAAAGGCATTCTTCTAGCATTCAATTTAGTGGGTCTAATGTAGACCCATAAATTGAATGCTTAGGGCAGCTCCCATTGGTGTCCAGTACTCTTCCTTTTTTGTGAGGAGTAAGAGAAGCCAATGGGAGTGTTTGATCACATTGGCCTCCCACAGTGTGGATGCCATACGACTTGGCTTAAAGTAAGCTGACTCCAGATATGCATTTTGCATAGCTATAATTGCATATCTTAAGCCGACCTTCCAGGTCCAGTGTAGACCTGGCCTAGGTGTTTGGGTTACAGAAGGAATTTCCAAGTTCAGGAGAGCAGTAAAAATTAAAAAAACAACAACCATATTTCAAAGTTTAAACTGGTGCCAGTCAAACCTGACAACAGTCTTTTTATTAGGCCTTAAATAATAAATACTTAGTACTCAAGTGGTTTATGTCATTCATGAACTCTGCATACACTTACATCACCTTTGGGAGTTTGGTAAACATTACTACTTTCTGTAGTAAGATGAGGGTCTGAAAGATAAGCTCACATATCATTGGCTGGGCATGAGGTCTGAGGCCTAGACAGTAATGGTCAAACCTTTGTTAATATAAAGCAGAGTTAAGCTGTAAGCAAGAGGCAGGGCTTGCTCACAGAAGTTGGCAAGAACAGGGCTGATATTACAGAAACACAGAGGCTGCGTCTAGACTGGCAAGTTTTTCTGCAAAAGCAGCTGTTTTTGCGGAAAAACTTGCCAGCTGTCTACACTGGCCGCTTGAATTTGAGCAAGAACACTAATGATCTAATGTATGATTGTCAGTGTTCTTGCGCAAATACTATGCTGCTCCCGTTCAGGAAAAAGCCCTCTTGCGCAAATGTATTTGCACAAGAGGGCCAGTGTAAACAGCTCAGGACTGTTTTGAGCAAAAAAGCCCCGATGGCGAAAATGACCATCAGGGCTTTCTTGCGCAAAACCGTGTCTAGATTGGCACGGACGCTTTTCCGCAAAAAGTGCTTTTGCGCAAAAGCATCCATGCCAATCTCAACACTCTCTTCCACAAATGCTTTTAACGGAAAAACTTTTCCGTTAAAAGCATTTGCGGAAAATCATGCCAGTCTAGACATAGCCAGACTGTAAGCACATTCCAGAGCGGTCATAACAGAACACCTCATTAAGAAATATCTTGGTACCAACACACACCTCACAAATAACATACGTACCAACCCAGGTTCAGGACTGAGTCTAAAGTGACAGCATGATGGATAGTAATTGAACCCCCCCTTCTGTGAGGTAAGGGGTGGTAACTAGGTAACAGAGGGTGGCAACATCATGCGTCATGAGTGATGTGGAACCTGTCTATACCTGTGTATAAAAGTGCAACCCAAAGTGTGGTTGTCGGCTGACAGTGGGGAAATGCTGAATCCATAGTATTGATTCAGTGTAATCCATTGTCATGGTGTACATATGCATGGTGGTGCAGCAGCAAGTTTTCACTGACAACTATTATTGTATGTTGGTTGGCAATAAACCTGGCTGGGTGCTTTTGATCCTTATCTGATTTGTGATCTCTGAGGGCTCTCTGAGAGTCTGTCACGTTGACTAATTGCGCATTGTTAATACATTAGACAGGGAAGCGCACGCATACACGCACGCAGCCGAAAGTTTATCATCATTGATAGAGCAGACCTGTCAGGAACCCATCAGGATGCCTGACTGATGACACCTTCATTGATTTTACCAAAACCAGAGAGGAATCCAGTGGCAGACAGGACTCGATCCTACCATGATCTTCTGGCTTCTTGTTCCACAATCAAAAGAGTAAGGAAGAAAGAAATAAAAACAGCTTCCTCCTGATTCTTCCCTTTGGGGTAGGATTTGCCTTGACTTTTTCCTGCTAGCAGAACAGGGGTTCAATCTTTCACCCTCTATAGATCCTCTGAGAGAAATAGTAAGAAAGCCAGGGCCTCCTGCATGGCAGCCTGGTGTGTCTTTGTCTCCCAGTCCTTTATGGCTTCTTCCTCTGGAGAGTGTCCTCTGGAAGCACTTTAGAAGAGTGAAAATGGATCCACAGTGCAAATGGGGATCAGAAACTTTAAGCAGGGTTCAGCTTTATTAACTTTTCTGAGTTCTCCCACAGGGTTTCAGCAATATTGTTTTCAAAGACTAAATACAGCAACACAAATGGTTCTGCAATAATAAGTCAATTAGTGATGAAAAATTACACTACTTTGAATGGAGACAGTGCTTCTGAATGACTCAGCTGATATGTTCCTTGGTTGCTATGGTGAAAACATATTTGTCTAAACTAGCTAGGGATTCAGTATTCCTTCTGTATTATCCAAGGGTTAAAACAATTTTAATGTAACTTTGGAGATGTAATTTTTCTTGTTTCTGGTTAGAGAAGTATCAGAATATAACATTAACTTTCATTTCTTATCTTGCTGAAATCCTTTTAGTTCTCACACTTCAGTCAACAACTCATACCAAGGACTTCCTATCGTGCACCTTGGAAATAACCCACAGGCAAACAAAAGAGGGTCCATTTTCATTATTCAGCCACTGGAAAATGTATTTACATGATCAGAGATAACATATCTCCACTTGTTGCCACAGCACAGTTTTCTAATAGTAGTGTACGTATAATCCTGGATTAATGTTGCATTTACATTCTGTATGTCAAATCCATTATTTTACTCTGCTAGAGAACAGCAAACAGGCAGTTAATTCCTGTTTAGAGAGGGCAGTAAACAATTATTTTCTTAAATAAACAATATCTAAAATCACACACAAATTGGTAATTTTAGATATTATCTCAGAGTTCTACAAGGGTTACCACAACATCCCCTCACATATTTCCCCTTTCTGACTCTCCTCCTCTTCAATCATGTGTTAGACCCTTTTCCGACTGAAGAAGGTTGGATCTCTCTTCTTCTGGAGCCCATAAACATTATTTCTGAGTGTGCTCTGTAAGGTGACTGTAGCCTTTTACTTTATTTAAAGTGAATTTAGTAATGCGGTATTACACCACTGCAGATTCAGCTCTGGTGGCTAGTTTCCAGCTCAACAGAGTGAAAGTCGCCACTGCTACTTGCTTCTGATTTAGGCTCTCTAGGGACACAAAGACACAGGCCAGTGAGCATGCCTATTTTCACATGTACAAGGTCTAGTCTGTTTTTCAAGTTTTATTAAAATTGCAATTAAAGCTATGATTGCCCATGCATATAGAAATTATATAAATATCTATGCAAAGCTACACATTTAGTCATATGCACGTCCTTAACTGTATTCTTAGTGCCTGATGGATGCCTTGACAATTAATAATCAGTAGTGGGATAGTTTTCATGCAAGGAATTCATTTTAACCCATTTGGGACCCTTCTTTCATGATTCTGACTACACTCTGTACCAATAACGGTGTACTTTATTTTTCATAAGTTGGTTATAGTTCCATTAATTTTTCTGCACAACGTATACCCTGCAGTTAGAGTCCGAGTTAAAACAATGTGACTACTAGGTATTTTGTAGTCAAAATTACTCTTACAGTTAATTATTAAGTCATTGGCATATCTTTTCCTGTAATCTCGTAACAGAGGACGATTCTTTGGTCACTTACTTAGGTCAAGCATTTCTTAAGCCTAATGGCAAGTATGGCCAGCTGACATTCTACATGTCTCCACTGATAGGCCTTAAGTTTCAACCCTACCTACTTAGATACCTAAGGCATTCTTACTCCTTCTGATTACTGATCAATTTTATATTTCTATAATCCTCCAAAATAAATCAATTTAGCATTCAGTGATTATATATGACATGACATGTTAGTTAATCACAACATCACCCAATACATGAATGATAAATTGAAGTAATTGACATTAGTAGTCAATCTTCTTAGCAGCTAAGTGTGTTGCCTTTTCAGTGCTTACAGCTCAGGTCCCAGAGAATGTATATGAATCCTGATTCATTGCTATACTATTACACTATGCTACCCCATATCATACCATTAGGTAGCCCCAACTACCTTATTGTGCTGGAAATTTGTGAGATATAGAGTGCTATCATTTTTCTTTGAGGCTGAGAGTCAGATCTTCCTGATATGAAGTCCATTGATGCAATAGACACACTGTGAAAGGTTTGGTAAAAAGGAAAAGGAAGGCAATTGATGTGGGTTAAAGTTTGTGGGAATTCCAGAAATGACTCATTAGGAAGCATTTGAATGGAGTGCTAAGAATAAGAAGTCAGTCCATAGGACCAGCAGGGTGGGAGGCACAGAGCTAGGAGTGGGAAAACACAAATAAAGTGTCAACATTAGCGGTTACAGGAACAGAAACACAACAAAATGTATTGCTGGGAAAATGGAGAGTCAGAAATAAAAACAGAGAAATTATTTTGCACTGCTGCAGATGGCCAGTCTTTCCCTTGGAAAGGTTGCCTTGCAACACAATCAGAATCCATGATCTTCCAGGAAGACCAAGAGACTCAAGGTAACTTTTGCTTGATGAAGTACATAAAACTTCAACTTATCCAGCAGAGTGCAAAGCAGAAAAATGAACTTATCAATCAACTGACTAGAGGGATATATTTTTTTTAATCCAACAACCTTTTCTTTTAAAAAAAAACCAACCCTACCTCCTGCAGTGAAGTTTACAGTTACAAACTCCCTCAGTACAAAATAGCACCTTCATTTATCCATTTCCTGTTTTAAAAGCTTACACTATTACTGATAATAGAAAAATGGCAAAATAGGTTTTAGATGCTAAAGAATTAATAGACTTGAGCCAACAGGCAAAAAAAAATTGTTAGATAAGAGTACAGTACTGATTACTGTACAAAAAAAGAGACAAGCCATCATTTCCACGCAAGTCCATTGGTGGGAAATTTACATGCACTCACAGTACATAGCATTGTCTGTATAATCGCTGAGAATGCTATGTTTAGCTGTCGTCAGTCCCTCAAAGTTGAGCTGCAATATTCTCAGGGTTAGTTCAAAGGCTTGAATGTTGTGGGGCAGATATACATCAGGAATATTGGCTGACAAGAGACCAAGATTCAGTCCTAAAAAAGACTTACAATGCTTCTGTTGATTGGATCATCAGTTTCCCTGGTATGAACTGGGTACTCATGGGCTGCATGAAAAAACGCTGAACATTTTTCTCATCACTTGAAATATGAATCCTACCCAAACTGCCTTGGCATAATCCTCAATAGATTTCTTACATATCTTAACCACCTGAAGAAAAACGCAGCTAATGTGAGGACTCGTAACTATTTTCTAAGCAAATGGGCCAGGACTTCCTGGGCAGCAAACCCACAAACTCTCTGATCATCTGAGTTAGCTCTCCGATACTCTGCAGCTGTACTCTGGTTTGGCTTCATTTGTCTCACATCAAGTCAGTTGACATGAATATTGTAACTGGGATGATTCCATCCACAGCAGCACTATGGCTTCCCAAGGTAAGCCACTCAACCTCATATCTGTTGTAAGGATGCTATAGCCTCAATGGTTGAGAAGATCAGGGCAAAACCAGACCTATCACCATACAAGCACAAGTCTTCAAAGCACCCATTGTAGACCCACTTGCCTTGCCCAGATTTCTCAGTGATATTGATGTGGCATGAAGAATAGTCTGCCGCTGATGTCAGAATCCAGTCTCCTATAACTGAGTGGACTGTGCATGCACCCAGCTTTGAGTGGCCCTGATGCTCGTGGGTCCTTCTTACTGCCCATGTAGCAAGTTTGTGGGTTTGCTGCCCAGGAAGTCTTGGCCAATTTGCTTAGAAAGTTGTTATGAGTCCTCACATTAGCTTCGGTTTTCTTCAGGTGGTTAAGCTATGTAAGAAATCAATTGAGGGTTATGCCCAAGGATTGGGCTTCTGGCTGCACCCCCTGGCTCAAAGTGGTTTCCATTACATATACGGGGTTTACAGTTTGGTTCAATGGCTCTCAGCATCCCCACTATAAAAATTGTTCCAGCACCTCTGCGCCTGAGGCCAATGAGAGGATCTGACATATGGTTGTGGCCAAAGACAGACAACATCACATAGTACTGACAATGGCCCTCTGACCAGATCTGAGGGTGGTCTAAGGGCTATTCACTTTGCTAATAAGGCTGCTACAAATTGGCATGGCAAGCTCCACATCTGATAAAAAGAACTGGAATTATCCAACAAAATAGCACTGTACCATCTCTGCCTATCAGGACGCCTGATGTAAAAGAAAAATTAGCAATATTTGTAACACAGCTTTTCAGTCCTGACATTAGCTGACTGAGCTTAAAATAAAACAACTTTGTACCTCAGAATTTATTATACTGCAGTTAAGTTTCTTTCCCTTTAAGGTATACGCTATACTGAGGGCATGTCTATCCTACAAGCCAGAGTGATGGGCTGTGATTGATTGAGGGGGATTGTGTCAGGGTGCCACAGCCCGACACTCAGGGGAGTGCGGGGGGAGTGCCCAGGAGAGGAGACTGGGGGGGCAAGGAGACCGGTGGGAAAGTGGCAAGAGCCGCCACGCAGGAACCGCGGGGAGTCAAAGCCCAAGCCCAGCCAGACCCCGACACTGAGAACGCTGGTCGGGAGAGTCGGCCAGTGCAGGCGGATGACATCACGGCTGGGCAACCCGATCTCAGGGCACCAGCTAAAGACGTCAGGGCCAAGCGCGATGGCCTGGCAGCACTGGATAATGGCATCACCCGCCAGGATGGTGGGGACCTTGGAATGGAGGCCAGAAGAAGGACGGGGGAAGGCAGGATGGAGGCTGGCAGGAGGGGAGTCACAACCCCAAGTGAGGTAACTAGGGGTCATATCCGGGGAGAGGGGAACGAAGGTGGCGGGGTAGGAAGTGGCCCAGGGCGGGGCTGTGGAACCTGAGAATGGGTGAGTTTAGGGGTTACTACCCCACCCACTGAGCCGGGAGCGGTCTCCCTGACTTAGGGCCCTGGGTCGGGACTCGGGAGAGTGGGTGGGTCCAAGTCCCCCTACCCCACACCCCAATGCTCAGGGCACGACCAGCCGGTGTGAGAGAGACCAGAACAGATTTTGGGACGAGACAGCCTGTAGAAACTCATTGGAATCAGGGTGGGGTGTTGTTGCACAATAAAAGCATTTATCGAGAGATGATTGGTGAGAAAGTGGACTTTCTACAGGGGGGATCAATTTATAGAAGCAATAAAATGACTGCCAAGTGCTCTTCTATTGGCTCCAGAACTTCACCAGAATGAGACGCGTAGGCGGAGTTGATGGGAAAGCATCTGGAGTCAAATCACTACAGTGAAGACACCGTGGTAAATAGATCTAAGTACATCAATTTCAGCTATGTTATTCACATAGCTAAAAGTGTGTAACTTAGATAGATGGCCCAGTGATAGTGCAGATGAGGCCTGAAAGTGGGACTAGGACGGTAATTATGATGACAGTCCTGCATCTGTATTGCTGATCTTGTTTCAGGTATACAAACTTCTCTTACCTTGACACTGGATTATAATTATGTGCTCAACGTGAGGCTATCCCTAAATATCATTAGAAAGTTTCAGAAGTGCAGACTATAGCAGCCTGTGTTTTAAACTGTGTTTACATATGAAACACATTACACCTACACACTATGATTGGGACTAACTTACATTACATTTCCAAGCGCAATTTTAGGTATTTTTATTTATATACATCCTAAATGTTCAGGACCTAGTCCCCTCTTTCCTGGAGACACCGAGACAGTGAGGAATGCCCTCAGCTGAGGGCCCATGCAAAAGACACATTCAGTGAATTTGTTTTCCCAAGGTGCAAATGACTACACAAGGTGGAAAGCCATGTAGAATCAGTTCTATTCCATCTGCTTTGAATTGGAGAGAGAATTTAGGGAGGCAGACTGTAATTATACAAATGGGAATTCATCTGGGATTTTATGAAAAATTACAAGGTCCTTTGATAAACCACAAATGATATCACATGGCATTTTGGTTATACAGCCCATCCTAAAGTCTCCACCTCTGGCAGCACTGTAGCTCAATACAAGACTACTGACTTAGGGGAAAATACCACCTGCTACTATAAGCCTCACTTCATGCATACATGGGTATTCCTTGAGCATCTCTCATCCTGAAAAGATCTAGCCATGCTTAGTGTGAGACCTGATTAGGTTGTGTAGCTGTAAATAAAATTTCCCTTCCCTCAATTATGTCAAATATTTAAATTATGATTTATTCATTCAGGGTTTCTGGTATTGATTTACCAAAAATAAATAAATATTTTGGAGGGGATAGAGGAATGTTTTTTATTTAGAGGAACCCATCAGCATACTCTAGGTGTTTGACAAATATATATTTAAATGAACCAGTATTCAAAAGAAACAATACCCCAACATGTAAATATACTATATGGCCATCCACTTTCCTTATTCATCAACCCTGCCACATTTGCATTTGCCTGCCACATTTGCTTCCAATACAGGCTACATACTAGTCCGTGGTCTACACTAGGACTTTATTTGAAAATACCCCCTCCCCAAGGTTGAATTTATAAGCAGAGCATCCACACTACTATTTGAAATAACGGGCCATGGAATTAGAAATCTGTACTCCTGCTTTTCATCGGGAATAACACTGATTCTGAAACAGTTATTTTGGAATAACGGCAGTGTGGATGCTCCGGTGCTGCTATTTTGAAATAATTACTCCCTAGAGTAATTTGAACTAAGTACTCCCCAGTGCTTCCTGGGGCTCTAAATCCAAGGTAGCATGTCCACATTAACGTAGCTTGCCTCGGATTAATTTTGATGCTTCCCCGTAGTGAGGACACTCTAGTTCGAATTTGCTAAATTGGGAGTTTAAGTCGAATTTACTAATTTCTAAATAGTTTCCTAATGTAGACATGGCCTAGGTGTTTAACATGTGTTTAATTTTAAGCAAATGTGTAGTCTCTGATTTCAATGAATGACCTAGGTAATTATAGTCTGGTAGCCTGACATAAATCCCAGACAAGATAATGGAGAGGTTGATGTAGAACTTGACTGATGAAGAATTAAAGGAGTGTAATATAACTACAGCAGACTTCCGATAATCCGACACCTTTGGGATTCAGGGGGTGCCGGATTATTGGATATGCCAGAGTATCAAGAGGTACTCTGGCAGGGGGGCAGTGAGGGGTTGGGGGGGGTCGGGCAAACCAGGTGCTGGTGAGGGGCAGCGCTGCGGGACCAACCCAGCAGCACCCCAGCTGCTCTGCCCCTTGGCTTCCCCAAGTCTGCTGCTGGTCAGTTTCAGCAGTGGCGGACTTGGGGAAGCCATGGGGCAGAGCAGCTGGGGTGCTGCTGGGTTGGTCCCCCAGCACTGCCCCTCACTTGAGTGGTGCTGCAGGACCACCCCGGCAGCATCCCAGCTGTTCTGCCCCACGACTTCCCCAACTCCGCCGCTGCTGAAACTTACCGGGGCAGACTTGGGGAAGTCCTGCGGCAGAGCAGCTGGGGTGCTGCCGGATTGGTCCCGCAGCGCCGCTCAGGTGATAAAAAAAGTTATCGTTTGGTGTTCCCCAGTCTTAAAAAGTTTAAGAAACACTGTTCTAGAGGGACTCGGTGCTATGCAAGTTAACATTTTTATCAATGACCTACAAGAAAACAAACTCATCACTGGAAAATGACACAAATGATGACACAAATTGAAGGAGTGGTGAACAAGAGATCAAGTCACTGATAAAAAGTCATCCAGATGGCTTGGTAAACTTGGTGCAAGCAAACAATACACAATTTAATACTGCTAAATGTAACATTTACATCTAGGAATAAAGAATGTAGGCCACACTGACAGGATGAAGGTCTCAATCATGTGAAGCAATGTCTCTGAAAAAAATTTGGGGTCTTGCTAATAATCAACTGAACATGAGCTCCCAAAGTGTTGTTCTCAACTTAATGCTTCTGAGTTTAAATCTCTAACTATTAGAGATTAGGATGAAAACGTTTTGAGCTCAGGTTATCTCACATCTACGTAATACAAGGTTCTTAAACCTTTCTCTGAAGTATCTGGTGCTATCCATAAAGACCGGATACTGGAGCAGATGGACCATAGGTCTGATCCAGTACAGCAATTCCTATGTTCCTTTATAATTAAGCAATATCATAAACATAATATAATGCTGCATTACAGGCACAGAGCAAATGCAATCCTGAGATGCATAAACAGTGGAGTCTTGAGTAGGAGTAGAGAAATTATTTCACTTCTAAACTTGGCATTGCTGCAATCAGAGCTGGAATCTAGTTCTGGTGCCTGTAATTCAAGAATTAAGTTGGCAAATTGGAGAAGGTCCAGAGAAGATCCACAAGAATGACTGGTGGATTAGAAACATGCTTTAGAATGCTAGGAGCTCAAACAATTTAACAAAAAGAAGATTAAAGGTTGGAAGATGTGGGGAAGCTCTTTAGCCTGTTTTATAAGAGGTCAGATTAGATGATCAAAGTGGCCTCTTTTGGCCTTGGAATCTATGAAGCTATAAATAAATCAAACCAATATAAAAGCTTGTCAGAAAAAAAACTGGATTTACCAAGTAAATATTGCTAAAATACTGTCCTTACTCCTCAACTGAGATATTACTGTTATTTTTCCTGATCTACAAATTTCCAGTTTCTAATGTAGGTCATTAATATAATGCCATCTTAATTTCACAGAGATGGTGGTGTCAGTCTGATCACTGGAGGGATAGTGCTGAAAGTGGCATGAAAAATTGTTATACAATATCTCTAGAATTAGATGAAGGTTTTCCCTTTATGGCCAGCAATACACTGAATTTATAAACTATTCACATACTTAATAAGCAAGACTAGAAGAAACCATTGTCTGACTTTTGATACAGCACAGTCCATAGAACCTCCCCAAAAATAATTTCTGGAGCATATCTCTTTGGATGTTTTTCTATCTTGACTGAAAAATTGTTTTTCTATCTTGACAAAAAAATTTCTATCTTGACTGACTGAGTATGTATGACCCTTGTAAATTGTTTCAATGGCTAATAAAACTGACTGTTAAAAAGTAATGCTTATTTTCTGCCATTGGATTGTGTTAAACCTTTTTCTTCTAGACTGAAGAACCCATTACAGTGAAAGCTTTGTTATCCGGCACTTTGTTAATCGGAAAACTTTGTTAACCGGCATTGCCCCCCAGCCACAATACTGCCACGTCTTCAGGTGTGTGCGCACCTGACTCCCACCTGTCCAGTCAGACGACTTGATACCTCTGGTTGTTGCAGGGTTTCTGACAGCTGGGACTACTGGCTGACATCATCAGCAAGTGCCTCCTTCCCCCTCAGCCTGCCTCAAGCTGCCTTTGCCTTCAGAGTATACCTAACCCTTTGCTTGAGTAAATGGCACATTAAAGTAACCAGCATTCCCTATGCGTGCTGGATAACCAAGCTTTCATTGTATTAAAAATTAGTTTCACTTAGAGATACTTAGAGACTGGAATCAAGTCACATCTTAACTGTCTCTTTAAGTAGACTGAGATCTATGAGTTCTTAATGTCCAATTGCCAAAAGCTTGGACTTTTATGGATCACTCAAAATAACCCTTTTCTGCTCATTGCTTCTGAAGCAGCTGGCACTGGCAACTGTTAGAAGACAGGATATTGGCGAGATGGAGAATTAGTCTGACCCAGTATGGCCATTCTTATTTTCTTAAGTCTATCCTTTAATCATTCCCATGGCTATTCAATGAACCATCTCCAATTTATCAACATCATAAGAGACAAAATAACTTCTTTAATCCTATTCAAGATTCCCCGATTGTGTGTTCCAGGATTGCATTAGCCAGGGATGGTGACAGAATTCACCAGGACCAGGGCAATGCCCCCCCTCGGGTGGACGTGGTGAGGTTAGGGCAGTCAGCTCATGTTCAGTTGTTTACTGATCAGGACCTTCAAATCTTCTTAATTCACTGCTTCCCAAAATTGGGTCCCACAACCAGGATGGATGGCAGATGACTGCACCCTTGAGGGAGGTGAGCCGTGCCTCCCTCTCCCTGAGGCCCTGCCCCTCCTTTTTCCCCCGCCCTCCCCCCCCACTGGAGCCTGGTGCATACAACCCCACAGCTGCTGCCCCCTGCCATGTGCCTCCAGCCCCTGCACACTGGACAGGCAGGACAGCCTGAGCGCCCCAACATACAGAACACGCTCAGCCCCAGAGCACTGGGCAGGCAGTGCAGTCTCAGTACCCCCAGTGCCAGACGGACAGACAGGCAGCGTGGTGTGACCCAGCCCAGAGTCTTATGCACACCAGCCCCAGCCAAATTCTCTCTCACGTTTTTTCTAAGTAAATTCTTCCTCACAGCTTTGTGAAATTGGTCCTATTAAAGCAATGTGTGTGGAGAGGAAGGAGTTACATTGCAATACTGGTGTGAACTTTATTATGTTTGCGCATTATAAATATAATAAAATCAAGTTCATTTGTGCCTAAGCTATCATTAACTTTTACTTCTGTGATCAGTTCTTGTTTATCTGCTAGGTCAACATCTAATTTAAAACTGATGTTTTGTAAATAAAAGTTTAGGTAACAAAGTGGAAACCTTAAGTGGATTTCAAGTTATGTATTATGTGTTGTGTTGTGATGTTATAAATGCAAATATTTAATGTAGTTTCAATTCCAGTGGGTTTGCTCCCTTCACTTTTACACAAAAAATCCAATTTACCCTAAATAGCAGCATATGAAAAGAATAATTATTTATAATTACCTGATTCATAGGCTGAACTGAAGTTTGTTTTTGGCATGAAAACTGAGGGAGAAAGGTGGTTATGCTGTGCATGAGTGTTATTTCCTTTTGGCTCCTGCAGTATATCCCATCAATCTTTTGGTGGACAGTCTGTGAAAAATTGAATTTGCTGTCACTGCACTATGAGATATATGTGAATTACATGTTCAGATTAATTCCTCTGAAGCAGCAGGGTCTTACACTTTTTCAGATTGCTTTTGGCTTGCTTTTACATTTAATATTGTTTGTAATGTAAGTACTGGTGCCACAGAGGTTTATTTATATGTTCTTTTCTGGGTACTGAGTATTCTGTAAGCCCTGCTACCATTCAAAGCCTACATGGAGAATATCCCCATCAAATCATGATCAGTAAAGTGGTCTCAACCCAGGCATTATCCCAACCTATCCTTTTATGCATGCATCAGCATCTGCACTAACCCACTGTACAAATAAATGTGTGGTTTTGTACATCACCTGCATGCACAGATACCGCTGCTTGAAAAGAGTGTCTGCTCAACTTTGCATACACATAAAAAGGCCACTTTCTCATGTGATCTATGCCATCAGTTGCCAGCAATGCCCCTCTGCCATGTATATTGGCCAAACTAGACAGTCTCTATGACAAAGGAATGAACACAAATCAGATATCAGAAATGGTAATACACAAAAACCTGTAGGAGTACTTTTTAACCTACCTGGGCACTCATTAATGGATTTAAAAGTAGCCATTCTTCTACAAAGGAATTTCAAAAACCATCAATAGAGAGAAACTGTAACTGGCCTTCATATGCAAATTTGACACTATCTCTCATTGCCTGAACAAAGACATGAACTGAATGGATCCTTACATTCCACACCCAAATGGCATCAAAAGCTAAGTATGGGACACTTTCTGCCCACTCAATTAGCCTCATTAACTCTTGCACTACAATTGACAGGCACTCCCCACTCCCCCTCCCCGTCCAGGACTACTCATTGCTTTTTTAAAGATACAGACTAACATGGCTATCCCTCTGAAACTTCTGCAAACTAGACATTTTCCTGCCATCTCTTCTTCTTCCTCCCTTTTACTCTCTTATTCATTGCTGAGAACTTAACATATTCAATACAATATATTTCAGCAGAAGTTATGGGTAATGGATGTTGAGTGTGTAGAATAAAATCCACTGAAAATAAAGAATGAGCCATATAATCTAAAAATATAATAGAACATTAAATGTTTATACAAAATTCTGGACTATATCTACACTCTGTAAGGATGTCCTAATTATTTGCTGGACACTACAATGCTCCTTATTATTAAGCAATTACACACTAGAATAATTATTATTCTATATATTCCAGAGTTTAAATGAACTCTGGAACTTTATAGACACATTATCTATATAGTCCAGAGTTTAAATGAACATATGAGATGGGGGGAGGGGGAAGACAGATATAAAAACATAGAGCAAGTCATAAATATGCTCTTATTATATATTATCTAACCTGTCAATTGCATTAATGGGCTTTTCGGCAGAAATTGTTTATTGTAAATTATATTTAAAGTCCTGATTTAATAAAACATGTTTCTTTTTCACCAGATGAGATTTTCATTTGCAACCTCATTGTTGTTTATTCCCTTATGTTAAACTTTTAACTTCATGTTTACCTGGTGAAAGGAACAGCAGATGATTGCAGCTGTGGTTAATACCAATATTGCTCTCTGTTGTTATAGCAACTAAGGTTCAAACTACCCTGGTTTTCTACATCTCCTTTCAGTCTCTCCTGCTGTAAAGCAACACACAAGGGAAGGCCAACTTTCAGAAACTTCCACAGAAAATTTGGCCAATGCTTTGAACTTCTTTATTTTATTTCAAGTATGCTGATTCTTGATCAGGAATCTTCTGCCTAAACACCAAAGAGATATATCTCTCAACCTCTCCTGGCACTGTGAGTAATCACACATTTGTAGAACATCATCATTCTTTAGTCAGTATTTTACTCAAGTAAATTCAACAGAACAAAACTATTTTTTCATAAGCACATACAAATGCATCTACATAAAAGCAATTATGCCAAATATCAGCCTGATATTGTTGGTTAACTAACCTTGGTTTGCATAAATTATACCATGGCTAATACAATGAAGAGTCCTATGGCACATTAAAAACTGACAAATGTATTGTGTCTGATGAAGTGTTTTTTAGCCATGAAAACTTATGCCCAAATAAAAATGTTAGTTTTTAAGGTTCCACACAACTCCTCCTCGTTTTTGCAGATACAGACTACAGATACAGGTGTCCTATCCCTCAGAGACTATGGCTAATGTTCTTTGATATGCTACAATTGTAAAGTATATAAAAACTAATACAAAAAGGTTTGTTTTTTCAAGTCAAACAACAAAATTACTCAAGTTATTAAAAAAGAAATCTTAATTGTATCAAGAAATAGTGTTTAATTAGTTGAAGTACTGAGACAATCAATATGCAACTTTTTAGCTCTTAACCTACTTTCAGGTCTTAACTAACTACAGAATCCTCTTAACTTACCTTCTTGATAATTAAAATATGAATTATTATTTATAATGAGGCAGCACCCTAAAGCGAGATGTGGATCCCATCGTGCAAGATGCTCTAAAAACGCATAATAAGAGACATTCTGTGCCCTGAGAAGCTGACAGTCAAAAGGGAGAGACTACATGACCTTTTAAACAAGTCAGCATTTTGTTTCATCAATCAAAGTCAGTTTCTGAAATAAACAAAATCGGAGCTTAACATGGCAGCTGACTTCAGAGAGAGTGGACATAGACTGAATTAAAAGAAACCACCTCTGAGCAATAAATACTGAGTTTGGCTTTCAGATATAATTTAGGTAATGGAGCTCTTAATGATTTTTGATGTAGAGTGATGTTTTGCAATTAATAGACTGTTTACATTTACATTAGATGTTTATCATGTTTTTTGCAGCAAATGATAAATAAATATGAACTGACACATTACAGTTTTAGTAGTTATTTGAAAAATATTTATCCTGTAGCTTTTTTTGTGGGGGATTAGCCTACTGGAGACTGTCTGATCTTCTAAACCGGGGGTGGGGAGCCTTTTTTGGGTGGCTGCTGACCCACAGAAAAATCAGTCGGGAGCCAAAAGTTGTGGGAGGTGGTAGGGGGGTTGGAGTGCCAGCATGGGCTCCCCAATGCTGGAGGAGGCCCTAAGCCTGAGGGCCAGATCCAGGCAACCCAGGGGGGACATCTGGCCTTCGTGCCTTAGGTTTGCCACCCCTGTTCTAAACCCTTACTCGTACTAATAGTTCCACTGAAATCAGTGACAGAACTCAAGTGAGGAGAACCAAGGAGTTGCATGATGAAGCCTTATATGCTTCTAAGGAAAAATAATACTATTATTACGCCCAACTATAGCCTGAGCAAAGACTTGGGAAAAAAAAGATTCTGAGACAAGTTCTCAGTTTAAAAGGAAATGGAGGTTTTTATCAGTATTCTGCTAGAAAATCTAATTTTTCACTCCTAGAAATCACTCATACTAAGTTAAAAGACAAACTTATCTAAAAAGGTCTCTCTCAATTTCACCACCTGCAATGCTTCATAATGCTACTTGTATTTTCATCTCTCTCTCTTCAATATGCAGGGCTGTTTGGTGCTATCAGAGGCTCAGCTTTGGACTTCAATGAATTACTTAGTAAGTATATTTTACTTCTGTTATGATCCTGGTCAAAGATCTGTTCTTTTATAGTTTCAACATTTTACTTACTGGTTTATAACAATTAATCTTGTTCTATGTCTACTCTTGAGAAAAGTACAGAGATGTTTACATTTTTAGTTTCTTTAAACATTCAAGCTAAAAAGAAGTAAAAGACTGAAATAATCTAAAGAAAAGAAACTAAAACAGGAAGAAAGGAAAAGTTAAATATGGAGGGGGATAGAAGATGAAATTAGACATAAAGTACTGTATTGCAATTCTATTTCATAAAAAGTTACACCAAAATGTTATGAAATACCATAGGTTTGGCTACACACATATTTATCTCTAGTGCAAGTACATAAACAAACTTAAATATACTGGCAGAGAGAAATGATGTACGAATATTTTGAAAATATTTGCCACCCCTGTTCTAAACCCTTACTCGTACTAGTAGTTCCACTGAAATGAGTGACACAACTCAAGTGAGGAGAACCAAGCAGTTGAATGATGAAGCCTTATGTGCTTCTAATACCAAGTAATACCAAGAATGGAGGTGGATTATTTATTGTGGTTCACTGGACTATTATTAGGAATTATAGAATAACCAAAAAAGGGAAAATCAAGATTTGAATGTTAGGACAAATTCTTGACAGTGAGATATAACTGAGGAATACGCTCCCAATAGAATTAACTATTTAGTAGTAGTATAATATTTGTACTGTGATAATATCTAAAATGTATTAGGAACAGCAACCAACAACTCTAGCTCATATTGGCACAGCATCCAAAGAACTTTCCATGTCAAAGGAAGTAGTGGTAGTTCTAGGGTGACCATATTTCCCAATACTGAATATGGGACGTGGTAAAATCACTCATATTCAAGTGAGTTCAAAGGCAATCAATCATGCAACCATTCAAATTAATATCAAGTTGACTGAACTCCTGTTAAGTCATAGTTGGATTATTTTTATTTACCTTGTTATCTTTAAGGTGGTAGGGTTCAAACAAGGAGGAGTCACTCATACACACACATAACCTGCACACCTTTTTCACATGTGTGTGTGTGATGCCTGGCTTGGCTCCCAGGATAGACCCTCCTCTCCTGGTACTTGGCACAGCATCTTCTTGGGGCAACATGTGGACAAGGGGAATGCAGGGTTACATGTACCATCTCCAGATTTCTGCCAGGGTTCTCACCAGAATGTGGCCAGGAGCAACCTTTCAGCACTGTGCAGGTGGGAAGGGATGGGCGCTGCTTCCAGCTGCAAGGGAGGAGAGGAAGCACCAGGAATGCTGCTGGCCACCAATATAAACCAGTCAACTCCTGACCCCCGGCTACAGTGTGTGCAGGAAGGGGATAAGCCCGAAAGATGCCTTGTGCACCAGGACCCAGGGAACCTGACTGCAGCGGCATCTGTGAACTTGACCAGAGAGGTGGCTTAGAAGGAAGAATGGAGCAGTATCCAGGGCTGGGGCTGGGTAAAGAGGGTGCAAAGTCTTTGCCCCCAGGGCTGCTGTGGAGCATACAGGTTCAGGGTGTGAATAGAATGGAAATTGCTCACCCTTTCCCATTATGCAATAGGTCAGCTAAGGAGCAAGGAGGCTTCCCCGTGCCAGCACTGTGTGGGGCTTTAGTACAATGTAGGGCTTGTCTCCTCCAGGCCAGGGGGTCTTGGGCTTTCCCAGGGCGCTGCCCCAATCAGAGCCTGCTGTCCAGACTATTGATAAGTTTATTACTCCAATCAGAAGTTGGTTCTTTGCTCAGAGCTGGGAGCAGGATGTGCCCTGCAGGGGAGGCAGGGATTAAGGATGTAAAGGACTAGTCGGATAGTTGACTCTCCGATAAGCAAATGCTTATTGGATAGTCAACAGGATAATCAACTAGTCACCCCCCCTTGCTGCCTCTATTAGATAGAGGCAGCAAGAGGGGGAAGAAGAGGGAGGTACTTAAAAGCAGGAGCACTGCACAGAGCCCAGGCTCAGCTGCTCCGTGTGGCACTGCTGCTTTGAATGCCAGGGGGAACCTGGCATCAGGCTCCTGGTGGCATTTCAAAGCAGCAGTGCCACATGAAGCCTGGGATCAGCTGGGGATTCCCCAGCTGACCCTGGGCTCCACACAGCATGCCAGTTTTGAAATGTACAAGAGTCCCCAGTGGGGGCTTTTGTGCATTTCAAAGAGGAAGCATAGCATGGAGCCTGGGACTAGCACGGACTCTGAGTTCCTCACTGACCCCAGGCTCCATGTGGCACTTTTGCTTTGAAATGCACAAGAGCTGGGGCTCTTGTGCACTTCAAAGCAGAAGTGCCCCCATGGAGCCCAGAGTCAGCGGGACTTCCCACTGGCCCTGGGCTCCACGCAGCCTTCCAACTCCACACGGCATCCCTGCTGGGGCTCTTGTACATTTCAAAGGTGGAATGTGGAAGTGCTTATCGATTAGTCGAGTAGTTAATAGAAATTCCATTGACTACTCAACTAGCAAATGAATTGCTATTTAACATCCATAGCAGGGATATGGAGGAGCAGCAGGGCTGGTGGAGGAGTCGGGGGGGGGGGGGGGGGCACAGCAGGGAAAGGACAGCAAGAAGGGAAGCACATAAAGGGCTGATGGATGTGCAGTAGAGGTGAACAGCCCGTGCCAGCTAGAAACAGGACGGAGAACAGGGCCCTGTTGACCGAGAGCACGCACACAGCAGAGACTCCAGTGATGGACCGGTGGGGAAACATCTGGCCCATGCACTGTGCCTTTACCCTACCACCAGCCTTGCACACCTATTCTCATGGTTGGCCACTGGACTCTCACCTCACTCACTGCTAGAGGGTAGGTGGCTGGTAAGGATCTGGCCAGCAGCAGGACCTGCCAGTACTGGTAAGGGGCAGGAGGGGAGACAGAAAATATGGGACAATTTGCCCCTTTTAAAGAAAAAGTCAGGACACCTGCAGGAGGGCTCACGTATGGGACTGTCCCTTTAAAAATATGACATCTGATCATACTAGGCATTTCCATCATTTGGAGCATTTAAAAACTTGAGTGGAAGAAACACAAGAACATATGTATTAGAGAGACAAGATGGGTGAAGTTATAGTTGACTTGAAGAGGAGCTCCATGTAGATTGAAAGCTTTTCTTATTTATCCAATAAGAGATATTACCTCACCTACTTCGTTTCACTAATATCCTGGGACCAACACAATCCCAACAATGCAAACAAATGGAAGAACAATACCAATCTGCCAGAAAAACAGAAGCAATAATTTAAGTGTTTTCTCTCTTTCCTCTGTATGATCTATAGGCAGGTTTTCTCTCTTTCCTCTGTATGATCTATAGGCCTTCAGAATCTAATTTATCTAACACTTGCATCTGGAATCTCCCCTCCCTTTCTCCCTCACTCTCTTTTTCCCCACTGTAAATTCTTAGATTCATTGCTGGTTAACAATGTGACAAGCATAAAAAAGTCAAAATTTTAGGCTATTTGTTTTACTTCACACAGTTGGGTCGGGTCGATTTCATTTTCTGCAATGTCATGGTCCATGGAATTTTATTTTCATGAGCAGTTTGGGGTGGGGGAGACTTGGCTATTTGGTGCCACTTCTTATCCATTGTTTTGCAAGGCTATTTATTCTGCACCAAGAAACCATAAAGCCACATTTTTTCCAATGAGATTATCACAAAACTAATGCTATTTATATGTTCTCCCTAAAAAAACTATTATGGTAGGTAAAGAACAAGCTTCTTTTCTAATAAGAGCGAGGGATGTGAAAGTTCCTCGTTATGCATGTCCACAAGAACTACAAGAAACTATATTATGGGACCCCTGAAGCGTTTGTTGGTTTGGTTTGGGTTTTTTTTTATGAGAGGTGCAGTGCTGCTGTAACCAACAAGTTTTAAAGTACAGACTTAGATGCCTGCATTTCTTAATACAGTAGGTGCAAAAAAAAAAAATCGTTTCCCGGGAAAAAAAAGAAATAGGCAACCTATACTACTGCCTTGGTGCTAATCACAATCCCGTGTTCACGCATTTGATTGAACTCCTAAGAGAATAAAGAGATTCAGATAGGCATGTCCGTCCGTCGCGGGGGTGGTGGACTCAAATGCCTGCTGCTTCACATATGTGAGGACATTTTCTGTATGCCCCCAGCCGTGCGGGTTCAGCGGGAGTTTCCAATAGCTGAGGCTGGGTTGATCGGCCGAGCGCCGTGGGGTAGTAACGGGGGACAGAAAGGGCCACTCGCACATCACTACATCTCCCCGACCCCTCGCATGTTTCATGGCGAGCTACAGCAGGCGCTGTTTGCCAGCCAGGTTCCCAGCAAAGCAGTCGGAGCCGCTGTTTCAAAGCCGGCTGTCCTGGCGGCTCGGGGGCTGCGGCTCACGGGCCCAGGGCTGTGCCCGCTCCTGGGCTGGGGGGTGGAAACCCTCCGGCGCAGCTCAGAGCCGGCGGGGGATGAGGGGCTCTGGCTGCGGCCCCGTGGACCCCCTCCCAGCCCATCACTCACCCGGGGGCGGCGCGCTCTGCTCCCGCAGCCCGGCCTCGGCGCGGGCGCTCTCGTGGCCGCAGACCGGCGGCGGGGGCTCGGTGTCCGTGTTCGTCAGCCAGGTGGACTCGGTCTCGCGGGTCCAGCTCTCGTAGTAGCGCGGCTCGATGGCATCGGCTCGGCTCCCCCCGCAGCCCATCCTGCCGCCGGCACCCGGGCCGCCCGGCTGCAGCCCAGCGCCCGCCGCTCACTGCCCGCGTCCCGGGCGCGGCCGCCGCTGCATCCCGCCTCCAGCTCAGCCAGGGGGCTGGGGCTGCCGCTCCCGTCCTCCCCGCTGTGCCCCCTGCCGGGCGCCTGCCTCTCCCTGCCGCTGCTCGGCCCTGCGCTCTCCCGCCCCGCTGCCTCCGCGAGTCCGGTCCCCGCCCCTCCTCGCTCTGCCCCGGAGCTACTGGCGGGAGACTCGCTCGCGCAGCCCTGCCCGCCCGCCACAGCCTGCGGGGGCGCCTCTGGAAGAAGCTCTTCAGCGACTTGTCTGACCCGCGCAAGTCCCCAGCCTCCAGCGGGGCCGGGGCGGGGAGAGAGCAGCAATCGCCAACATTTGAGGGCAGAGCGGAGGAAGCGGTTGCCGGGTCCCTACGTTCACAGGTGAGGCAGCGTTAATATTTGAGGGCAAATCTGGCCAGCTCTGGCGGCCCATTTCATAAACCCGCCCGGCCCCCTCATTTTCCTACAGTGCGAGGGCAACAGCGACTGGCTCCGGCTTGCTGCATTAACTCTGGTGCTGCTCTTGAACGGGCAACGTTTGTAATTCAGCCCGCACTATTCAGCCCTGTAATGCCAGCCACCCCTCCACAGCTCCTGCGTGGACTGAAATGTACACTTCAACCCATTGCTCTCAAAGCAGTGGCGAACAAGCCACTACACTCATGAGTAAAGGCCATTAAGACTTTCACTGACAGCAGCCAGCAAGAAAATCTGCCATAGTGAATACTGACAAAGGAGAGGACCGCTGAAAGTAATGTTTCTGACTCATGATTGTTATTTGATGTTTATATTTCAGCTCTCAGATGCCCCATTGTGTGGGGAGCTGTAGGAGAGAACCGTCTTTGCCCTAGATATGGATATCCACCAGTTCTGAAGCAGTAGCCACTAAGCTATAGTGAACTAGCCACATTCTGAAAATGTAAATAATCAAATAGATACCTGTGGCTAGTGGCTAACGTGTTGGACAGTATGGCCCTAGATAATTTATCTGTTGCATAACGATTTATCAGTACAGGGCTGCAAGCCAGGTATAGGATACTCTTATATTTAAAGATCACCTTTTCTTCTAACACTCTTAATAAAAGGATGTGCAAATTATTCACAGGGATCACTTCATCCACTATAGAAAAGCAGGGGGAGCTACCCTTTAAATGCACTCAGAAAAGCTACACAATTGTAGGCAAAGGTATATCTTCAATAAAAACTGGGGAAATTTGGTCAACAGAATATAATTAACATTTGGAATTAGACACACAAAACCACTTAATTTAGCAGCTCTCAAACTGTGGTATGAGATCTTTAATAAACTAAAGAATTCAATTTTACATCTCCTCCAACAGTGCCTTTTGCTTCAGAAGTGACTCAGAATGAAGAGCACCACTGATATTGCTGAATCACACATAACTGTTCCAGTAGAAGCCAACCACTTAGCAAGTTCTCATCCAAGTACTGACTCACTACAGTCCTGCTTAACTCATGAGATCTGATACAGAATGTCATTGCAGACATTTCTGTTTCCAGCAGGTACCATTAAAGAGGACCCCTTTCATTCATTGCCTTAGCCTGTGGTTCAGGTTAGCTATCCAGAATAGTGGTGTCCGGTAACTAACCAGGAAGTTCCAGGGAAAGGCTCCTTGGGGAAATGTTCAAGATTTTGGATGAAAATTTGTGCAAAACAGTGGATTTTAACCTTGTTTCCACTCAGGTGGAATTACTTTCTAGACAGCAGGAGAGTGCTGGGTCCTGAACAAGGTGCACACTGAGGTAAAATCTTTTGTAAGTCCTGCCTTATTCCATATTCACCTTCAAACATCTTCCTTCCTTAGCTCATTCCATAGTGTCTTCAATCATCCATATTCCATATGTTTCTTCCAAGGCTGATTTTTTCACTCAGTTTGCCAGCACAAAAGAATCAGTGACAGGACAAAGATATTTAAAAACAAACAAAAATTGTTTTAGGGTAGAATTACTGTGTATATGTGGAGTAGGTTTCTAACTGTTAGACTTGGTCATATCAAAATGAATTTTCACTGGATCACTTAAAGGTGCCTTACTTTGTTGCAGATTTCTAGCATCCCTTATTAAGTCCGTGAAGCTATTTAAAAATCAAATAGATACCTGTGGCTAGTGGTATCTATTTGATTTTTAAAAACCTCTGCATTTTTCTTAAAACTTAAAATACATTCTTAAAATTTAAATACCCACTTGGGAAAGTGAGGAAACAGATTGACAGAGCCAGACAAATACCCAGAAAGTAACTACTTCAAGACAGGCCCAGCAAGAAAAATAACGGAATACCACTGGGCCTCATCTACAGCCTCCAACTTAAACCCCTCCAGTGCATTATTGGAAACCTGTAGGGATAACATATTAAAGTATTAAAAATGATTCCCCAAGTGGAAGTGACCCCCCATAATTTGTTCCCCACAACTTAAGTTTGTGTTTAGATTTAGTGTTATCAAGCTTGATAAGTGTTTAGATTTATTATTATTATTATTTGTTAAGATTGTTAAATGTTTAAATGTTTAGATTTATTATTATTGCCCCTTTAGAATATAATTTGTTAGGAATGTAATATTAGGTCATGTAACTTAGAACTGTTCAGAATATAATACTATGTAGCCAGAAACAGCTCTCCTCTCTGTGTCCCAGGGAGCCAAGCCCTGTAATTGATTAAGGGCATTGTTACACAATTGATGCCGGTTCTCTTCAAAGCATTGTGAACCAATTAACCCTAATCGAAAAGTGAAACATTTTAACT
>CM057846.1:30807211-30819788 GCA_030068395.1 Apalone spinifera
GATGACCTCTCGAGGTCCCTTCCAGTCCTAGTATTCTATGATTCTATACTTTTAACTTCCTCCTGCTTGGCTTTGATTTCTAATTGTATTATTATTTCTTCTACCAATCCACTTCTTGGCCAAAGGATGTGAGGCCTTGAATTTAGTATGATTCAAAAAGGGAATGGACATTTACATAGATTTCCACAATAGTTTACCAGTATTTTAGGAAGCAATATAAAACTTCATGCAGTAGGCGGAAGTCATATAATCTGCTCCCATTCATATCTCTACTTGATACAAATTGGCTTAAAGCCTGAAATGTAGTTTCTTATGCCTTTCTCTGAAGTATATGGCACTGGCCAGTATCAGAGACAAGAAAACTGGAGTAGATGCACCATGGGTCTAAATCCAGTAGGAAAATTCCTGCTCCAATTCTCAGATTTATACTACACCATTTTGTTTAAAACTAAGCAGTTCCCTGATTGTACACTTTGAAGGGAAGATGTAACAAAGTTTGCATCAGAATGTCATTTGCCAATTTCCTTTAGGAAGTTTCAGTCTTGTTTTATATCTTGGCATAACATCAAGCTACCTCGCTTCAGGTCTGTAGCAGTTTGTTATAACTAAAATTAGGGGAATCTGTTTCAGCATGTTTCATGAGAGTTTTTTTCATTTAGTAAAGACCGCCATAGGATATTTTGGCTTGTGCTGAAGCTGCACTGGGCCGTGTCCAATATAGTTATTACTGGTCAAAAATCAAAGCTTTTCAAAATTAAAAATCATAAAGCCTGATTTATTTCATTAGCTACAGGATAATTGGGTATATCTTACCTCCTTTCTTTCCTCCAAGATTATTTTGTCCTCTTATTCACTCATTGCTCTGGGTCTGATTATACCAAATTGCATTAGTCTAGGACTGGGGTGGACAATAATTTTTAATGGGGGACTAATCCAAGATTTTGATAAGTGATCAAGGGCCATACTTCTGTGGAGGAGGCGCAGGATCCAAGATGGTGGGTGGGGTGTAGAAGGAAGTTTGGCTGAAGGAGGGGGTTATGATTTGGGGCCAGGGAATGGGGCATGGGTCAAGGAGGGGGTATGAGTGCAGGAAAGGATTCTGGCCAGGGGGTGGAGTGTAGGCGGGAGTGCAGGGTCTGGGAGGAAGTTGTGACCTGGAGGAAGTGGGGAGAGGGGATACAAAGGGTTTGGGTGGTGGCCTGGATCGGGCAGAAAGAGGGACAGAGGCAGGCTCTGGCTGGGAGGCACTTACCTAGGCGACTCCCAGGCAGCAGCTCTACAAGAACCCCACCTGTGTGCTGGATGGGCTGCTCCACATGGCTCTTCTCCAGCACAGGAAGGCAGGAGGGAGGAAACGAGGAGGTTTCATTCACTGCCCCTGCCTTTAGCAAAATTTCTCATCCCCTAGTGGCCAGAAAGGAGTTTGGGGATTTTGTTAGGGAGTGAGGACACTGCAAAGCTTTCTCCTCCTTGCCCAGTTTGTAGAACAATTAGCAGCCTGCTGTTTAAAGCACATGCAGCTGCTCTATAGTAAGGGTGCTGAGGAGGTGGCCGTGGGCCAGATCAGATTTGCAAGTCATCTCTAGCCCACTCCTAGTCTAGGTGCTAATTTCAAATATAGGGCATCTTTGGCATTACAGACAGATTCTCTTTCCATCTCAGGGCCATCTTGCTATAAGATTCTATTAAGGATTTATGTCTAACCACACCTCTAGTCTCTTAATATTGCCTACTTCCTCCCTGGTGTACTCTGCCTTCCAGATTTAAAGTGTCATTGTGGACCTTTAATGAACTTTTGAGCTTAGACACAGAGATGGTAAAATAGATATTCCTTTATCAAATGGAATTTAGGAAGAGAGTTTATATTTGGATTTCACTGACATTCAATAGAGAGTGTTGCCACATGACAACAGCCATTTCCACTATTCAATCATTTTAGCTAAACTGAGGAGGGAAGAGAGCATATAACCATGTGCCAATTGAAACGACATGGTCAGTCTCTTCAATATTTAAAGGAACCCCCATACACCACCCTTTTCAAGTCTGAAATACTCCACCTCAGCCCATCCAAGTTATAGCAATATGTGATTACATAAGGATGTAAAAGGTTAAACAGTTAACCAGTTAATCCATAAGCATTAAACTTACTGTAACGTTAATCGACCTTTATGGTTAACTCCCAGACCTGGTGAGGTCTGAACCACTTCAGTGAACTGTTAAACAATGTAATTTTAATTGTTTAACCACTTAACTTTTTAAACAATATTCACATCGCTAATTTGCTCAATATTAGAATCCAATTAAGGGCTGTTAGAACTCAGGGTTCTGATGATAAACTTGAAAAGGCATGAAGTGGTTTCCATTAAATACAAGGTTTACATTTTTATTCCATGGTTTTCAGCATCTCCACTATTAAAATTGTCCAATGCCACGGCTGACGACATGGTGATAACTGTATAAATATATTATGAGAGAGTTTGTTATTTAACAATTATGTTAGCCAAAAATGTATTTGTATTTATAGAGTTAAGGACTACAAAAAGCTATGAATTCCATCAAGTCAATGATGTCTGCGCACTGGACTTTATGTTAATATAAACATCATATCCAGGCCTCTACCTCCACTCCTCGTCTACCCTGAAATAACAGAAGTGAAACACATAGCAAAATTAATTATTCTACTTCCACGAAACATCCTTTATTTCCATTCCTCTCTCCCCATTAAAAAACAGAGCTATGTCTCCATTGTACTTACTGATACAAACTTTGTTGATTTTTTTACCATGATTGCTTCCAAGGTTAGGGTTTTTGTTTGTTTGTTTGCTAGCAACAGATAGCTGGGAATGGGTCCAGGGTACCAAGATTATGTCTGGGGGACTAAACTCAAAATCACTTCCCCAATGTGCCAGAGAATTCGGGAGCTTATAGGCCAGCTTCAGTTGCTCATCTCACTGGTTCCCAAGGCCTCAGCTACTGTGTTCTTCAGGTTGCCTACTTTGCCAGCCTACACTTCACTTACTCTTGCTCCCTGGTTGTGGGGCTCAACTTGAGGTCTCTCAAATCCCTGCTCCATGATTCCATGGAATAGTGCAGGGAATGTGCACTGTGATCAAAACAACTTCCCCTTGTGGGAAAAGCTTCATAGTCATATGGTAAATGAGAACCACCAGTTATGTTTAATGCAAAAGATATTTTGGAAGGGATATAAAAATCTCAGGCTTCAGGGTAATCTAACTATTAGGCATGGGTAATCTAACTATTAAGCATGACACTTCCATGTGGAGCAGATTACACCACATCTGCCTACAGTGAGGTTTCACGCATTTGGGGCTGGCCATTCTCAGACAGGGCACTGACTGACTACATGATCCACATTCTAATGGTGGGCAATTCCCATGCAGTAAGAGGCAAATGTAGGCAGTCCTGAAAGGAAAAGGTGACAAAAGTTGTCTGGCCCTGGCTGCAGCAAAACGGTACAATTTCATGCCATCTAGAAAATTCCCAGGTATGCAGCTGCAGAATTGCAAAGTCCATAGAGCCTGGATTGAGATTGGTGTGGCTGGTCAGCCCTCAGAACTATCATTTCATGCTCTCTACAGACTTAGTGGTTTTTTTATCAGTTCATCTGAGGTTTTCCACAACTCATAAAAATGGATGAAAAATATTGGCTTAAAAAAAAAATCAAAAGCGAGCTTCTGGTGCACAGTTTTGTGGAAAGTGGGCAAGAACTTTAGCAATTTCCAAGACAGTGGGGAAGTGGGAGAGAAATCAGAGTACACTACCCTGCTTACATCTGAGCTATGCAAAATGCAATTAAATTAAACTTATGTTTGTGTAGTTCTCTACACAATTTCCTTTCCCCCGCTGCTGGATAATTACATTTCTATGACTGTTTTCATAGCTAATTTCCATAGCAGGACCAACAATGAGAGAAGATTTAATAGCAAGAACTCCATACTCTTACTTATTAAACAGAACCAGATTTCAGAAACAGTTCATTTCCTCAAGTATCAGCTCAACAAGACTTTCACAAATCTACCAGAAAAATTATTGTAAAGCTTTTTTCCAGGGTTCAAATGGATCAACATTTTATAACAGATTGCCAGAAACAAGATGTCTTCACTTCTGCTGCTTTCTTCAAGAATCCTCTCAAGGTCCATTCCAGTTCTTGTATTGTATGATTTTATTAATCCAAAAAACGCATAACTTTATATAACTTTCACATTTTAACTAGAGCTGTCAAGCAATTAAAAAGAAATTGGTCTTAGCTAAGTGAGGTTAAAAAAATAATCACGATTAATCACACTGTTAAACGATAGAATAATACCACTTAAATACTTTTGGATGTTTTCTACATTTTCAAAAATATTGATTTCAATTACAAAATATACTGTACTCACTTTTTATTTTTGTTTGCAAATATTTGTGCTGCTAAAACGAAACAGTATGAGGTGAATTGAAATGTACAAGTACTAATAATGAAATCTCTGTCATGAAAGTTGAACTTACAAATGTAGAATTAACAACAAAAAACTGAACTCAAATAAAATATAAAACTTTAGATCCCACAAGTCCACCCAGTCCTACTTTTTGTTCAGCCAATTGCTCCAACGAGCTTTTTTAATTTTCAGGATATAATGCTGTCTGTTTTGTGTTTACAAAGTCAAAGTCCAAAGAGGTGTTCACAGGGCACTCTTATAGTCAGCATCACAAGATATTTACATGCCAGATGTGCTAAAGATTCATATGTCCATTCATGATTTAACTGCCATTCCAGAAGACGTGTCCATGCCAATGATGGGTTCTGCTTGGTAATAATCCAAGGCAGTGCAGACAGATGCATATTCACTTGGATCATCTGAGTCAGATGCCCCCCAGCATAAGGCTGATTTTCTTTGTTGATGGTTCAGGTTCTGTAGTTTCCACATCAGAGTGTTGCTCTTTTAAGAGTTCTGAAAGCACGTTCCATTTCTCATTTCTCTCAAATGTTGGAAGGCATTTTAGATTCTTAAATCTTGGATCCAGTGCTCTAGCTAGCTTTACAAATTTCACATTAATACCTTCTTCCGTTTTGTCAAATCTGCAGTGAAAGCATTCTAAAAATGAACAACATATGCTGGGTCATCATCCAAGACTGATATAACATGAAATATATGGCAGGATGCAGGTAAAGGAGCAGGAGAACTCCGGCCAAAGCGTTCAATCACAAATGAACAATTTTTTTGTTAAATGAACATCAACAGCATGAAAGCATTTCTTCTGGAATGGTAGCCAATGCATACAAATGCTCTGGATATCTAGCATGTAAATACATTCCAATGCCAGCTACAAAAAGTACCATGTGAACACATTCTCACTTTCAGGTGACATTGTAAACAAGAAGTAGGCAGCATTATCTCCTGAAAATGTAAACACATTTTTCTGAGTGACTGGCTGAACAAGAAGTAGAACCAAGTGGACTTGTAGGCTCTAAAGTTTAACATTATTTTGTTTAAGTGCAGTTAAGTAACCAAAAAAAAAAAAATCTACATTTTTAAGGCACAATTTCATGATAGAGATTGCATTACAATACTTGTATGACATGAATTGAAAAATTCTATTTCTTTTGTTTTAACATTTTTATAGTGCAAATATTTGCAATAAAAATAATATAAAGTGAGCAATGTATACTTCATATTCTGCGTTGTAATGGAAATAACCATATCTGAAAATCCAGAAGAACATCCACAAAATTTAATAAATGTCAATTGGTATTCTATTATTTAACAGTGCAATTAAAACTGACATTTTTTAAAATCATAATTAATTTTTGAGCTAATTGTGAGTTAATTGTGATTAATCCATAGCCCTAATTTTAACATAAACACATTGCATATAAAATATTAATGTCATGCAGTTTTTAATCAAAGCCAGAAGTTAGCCTTCATACTTCCAGTAAGACTAAATACTGTAGACACAAAATTTATGGAAGTTTAATTACCAAGCCTAGAAACATATAAGATTATTGATAAAGAGGTGTTTTTAAGTTCTTTATCTAATTTAGGAAATGACGGTTACTACATTCTGACATTAAGGAGTAACGGTAGTTCGAATTAGGAGCTTTAATTCGAACTACCTAGCCCGTGCCGCGTGTAGCCGTGGGCAGGGAGTTCGAACTACCGGGCATTTAAAAATGGCAGCGCCCGGGAACATGCAAATAAAGCCCGGGAAATTTTAATTCCGGGCTTTATTTGCAAGTTCGAATGCCTACATTAACCACCCTAGTTCGAACTAGGGTAGCAGCATAGACAAACCCTAATAGAGGCAGCAAGGTGGGGGAGCGATTAGTAAAGTCACTAGTCGACTAGTCGCTAACATCCCTACCTAATCCAAAAGGGAGCTGCAGGGGGGTTGCAAGGAGTATGGGCTGTGCTAGTGCCACACTTATTTCTGCACTGCCTTCAGAGCTGGGTGGCAGCTACTGACTGAGGATCCAGCTCTACAGACAATAGCACAGAACTCTCTCCTATTGCACAGCTCTGAAGGGAGAGCCACTGCCAGCAGCAGCACCACAAAAGAGTAGCAGTACCACAACCCCTCTTCTAGTAACTCTGCCACAAATTGTTTGTGGGTCAGGAGCTGGACCCCCTACAACTCCAATACTGTGCAATTTCAATAGATGAAATCATGACATTTACTATTTTAAAAATTCTATTATTGTAAAATTGATCAAAATGGACGAGGGCTCGAACCATATTTACAGAGCACATGTCAGCCTTCTGGCACTGATTCTTCCTTTTACCCACAACCTACTTCATCATTCTTTTACGGGTTTTCAGAGACTATTCTCCTTCGTGCCCTGTGCAGCTGCTTCTGTTTTCTGGATTTTCTTTTGGGCAAATACCATCATTAACTAGTTCGGACAGCACACAAAGGAAACAGAAACAAATTGAAAAATACGCTGGTGCTATTACTTCAGTGAAAGTATATACTGAAGTCTCCTGTTGCTTTAATACACGCAGCAATAACTTAAGGGGTCATATTGGCACTGGCCTGTGTAATCTCACTGAAATCCAGGAGATTGCACAGGGTGAAATAACAGATTTTGCAGTGGGGGAGGGAAGGGGAGGAAAGAGCACAGATATCAAATGTGAGACATAACCCATCTGTCCAACACATAGCATAGACATACGTTTTATTTGTATATGGTCTTGTATTTTTTGCTGTGGCCAATAATACAGTTGTCACAGAACAGGTTATAGATGGAGGAGAGGTGACCCTTGAAAAAAACCTCTCATTTCATAAGAAGCATGGAGTGGAAAAAATTGAGATTCATTGCCAAACCACGTTCTTGCAGCAAGCATAACAGCAATACAATATATATGTAGTTTGAATTAGATGTGATCTTACCTTTGCAATTATTTCTGAAATATTCTTCAGAGACTGTTTGATTGGATACTTTGCCATATCCCACTGGAACCTTGTTATATAAGTAACCAAGTCAACTGAAAATGTGAAGGAATGAAATGTGTTAAGTTTGATAAAGATAATAGACTTTGATACTTTGTTTTCCACAGTATTATTTCTGATAAGAACATAACAGCAGCCATACTGGATCACACCAGAGATCCATCTAACCTAATATCCTGTCTTCCAAAAGTGGCCAATGCCAGATGCCCCTGAGGGAGTGACTAGAACAGGGAATCATCAAGTAATCCCCTCTCCTGTCACCCATTCCCAGCCTCTGACAGAGGCTAGGGACACTATACCTATCCATCCTGGCTAATAGCTGTTGATGGACCTAATCTCCATGAATTTAGCTAGTTCTTTTTTGAACTCTGTTAAAATCCTGGTCTCCACCACATCCTCTGGAAAGAAGTTCCACAGGTTAACTGTGCTCTACATGAAGAAAAACTTCCTTTTGTTTGTTTTAAACCTGCTACCTATTCATTTCACTTGGTGACCCCTTGTTCTTATGTTATGGGAACAAGTACATAACTTTTCCTTATTCACTTTTTTCCATACCAGTCATGATTTTACAGAACTCTATCATATCTCCCTTAGTCTCCTCTTTTCTAAGATGAAAAATCCCAGTCTTCTTTAATCTCTGTTCATACAGCACCCATTCCAAATCCCTAATCATTTTTGTTGCACTTTTCTGAACTTTTTCCAATGCCAATATATCTTTTTGAGATGAGGCAACCACATCTGTACACAGCATTCAAGATGTGGGTGTACCATGGATTTATATAGAGGCAAGAAGATAGTCTGTGTTATTCTCTATCCCTTTTTAAATGATTCCTAACATTCAGTTTGCTTTGACAGCTGCTGCACATTGGAGTGGATGTTTTCAGAGAACTAGCCACAATGACTCTAAGATCTCTCTCGAGTGGTTATAATCAAATTAATCCCTATAATTTTGTATGTATAGTTGGGATTTTTTCCAATGTGCATTACTTTGCATTTATCGACATTAAAATTAATTTGCCATTTTGTTGCCCAATCACCTACTTTTGTGAGATCCATGGAAAGTACTGAGAAAGACTGCAGACTTTTAAATATATTGGCCCTGTTACATAGATTAATGGCAGAGGTGGGGAACCTAAGTCCCGGGGGCTGGATGGGGCCCACAGTTTGCCTAGATTTGGCCCCCGAGGCTCAGGGCTTCTCCCTCCGCCCCCAGCACTGGAGAGCTCCATGCTGGCACTCCAGCCCTCCTTCCCCACCGCAGGACTGGAGCACACAAAATCTATTAGCCTAGACCCCCTCCAAGGCTCTGGTGTGCGAGGGGAATGTCAGGAGTGTCTTTCTCCTTCTCAATTGGGGGCCACATCAGTGAGGGTTGTGGGAGGGAGTTTGCACTTCTCACTTGTGTGTGGCCCCCGAATGATTTTTCTATGGGTCAGCGGCCCCCGACCGAAAAAAGGTTGCTCATTCCTACCTTACAGTATTAGAACGTCTGAATCTAAAAAGCTATAAGTGCATTGACTGGGATTCTTGCCTTCAGATATTCACTTCTGTGGCCCATTAAAATTGAAGAAATACTAACCTGGAGAAAGCAACAATGATGTCTCTTAAGAAACAGCCAAATGATGAAGACAAAAATAGTATGTCTGCCTACCACCGATGGCAGGGGTGGTCAAACTGCAGCTCATAAGCCGCTTGTGGCTCTTTTACAGTTAAAGTTTCGTTCACATAGCCCCTTCACACCTTTCCTCCACTCTCAACCTGCCAGAATGGGGCAGAGGGAGGGTGGGGCTTTTGCCCTCCAGCAGGATGCTGGAGCTAGGGGTTCTGCCCTATAGAGGGAGGTCTCAGAGCTTCAGCCCACAGAGAGGCCTGCTGGGACTTGAGGCTTCAGCTAGCATGAAGTTGAAGTCCTGAGCCCTCACAGGCACACCCAGCACTCAAACTTCTGCAGATTACTCTATGTGGCTCAGAGGGTCAGTATATTTGCCCGCCCCACGACCTACAGCATTCAAGTCTTGATTTGCCCAAAGCTGTTTTTTGAATTTCAAAGTTAATGTGGTGCTCTGACAGACTAGCAGCTTCATGCACAAGTGCAGGGAGTAGTTTATATATAGATATGCAAGTAGCAGATTTTTTTTTTGTTGGGCACTACTTCAGCAGTCATTTTAACTCAATTTTGTATCTACCTTTCATAGAAATACCAGACCATAGTAAATATTTGTCAGATATATTACTTGGCAATAGAATGCTTACATGAGGGATCAGCTCTGTGTACCACCATGGCCAGTCTTGTTTCTAGGAGATAACTAGCCTGATAAAGTGTCACTTGACAACTTGAAGGTAGGCAGAGATTCTCAACTAGCTTATGTGAAGATCTTAGTAGGTATGATTTGTACATCCTGTTACATGAACACAAATTTTTGATATAATATTCCATTCCAAACAAAATCTTTAAAAATGTATTAACAGCAAGAAAATAATTGGACTTTAAAAGTGGTAGAAGTATAAAACCACAATACACAAAGGGAAACCAAGACTTTTGAAGTGAGCATTTAATGTAGATCAGTACCTAGGTTTTATCCCCTCCAATGTAAGTGACTTATTCAAGAGACAGATGAAAGCATTTTCATGTTTAAACTAAGTTCTCAGTCTGCTTCTTTACACGACTTGCTAAGTCTGAAGGAAAAAAGCACCAAATCCTGAAACACTGGGAAGAACAAAGTTAATACTTTACCTCCATTAGCCAATAAATTTTCCTGAACTTTATCTTTACTGTCTTCCAGAACATCAGACATGTATTGGGCAACCTTCTTGACCACTCTGGAGAACCAAGAGAGAGCAACAACAAAACATGAACTGCTTTGAGAATAAAGAAAGCAAGGTCATCTTCAAAGAATCTGTTACGTTAGCTCCACTAAGTCAAAGACAATTTGTTTTCCAGACAATTACATCAAATTTAATTTTTAAATTGCATTCCTGGAAGCCTCACCTTAGCTAATTGCAAATGCAAAAATTCTCTGTTTTGTTTATAGGCTTTCCTAGGTGCTTGTTACTGTAGTGTGACTACCTTACAGAGACCCCAGGGTTTTAGGTGGGTGTATATAACCATGTACTACTGAGGCTATGTCTAGAGTACAGAGTTTTTTTTGGAAAAAAAATTGGAGTTTTTTTTCGACAGCAGTAAACCTCATTATACGAGGTAGAACACCTTTTTTCAAAAGAGCTCTTTCGAAAAAAGGTGTTCTTGAACGCAAACAGGGCTTTTTTTGAAAGAGAGCATCCAGACTGCCTGGGTGCTCTCTTTCGAAAAAGCGGATCGCTTTTCCGAAAAAAAGTGGTGGCTATATAGACAATCTCTTTCGAAAGAAGCTTTTTCGAAAGATTATTTCAAAAAAGCTTCTTTCGAAAGAAGCGTGTAGGCTGTGGTTACACAGTTACCTAATTACCCACTTTTAAACATCCCTAATGTAAATAGGGTTTGAGAAGTGCAGTCAGCCCTGGGCATAGAGACAGGAAATGGTGGCATCTGGAAGATATGTCATAAGAATCTTTGAAATAGGGAGTGATAGTAGGGTGGCATTCAGAGATTGTGGAGTGGATTCCTATTCTGCTTTCTCTCCCCATCCTGCAGCTTTTCCTCGCGAGGAAAACTGCTGCTACATTATTGAAATTCTAACAGTGTCAGAATGCCCTACTTAGCAGATGGAAGACACGTAGCCATAGTTACAGTTTTAATTGGCTAGTACACAGAATCATTTCCTTGTTGAAATCAATAGTAAGAAAAGCAACATGGCTTATCAGCAATAACTGAGCCACAAAAGTAAGATTTATTTTTCAGCCAAACATTTTAAGTTTAGCGCAAGCAAGGAAAAATTATTCTTTCAGAAAAGTACTTAGTACTTCTCTGTAGCTCTGCAAGCACTTTCACAAAAGAATTACATCTATTGTACAGATAGGAAAATATAGCATAAAGCAATTATGCAGCTTGCCAAAGATCACATAGCAATTCAATTTCAGGCCTAAAAAAGAACCCAGGATCCTAGCCTCATCATTATCTACCTACTCTTCAGAAGTTTTACGTTTATGTTTTTGCTCCTCCGCTATTATTTCATCTAACCCCAATAAACCTCTGTAATGTCTACACTGCAGCTTCCACTCTTATAAGATGGTACGATGCCAGTGGTAAACTAAGTTACAAGTTTGCTAGAAACAGCAGAAGAGAACCTAAATCGTACACGTTTTTCCATATATTCTTCCTTCTACATTCCCTTTCCCTTTCCCACGTCTTCCTGTACTGGACTCTGGGTGATAATTCTAGGAAGTCTCTTAACAGCTTATTGGTTATTTCAGAAAACCCAGTTTCTCATCCAGTCAGACACACCAGTGCAATTTCAATAAAATAATTACACAAGGAACTTCTCAACGCCAGAACAGGATAGCATTTAATGGAAAGGGATCCTCTAATCTCTTCCTCTTCTTTCTAGGGTTGCCAGATGGTTTCTAAAAGATACCAAGGGGGGAAAAAAAAAGGGACCCCAAGACTTGTTAAGCAAAAAAACCAAAAAACCACCCCCCAAAAAAACCACAGCCCACAAACACAAACCCAACATGGCCCCTTTAAGAAATGCTTTTGAGGCTTTTTGACCCTAACAACTATCTTGCCTCCCTACGCCAGGCCAGACAGCTCCCCTGTGAAATCTGGTGAGGAACCGGGATTTTTGCCTCCTGGCCGGGATAAAAGAAAATCAGAAAATACCGGACATTTTAGGTGTCCGGTATTGTCTGAATTTTTTTACCAGACAGGAGGCAAAAATACCGGACTGTCTGGTCCAATACCGGACACCTGGCAAAGCTACTTCTTCCCCACCTAAAGAAAGGCCAAACCCCTGCCCTTGAAGACAACGGGTCTTTTTTGGAATTGGTAAACTGCATACCAGACAACTCTGCAGAAGAGTGAAGATAGATTCTTGTGAAACAACGGTCCCACAAAAAGATTAATTTATTTGTAATCCTATGTATTTAACTTTAACTATTACCCAAATTCAGACTCAAAGAATTGTCCATGTAGAGTTTAAGCCATTATCTTTGAAAAGTCGTGGAGATCGGGAGAAATCCCGGATGATTGGAA
>CM057846.1:30827961-30842191 GCA_030068395.1 Apalone spinifera
CATTTGCATAGCTTTGGCGCAAAAGCGCGCCAATGTAGACGTAGCCCATGAGTTATACCATCAAAGGCTCATTCACGTGTACATCTACTAATGTAATATATGCAATCATGTGCCAACAATACCCCTCTATGTACATCAGATAAACCGGACCCTTGTATACAGAAGGCTAAATCGACACAAATCACACATTAAGAATGGCTACATCCAAAAGCCAGTGAAGGAGCATTTTAACCTGCCTAAGCACACAGTTTCAGACTTGCAAGTTGCCATTCTCAGAAAGAAAAATTTCAAAAACAGACTGAAGAGAGAAACTGCTGAGCTGGAATTCATATTCACTAGCTTTTGTATACCAAACAGAGATTTTCCCAGCATTTGAAGTACGATACACTGTTATAGGTAAAATGAGAAACATGTTTATTATTAACTACAGAAAAATAGCTTTTAAGCAATTATAACTAGTAGGAATAAAGGGTAGAGATGGCTACCAAAGAAAACTAAAATAAGTATGCAATGTAAGTTCTATAACTTCAATATACAGGCTGAGACATACCTGGATTCAAATCTTGTTGAATATCTGTAACCTGCTTGTACTATCAGGGTAAAACAACAATGAGTCCGGTGGCACTTTAAAGACTAACAAAATTATTAGGGTATTAGCTTAAGCTTTTGTGAGCTACAGCTCACTTCCTCAGATGAGAGAAAGAGAGAGAAAGAAAAGGATACAGAGATGGGACTATAACCTCAGTGCAAATGAAATCAGAATGGATGTGGCTCATCTCCACATTGAGGGAGTGGCTGACTAGGTAATGAACCAACATTAGTCAGGCTTCTGGACTAATGGTAGAGCCCTGGGTTCCTAGATTGGGGAACTGGGGGAACTGGCTGGAGTCTCTCTATTATTAATTCATGAGTGGCTAGGAGAAGCGTTTATTTAACTCAGCTGGGTGCGTCTCTGACTCTGGATGTCTGTGTAAGTGCAGTATTTGGAGAGCTTGTCACAGCATTGCAGAGTGAGAGGGAACGGAGGTGGGTAAACCAGAGTGCTCAGCAACATTCCAGTTCCAGGTTGCACCCAGGAAAGCCCATCATATTCACTATCACTGCTTGTGAGTCTTAAGCCAAGATCTGAACACATTTCTCCTAAATTTGGCAGCATGCAGCACTACCACAAAGAACCATTATTTATTAATCAAGGTAATCTAAAACATGTTTAGCTCTCTTTATACAAGAAGCCTGGGTACTAGTAAACAAAGTTTAGGTCAATCTGCTGAAAGGTTGATTATGGAGTCATTATGAAACCTGAACAGCAATATATACATATAGTTATATTACCCCTCCACAAATGCATCCAACTTAGCCAGCTCATCTGACAAACCAACTAAAATATCCAGTGTGCCAACCTAAAAGAGAAAAAAAAAAAGAATTAAAGTTTATTAATGGATTTTAGATTCAGGTTAAGTCTTCGAGAACAAGCACTTAACTGCTAAACCAGAAAAGCTTTATGCACTTCACATAAACCTTAAGGATTCAAAGCAGTACAAAATGTTTGAATTTAACAATTATTACTGACTTTAATAGGAGTCATACATATGAAACTTTGGACATTAATTGCTTCCTGAAACTATACTATCTTAGACTTGACTTAAGATAGCCTGCAACAACAGGACTTTCTGTATTCTACCCATTCAAGATCCCTTGATACTATCCATGGATATTGAAAAAAAAAAATCAATTGTTATTTATTCCACATGATTTGCTGAAGTCTTTTTGAATTCTGTATGCACAAACTTCCAGTCTCAATCAGACCTGATAGTCACCTAGTTCAGGATCCCATCTCTGAAGGTGGCTAGTATCAGATGCTACAATGGAAGCAACAACACTGCATTATGCAGATGTGGGATAATTTGCCACCCACAGATAAGGTCTCACTCATATATAACATTTACAGATAGGTTTAAGCCATAAAGCATGAGATTTAACAGCCCTTCCTATGTTTGTTGCTATTAATTATAACTACTAACAACTCTGGATAGTCTTGTTATTCAAATGAGTGTCCAGAGTATAGTAATGTAGTTTTTTTAGCATTTGGTCTTATTTCTCCCACCCTCCAAAAGCATTTGTCATCTTTTCCTTTTTATATACAAGGTATTTGCAGCCACTTTTGCAAATTTATTTTTGGGAGACAAACTTCACTATGTTGGATTCAAATATTGCTTAGTAAGTTACAGGTGTGGATAATATCAAATATTTTGGGTGCAAGTAAATTGATGTTTAAGTCACAGGAAGCCTTTGAAATCTTACATATGGTTAGGCTTCCTCAAATATATTGACAAAAATAGAAGGATTTTTCTTTTTCCGGAGGGGAAAGATCTGACCTCCTATTTAGGAAGGGGGAGGGGCGGTTAACCTGTAAAATGAGATTTTTTTTCCTGAGTTCTCTTGATGTGTATTGGCATGTTATTCACATAAGAAGCAAATGTTTTATAGACAATGATCACTAAGTCGACAACCTTTAAAAACCATGTTTAAATGCAGTGATTATGTTACACTTAAATAAAGGTATGTTATAAATTTTTATGTAGTTACAATTTTTAACTTAGATTTGGAACCTTCAACATCTTAACAGCTTTCTGTTCTATGTACTCAAATGTACATTAAAAATGTGCCTCAGGTTGTAGTTTTGAGTACAATCTCTGTACCCTCTTCTTGTTTTGAGGGCAAGGAAGGGAAAGAGGATGCTTTACATTCTAATCTCTGGTAGTGACCTACTTACAGGTTCATATCCAGCCAAAAATCTTAAAGTGAATCATTAATAAGATTTAAGCCTCAACAGGGAGAAATCTCAAGAACATCTTATATTTTGATGTCATCCAAACCTTGACCTAAGCTCCCTCTGCACTTGAATACAGTCTCTTTGCCCACACAAAGTTTAAGCTGAAAGAACAAACATTTTAGCCATATGGCGTATACCAGAATTAGAAGCTGAAGGCTTGAATCACAAGTGTTACACACAAGTACAGCAAAAACAATCTTGGCCTCCATGGGGAAAGAGTTGTTCAGAAAGGTCAGAGATAAAAGAAAAAGGGAGGAAAAATCTGCTTAGATCCTTAATGAGGGGTACAAAAGTAAAACCCACAGGGAACTGTCCTAGTTAAGTACTGCAGATCTCACCACTGCAGATAGACCATTATTAGATTCGATACCAGGTCCACAGATGCATTAAGCTTGTGCTTGAACCAAATGGAGAGAAGGTAGAAAGAAGAGGAAGGATGTTTTTTATCTACTCTGTACTCTGAGAATCCTGGAGCTTAAACTTCAACCAGCATAATACAGAGTACTTGAAGAGGCTTTTAAAATTATATTAGCTGGCGACACCTCTTAAGAAGCCCACCACCAGCTAAAAATGAACTGGAGAATTATGCCCTCTGGGTCACTCCCAAGGACAGTGACAGATAGCAGGAGGTAAGGATAAAAGATCTGACCTCCTATTTAGGAATCATTCAAGTGACAAGCACATTTTACTCCCTTTTCTTTTCCTCCTTCCCCTCTGGTAGATTTTTCTACTTTCAGAAGTTGTTTTGGACTTATTAGTTCTTATTGTTTCTGACACCAGGATGTGCCTTCTCTTATTTAATGCACTGGTACCAACGGGAAGAAGTGAACCCAAAGTCAAGAGAAACTGGTTTTCAGATTTCCTTCTTCTTGCAGTAGTATCTACTGGCTTCTACTATTTTTTTTTTCAAGTCCAGGAGCAATTCTGAACCCTTGTGCATTTGCAGAAGCTATGTCCCTTCCACAGCTTCCCCTCCACCATGCAGAATAAATAGATTCTACTGGAAAGGCACTGCAATTACTCATTTTGCCCACCATGGGCTGCTGTGGCACCACAAGAGAGGGAGTCACCCAGCAGAGAAGCTGCATTTCTCACAATGGGGCCAGGTAACCAAGGAACATGATGGAGAGAGTGAAGTAGGCAGGGCTGCTGGGGGGAGATATCACAGACCAGGGCACAGGCTCAGGAGCTAGTATGGTGACAGTGCTGAGCCAGGAGGTTAATTGGTGGGGCTGGCAGGAACACATGGGGCAGGGGCGGATGTCACTGACTGAATGGGAGAGGCTAGGAGCCAAATAACGTCTACATGGGGGAAAACTCCCCAACTCCCTAATAATCCCTCCCTGCCCCCAAAAAACTCTGCTCCATACTTCTTCTATTCACACCTACCAACCCTCCAGATTCACTCCCAGGCCTCTTCCCAGTAATTACTTCCCATTTCCTCAGCTCCTCTATTACCCCAACTCCTCCAAGCCTTTGCTCTGATTCTGAGGAATGTGATAAATACATTTATGTATTGTAAAGTAAATGAATTACTCAATGTTCTGTACTAATATACCTGGCAAGGAATCAGTTTGTCAAAAAAAAATCCTAAATCTTTGTCTGTGTTGTTAGAAATAACTGCTGACAGATATTTGAAATCAGATTACTAAAATAAAAGAATATCACACCAGCTTCAGTTATTTTGACAAAATGTCAAATTTTAAATTATTGTGTGCAGATTTTGGGGAGGGTGAAGAATGCTAACAAGTAATTTTTCTATGTAATACTTTGGCAAAGAAGCAACACCATCTGCACTAAAGGAGGAAGTGCTGTGTCTGGATATCGGCTCTGTCTGAAAGAATATGATTTCAATCAAGCCCATTTTATGGCATCTCAGGTGAAAAAAGGAGTAGCAGACAATTCAGAAGTGGACCACAGAAAACCTTAACACAGCTCATATTACAAATTGTAATTGATCAAATATAGTTACAACTTCTCCATTTAACTACTGTCTCATGGTTTCCAGAAGCAGCTGCCAGATCTAGAAGAACGGAGGGAATGGAATTATTGCATCTTCAAGTCTTACAGAGTAGAACCCATAACTCAGGATATGTGAAAGAGAAAAGTTGAATTTCAGATAGTTCTCTCTAAATGAATTTATCTCTGGAGTTCAATTTTACATAAACTCCTACTAATCTGTGATTTCCTTCATTAAAGATCCACTGTTTAAATCACCAAGAACTAATTAGAAATATTAAGATCACTAAGTTTTTATAGAAGAAGAATCCTGAATTAGATAAAGAAAATATGAACTGTGACTGAGTATTGTACGTACCTTTAAGTCAGGGATATTGAATTTTGAATTGGTGGAGAGATTATTATTTTTTGTAGTTGCAGTATGTAGTTTTTCCCATGTCTGTTGACATGTTTTCTCCCCAGGAGCAGAAATAAGCCAGAACTCTGTCATTTTTGTCACTTTATCTTGACACTTGATATTTCTGAAGATAGATGCGAGACACTGGGGGGGAAAAAGAATCTATGCTTAGCCACAGATTACTGTCCCTTGAAGTAGTAACCTTAAAACAATCTCCTATGTTCTCAGAGTACAGTTCAACACACTGCAAAGAAATTGCTACAAAAAAGGTAACGTTGTTATGTTTGTTTGTTTTTCTATTCCTTGTCATTTTAACTCTTCAACTACTTGCAAACTCAACCTAGAAATTGCAAGGTAAAATGGATTATTTCAAATACACTGACTCCCCAACATGACGTAATTTACAAGTTAACTGAAGGTACACAACTGACAATAGAATTCAAGTCAAACTCCCAAAGCTCAATATAAATAAGGATTTTTTTAAAAAGCCTGAACAGCAAGCAAATACATCTGAATATATAAGGAGAGCAAATTGGCTCAGTAAGGTGATTTTTGCCTAACCACTTTTTTTTCCCCCTCTGAAAACACACTTGAAGAGCTATTGCTTGACAAAGAAGTAATTTTGAACCGTTCACTGCTCTGAAGTTAAGCAGATTTTCCAAGTGGCTAACTTAAGTAGGGAATTTGTTACTACATCTCTGATCTCATTCATCATTGTACTTTACAAAACTGCACACATAATAGACTGTTGTTCATTACAACAATTCAAGTACTGAAAGAAAATTACAGTGAGAAGACAAGTAAACTTTTCAAAAAAGATCAAAGAGGAAGTACTTAGGCACTGTTCTAGACATGAAAAACAGACCAACCCTACTAAGAGTTACCGGACTTTTTTAATTGGCACATCACTAAGTGTACTTTGTTCATTTGATAATTATGGTTTGGTTCTGTTAATTCCTATTTTTTTCCTATAGAATATTTTGGAAAAGTAGTGAAGTTTAATGAGCCCTTATTAACCACTTGTAATCTTTGCTCAGAAAGGGGCCATATCTATAACAATCAGTGTGTGGGTTAGCAAAGCTTTACTGTACATAAAAACCCTCATATCTCCCCTTGATTGTATGACTTCCAAATTAATGCAAGTCCCTTCCAATTAGGAGATAAACAGGATGAGACATATATTACTAAACTCTGCTGTCTGCCCACACAGATTTTATTAAATTACAACTGCCAATTTATTTTCTTCCTTTATAAACTCCTGAAATATGCCCTTTTACCATCATGATCCTGCTTATAAAGGAACTTCAGTTTGTTGTAGAGATCCACCTTATAAAGGAAGCTATTTAATGCAGTAGCAGAATGTGGCACATAATTGCAATGATTTTTTGCCCATGAGTGTATCAGGCAGGGAAAAGAAGGGGGGTAATTTTGTATTACATAAAACCTAAGAATCTACATGAAAATATGCTAGCTATAGTTACTGTTGCTAACTTGCTAACTGCCCAAAACCAAACACACTTGCCCCATCACCTACCCCTTCTCTGAGACTGCTCACTCCATCCCCACTTGCTCTCTCTCAAACTCATTTTACCAATCTGGGGCAGTGGCTTGGGGAATGGAAGGGAGTATGGACTCTGGAGCGGGGCCAGGGATGAAAAGTTTGGGGTCCAGGAGGGGGCTCTGAACCGGGGCCAAGAGGTTCAGAGTGTGAGGAGGCAGCTCTGAGTGGAGGCACGTAGTTTGGATATGGGAGGGGTTTTGTGAAATGAAGGGTTCAGGGTGTTGGGGTGTGGGAGAAGGCAGTAGGCTCTGGGGTGAGCCAGAGTAGAGGGGTTTGGGCTAGAGATGTTAAATTGTGGATAATCAGCTAATTGAGTAGCTGATGGAATTTCCAATGACTACTTGATTAGTTAATGGGTGGGGGCTCGCTATCCCTGCTGCAGCTCTGAAGTTTAATTAAAGTGGGAGCTGGGCTGCAGTTTGGGAAGCTTTAAGAGCTGCTCAATGGGAAACTGGCCAATGGAGCTGCCTGTTTCAATAACAGGCAGCCACAAAGCAAAAGGGGCTCGTAGTTATCACAAAGTACATGGCTATAGACTGTGCGGGGGGACAGGACAGGCAGGGAGGCTAATTCAGGAACCGGCTGCTGGCTGGTAAGTCTCCTAGCCACAGGCTTCCTCTGGCACCCCAGTCCCTCCCTTCCCCAACCCTCTGTCCCCCATTCCTGCTCCCTTACTCCACATACCCAAATCCTTTTTCCCCCTCCTGCATCCATATCCCCTCCCAGATCCGGCACCCCAATCCCCTGCCCAGAACACAGTCAACTCCCTGCAGCCCAATCCAGTGCCCCAGGTCACAATTGCCTCCTTCACCTAAACTCCCTCTCTTACCCCAAGCTCCCTTCTGCACCCAATCTCCTCTATTAATATCATGGAAGAGTGCAGCCCTTGACCACTTTCAAAATTCTTGGAGTGCCCCTCCTCAAAAATTATTGCCTAGCCCTGCCTTAATATATGATAAAAATCCAGTGGCTCCTTTCCTGGTGCAACATTAGATTCCTCCTCCACTGTCTTCACTCTGCTTTGTAAGTGTGTTTATAGAAAGAAAGTACAGAAATTGTTTGATACATTGGGGGTTCTTTATTCCAACCACCTTTTTACATCATTTGTGTATTTTATCTGAAAACAGTATTAGGGTGGCTTCAATTTACTGTATAGCATCAAACGGTTTACGCCAATATTTGCTCACAATATCTCCTGATTGGAAACTCCCATTCAGCTTTTGGTCTGCCACTGCATGGGACAATGCGCCATTGTTCTCCCGCCTCTTAACCATACCCCCAGGAAAAGAGTTCAGTTTAAAGACACACATTCCCAGACATCTGAAATGCTAAAGTCACTTTTGTTATTTTCATTTGCTACACTTGACGTTTTAGTACTTTTAAATTCTAGTCAAACACCATTTTTAAAACAGACTTTGCAGGAAACTGAAGGAACTAAACAAGAAGGCATCACTGCAGAATAAGGAAGTAGCTCTTGAGAGAACAGTGCAAGCAAATATCCCAGCAAAACCAAATCTGACTCATTCACTACAATAAGTGGAACATTACATGTTTCCACTGAGAGGTGAAAGGCTCCTCATGCATGTGTTATAAAATATTTCCAAAAGATGTCTCAGATATCATTAGTGAAATGAACAGTTACATCTTCATAGTGACATGGTCTCAAATTCTTTGTTGTGAAAGGTAGTGTCTCTGAACACAACATTCACCAATCAAACTATTTTAAATGTTTACCACTTTTTTCTGAAGAAAACTGAATTTAGACTGGCTTCAAAATTTCAACTCTTGAGGATTTTTACAAATAGCTTTCAAAGGCATTCTGTACTATTTTAACACTAACATTTAGTCTATGGCAATTAAACTATAGACTACTGAAGAGAGGGACTTATAATAAATTTTTAATTCAGCTGGTAAAAAAAAATAAAGAAGGTTACACTGTTATATTTAATTCCTCATTCTGATAACCAGGATCGGTTTTGATTTAGAATAAAATACTCTAGTGGCACATCTGCAGCTGTGTCACTGTTATGCTTCACTATAGTTTTTTACTACATCAATGAAAGGCGTTCTTCCATCATTGTCATAAAGCCACCTCCTTCAGCGGAAGTAGATAGAAAGCTAATGGAAGAATTCAATCAACCTAACACCAGTCTATACTAGGTCTTAGGTTGGTTTACCTACATATCTCAAGGTTGCGAATTTTCCACACTCCAAGAGACATAGTTGAATCAATCTAGCTTTCTAGCACAGACTAGCCCTAATAATACTTTCATACTAGCACAAGAAAAGGGATGTGGCCACATCAGTTGCTCAAATTGGGATCCTAAAATAATTTTATTTTTTTGCAGATGGTAGTAAGTTGCATTTTAAATGTCACAACTCAGGTCTTGAAAAATTAAATTGCCATCTTGCTCTATGGTAAGAAGGAAGCTTTCCCAGGCAAAAGCCATCAATATCTGCCTTTATTTTTTAAATAGTTTCTTTGATTCAAAAGATATTCTTCCAATCAAAAAATGTAAACCAATACAGTGCTGTCATCTGAAAATTGCACAGAGCTCCAATGCCTCTGCTACTGCTCAAAGCAGACCTGAACTGCACTAATGTGAAATGTGATAGTTAAGAAAATTGTGAGCAACAATGAAAGTGAAATGAAACTGATCAGATTCTTTCTACTTTTACTGCTTGGGAAATCATGGAGCCATTCACTGGAAAGACGACTGAGGATTTGTCTTCATGCTCAGACTTGCAGGTGCTCTTTAACTGAAGACACTATTACAGCAATGGGAGAGCACAGTAGCAGAGAAATACTCCATCACCATCCTCAAAGAGGACTAAAAGTGGAGGGAACGGGAAGCAGTGGAGACCCATGCACATCTTCATTAGCAGCCAAGTGTATTTATATTACTCAGGGACCATAAATCAAGAAGTGTTCCTTCTCTTTTTCAGTAGCCAGAATGAAAACAGCACATCTTCAGATTTAGCCAGAGGTTTATAAGAAACTGAAGCCCTCAAGCAGGGTAGGAATTCCAGCACCCTTCTATTTATCATCAGTTTCAAGATGACATTGGCTTCCTTCCTGGGTATTACCTCACACAGTTCTATCAGCTTTTGACTAGTAACATAGCTATTATTTAGGATCTGGCAAGATTTCCAAATAAATTAGAAGAGATATATACAATAGAAAACAAAATTTGTGTGAGATGAGATGGAGACAGCAAATACAGAGGAAAAGGCAGAGAGAACAGTGTAGATAAAGCATTATATGAAGGTAGTGAGAGAAAAGAAAAAAAGCAAACAGATTCTAGACAGCCCAGGAAAAGAGATACAATAATCTATTATAAGAAGGAAAATAAGGCAGAACAAAAGAAAGAGATATTAAGTGAGTTATTTCTTCCTCATACATCAATACAGTTTCAATTAAACAGTAAGTCAATGTTTTGTTCCTTCAAATTGCATGGGAGTGCTGTCTCACACACTTCTCTCCCCACTGCACAGTTAGATTTTGGTTTTAGGCTAGTAAATGTGGGTAAATTTTAAAGTTCTGGCATCACATGTCTGCTGATAGATGAGACATTGTGATAAGTGAGACTAATATCTATCAGTTTTGAAGGCAAGTGATCTCAAATATGTAGATAGATGGTTTTGCAGGCAATCACTTTTAAATACTGGAAAACCATTATATAAACACACACAGCTTTAATCTGTTTAAACAAAAGCAGAATCATCAAGCTCTTACACCAATGCTGGTAGCAGTTATACCAAAGATTATCCTGAATTCAAATGCTGGCACATAGTATTTCAGACATACTAGTAAATGTTGCTGCTAATACACTTTTTTCTCTCCATTGTATTGTAAGCAGTCACACAGAAAAAAGAAAACTGGATAGTTTGCTAATTAATGAAAGAAGCAGAGTATACAAAGCAAAGTTTCTTGTAGACTTTTCACTCCAATTTCTTACTCTATTTTAAATTCTATAGTGAATAACTCACCAATTCAATCAAAAAAGACTGAAAAACTCCTATTCACTTAATTACACTGTAAGGGCATGTCCACTCTAGGAAATAACTAAATTCGAAATGATAACTCCCAAAATAACTATTTCAAAATAAGCTTAATCCCCGAGGAAGGCAGGAGTACATATTTCAAAATAACCAACCTGTTATTTTGAAATAACGAACTTGGTAGTGTGGATGCTCCCCGCTTATTACTTTAAAATAAGGGGGGTTATTTCGAAATAACTCCCTAGTGTATACCAGAGCTAACAAGTAATCTCATGTAAAACTATGAAGCTTAATAGCTGAATTTACAAGTCAGAGAAAAAATAAGCTCTTTTACAGAGAGACCAAATTCATTATATCCAGTTTAGAGTCACAAAATGTATGTTAAAATCTTGCTTCAGAAATGCTTCTCAGTCAGAGTCTGTCGTGGTCATGCGGGATGGCCAGCAGCCTGGGGACTAAGGGTTAACTATGTCCCTATACCTAGCCAGGTAGCATTCAGCCAATAGAAATGCAGATAGGAATTTCAAACAGGGACAAAGGAATTTTTGGTTTTTCCCTACTTTGTCCCTGGGCAGTTGACTCTCCAGATACTGAGGGGGACAGACAACATGTCCCTCTCCAAGAAAAGACTTTTCACCATCTATAAATAGGAAAAAGTCTAGATAAATCCGTTAGGTTTTATTGTTTTATGGTTTGGGAATGGGAATCTGATGTCTGTGCTTTTAGAAATGGGTTTTCCTCTCTTTTGTAACTAAGTTCTGGCCCATGGGAGTTCCCCATGAGCATATTAATTGGTGACTTTTCCATCTAGTCATTATGCTTGAAATAAGAGTATTGTTTTCATAATAACAGTTCTTTCTTTTTTATTAACCTGGTATTGGTTCAGTTCTGTGTCCTGGAAAATCTGTCTGTGGATATCTGCATGCCTCTGACTAGAGGGCAGCTACCAGAGACTGCCGTTTATATTTTCTCTCTCTTTTTCAAGTTCTTTGGAGAAAACAGCTTGGGGTGCCCTGGGGTTGGTTTCAAGTGTCCGCCCCTGTTTGTGGGTTCAAAAGCATTTGACGGTGGCAGTGGATTATTTTGTCCCCAAAATCTAGGTTTTTAGGATTTTGGGGGGAAGTTTTATACCAAAGACTGGAGAGATAAGGTTTTGGGGTACTTGTGGGCCCCCACTTCTGCATTTATCATGCCAGAGTGGGGAATCAGCCTTGTCAGAGGCCATGTTAGTGAGGGGGTGGGTTGTTTTTTTTTTTGTTTGCTTCTCACTTCTGTGTAGCCCCCAACTGATTTTTCTGTGGGTCAGTTGTCTCTGACTCAAAAAATGCTCCCCACTCGATTCAACACTTCACTACTACTGATAATGTCTATTCTTGTGTATAATAAGACTCTAGAATTTTACAGGAATACTATTACAACTTAATTCGCATTTTAGTGTCATTGACTAAACAGCATTATTAGTCTGAATTTTCCTTGATACTCCTTTCTAAATTACAAAAGCTGTCACAGAAATACCCAGATGTCTCTCTATTTTCAAAATATAAGTTAATATAATTTTAGGTGTGTGTATTAGAGAGAAATTCTAATAGAACTAACAGGAAAAAAACCACAATTTTGGCATCACAATAATTAGATTTTGAAATATGATTAAACTACACTAGGCACAAGGGATGGAATGTAATGTACAAGACCTCTTTGAAACCCAAAAGTCAAGTCTCAAAGAATTTTTGAACAGGTGAAATTTATCAATGTTTTGGAACATGCCTGTTGCCACATCTATATAGTCCTTTCTTCATTAGCATGCGTATTTTCTTAAAACCACATATGCAGTATGACGTAAAGAATGGACAGTAGGGAAGATGCTGTATAGAAAAAGTATAACTGTAATACTACTAAAATTAGGGATGTTAGATATCGGGTAATAGAACAGTCATGTAACCACATTAAATCTTAGTGGTTATATGAATATTCAATAGTCCTTGGGGGCAGGGCCGGCACTGCTGCACCGTGGGGAGGCAGGGGAAGCCGGTCTGCGAGGGGAGATAGTTTAAAAACCAGCCCCTGTGCAGACGGTCTGCCTGCAGCCCTGTGCTGCTGCCTCTGATACCGAGACAGAAGTGTGGGGTGGCAGCAGCTTCTGTCCATGGGGGGGGAGGGTTCCAAGCTCTCCACAGACAGAGGCTGCTCCGTGGGATGTGAAGCAGCCTCTGTACACTGGGGAACTCAGACCTCCCTGCAGACAGCGGTTGCTGCCACAAAGCAAACTCTGCCCATGGGGCACTTCGGCCTGCTGTGGACAGAGGCTGACTTGCAGCAGCCTCCCCTGCCCTGCTGCTGCCTCTGCACGTGGGGGGAGGAGGGTAGTGGGAGAAAGTGAGGCAGCAGCATGAAGCTGGTGCTGGGGGGAAATCAGCTTTTAAGCTAGCTCACCCCAGGATCAGCTCCTGCTCCCCCCCACCCTTGCTGACTGTGATACAAAGGCATTGGGGCAGGGGGAAAATGTGCGTAGTAGGGATATAAGTGACTAGTCGCTACTCAACTAGTCGTTTCCCTCCCCTGCTGCTGCTGATACAAAGCCAGTGAGGAGGCAAGCAGGAGCGGGTGCTGGGGGAGCCAGCTTAAAAGCTGTTTCTCCCTAGCACCATCTCTGCAGCGGGCAGCGGAGGCAGAGATGCAGCGGATGAAATGGCACAAGTGGCAACTAAAGCAGTCCCTGCTCGCACCAGGTCCCGACTGCTGCACATCTGCCTTTTAAACGTAGTAAAAGTCACACGGGAGCAGCTGATACAGGAACCCACAAAGGGAGAGGCAATTCTCGATTTAGTCCTGAATAGAGTGCAGGATCTGGTTCAAGAGGTATCTAACTGTAACAGAACTGCTTGGAAACAGCGACCGTAATATAATAACATTTAACATTCCTGTGGTGGGAAGAACACCTCAGCAGCCCAACACGGTGGCATTTAATTTCAGAAAGGGGAGCTATGCAAAAATGAGGAGGTTAGTTAAACAGAAATTAAAAGGTACAGTGACTAAAGTAAAACCCCTGCAAGCTGCATGGATACTTTTCAAAGATACCATAATAGAGGGCCAATTTAAATGTATACTCCAAATTAAAAAACACAGTAAAAGAACTAAAAAAGAGCCACCGGGGCTTAACAACCATGTAAACAAAGCACTGATATAAAAAGGTATCTTTTAAAAAGTGGAAGTCAGATCATAGTGAGGAAAATAGAAAGGAGCATAAACACTGCCAAATTAAGTGTAAAAATGTAATAAGAAAAGCCAAAAAGGAGTCTGAAGAACAGCTAGCCAAAAACTCAAAAGGTAATAAAATATTTTTAAAGTACATCAGAAGCAGGAAGTCTGCTAAACAACCAGTGGGGCCCCTGGATGATCAAGACACAAAAGGAGCATCTAAAGGCGATAAAGTCATTGCGGAGAAACTAAATGAATTCTTTGATTCAGTCTTCACGGCTGA
>CM057846.1:30848101-30866340 GCA_030068395.1 Apalone spinifera
AAAGTACACAGACTTGATTCTTAAAAATCTACAACAGCGACTTCTAGATTCTACGCAACAGATGCCTGTCTTATAAAACACTGACAGTTGAGTAGAGTGAGGCACTACTAGCAATGGGGCTGCCATGTGCTCAGGACAGTATAGAGAATTTGAACACAGAGTGGAATATCATATGACGAATAAATGAAGATTTGGCTTCAACTTCTTTTTTATCATCACTAGTGGCTTGACCGGATCTTTGTGCTATGTTTCCTGGGATGAAAGAAGTAGGACTTGATCTCTTGCTATTCCCAGTCACAACAGCTACAGTTCAGCGTTCTTTTTCATCATTGAATAGAATTTTGTGTTCTGAAAGACGTCGCCTTATGCCTGATCATGTGAATGAACTAATGAGCATATCAATTGAAGGAATGGAAGTACCGGACAGAGGAGAAGCCACCAAAGATGAACGCATTGCATTCGAGAAGTTCATTAACAGAGTTGTGCAAAATTATAACAAGAAACCAAGAAGGATGTAGACGTAGTGCTTCATAGAAGGCTTGAGTTTAATTTGTGTGATTTTTAAAACGTGAATAAAATGGTCATGAAACATTTTTCAGTTTTTACTGTGGTGCCATACAGCCCACCTTCACCCTCACATTCTCACCCCTTATCTGCCCTGACACCCCCCCCCCATTTCAATTCCTGGGGAAGACATTGGCTCCCTCTCCCTCCTGTGGGGGAACAGCAGTGTGGTGCCTGGAGTGGTGCACAGTGGAAAAAAAAGTAAGTGTCCCCTCAATCCCTCATGCCCAGACCCTGCACCCCCAGTGTCTCATGCATCCTCACTCTCACCCCCACCGTGCTCCTGCCCCTTCTCCTGTGATAGACACCTACCCCAACCCGGCTCTTGCACCTTTTCCCCTGAACAGGCACCCTGCCCTTAGCCTGCTCCTGTCCCCTCCACTCTAGACAGACACCCTTTCCTCAGCTTGCTCCTGCACCCTCCCCACTGGTCAGATACTCTGCCCCCAGCCTGCTTCTGCAACCTGCCCCCAGCCAGACTCCCTGCCCTGAGACTGTTCCTGCCCCCTCCTCCTGCCCAATCAGGGACCCAGTCCCCATCTGGCCACAGTGTCCTGTTCCTGGCTCCAATCCTGGGGCAGGCCCTGCGGTCCAGCCCCCATCGGGCCATAGGAAGGGCTGGTGGCGGCCCCTCCTCCTGCTGCAGCATGGGTAGGAGAGGAGGCCACAGTCTGGCTATGGTGGACAGAGGGGTGCTGGCGAGCATAGCAAGCAGGGGGTGCAGCCCTCTAGTAAATTTATAATAATCTTTGAATGCAGGTTATTTTATGTTTGGTATTTTAAAACTATCCCAGTCAAAGTCATCCATTGGACAGTTTAGGGCAGCCACCCCAGGCACTGTGTTTTGGGCAGCGTGGGAGATTACTGGGGAAGGGGGGACGCCTGGCACTGGCAGCAAGGGCTGATCTCGCCTCTTCACTCACCGGTGGTGGTTGGAACCATGGGAAGCGGAGTACTCTGGCCCGAGCCTGCTCCGCTCTTCTCCTTCCCAGTCTCTCACTTTACTTCAGTAGAAGGAAGCAGAACACCCAGCCTCAGGCCACTCCGCTCCCTTGAGCACTGGGTCTGGCAACTGGGCTCGGATCCACCACCACAGTGAGTGAGGGGACCCCTGCTGCCAATGCTGGGTCTCTCAGTAATCCCCTGTGGCATGTTGCTTGAAGAGGAGGTCTGGGGGAAGGGATGGAGTGGGTGCAGAGCAGGATGGGTTGTCCTGGATGATTGTGATGGTCCTAACCCCCCCTCCCCCTCCCTTTTTTTTTTTTTTTTTTAAAGAATGGAGTGGGGAGATTTTGCTTTGTAAGAGTTACTTTTTTGGCCTGTTAATTTTGTCTTTTTTCAAAGTGTTCAGATACTTTGATAATGATGAGTATAGCTTAGAAGTTAGATTTATTGTTCTTTTAACTAGTCTGCTATGCCTGTTCCAGAGTCCTTCAAAGAGCTACAACAGTAGCAAGGAAGAGAAAATAGGTAGCCTTAGGTCATAGTTTCCTTGTTCTTCAAGTGATAGCTCATGTCCGTTCCAGGTAGATGTGTGCATGCTGCGTGCATGTGTCATCGGAAGTTTTTCCCTTAGCAGTACTTGTTGGGCCAGCTAATATATATCCCTGCTGGCCCTCCATCCCCTCAGTTCTTTCTTCCCAGTCGTGACGGTCGTTGGATCAGCCCACATCGCTTTAGTGCAAGACATTTTTCGCGAGCTGGGGCTGCTCCTGAATGTGGCCAAGTTGACTCTGGTTCCAACCCAAGTCATAGAGTTTGTGGGGGCCCATCTGGACTCAAGTGTCAACCATGGCCCCCTATCCCAGATCCCGCTTCCTGGTGATCAAAGTGGCTGTCCAGGGCATGCAGGAGTTCCCGATGACCACGGCCAGGGCTTGCATGTGTCTCCTGGGATGAAGGCTGCATGCACCTACATCATTCAACTCGCCCTCTACAGATGTGGCTTGTGTGGGTGCACAACCTGTCCCTGCAGCAGAGCAGTGACAGTTCCACACAACGTCTTGTGCTCTCTGGACTGGTGGACTCAGGAGGAAGTGATCTGCACCAGAGTTCTGTTCACCAGACCTCTGCTTACCCTCAGATGAGTGACAGATGCATCTGACAGTGGTTGGGGGGCCCACCTTGGGGACATGCAGACTCAACGTATGTGGTCAAGGGACGAGCTCCCCCGTATATCAATGTCAGGGATCTATGGGCAGTCTGCCTCACCTGTGCGCCTTTCTCCTTTGGCTCAGGGGCAAGACGGTCCTTGAACTCTCCAACAGTATGTTGGCAGTCACCTATATCAACAGGCAGGCCCACTCCCCTCCTCTGTGTCTGGAAGCCCTCCAACTCTGGGAGCTATGCATTGGGGTGAATATTCATCCAGTTATCTCCTATTTCCCGGGGTCCCAGAACATTCTGGCGGATCAGCTGAGAAGGTCTGTTGCAGCCACAAGTGATCCCTCAGAATGGACATGGCCCTCCAAGTCTTCCGCAAGTGGGGGTTTCCTCTTCTGGACCTGTTTGCCACCAGGCTGAACAGGAAGTGTCCAAGGTTCTGTTTCTTCATGGGGCTGGGGCAGGGCTCCCTAGGAGATGTGCTCCTTACCCCTTGGCCTGGGAGTCCCCTTTTATCCCTTCCCACCGGTCCACAAGATTCTCCTGCAGGATTGGGAATTCAGGGCTGTTACACTGGGTAAATTGATAATAATTATTAGTGTGTTTGAATATACATAATTCATGTGCTTACAATGGTCTTACAAAATGGAGTCTCTGTTGGCTTCCATTTTGTACATCACGAGAGGGATGGAATCCAGGTAAATCTGATATTTCCTGCCAAAAGAGTTTGCATTCATCCCTCAGATGTACACTCTGCCTGAAGGTTATGCACATTGCTCCTTAGTGTATGCACACTGCCCATTAGAATCTTTGCTCACGGCACCAAAAGTGATGCACTCAACACCCAAGTAACTTTCCCACCAGAAAGGTAATAAAGTGCTCCTGTGAGGAGCTGTTGCTGCTGGGGCTGCTGTGGCTGTGTTGCTGTCAGCTGCTGTTGTACCACGCTGTCTGGTTCAGTCTGTATTGCTATCCTAACGCCATCTGCGTGTAGAGAAGTCTCACGTCAGAGTGTTGGGCACGGGGATAGTAGCAGCTGGACTCTATAACATCATAAAGACAAGTATCAGAGGGGTAGCCTCTATAACATCATAAGGACAATTTCCTGTTTCAAGTGGATTTACTGAAGGGTTATCCAGCTCTGTGCTAACAGAAAAGCAGCCCACGTCGTCGTGGGTTTCTTGGTGGTCCTTTGCCAAAGACTTGGATTCGCTTCGAGAGATCTCCTTATGGTTCCTCCTCTAAGGCTTCCAACTAGCCACAGAGTAGAAGGTCACAAGCAATGACAGTGTACCATCCTTTGTAACATATGATCCTGTTGTATTGGGAACTTTCCTATATTCTTTTCTTCTGGGGTTAGGGTTGGTGGCATTTGGTGTTACCGTTTCCTGTGTTTGCCATTTGGAATTTGACAATATATGGTTTGGCCCTAAATTTGTGTGTGTGTGTGTGTGTGTGTGAGAAAGAGAGAGAGAGATTGCTGGTGATAGACATACAGCAGTTTATCAGGTGGACCTCGCTTCTGGTTTCAGGGACATTTAATATCTTTATTAGCCAGCGTGAGCCTAAATTATTTTAAATTGACATTACAGTATTCCCTGTGTAACAGGGCATCCCTGATCCTCATTGCGCCGGCACTGCCCAGGTAGCACTGGTTCATGTCTCCCCTGAGCTTGTCCTGTGAGAGACCAATGGCCCTCCCATTCGTCCCAGACCTCATCACGGAGGACTTCAACAGTCTTTGTCATCCAAACCTGCGGTCCCTGCATCTAATGGCATGGAAGCTCCATAGCTGACAGTGGCAGAGATGCAGTATTCAGAGTGGGTGCAGAACTCTGAAGTAGAAAACCTTCCACTAGGGTCACTTACTGGCCAAGTGGAAGCGCTTCTCTATCTGGGCTGCCCAGGAGCAGGTATTGCCCAGATCCCATTGGTCCTGGACTATTTCCTGGCTCTTGGGCTATGGGGTTATCTTCCTCCTTGGTGCAGGTACACCTGGCGGTCATCTCCACTTTCCCCTTGGGCTCCCAGAGCAAGACCCTCTTTGCGAATCCTATGGTGCACAGGTTTCTGAAGGAGTTGGACAGGCTTTATCAGCATATTTATCAGCCTGTCCCCAAATGGGACCTCAACCTGGTCCTGTCCAAGCTCATGGGGCCTCCCTTCAAGTCCCCGGTGACGTGCTCACTGCTGCATGCTGCAGCTTTCTTGGAAGGTATTTCTCCTGGTGGCTATCACGTCAGCCAGGTGTGTGTCTGAGCTGGAGGGCCCTCATTGCAGACCCTCCGTATACGGTTTTCTTTAAGGATAAAGTCAGATTACGCCCCCACCCAGCCTTCCTTCCAAAGGTGGTGTCTCATTTTCATGTGTCCCAAGATATTTTCCTCCCATTTTTTTATCCCAAGTCCCATGCTTTAGGTAAGGAGCAGGCATTACACACTTTAACTGTTAGGAGAGCTTAGCCTTTTATTTGGAAAGAACAAAGCCCTTCCGTAAGTCCCTACAGCTCTTTGTAGCAATGGCAGAGAGGTCTCTGCACAGAGGATCTCTTCATGGATCACGTCCTGTATCATGGAGTGTTATGGGCTGGCTGGGGTGCCATCCCCTCCCCTCATGGCCCACTCCACCAGAACTCAGGCCTCCTCTACAGCGTTTATGGCCCAGGTTCCGATCCTGGACATCTGCAGGGCTGCCACATGGTCTTCTTTTTACACTTTGGCCAATCATTATAGTCTAGGTCATCAGGTGAGGGAGGACACAGCCCTGGGGGAGAGCAGTCCTCCAATTGGTTGAAGGTTAAAACTCTGACCGCGCCTCTTTGGGTTTCTGCTTTGGAGTCACCTACATGGAATGGACATGAGCAGTCACTCAAAGAAAAAAAATGGTTACTAACCTTCGTAACTGTTGGTCTTCAAGATGTGTTGCTCATGTCCATTCCAAATCCCTCCCACATCCCCTTCTTCGAAGTAGTCCGGTAAAAAGGAACTGAGGGGGTGGAGAGCCAGCAGGGGTATATAATAGCTGATATCTCGGCGCCACTCCAGGGAGCTCCCCTGCCGACCCAACTGGTACTGCTAAGGGAAAAACTTCCAACAATGCATGCACACAGTGCACACACACCTATATGGAATGGAGATGAGGAACACAGCTTGAACAACAGTTACTTACTTTTTAAAAGTAACTTTTTTTTTCTGGCCTAAAAGAGAGCCTTTTATTCTTTGAGTGTAGTAATAATTGAAAAAGGGAGAGATTTGGATACATCCTAAACATGATAATCTGAATGGAAAAGAATTTAAGGAAAAGAGCTGATTGAAAACTTCAACAGGAAATACTTCTATAGGAAAAAAATATTTTTTGAAGAAAAAAGAAAAGCGTGTCTTTTCCAAAATAATAATAATAATAATTTAGTTGATACTTTTCATTAAAAGAACCTAACAGTTGTCAATTCAAAAATATTTGAAGTTTTACAATTTTGGTAGGATAAAAAAGAGGTATTTTATCTTACTGTCACCCCATTCCCATTTGGGTAGTGGAGGAAAACAAGTCAAAGAAAACATTTGGATATTTTAACCATTAAATCTGATGTTTACATTTTTCTTTGTAGTTTATTGGAAAAAATCACAGAAGAGTTGAAATAAAATTATTTACCTGAAATATACTTATTTCAACTAGCTGTAACAGGAAAAGTCATTCCCCTAACCTCATCTAGTCAGATCAGCACAAGGGCCCCAAGCTAAAAAAATCTACTATCTGCCCTTGTCAACTTATGGATCAAGCTAAATTGTGGAGCATTCTTGAGGAAACCATACATAACTGTGGTCAAAGATGCCTTGTCTACACTTGGAAAATAGATTGTTAAATGTCGTTGTTCGTAGACAATGACATTAATGTTTAAAAAATATGCAGTTGTAGTTTAAACTACAACTGGCTAATCCTTTTTAAATGCAACTTATTTTTCTACACTAGATGCTAAGTACTGGTTAATATCCTATTAGTGTAACTTTAGAAAACATGTTTTAACATTTTCTTGCTGTAGATATAGGGCTAATCATGTTGGAAAATTGAATGATGGTACACTGAGCAAAGCCACTATAGTACATAGTACATTTGTGTCTAAATATACCCTCCCCATGCTGGCTTTCTGATGACTGCAATGAATTTCCTTCTTTCACAGTTCATTTATGATTATGTCTCCAGCTTGCTCAGGAAGGATAGACAGGGAAAAAAGGGAGGAGGTGTTGTCTTATATATTAAAAATGTACACACTTGGACTGAGGTGGAGATGGACATAGGAAACGGAAGTGTTGAGAGTCTCTGGGTTAGGCTTAAAGGGGTAAAAAACAGGGGTGATGTCATGCTAGGAGTCTACTACAGGCCACCTACCCAGGTGGAAGAGATGGATGAGGCTTTTTTTAAACAACTAACAAAATCATCCAAAGCCCAAGATTTGGTGGTGATAAGGGACTTCAACTATCCAGATATATGTTGGGAAAATAACACAGCGGGGCACAGACTATCCAATAAGTTCTTGGACTGCATTGGTGACAACTTTTTATTTCAGAAGGTTGAAAAAGCTACCGGGGGGAAGCTGTTCTAGATTTGATTTTAACAAAGAGGGAGGAAGTGGTTGAGAATTTGAAAGTGGAAGGCAGCTTGGATGAAAGTGATCATGAAATCATAGAGTTCACAATTGTAAGGAAGGGTAGAAGGGAGAACAGCAAAATAGAGACAATGGATTTCAGGAAGGCGGATTTTGGTAAGCTCAGAGAGCTGATAGGTAAGCTCCCATGGAAATCAAGACTGAGGGGAAAAATAACTGAGAAGAGTTGGCAGTTTTTCAAAGGAACATTGTTAAGGCCCAAAAGCAAGCTATTCCGCTGCATAGGAAAGATAGAAAATATGGCAAAAGACCGCCTTGGCTTAATCACGAGATCTTGCATGATCTAAAAATAAAAAAGGAGTCCTATAAAAAATGGAAACTAGAACAAATTACAAAGGATAAATATAGGCAAACAACACAGGAATGCAGGGGCAAGATTAGAAAGGCAAAGGCACAAAATGAGCTCAAATTAGCTACAGGAATAAAGGGAAACAAGAAGACTTTTTATAAATACATTAGAAGCAAGAGGAAGACCAAGGACAGGGTAGGCCCATTGCTCAGTGAAGAGGGAGAAACAGTAACAGGAAACTTGGAAATAGAAGAGATGCTTAATGACTTCTTTGTTTACGTCTTCACCAAGAAGTCTGATGAAGGGATGCCTAACATAGTGAATGCTAGTAGGAAGGGAGTAGGTTTAGTAGATAAAATTAAAAAAGAACAAGTTAATAATCACTTAGAAAAGTTAGATGTCTGCAAGTCACCAGGGCCTGATGAAATGCATCCTAGAATACTCAAGGAGCTGATAGAGGAGGTATTTGAGCCTCTAGCTATCATCTTTGGAAAATCATGAGAGACAGGAGAGATTCCAGAAGACTGGAAAAGGGCAAATACAGTGCCCATCTATAAAAAGGGAAATAAGAACAACCCAGGAAACTACAGACCAGTTAGTTTAACTTCTGTGCCAGGGAAGATAATGGAGCAAGTAATTAAGGAAATCATCTACAAACACTTGGAAGGTGGTAAGGTGATCGGGAACAGCCAGCATGGATTTGTAAAGAACAAATCATGTCAAACCAATCTGATAGCTTTCTTTGATAGGATAACGAGTCTTGTGGATAAAGGAGAAGTGATGGATGTAGTATATCTAGACTTTAGTAAGGCATTTAATACGGTCTCACATTATATTCTTATCAGTAAATTAGGGAAATACAAGCTAGATGGGGCTACTATAAGGTGGGTGCATAACTGGCTGGATAACCATAATCAGAAAGTAGTTATTAATGGTTCACAATCTTGCTGGAAAGGAATAATAAGTGGGGTTCCGCAGGGGTCTGTTTTGGGATCGGCTCTGTTCAATATCTTCATCAACAATTTAGATATTGGCATTGAAAGTACACTTATTAAGTTTGCAGATGATACCAAACTGGGAGGGGTTGCGACTGCTTTGAAGGACAGATTCATAATTCAAAATGATCTGGACAAATTGGAGAAATGGTCTGAAGTAAACAGGATGAAGTTTAATAAAGACAAATGCCAAGTGCTCCACTTAGGAAGGAACAATCAGTTTCACACATACAGAATGGGAAGCGACTGTCTAGGAAGGAGTACTGCAGAAAGAGATCTAGGGGTCATAGTGGACCACAAGCTAAATATGAGTCAACAGTGTGATGCCGTTGCAAAAAAAGCAAATGTGATTCTGGGATGCATTAACAGGTGTGTTGTGAGCAAGACAAGAGAAGTCATTCTTCCACTCTACTCTGCGCTGGTTAGACCTCAGTCGGAGTACTGTGTCCAGTTCTGGGCGCTGCATTTCAAGAAAGATGTGGAGAAAGTCCAGAGAAAAGCAACAAGAATGATTAAAGGTCTAGAGAACATGACAAAGAATTGGGTTTGTTTAGTTTGAAAAAGAGAAGATTGAGGGGGGACATGATAGCAGTTTTCAGGTTTCTAAAAGGGTGTCATAAGGAGGAGGGAGAAAACTTGTTCATCTTGGCCTCTGAGGATAGAACAAGAAGCAATGGGCTTAAACTGCAGCAAGGGAGGTTTAGGTTGGACGTTAGGAAAAAGTTCCTAATTGTCAGGGTGTTTATACACTAGAATAAATTGCCCAGGGAGGTTGTGGAATCTCTATACTTGGAGATATTTAAGAGTAGGTTAGATCTATGTCTTTCAGGTATGGTCTAGACAGTACTTGGTCCTGCCATGAGGGCAGGGGACTGGACTTGATGACCTCTTGAGGTCCCTTCCAGTCCTAGTATTCTATGATTCCACCTTTTTCAGTTTTCACCTGGGTAGAAGGTAGGACGGTAACAGCAATTGAGACCAGTATAATGGGCCAAAGCAGTCCCTTGCATCTGCAGAGTGGTAGATGCATAAATGTGGTATAAAGCCACTGTTGGTTCTCACCATCTCACTTCCATTGCATGGATGTATACAGCCCAATGACTCTCACAGGAAGTCCAGCCGTCGAGGTTCACACTCTTAGACACTTACATCTACCATTCTGTATCTTCTTTTAGGTAAAGTAAAAATCTGTATCTGTCTCTTCATACAGTAAGTCCGTTCCTCCAAATCATTTTTGTTCCTCTCTAATTCTCCTTGAGTGTATTAAAATATTTTTTGACTTGAAATGCCTAGACTTGTTTATAATTAACACACTAGGTATGGCCTTGCTGGTGTAATTTTACTATGCAGTGGCATCTTCCTTAAACAAGGATTTTAGGTATATATAATTATGTGTCTATTATACATGAGTCATATAAAGCTCAAAACCATCTGAAAACTAATAATTTCTATTTTTTGTCTAAAGCTTGTCTAAATTAAAAATGCATGAGTCAGATATTTATGGCTGAGTAAATATCTTGATCAGTTATGTTTCCAGTAAAAACAACTAATACAACTAAGCAGCAGGATCAGGTGCTGCTATAGACAGTCTCTTGAAGACATGGTAAAATACAACATACATCAACACAGACTATCAAATTCAAGCCAGTATGTGTGTTATTTATGTAACAATGTTATAAATGCTTTATATGACCCATAGCTCCAACCTATCAGGTGGGAAACCAGTATTCACTTCTATAAATATACCTAGCCAGGGGAGGATGAGAGTTTTGTGGGGCCCAGGGTGCGGGGCATATTGAAGCGCGGGGCATGGGGCAGCACAATCTTGCACATGTGCCACGGCCACAGCTGACAGGTAGTAGCGTGTGCGTGGGGCCTATTCAAGTGTGGGGCCCGGAGCAGCTGCCCCGCTCACCCTGCCCTATATCCGCCGCTGTATCTAGCAGTTAGCAAATGATACACTATGGAAGACACTTAGGGAAAATAACAAGCTTGCCTAACCTGTATGAAGTAAGGTACAATATCCTTTTGAAAAAGCAGGGGATTCTGAGGGCTGTGATATAAAAAGCCTGCCAATTAAAGTGCAGTGTGTCCATTCCTGTTATGATAATCATACTAATCAGAAATCACTATAAGCAGGGCTCGACAAATAATACAATCTACTTGCCCGTGGCGAGTAGATTGTAACCTGGAAGAGCTGGGTTTGGGCGATTTGCGCATACGCAGGACGCTGGACAGCGCGGCTGGAGAGCGGGGCTCGCAGCGGTTCGGCGAGCCCTGACTATAAGAACAAATGTCATAAAGGAAGTATATAAGCAACCTATAATTCTCAAGCAGAAAACAAGTAGGGTAGAAGAAAAGGTATAACAAGCTAAGAATAAGCGTGATACTCGGGAAAAAAAGAATCTATACAGACTGTATCATGCCTTGGGATACTCCCCTCAATCTAGAGCAGTACTCTTGTCCATCGTATGTCAGTGAAGAAACTCTAGGCAGGTTATCAGACAGGCAAGGTGGGTGAGATAATATCTTTTATTGGACCAACTTCTGTTGAAGAGAGAAAGAGACAAGCTTTCAAACTTATACAAAGCTCTTCTTCAGTTGTGGGAATGCAAGATGTAAATACAAGATGGAACAGATTGACATAGCTAGATGTGTAACACTCTGAGTACATTTCCCAAATTTGAAGAAGAGCTCAGTGTGAGCTTGATTAGGTACCAAGAATCAGCTAGAGTCGAGGCCAAGGGTAAGAACCAAGCTTTAAAACTAAGTTATCTAGAGCAAATCTAGAATTTTTACAGCCACTAACCTACACCTACTACGGCTGGGCTTAAGAGCTGCCTTTCAAGCTATTAGGCAGTGTAGCCAAGAGGGATGTAAAAGGTTAACGGATTACCTTGTAAGCATTAGCCTTAACAGCATGTTTACTGAGTAACTGCCCGGCCAGCAGTATCCCAGCCACGGCAAGCCCAGCAGAAGCAGACCAGCGGCTGGCAGCAACAGCCAGACTATCTCAGCACAGCAGCCGTAGTTGGGCTGCAGACATAGGACTCTCTTTGGCTGAGGCAGGCTGTATGGGGTGGTGCCAAAATTTCAGGTGGGCTAAAAGTTTTTAGACTGCTTTTGAATACTAGAACAGAAGGCATTTGCATGGTTACATTTCAAACAAACTTTACATAAGGGTTAATGGCTTAAGGTAGGAAAGGATTCTTTTCACAACATTTTTTTTTAGTATTGTAGAGATCTGCAAACTCTGATCTTAATGATTTTTTAAAATCCTGTGTTACTAGTTAATTCACAGTAAATTATTAAAACTGGAAGAACTTTACCATGGATTCTGTTTAATTTGTTTGGCCTTTCAGTTGGAGTTGGATTCCAGACAAGTGCTCTGGGGGCTTCTGCTCTTTGAGTTAGTGACGCACACAAGATGAAAGTTTCAAACCAGAACTTTTATCTGTTTTTACAGGTCTCGGTTTCATTTGCATAGCATGGATCCTAAACATTTCCCAGAGAAAGAGTATAAGTCTCAGTGAATACTTTCACTCTGCTTTACGGTGTCAGTAAATATTGTAGTAATATTTTCAAGGAGAGCATGACTATTTCTGGTTTACTCATAAATTTGTTTAGCATCTTAAAGCTGTGCATATTTTTTAGGCTTTTACTTAATGGCCATGTCTTTGATTTATTTATATAGCTATTTCCAGTATGCCCCATTTTGGTGTGCTTAATAGCTTGAGTTGTTAGGATGATAATATATGTAATTCAAGAGTAGTGTTAATTTTATTTATTTAATTTCTTAGTAAATAAACATCTTAAGTGTTGCTCATTGTTAATTATCGCTTGTTTAAATATATTGTTTTCCATACCTATAGACTGTTTTAAAATATATATATTTATACCTAGGGTTTTTGTTTGTACTGGGATACACTGCACATCCACATAAAACCTCAATATTGGTGGTACACATAAGAAAATTCAGCCCATGCACTACTGGAAAATGTTAGAGGGAACACTAGCTGCCATCTGCAGTGCAGTGGCCGAACCGCTAGGACCCCGCCTGTGGTGCAGTTGACCCTCTCCATTAGCAGCATGGTGGCTCAGCTGGAATGGAGCAGACCCACCCATGGAGGGCCAGGCAGCTGCTCTGCATTAGCCCTCCAGTTAACTGGTTAAAAGATCAAAATTATATCTTTTAACTGCTTATCTTTTTTAATGGGCATTTAAATCTCTAATCGCCAATCAAGCAGCCTGCTAAAGGCCAGTTGTATTCACTACGTTACCCAGTAATTGGCTCTGCTGGATGCCCTTGCTTCCAGAGGAACTCTAGTGTACACTCCGATTCCTAACAGCAATAAGAAGAGATTCTATAAATATATTAGGAGTAAGAGAAATTAGGGATGTTAGATATTGTGTAATTAAAAAGTCATGTAACTGCATGAAATCTAGCGGTTACACGACTATTCAACAGTCCCCGGGGGCAGGGTGCTTCAGCTACTGCATTCCTGGCACCGTTCCTGGGGAACCCTCTGCCACCCTGTGCTGCTTCCTCTATAGCAGAGGCAGCAGCGCTGGGTGGTAGGTGGGAGCCAGTCCACCAGGGGAGCCAGTTTAAAAACCAGTTCTCTGTGCAGACTGGATGCCTCTTCCCTCCAAGGAGGCAGCTGGGGATGGGAACAGGCAGGTCTGTGGAGCTGGCACATGCGGGAGCCTGCTTGAAAGCCGGTTTCTCTCACGTATTGGCTCCAGCCTGCCCCCCATACCCTCCGTGCAGCAGTGTGGGGCAGAGGGAAAGGAGTGGATCCTGTGCTCAGGGGAAGCCTGTTTAAAGCCAGCTCCTCATGAGCTGCTCCAGCTCTGCAGTTTAAATATAGAAGGAGCTGGGCTGCTTGCATGCCAGGCTCCTACTACATTTAAACTGCACAGGCACAGGGTGGGTAGCTCTTGGACCAACATGAGCTGGAACAGACCGCCTTCCCTTATCAACTGATCTTGTAGTCGATACAAATTTTATTGACTACATGATTAGTCAGTTACCTGCCTCTTAATATCCTTATTCTGTAGTTGACTACATGTTGACATCCCTAAGAGAAAGAGGTAGGAAAATGTAAGTCCATTTGCCAATAATGGATGATCCCAAAAAGGCTGAGGTGTTTAATGCCTATTTTCCTTCAGACCTCATGAAAAAGGTTAAAACTATAGTATGCCCACATCGTGAATACTGCGTAAAGATGTGGTCTCCTCACCTCAAAAAAGATATTTTGGCATTAGAAAAGGTTCAGAAAAGGGCAACTAAAATGATTAGGGTTTTGGAACGGGTCCTATATGAGGAGAGACTAAAGAGACTGGAACTTCTCAGTTTAGAAAAGAGGAGGCTGACTGAGGGGGGATATGATAGAGGTATATAAAATCATGAGTGGTGTGGAGAGGGTGAATAAAGAAAAGTTACAGTATTTACTTGTTCCCATAATATAAGAACTAGAGGACACCAAATGAAATTAATGGGTAGCAGGTTTAAAACTAATAAAAGAAAGTTCTCACAGCGCACAGTCAACCTGTGGAACTCCTTGCTAGTGGAGGCTGTGAAGGCTAGTACTATAACAGAGTTTAAAAAAGAGCTAGATAAATTCATGGAGATTAGGTCCATAAAAGGCTGTTAGCAAGGGGGTAAGGAATGGTGTCCCAGGCCTCTTTGTTAAAGGCTGGAGATGGATGGCACCTGTCACTGGCCACTGTCGGCAGACAGGATACTGGGCTAGATGGACCTTTGGTCTGATCCAGTACGGCCATTCTTATGTTCTTATTGTGATCAGAAGCTTAAAATAGTATTAATGAGGGGGAAGGAATACATGGCAGAATAGGGAAATAATAGGTTAAAGAATATTTAAATATATTCAAGTCAGCAGGGCCTGATGAAATTCACCCTAGGATACTTTAAGGATCTAGTTGAAGCGCTCAGAACCCTTAGCAATTATCTTTAAGAACTCATGGAGGACAAGAGAGCTCCTAGAGGTCTGGAGAGGAGCAAATATAGTAATTTATCTTTGAAGGAGGCGGGGAGAGGATTGTGGGAATTAAGGCTAACATTGCTATTTAGAAAAATACTGGGAAAACATTTATCCATTTGTAAGGAGCAAGGATAGATAATAAGTAATAGTCAATGTGGATTTAACCAACCTAATTCTTTCATTGATAACTAAAAACCAAAGACTTGAAGAAACGAATAATTCTGAACAGTTACATTCCAGATAAGAGCTATAATACAATCTTGATTTAGAACTTGTTAAAGTCTATATAGCTTTTTCATATGGAGTTGAAATGCTATGGTAGGAGTAGTTTAATGTATTTTATTTACTAATGTTTATAAACACTTTTGAGAATAAAAGGGATAATAAGTATTATAACTTCTAATTCAGGGTACCTGATAAAAACATTTTGACTAAGGTACCTCATCCTTTGTACAGCAAGTGGTATCCTTGAACTTAGAGGCTGCTAAATACAACAGAAATAATGTAACTTACTGGTGGTTGTACTTACTTATGTGCCTTTGATAACAAGAGATTCTGGATCAAACAGGCCTGTATACTGTATAAACCATGGGTTCCCAAACTGGGGGGGCGTGCCCCGAAGAAATTCCGGGGGGGGGGGGGGGGGGGGGGGGGGGGGGGCGTGAGGCAACCCAATCCCCCCCCCCATCAATTTTTGCTGCCCCAGTCAGTTCCGGGTGTGTGTGTGTGAGGGTTTTTCAAAAATCAGAAAGGGGGGCGTGATGCTGAAAAGTTTGGAAACCACTGGGGGGATTTTTCTTTGTTCAAATGAAACTTTTTAGTAGTTACCTTACTGTCTTATTTTCCCACCTTTATAGCATTTAAATTTCTCTTTTTCAGTATTGCTGACAAACCTCAAGCCATACAAAATAGCCCAGAGATTGGCAACCTACGGCATGCATGCCACAAATGGCATGCAAGTCAATTCTCATTGGCACACGATGCAGGAGTTCAACCTTGCCCCTCCTCCCTCATGTAGCCAGGAGCCTACGCCAGTGTTCTCTTAACGTGTATGCTTACGTGGCGACGCACAAAAAAACATATCTAAGCCCGCCCACCTCCGCGGCAGCACTTGCTTTCTTCCTGCTTCTGGAAGGTGAGTATCATGGCTGCACCCGCTGGAGGGGATGGGGACAGAGCCACATTGAGGGTACAGGTGGGTTAAGGACCAGGGGATGTTGAAGCTGTGGGTGGGCTGGTTGGGTTTCGGGGAGAGGTGTTGAAGCTGTGGGTGGGGGGAGTATTGAAGTCGTGGGCTGGTTGGGGACCAGGTGTTGTTGAAGCTGCGGGAGTGGGGAGGGTGCTGAAGCTGCGGGTGGCCAGAGCCACGTTGGGGGCCAGCTGCCACTGGAGGCTGCATTGCGGGGTGGATGCTGATGTCGTTTGGGGCCTAGAACATATGGCGGGCGGGTGGGCGGATTGCTGCCACCAGGGGTTGAAGCTGGGGGGTTAAATATGTATTGCAGTGGTTCCCAACCTGTGGTCTGCAGACCCATGGTGGTTCAGAGCTGTACTGCAGGGGGTGCATGGAAAGTTTTTTGAAATGTTTTATCTTCTTTTTCTTTCTCTTTTCCTTTCTTCCCCAGGGAGGGAGATCCGAGAAATGTTAGTAGATTGAAAAGAGGTCCATGAGCTCGAAAAGGTTGGGAACCACTGATGTATTGCATATTTTGAAAAAACTATTTCCCTTTGCATATGCATAATACTGACTGGAAAAACTATTTCTCTTTGACAGTCTCCAGCTTCCCCCACGTGCACTAGTCTCTTGTTATTCTGAAGCAGCCAAAGCCAGAGGGAAGGAAGTAAAAAAGCCATCAAAATAGTATATTTAAAAAATATATAAAGAAAGAGCCTGGCAGCAGGAAGAACGGGATCTCAGCAACTAATGGCGGTTCCTAAGAAAGCAAAGTTATATGTTTGCTCATTTCAGCCTTCTTGGACAGACGAATACGGATTTGTTCAACATAAAGACCATGCTGTTTGTGCTTTATGTTGTGAGAGCGTTGTTTGTCACATATCAAGTGTCCAACAACATTTTCAGACAATGCATGAGAAATTCTTCAAGGATGAAGTGGACAAGACTGAGTTAATCAAACAGGCCATTGCAAGATATGAAAAGCAAATCAGTGTCTTTACTAACTTCTCTGTCATTATAAATCAAGACACAGAAGGAAGTTACAAAATACCACGTTGTGTTGCAAAACATGGAAAGCCATTTACAGATGGAGATAATATAAAAGAGGCTTTTCTCAGTTGTTCAGATGTTTTGTTCAGTGGATTGCCCAATAAAGACGCAGTCATCTCCAAAATAAAAGATTTGTCTGTCTGCCATTTAAGTGGTGAGATGCATTGGTGAAATGGCAGAAAACATTAACAAACAGCAGATGGTGGCATTAAAAGATGCAGCGGTATTCAGTATCGCGCTTGAGGAGTGTGTGGACATACGTGACATAACACAGTTAGCAGTTCTTGCAAAATACTGTGCCTCAGTCAAAGTTCGAGAAGAGCTATGCTGCCTAAAAGCCATGCATGGCACAACAATGGGAAGATCTAGCGAAGCTGTTTATTAATCATTTTGAGAAAAGAGGAATTGATATCAGAAAAATATTTTCTGTGACAACTGCAGGTGCCCCTGCTATGATTAGAAAACAGAAGGGATTTGTAAAGATCACTGAGGATGAAATTGGCTACCTAACAGTACATTTTCATTGCATTATTCACCAAGAAAATCTTTGTGCCAAGATTTCTAACTGAGCTTAATAATGTGATAACTACAATGGTGAAGATCGTGAATTTTCTTGTTGCTTGATCTGCCTTCACGCATCAGCTGTTTCAAGAGACAGTGAATACAAGGACATACCGCTTCACATACCAATGTTAATGTTAACATCTTCATTGTTAATTGGTTAAGCCATGGGAAGGTTTTGACATGCCTTGTGGACTGTCTTGAGGCATTCAATATTTTTTTTGTCAGAAAAAGGTCAAAACTATCCCAAACTGGATAATGACAAATGTGTCACGCAACTAATGTTTCTAACTGACATCACCGTGCATCTAAACAAACTCAGCCTCCATCTGCAGGGTGCACGCCAAACAGTTCTAGGTCTTTTTGAAACATGGAAGGCATTTGTTGCTCTACTTGCCATTTTTTCTCAGGACGTTGACACCTCGACTTTCTGCTATTCCAGCATTTTAAAGAACTATGAAACATCAACCTCAGTGTTACTGAGATTAGAATGTGCATGTAAGAACTCACATCAGAATTTTTTGCTAGATTTTAAGACTGCCAACATTTTGGCCTGATGTTTTCCTTTCTAATCAAACCAGACAGCTTTACTGCCAGCAACGTGGACTTGACAGTGTTTCAGTGGGTGGGTATTAAGGATTTTGAAATGCAGCTTATTGAATTAAAATGGTGAGACTTATGGGCCTCAAAGTGTAGGGATCTGTGGTGCACACTTGAGGCTACCAAGAAAGATCATGGGGTCTCTATCATGACCTGTTGGAATTCACTGCCTGTGAAATTTGAGAGAAATGTAGCTGTGTTAGTCTGGTGTAGCTGAAACAAAATACAGGACTATGTA
>CM057846.1:30874896-30886014 GCA_030068395.1 Apalone spinifera
TTGCCTTATCCCCCTCATAAGATCCTGCTTGCTTTTATTGGTACAACAAGGTGATTGCTTGTATTTAAAAATTTAACCGGGACAAATATAAATTGACTATGATAGATTAATCAACATATCATGACTGTGTTTAGCATTTGTTTATTATAATCCTTACTTATTTGTGGTCTACTTTTTCAGCTCCATATATGACTGTTATTAGGGGTTCTGCAAAATTCTTTAGAGTTTAAAAAGGTTCCATGGCCAAATAAAATTGGGAAACACTGCCCTAGGGTTACAGGTTTCTAAGAGTTTGCCGGTGGCAATCTGGATATGTGTGGTAGCTGATTTTCCACTTTGCTTCTAATATAAAGGTGCACTACAGATATACAAATAGTCACACCTTCAGCATGTGTACAGGTGAAGGTTCAAACAACAGTGTAAACAAAGGTGTAATCCTAGGGCCTGATTCTCCACTGCACTGCACCTCATCTAGCCATTTTCATCTGTAAAAAAATGGATATAAAGTACTATCAAATCAGAACTTCTCTGCTCAGCAACACCAGTAATAAAACACTTTTTACATATGCAGGTATACCAAGGGGGAGGTACAAAGTGGTCACATCTCGAAAGCTGGATAGGATTTATTCTTTTCTCTGACAGAAAGAGATGAGGCGATATCTTTACAATAGAGACCCCAAGTTTATTGTAGACATTTACTATCTGGATGAGGAAGTAAAGGAACACCTTCCAGTAGCATCTTGAATTATAGTGGCACTGGCATGCAACTGTAATTAAGTCTGTGTTATAATATCTGTTTAAAGGTAAAGCTACCTAAGTCCTCTAAAGTGGACATGCTTAATCAGATTCCTTTTAAATTTAGTGTGCCTCAGGAAGACACAGAACATGGATGGTGACCCACTTTGGGAGTCCTTTGAGTTAATGGTTCCGGAGGCATAAGCACTGGGGGAAAATAGCAATTTTTAAAAAAATCTGTTTTTGTTTTTAATTTGGAATTTTTTTTGAGCAGAGCTAGCAATCAAACTAGTTCTCTGATGGGAGTCAAAATGCTGTCAATCAGCCAATTTTTACCCAAAGTAGTCCATGGCATCAGAATATGAGCAGTTTTAAGATATTCTCTTCCTTGCCTGTGTAAATGTGCAATATGGCAGGATTACAGCGTGCGTGCACCAATAAAGAAAAAAGTGAGAACATTTCTATGCAGACATTTTATGTTTTCCTGGATAGTTCAAAGAATTATGCCAACACCATTGACCCTGGTGAATACGTTGCTACTGGTCTTTCTAATATAAAACTTTGTATATCTGTGCAGTAAAAATTTATTAACTCATGTTGCTTGCTACAAGTTGTCTCTATAATATACAATGTTTTTATTTTTCTGGGAGGTTTATTGTGAAGACAGCACAACAGTCAGCAGCTGACGTAACCAAACTTTTTGTAACATTGAATGGGAAGAGCCAAAAAGAGAGAGAGGATGTGGATTGGGGCACAGGATCAGAGACTGCAGGGGGTGGGCAATGAGTACAAGTGATAGATGAGCCTTGGATTTGATCTTGGAGAAAATCTGTACCTTACTAGTCTCTGAGCAATTTGGGAAGGGGCAAAGGGAAGGTAGACAAGTGCTAAAGTGGCTGTGTGCTGATCTTTGAAATACCACATTAATCTGTCCCAAGACACACAATAGAGAGATTTGGCACTGACAACACAGGTGTCTTGATTGCTTATGAAACCAATATGTATGACATCAAGGTTGCCAGAGTGGTGATTCTGGGGGATTCCTGGATCATGAAGTTACCGAAGTTTGTGGGAGAGCAAGGAACACATCTCGACTCTAGGCTGTATTTGAGTCAGTATGTAAAGTGAGGTACATGATAAGTACAACTTATTTCTGTGAATAATATATCTTTTCCTGTTAAAGCTAGAGAACTCAGTGACAGAAACCTACATTAATGCAGAGTTAAGGTAGCTTGGAGGTGTTCTGTCGCGTTGCAGAATGCTGAGTTGAACAGAACTCAAGCCTCTGAAAACCAGGAAAGGCACAGTTAATGTTGCATGGGCAACTCTGCCCTATTTCAGCAGTGCCCCAAAACACCCCATTAACACAATGCCACTGTTGTTGAAATGTACATATTCTTCATCTGTTTTACAACCCATTCATTCCTTTTCATAGGATTCCTGTGATGGGTTCAATCCCAGGGGTCCTCTTGGGGTTGTCACCAGGTGTGCTGATCATGCCATTGAACCCATCTACCTGCCCTCTGTCCTTTGCTCATACACGTTGGAGAGTGCAAAATATAGATCTCATATCATAATCACAACTCTGACACATATCCTTATATCACAAACATACCTATATCAAGCAGGCCCAATTACTGCCTCCATCATTTAACGAAAACACTGTCTACACCTAGAATTTATGCAAATAACTCCCATTGGCTACTGCCACCTCCAAGAGAACAGATGAAAAGTGGTCTGGGCAGCCTTTTTGTTTTGGTTTGGCTTTTTGTCATTTAATAGTGTGTGCTAGATAGGATCCTCCTGTGCATGAGAATGAATGGGTTGTAAAAGGAGATGAACTGCTTGTACATTTCAAAAGCTGTGGAGCTAGCAGAGTAAAGATATCCATTACAGTGTAGTATATTGGAGTATTATTCAAAAAGGGCAGAGTAAAGGTTGCAAATGGATTTCCTGGTTTTCAGATGTTTGAGTTTTGTCCAATGTTCTGCACAGGCATGATATACGATTAACTAACTTTAATTCTGTATTAATTTAGTTTGAAAGACAGTTCTGACTCATTTTCAAGCTTTCTCTGCAAACCACCAGTTGTTCATGGCTCTCTGTCTGGAACCTACTGACCTAATGGATATGACAAGACAGTATTGTCTTGGCACTTAATGCTTTTCATCTGGGGAAGTGAAAGGACTTTACACACAATTAAGCCTTGCAGCAACCCTGTTCAGCAGGAACATTAAGTTTTAAAATCATATTGCAGATGAATAAACTAAGGCCTTCTTTATATTGCTGAAATCACACCAGTTTAATTACATCATTTTGAAATTAATCTAGTAAATTGCTGCAACTTTTCTATCATAGACAAAGCCTAAAGCACAGAGAGATTAAGGGCTTAATTTTTAAATTTGTGGAGCACCCACTGATTTCAGTTGGGACTAAGCGTTTAGCACTTCTGAAAATCTGGCCTAAGGATATTCTGATAAAGTGAGCTAGTAGCAGAGGCAATAGATCTCAGGAGTTCTGTCTTCTGGTTCCCTGCTAAAAAAGCTTGTTATGCCCATCAAACTAACAGCCAGCAATCAGCAACAATATATATTTAAGCTTTTGTTTATATATAGTTTCCCTTTTTGGATGCTAATTATTCTAGATCAGTAGTCCCCAAAGTGGATTATGATACTGTTTTAATGGGGTTACCAGGCCTGGTATTAGATTTTCTGGTGTCTGAACATGGATGTCCTTTGGATTTATGGGGCTCTATGCACTACTATTAAATTGGTGACCTAATGCCCCAAGGCAGCCTGGTGAGGGAAAATGATTTTTTTTTAAGAAATGTGATTTTATAATCTATAGCAACACACTAATGAAATATTTTAAAGCAAATTTTAAACAAAAGTCCTGTAGACTAACACAGTAAACTCAGAAACTGACAGTATATATCTGGGGTTGGCAAATGCCTGTTAAATGATTTCATTATCACTTGAATGGCTCTTTTATAGGTTTAATGTTGTGCTAATAGGTCTGGCAGGCTTTTTCACTTTTAACTAGATCTCCAGCCCCAGTGGTGCCCCAAATTATGCAGCTCTATATAGCTGCATATTCTAGGGATGTAATAGTGTAGTTGTTGAACCAATTAATTGATAAGCAAAAACTTATAGATTGCTATAGACTGCACGCATTCCTTCTCACTCTCCCGCATTTGCCAGTAAATTTTTTAGCAGGCTGGCCAGCAGTTCAGCTCAGTCCTGGCTTGAAATGAGTCCAGGACCTATCCCTGCTGTGGCTCTGCATTTAAAGTGTATTAGGAGCTGGGCGGGCAGGCAGTATGGCTCAGTCTGGCTTGCACCAGGTCCAGGAGCTCAGACCCGACTCCTGCTAAACAGGGGCTGCTGCCACCCCGAGCTGCTGCCTCTTTATCAGAGGTAGCAGCATAGGACAACAGGCAGCTGGTTCATGAGGGAAGCTGGTTATTAAACTGACTCCCCTCATGGACCAGCTTCCACCTGACACCCTGCACTGCGAAGGGTGACACCCTGTAGTGTGAAGTGGCGCAAGGGGCTCCTCAGGAATGAGGCTGGAGCACACTGCCTGCTGTCCCCGCCCCCCAGGGACTATAGAATAGTTGACTAACCGATAAGAATTCTTGAGGTTACGCGACTATTCAGTTAACTAATATTTAATACCCCTAGAATATGCTGCATACGCGTAGGGTTGGCCCTTGGTTGATAGCCAAAGCCAAAACGCAAACCCTACCACTTGGGGCCAGGGCCAAAGCCAAAACCTGAGTCCCATCACCTGGGTCAAATCCCAATGGTTTCAGCCAGAGGCAATGGACTCAGGCTTTCGATTCAGCTTCAGGTGGTGGGGCTTAGTTTACAGGCCCCCCCACCTAGAGTTGAACGCTTTGGGCTTTAACTCCCTCCTCACCTAGGGCAGCAGAGCTCAGGTGGGCTCAGGCTTCATTCCTCCTTCTTGGGGTTATGTGGTATTTTTTGTTGTCAGAAGAAGGTCACAGTGCAATGACATTTGAGAACCCCTGTTCTATATAGTCTTACATTACAATTGCTTGCTGAATATCCTTGGCATTGTGGATAAAATTATAAATATTGCTGTGCTTATGTGCAGTCTTATAAAAGCTACGTTGGTAATCATGGTTACCTTTTTGGATTTTTCCATACCTTTTTCTGCTGCATTCACAGGACACTGTAGTCATTTACTAAATCTAGTAGTTTGTAATTGCTGGCAACCATGTCACACACTTAGGATTTCTGGCGATGTCATAATGACCAGAGTGATGATGCCACCTAATTCAAGGCCAGAAAATGACTATACACCATATGGACGGGGAGGTTGTCATGCACAAAAAGGGAAGCCTAAGGGATGTCTGTGCACTCTAAGGAACTTAACAGGGTTCAAAAAAGAGCTAGATAGATTCATGGAGGTTAGGCCCATCAATGGCTATTAGTCAGGATGGGTAGGAATGGTGTCCCTAGCCTCTGTTGGTCTGGAAATGAGGGACAGTGAGGGATCACGTAAGGATTACCTGTGGTGTTCCCTTCCTCAGGGTCAACTGGTATTGGCCACTGCCGGCAGACAGGATACTGGGCTAGATGGACCTTTGGTCTGACCCAGTATGGCCGTTCTTATGAGGCTCAGGTTGAGGTACAATATCTCCTGGATCTTCTTTTGGAGTGATCCAATTCTGACTAGCCCCAGCTCAGGTCTGTCTATAATTTACACAGCATATTGGACCTCAAGTAAAGCATAAATGGTCTGATGGGTGTACTGAATAATCCTACATTGATATGTATGGCGTTTTCCCCAGAAATAATAACAAATATTTTATTTCAGTGAAGTAATTCTGAAGAGCCAGGTAAAGACTATATGCTTGAGGGGAGAGTAAGGACCAAGCTCTTATTTACTCAGACTGGACCCTGAAAGATGGACCTTTCTGCTGCTCAGCTTTTCAAACTATAATACTTACAGTTTTCACATGCAATTACAGCTGCAGCAGTGTCATCTCCAAGCATGTCAGTCCCTCCCTGAAAAAAAACCGTGATGGAGTGACAGGATGTAAAAACCTCTAACTAGTCAGGAAGGGGTTAAGGAATAGTTATTGGCTAAGTATGCACCACCCCTTAGCCTTACCAAGCATACTCAAAATGGAAGCAAGGTTCAAGAGGCAGACAAGCAAATCAGACTGGGCCTGATCAGCCAGGTTCTTTTTATTTGCCTTCTACTTTTTTAGCCCTTTGAGTTCATGCTTTCAAGTTTTTCTCCACAACCAGGAAGGCTAGAAACATTTTCATTTAAAGGAAAAAGAGATTCTCAATTAATCACTTCACTATAGTAACTACAGCTTTCAGTAAAAGATGAAACATCACAAGGCTCACACAATAAAATGAAGTTGGCAACACTACAATATACTATGTATATGGAGACTCCAAACACTATTGGAGACATCTTTTAAATAACAAAATGCTCACTAATTGGTCATTATTAATGATATTTGACTCAACAGATATTCTGGCAGGAACTTTTTAAAGAGTTTAGGGTGTGATCCCACATAAATACATTGAAGTCTCAGTGGGTCATTGGATAAAGAGGATGCTGGGCTGGGACAAGGGTATGGGGGGGGGGGAGGGTCTGGAAGGGAGTTGGGACCTGGGGGAGGAGGAGAGGGAGGTGGTAGAAGATATGGAGGGTGAACTAGGACAGGGAGTTGGGGGGAGGGAGGGACTGGGGTGCCAGAGGCAGTCTGTGGTTGTGAGGTGCTTACTTAGACAGCACTCCCTGCCAGCTGCAGCCACAGTCTGCTCAGAATTGCTGGCTGCTCCTTGTGGCTCTCTGCTTTGGGTGCTGTGGGGAGTCTTCATGTACTCCCCTTGCCCCCCAGCAAAATCTTTCAGGTCCTATTGGCTGTTTTCCACAAAGCCTCCCCTCCCCCCAGCACCAGGAGCAGAGAGCCACAGGGAGCAGCCACTTGCTTAAAGCAGCAAGAGGCTACTCTGTGCTTGAGGGTCACAAAGTGGGGAAGGGGATGGCCTATGGGCTGGATCGGGCAGCTTGTGGACTGGATCCAGTGGCTTGGTGGGCTGAATCTGGCCCACAGGCCATATCTTAACCATGCCTACTCTCAATGGTGCTTAGTTCTGCCATGAGTGCAGGGGACTGAACTTGGTGACCTCTAAAAGTCCCTTCCAGTTCTACGATTGTTATTTAGAGTCATGCGTATATACTTAAATACATTGGGCCAGAGAGAAATTAAGCACTGTCTTCTAATCTCTATTAGTTAGATATTAGATTAAACCCTGAATCATGAGGTTTTAAACTTCTTACAAAGATTGTTATCTTTAACTATTACAGCTCTGGATTAGGGATGTAAGCAACTAATCACCTAGTCAACCATCTGATTAGAAAAAGCTTACTGAATAGTAGACACACTAGTCGACTAGTTGCTTCCCCGCCTTGCTGCCTGTATTAGAAAGAAGCAGCAAGGCGGGAGAGGGGAGGGGGAAGGAAAGGGGATGCTAGGGGGAACCGGCTTAAAAACTGGTTCCCTCCAGATCCGTGGGAGGGGTGCAATGGAGGTGTTCCACCTTTGAAATGTACAAGAATCCCCACTGGGGCTCTTGTACTTTTCAAAGTGGAAGCACCACATGGAACCTGGGCCCAGCGGGGGACTCAGGGGCTGTTGTACGTTTCTAAGTGGAAGCACCACAAGGCATTTCAATCTTTGAAATGCACAAGAGCCCCTGTTGGGATTCTTGTACATTTCAAAGGTGGAACGCCTTGCGGCACTTCTGCCTTTGAAATGTAGCAACAGCTGAGTGGGTTCTTGCTACATTTTGAAGCAGAAGTGCCCTTATCAACTAATTGAATAGTAGATGGAAATTACATCAACTATTTTATTAGTTGATTAATCTAATTTTAACATCCCTACTCTGGATATTTGTGTTAAATGTCCAATCCCTTTTTGAATCTCGATACATTTTTTACTTTGATTACAATCTGTTGCAATGAGTTTCACAACTCAGTTATTCATTGTGTGAGAGAATATTTCCTTTTATACATTTTGAATTTGCCACCTTTTAATTCCTGTGAGTGACCCCCTGTTCATGTGTTCTGGGATAGGGAAAACAAAAGTTCTCATCTTCCTTCTCTATATCAGCATTTTTATATCCTTGTATCATGTCCCCTCTTTATTTCTTTAAGGTAACAATCAATGAAGATACCAGAGTTCAGAGCTACAGGGTATACAGGATGACTCTCAGAAAATTGTGAGGATAAAAAGACTTGCAGCCAAAAAGACAGAAGGAAGGCTGAAGAATCACACTATCACCAGGAAAATGCAGGTTTACATGACTGGGGACTCCTTACTAAGAAAAACATGCAGGCCTTTCACCAGAGGTGATCTGAAAGATAGAAGGGTATGCTGAGAGCTAAGATATGGGTTGTGGACCTGAGGTTGAAGAGGATCCTAATGGGAGCAGGGAAGAATTCACCAATTGTTCTTCATGTGGGAACAAATTATACAGCTAGATTCTCACTGGAATGTATCAAGGAAGATTGTCAGGCTGGGGAAAATGGGTAAGGAATTGGTGACTAATGGAAACCAGAATAAGGAGATAGAAATTACCACATCCAAGGTGGAAGTCAAATTCAAATGACTTAAAGGAATAAAATGGGGTTAGGGGGTACAAATAACCTCCATCCAAAAATATTAAAGGAATTGGGACATGAAATTGCCAGTCCAATAGCAAGAATTTTTAATGGATCTGTAAACTTGTGGATTGTACCCTATGACTGGAAAATTGCTAATATTTTTCCTATTGTTAAAATGAGGGCAAATGATAGAAATAATTTTTGTTAGGTTTTTTTAACTTGTAAGCTGATCACATACAATATGCAAATCAAAGTGAGGCAGACGTAATCCTCGATGCCATTTTTTGTTCTATAGTCACATAGTGACACCCTTGAATACAGAATATGTAGAAAAATGAGAAAAACGGGATCTTTTGAAAAAGTTTTTTTAAAAGAACCGCATCTAGACAGCACTTTCACTTTCAAAACACCTTTTTTCGAAAGACCGCTGTGATGCGATTATGCAAATGAAGCGTGGGATATTTAAATCCCCACTTCATTTGCACTTTCAATTTGCCTAATTTACATCCCTCTTTTGACAGAGGGATGTAGTTTAGACATACCCTAGATGAGGAAAATTGGTCAGAATAGCTATTGCAGAAGCTATTGCATCATAAGTGCTGTTCAGGGATAGGTCCTTCTGTGTACCCATGTGGACACTTTTTTTCTAGAGTAAAAGTCATTTATTACAGAATAACTACTATGTTCACAAAGCACACTAATTATCCAGGAATAAAGTAAATTCTATTCCAGAGGAAAGTGTTCAGATAGGGAACTGTTTTGAAATAGCTAGAGCAGAATAGTTTATTCTGCAATAGTTATTCTAGTGAATTTCCCCATGTAGATAAGAGTAAAAGGTCTCCATAGACTGCTTGACACCGGGCTGGCTGCAATTGAGTTTTTGAGTGAAAGCCAAAACATGTTCTTGCAAAGGTACTTTTCCAGGCTGATGGCATGAAGACAGAAGTAATTTGGCAAGCAGTAGTGGTAAACATAATTGCATTTGGCCAGAATCCTGTAGTCAGGAAACATTACATAGCTGTAGACTGCCACTTTTGCTGTTTTATCAATTTTTGCTCAAGGCAACAATCACAGCTATGAGCATATGGCAAATAAAAATAACTAAAGTGAAAGTATTCTAGATCCCATGCCTTCTTGCTGCTTTTTTACCCAAGAATTATCCCTCTCAGAAGTCCATCTGACATCACAAAAGCTGTAACAGCCTGTACAGAGTAGAAAGACTGATGCAGTCTTAGTTGTTGGAGAAGCAATTAATCATTCAACATTAAAAGATTTTAGGTGGAGTGGGAGTGAGGAGAGGAAACTGCTGAATATTCCATTCTTATAAACTTGCTGTAGCAAGTGGTTAAAGAAAGCTAATTCTGAAATCTCAGCAGTAGAGTTAGCTCCCTGGTTTAACTGTGGCCAGAGGAGGTTTCAAATGACTTAGGCAAACTAAGGTTTCAAATAGCACATGCCTGGAAGAACATTCTATTCTACCAAGCTAATTCCTAAAATATGATCCACAGCCAATGGCTGATTAGAGGGAGTCTCACACATCTACTGTACTTTATTCAGTGAGTTGACCTAATTGTTCACACAGAAATACATAAGATGGTTAATTAACTGCAGATTGTTTTAAACAGATTTTTCTTTAAAAAAGAAAACCGAGAAATCTTTAGAACACTTTGTAAAGTTTATGGGTTCGCTTTTTTGTTTCCGTTTTGCTTTCTGATGTTTCTTGTTCTCTTTGCCCCAGTTACAATAAGCAGTAGTAAATTTCAGTCCCCTGCACTATAGACTGAAAGCTAACTGTCATTTATATGAGATACTCTGAGGCCCTTGCACAGGGTGTTTGCCAAGAAGTGGCACTGGGGGGATTCCATGCTGCCTCTCAGCAACGTGCACATCTCATGTGCTCAGCTTACAAGGAAAAGAGATTGGCCAAGGCTTCCAGAACTGAGTAGTGATCGTGAGTGCCTCTATTTTTGGGTGCCTAACCCGAAAAGAAGGCTGAAGTGGTTAATGTCTATTTTGAGTCAAATCTTCACCAAAAAAAGTTAATGGTGAACACTTAATATTAACAACAAGGGGAAGAATAGAAGACAGAATGAAGAAAGTACAGATTAAACAATTTTAAATAATATTTAAAAATGTAGCTGTATTCAAATTGGCAGAAACTGATGCAATTCACCCTATGGTACTTAAGGAACTAGCTGAAGGAATTTTTGAACCCTTAGGCTATGTCTATCCTATAGCCTCTTGTGCAAAAACATATGCAAATGAGGCAAAGCATGGAATATTGCTGTGCCTCATTTGCATAATTAATGAGGCTCCATTTTTGCACAAGAGGCTTTTGTGTAATAAGGAGCTGTCTACATGGCTCCTTTTGTCACAAAAACCCCTTCTTACGCAAGAGCCGTTCTTCCGCATTTTTTTCAGGAAGAATGGCTCTTGTGCAAGATGGGGTTTTTGCGCAAAAGCCTCTTGTGCAAAATAACAGAGCCTCATTAATTATGCAAATGAGGCTCAGCAATATTCCATGCTTCGCCTCATTTGCATATTTCTTGTGCAAAATGGGTGCAGTGTAGACATAGCCTTAGCGATTACACTGCTCTACAGCCAAAATGCTTCTGAAATAAATGTAGACAAACTTTACTAATTCTGGGTGACTGAGAACGAAAATGATGTGTAAAATTGTTGATTGGCTCTAGTTTTCAAGATATGCTATTGGGTCAGTATATA
>CM057846.1:30913436-30926652 GCA_030068395.1 Apalone spinifera
ATATGCTTCAGGTTGGCAGGTTGTCCTGTTCTCACCAGCAACTACACACCGCCGCTTTTGCAGATTCAGACCAACACGGCTACCCCTCTGATACATTATGACTGGATCATCTTGAGTGCACCTTTAGCATCTCGATCATCCAAGGGCCCCAGTAGTGGTTTAGCTGGTTTCCTGCTGCTGATGTACTTAAAAAAAAAAATTTAGTATTAACTTTTTGAGTTTTTGGCTAGCTGTTCTTCAAACTACTTTTTTGGATTTCCTTATATTTTTACACTTAATTTGACAAAGTTTATGGTCCTTTCTATTTTCCTCACTATGATTTAACTTCCACTTTTTAAAATACCTTTTTATCTGCCACTGCTGTTTTTACCTGGGTAAGCCACAGCAGTACTTGTTTTGATCTCTTACTATGTTTTTTTTAATGTGAGGTATATGTTTAAGTTGGGCCTCTATTACGGTGTCTTTGAAAAGTTTCCATGCAGCTTGCAGAGATTTTACTTTTGTCACATTAGCTTTTAATTTCTGTTTAACTTCCTGATTTTTGTGTAGTTCCTTTCTGAAATTCAGAAGCACAACACTGTGGCATTTAGGTATTTTTTTTCCCCATCGCAGGGATGTTAAATTTTATTATAATATGGTCACTATTTCCAAGCAGTCCAGTTATATTTACCACTTGAACCAGATCCTGTGCTCCACTTAAGACTAAATCAAGAACAGCTTTTCCCCTTGTGGGTTCCAGAACTAGCTGCTCCAAGAAGCAGTCGTTTAAAGTATAAGGAAATTTATCTCTGCATCCTGTCCTGAGGTGTTGTGTACCTGGTCAGTATGGGGATAGTTGAAATCCCCCACTACTATCATGTTTTTTGTTTTTGTTTTTTAATTTGTATAGCCTCTCTAATCTCCCTTAGCATTTCAAAGACACTATCACTGTCCTGATCAGGTGGTTGATAATATCTCATGTGCTATATAACCCCTGCAGACAGGAGCTGCTGCCTCTGTATCAGAGGCCATGTGGCAGCAGGTAGCTGGTCTGTGCAGGGAACTTGCTTTTTAATTGGCTCCCCTGCGTCCAGCTCTCGCCTGGCACCCTGTGCTGCTACATTGGATCCAGAGGCAGCAGTACAGGGTGGCAGGGGGTTTCTGGGGAGTGGAACTAGATTGCACTGGCAGCCAGCCCTGCCCCCCAAGGACTATAGAATAGTGGAGTAACCATTAAGAATTGAATAGTTGAGTAATCACCTGAATTGTCTGATATATAACATTCTTGGTAGCCACTACAGTAGCTTAGAACTCATTGGGACACTGCAGCACTAAAACACAACAAAACATTATCACTAGGGAAAATTATCTGTCTTTATTCCAGCTCCAAGAAAACTGGTCTGTGCATGCACACACTGTCCGTGTAGCAAAATTTATTTTGACTGTACTGCAGATTATATTTCCGTATACTACAGTCTTTTATATAATCTCTTCTGCTTGCAACACCTGTTTTTAAGAGACTTGTCTTGCTAGAAGTGTTCTTAGTTTTAAAGCAACATACAGATGTTTGCCTTTTAGAATAGCATTCATAATTAGTGTAGATATTTAAACATCTTGTTTGGAGTTAACACTTGATTTTTAAAACAAATTTCTTATGCCAGTAGTCTTGAGAACTAATTTTATTAGCTTAGCTATAATTTAAAGAATTGCAGTGGAAAGATTGAGGTTAATTGAACATGCAAAGTAACTTTCAGTCAGCTAGAAGTGAAGAATCTCAGTTCCATTTTAATATTTATAACTATTAGTAAATGTTCTATATTGTTTATTGTAAAAGTAATGACATTTTATTAATGAGATTCCACTGCAGCACTACTTATGGTTTTGCTGAGACAGAAGGAAAGTGATATATTTGGAGTGCAACTTATGGAATTTTTAGTTGCATAAATCTCCTGTATTTGCTCACTTATTCTTCCTAATACATATACAAGCAGTTTGCTTCACTACTGTGGTTGAAGAGATCTTTGAGAGAAGATTGGTATCAGTCACTTTTGGTAGACCATCTGCATTCAAATTTTTAAGTTAATGTAGATTTATTTTTAATTGAAGATAAGTCACACTCTGAATTTTTATACCATGGATTGCCACATACTTTTTAATTTCAGCAAGTACCAGGTTTCCGGATGACCAGTTTACTTGCATCCGTTGTATCAGTTATTCTAAAATGTGACAGTCATGCTTGCGTTGTGCCTGTGAAGAATTTGGTTTGTCAACAGGGCTGGTTTAAATTCCACTCTGATCTATTACAGGACCTTTTTAAAATTACTGTTGTAATTGAAGTCAGGTACAGGAAACCCCTAAGTTGTGACTCCCTGCACTTACAACCATTTTTGTAAGTGCGGAAGGGGCTGAAAACTCCCGGTTTACGTCCTCGGCCTGCATTTACGATGACTCATGACATCTATTGTAAATGAAGGTTCAAGTTATGACACCCCCGACTTGCGATGCTTCCCCAGGAACCAATACTGTCCATATTTTAACACCTAAGGCTCTGCCTATATAGCAACAGGCAAGAAAATTAATTAAAAGGTATGAGTATGAAGTGTAATAGTTAAACTGCATTAAACTTCTGTGTAGATGCTGTTGTAAAGAATTGAAATGGCCTTAGTTTGTTTTATTTGGTTTATTTTAAGTGACTTTGAACTAAATAGGATTAAATTTGCCTCCAAAGTAAATTGAAATAAACTAAGCTAAGGCCACTTGAATTCAGAATCAATAAATTCATGCGGGAGTTGAATGTATTTGTTATGCTACTTTGAATTCAGATCTTGAATTTGAATTTATTTTCTTGACCCTCTCTGCATAGACAATACTTCTTAGTTTGACTTTTGAGTCCCTATTTAATATCTTTTACCCTTCAGGGAGTAACTAAAATACCATTTGCTTGATGCACAGACTGACTCCCTAGAGCTCAAGTTCCTTCACTCTGCCCCCAAAATACATCCCCAATCCCTGTTGGGTTTGAGAGGATGTGGAAGCGCTGTAGGAGGGCCTACAAGTTATGTACCTCCTTGGAGATGGGGGCTGATTGGAGTTGGGTAGGAATTGGGCAAGTATATATTCCACTTCAAGGGGTCATGGGGTGGCTCCATCTCAATTGGAATTAATTAAATGTGGTCAGTGATAGAGATGTTAAGGACTAGTCGCTTCTCCCCCCTCACCCGCTGCCTCTATCAGATAGGCAGCAAGGGGGGGGAAGAGGAGAGTACTTCAGAGTGGCAGTGCCACATGGAGCCTGGAGCCAGGGCACTGTACAGCACTGAGGCTTTGAAATGCCACTGCATCAACTGTTGGATTACTGAATTACACAATACTTAACATCCTTAATCAGTGAGGGAAAAACTGGAAGGCCATCAACTACAGGAAGCTTTTCAAAGAGTATCTGTTCTAATGAACCTGTAGCTCATTATAGGCAGGCCATCAGAACAGTGCTGCTTTTAGCACCACTTCTGACTCTGCAAATCTCCTAAAGCAGCTGTTGCCTGTGGCTCATGAGCCACGTCTGGCTCTTGCCCCCCCAAAAGTGCAGCTCACAAAGCTGCTCCTGCACAAAACCCGGCTTCCCTGTGCTTACGGGTTCAGAGTTGCAGGTTTTTAAAAATGGGCGCCCAAGGTGGTGGCCATCTTTAAGGGGCAGTCTCCTTTAAAAAAAAAAAAAAAGTTTTAATTTTTTTTGTCTATGCTTGACAATTTTGTTCTGTCCCCCCCCGGGGGGGACAATTCTGGTACGGCTCTTCGCTTTTTTTCCGCCGCTGTTTTGGCTCTTTGTTAAATGGGTTGGCCACCCCTGCCCTAAAGGATGACCTATTAAATTCCATATGTACCATCTTAAGGTCAATCCCATACTCCCTTATGTCACTCCATACTCCAGCTTAATTCGCACATGTATTTCCCACCCATGGATTGCTACATGTTGACCTTGTAAACCTCATCCTACATAGCTTTGACTTCCTGTGCTCTTCACTAGGGATGTGAACGGTAACCGTAACGGTCACCCATAAGTGAGGTTTACTGGCTACCAGTTAACTGGTACCCAGAAACAGCTCTGCCTGCAGCCCACCATGGGCATAGGGCTGCTCCAGCCCTGTGGGAGGTCTGAGATTTTTACATCCTTACTCCTCGTAGGCCCTTGCAGGGATTGGAGGATAGAGATTAGGGTCTCCTGAGGAATATGGAAAATGACTGCTACTATAGTGAGGACAGCAAGAGTTGGGGTTAGGTTCTAGGGAGACATAAATGTCAAGAGACTATAAGGTGGGTGTCATGTTGTCTTAAATTATCAATAACCTGTTTAACTGACTGGGTTATGCTAATTTGAAAAATTGGGTCTGTAAATTGTAGATGTATATTACAGGAGACAAATAGCAGTCCATATTAAAGGTTCCACTTAGAACAGCAGTTCTGTATCTGAAAGTAAACTAGTGTTTCCTAAATGATCAATTTTATTTTGTTTTCCTTCAGGGCAAACTCTCTGATCAGGTTTACAACTATCCCGAAGGCCTAGGAGAAGTGCTTTATAGAGAACAGTTCGACTTCAACGCGGAGCCACCTTGGGAACCTAGCTGATGATAGTAGGGTTCCATCTCCTAACTTGTCCATGTAAGTTGTCTTTAACTGCTATGTAGGGGAGTGGTGTGAGCAAGAATGCAACCTAGAGATGTCGGAAATGTATCTCTTTTTCTCATAAATTGATACCTTGACATATATTTCATGTACTTCATTGCAAGAGATTTTTATAGGTGGGGAAATGTGTGGAATCTTTGGCTGTGAATCAGGAAAGCATTTAAACGAACGTTGAAATTGTTCCTTATTCAGGAGCAATGTGCTTAATCATGTGTTGAAGTCCCCCTGAAGTCAGATATTTTAAATGCTTTCCTGAATCATGGCTATAGGCTACAGAAAATAATTAAAATAAAATGTGCTCACTGTTACCGCTATTTCACAATTTAGTGCTATTCTAAACTAGAGATTATAGCTTTTTAGAATATTGAATGTTTGGGACAGTACTATGTTTTATATCTAAATAGTTAAATCTGCTAATGTAAACTGTATGAATACTGCTTTTGAAGGGTGTGCCTCTGCAGAAGCCTGCATTATTTAATTACCTTGCTACTTTCACAAATAGTTATAGTCCAGTTAGAATAGAACCTAATTTCTTGGAAATGCAGAACTTGTGCCATTCATCTTTCAGTCAATTTACTGAGGTGGTTTTTTCTAATGGCCTTTTTTAACTTGCAAAATCTTGCTTTGTGTGTTGCACTTTAGATCGTCCTCTTTTATAATACTGTAAAACAATTGCTTTAGGTGACTTTAATACATTTATACCAGTGGTAAGAATTAATTTTAAAAGTTAAGATGATTTGATAGACTATGCGTGGTACCCTTATTTTTTCCTCAGTTTGATTCAAAGTAATATGCTATGTTGGTTTATTTGCTAATTGCTGTGTAACTCTTAGAAATCTCTCTGGAATTTTATATAAAAGCACCCAAAGTGTGTGAGGAATACTCAAGTGCTTTTGAAATCTCCCCTCAGACTTCAGATAGCTAGTATTTATAAAGGTGTCAGGAACACTATCCCTGATACCACCACTGTACACCTGGTGATTAAGCTTTGTGACTTTGTCCTCACCCACAACTATTTTCAATTTCGGGACAATTTATATTTTCAAGCCAGATGCACAATTATGGGCACTCACATGGCCCCACAATATGCCAACATCTTTATGGCTGACCTTGAACATTTCCTCAGCTCTTGTCCCCTAGCACTCTTACTCTACTTATGCTACATTGACAACATCATGTGGCCACCTGGGAAGAAGACCCTTGAATTCCAGAGGGATTTCAACAACTTCCACCCCACCATCACCCTTAGTCTGGACCAGTCCACCCAAGAGATCCACTTCTTTGACACTACAGTACAATGAAATGGCAGCCACATTTCCACCACCTTATATCAGAAACCTACCATCGGTTTCACTTACCTACGTGCCTCTAGCTTCTATGCTAGACACAATTCCCAATCAGTTGTTTACGGCCTGGCCCTAAGATACAACTGGATTTGCTCCAATCCCACAGACACCTACAGCATCTCTATTGGGCATTCTTAAAACTTAAATATCCACCCAGGAAAGTTTAAAAAAAAAAAAAACAGATTGCAAGAGCCAGACAAGTACCCAGGCATCAGCTTCTTCAAGTTAGGTCCAACAGACAAAATAACAGAACACCACTAGTCATTCCCTACAGCCCCCAGTTTAAACCCTTTCCAGTGCATCATTAACAATCTATAACTTATTCTGGAAAATGATCCCTCACTCTCTCAGGCCTTGGGGGGATAGGCCAGTCTTCTCCTACAGACAACCCCCAACCTGAAACACATTCTTTCTAGCAACCATGCAACACACCTCCATCATCCTCACCCAGGAACCCAGCCCTGCAATAAACTTCAATGCTAACTCTGTCCATACATCTATGCAAGTGACGTCGCAGGACCTGACCACGTAAGCCAACTCATCAGAGGCTCATACAATTGCATATCAACTGTGATCATGCCAGCAGTGCTCCTCTGCCATGTATATTGGCCAAACTGGACAGTCTTTATGACAAAGGATTAATGGACGCAAATCAGATATTCAAAGTGGTAACACGCAGAAACCTGTTGGGGAAACATTTTAATTGCCCAGACACTCACTAATGGGTATAAAAGTGACCATATATTACGAAGCATTTTCAAAAACAAGCTGGAGTGTGAAGCTACGGAACTTGCCTTCATTTTGCAATTTGACACCCTTCTAATCAAGGTTTGAACAAAGACATGAACTGGATGGGCCTCTACATTCAATATCCTAATGACATCAGAAGTTAAGTATCGGGCACTTACAGCCCACTCTACTAGCCCCATTTAGCATGGACACTCTAAATGACAAGGGTGTTCTCCCCCCCCCTTCCTCTTTCTCTCCCTATCCCCTCCTTTTTTTGCTGTTTATTTGTATCGCAAAACCCCTTGGCTGCATTCTTCTGAAGTGGTTGTGCCCACGAAAGCTCATGAGACTATCTACATTTTTTTGTTAGTCTTGAAGGTACTGCAGGACCATTCTTTAAGTCTATAAATACCTGTCATTTAGGCATCTAATACAGATGGAATTGAATTTTGTTTATTTAATCTAAACATACCTCCTTTTATGCCAGTCTTCTGAGAGAATGCATCTCAATTTGAAAACTCCCTGAAAATCCCTTGCTTGCTATTTTGCCAATAACATCTTTCACTTGAGAATCATGGATTTCTTTTTTTTCTCCACTTTGAGTTTGACTGAACTTCGTATATGGTCACTTCTCCTTGACAGATGGGTCTTTCACAGCAACAGGGAATAGAGGAAGTACATTTGAATTGTTAGGAATGGTCACTGCAGAATCAGAATTGACTTAGGGACTTGATGGTGCAATGCTAAGTCTTAGTTTACCAGTTTAAAAAAACCAAACAAACCAGATGTGCCATTGGGAATAATGGGAAAAAATTGGTCCGTCGAGTTTTAAGAAAAAAATAGGTATGCCCCTGAAGGTATTATATTTTGTAACAGGGTATTCAGACACTCTGGTTTTCTGTTTTGTAATAATTGTTCTTGAAATAGTAAGAGATGAATTGAAGGAGATTAAAGCTCAAGTTATTTTTGATGCGTCAAGCCACAGCGCGCACATTTTTCATCAGCCAATATATACGTACATCTTGGCTGTGCTAAAGCACAGCCGGCCTCAACACACAGCCAAGATGTGCTTAAAATAGTTTATTAATGTACACCTTGGGAGTTTGTTCCACTTATAAAATGGTTTATTGAAGAAAAAGTCAATTAAGCATTTAAGCATAATTATTAATCTTTTATACAGATGCTCATAAAAATCTGCTTATGTCTGAGAGTGTGTTTATAGTCTTATTAAACCTACTTCCTCCTTTTCTATCTGATGGCGGCTAAGAAGGAACTGCTTGAGCTGTTTTTCTTTGAAACCATTGAGCCCATTTTCTTCTTTAGCTCTGCCTTGCTCTTTCAAGCCTTGCTCTTGCTGAACAGCATATCTGGGCTAGCACGTGTGGTCTGAACTACTTCAGACAATCTGCTTTTGTTTTCTGTCAGATCCAGCTGAATGAAGAGATGTAGGGAATTAGTAGGCAGTGGGGAGGCCATTTAACTTTTAGCTAGTCCCCACTTCTGTCAGTGGAAAAAAGTGGTGGTTCAGAGCTTATCTGAGTTCTAAAGCTTTTGCCTTCCCTGATGCCATCAACCACATTTTACTTGAGAGCTGGGTGGTCAGAATGGGGTTTACTGGGGTGGTGAGTGTGGCGCTGCCCTGATGGTGGCAGCTCCTGGACAGGGATGCTCTGCCTGGCCTCCCCTGGCAGCTCTTTATATGCAAAGGAGGGACAGGGCTCAAGTGCCCCAGTGGGCAGCTTCCTTGCAGCTGGACTAGCTGCCCTCATCTAACCCTCCCTGTGGTCTAGATCTGCCAGACCAGGTCTCTCTCTCTTCCCTCCCGTCTCTCTCCTCCTCCTCCCTCCCCCTCCCCCCGGTGGCTCCTCCCAAGGGAGGACTGGGGTTGAGCTAGCTGGTGGCTTCTCATGGGGATGGGGCTGGGAGGCAAAGGAGGCTGTGCAGGACTCCACTTCTCCTCCTCCTCCTCTCCATCCAGTGCTGCTGGAGTGGTTCAGGGGCAGCATGGGCTTCTTGCCTGGGCTAGTGACTGGCAATATGAGAGCCCTAGCCCCAGCTAGTCACTCGCTGCTTGGTGCATCTGCCTCTTTGCGGTCACTCTGCAGTAGGCACTTCCCCTACGTAGGCTCGCGGTCCCCTGTGATCATTATGGAGCATAACTGTTCCTCTTATTGGACCCCTCCATTTCCATGTATGGAAAAGCTGAATTCCAGGCACATCCCATTTTCCTGCCAGAACTAAACCCTGACCTTGCTTAAGTTAGAATAATAGGAAGGTGCATTCCGAATTTGGCAGTGCTATCTTACCATTCAGGAGTAGTTCTTGAACAGATTCCCAGACAGATGCACAAACTCTCTAAAACGTGTATAGAAAAGAGATGTATGATTTATTAGATAGCTAATATAATTTTTACTTTATATATGGCCCAGTTGTAGAGCTGTAGTTAACTGCAAATACAGAAAACTTGGTAAGCTAAACGCATCAGCTCAGTCTTTCTTCAGTAATGTAATCAGTGGAAAAGGGCAGTCAGGCAGTAACTTTGCCAGCAAATGTTGTGGGATCATAGGCTTCCATAACTTTCTGGAAACCTGTAGCACAGATTCCCTTCTGCACAACCTTGGATCCTCATACCATATCCTAGGTTTCCAGCTTGAAGACCTAGGTAGGTACTCAGTGCTCTCCACCTGCAAGACACCGTACAATGGAGTTGAGGTGGTATTCTCTCTATCCTCAGTACTGGCAAGTGTCTCCTCAGATTGCTACAGTCTAGATCACCTTTACCCAGATGTTGGTCATGGCAACAGTCCCTTCCTCCCAGTGGTGTTCATCTGGGCAGATGCTATTCTTTGCCTTCTCATCACCAGTCACTGACCAGAGTCAGGTGGCAGTCAGGCCTTGACAGCTCCACCCTAATCACTGTAAGGGCATGGGTTTGAGTAGGACTGGGAGTTTAGTCTCTTGCCAACAAGGGGTGAATCACTGGCTTGTGAGATGGGTGTGGCCGCCACAGCAACAACTTGACAGCAGGGGCAGAAGCCCGCTTAATAGCCATGTTAAAACCTGTAGGGCTTGCCAGTAATGTTGGTCTTGCGTTCCCATCAGCCTCCCTGGCACTGAAGTTGGAATGCAATGCTGAATCAGACCTGGGCAGCACACTGAAATCCAGCTTCTAAGGAGCTGTCTCCAAAGAGGTAGGGAGAACCTGATTCTCCACAGGTAGTGTAGCTGTTGTCATCCATGGATGAAGCAGAGGCAAGCAGTTCCCCCCCCAAACAAATTCAAAAAGCACCAGATGAGCCTTAAAAGGGTGACTGCTAAACTTGAATCTACAAACTGAGGAAGCTGTGGAGGAGTCTGACCTCAGTAATATCTTCTGCCGGCCTGGCCTGGGTCACACTGCCCCATCCACCCCACGGTTCTTAAATTGCCCAATCTCTGTATAGCAAACCCTCTTCATTCTGCCAACTTGTACAAAGGCAGAAAATAAGTATGTCCCTGCATAAAGATTCAAATACCACTGAATGTTGTATGTAGAGGTATCACTGGTTGTCACTGGTTCTGAATGAAGGGGACAGGCTGTCCAGGTTAGTGGCGTCCCAAAGAACAAAGATGGCAAGACGCTTGGTGTCTTGGGTTTTTGTGTTTTGTGGTAGAAAGACTTTTGACTGCCAGCCTGCAGTTCAGGGTGTCTAACCACCAGGCCGTGTTAGGCAGGCAGGTACAATTTTAACCCATGGGACTCCTTTAACAACTTCAAAGGGGTCCACTTATAGGGTCAAGCCCAAGAGTTCACCTGTATCATGAGCAACAGTTTGCCCAGGAGGTTGTAGACCTGAGGGCAGTGGAGGAGGTCCATTGGGACACGAATGGGGAAAGGGGTTCTACTCAGGCTACTTCCTAATCCTGAAAGCAAGAGGAGGCCTCAGACTCTTCTGAGATCTGTCATTTCAACAGGTGTCTCAGAAAGCTTTGAGTTTTGCATGATCTGTCAGCCCTCCATTCCTTCCCTGGATCTGAGACTTCTATGTTGCCCTTGATGTGAGGAATAAGTCTTTCATTGTTCTGGTGTACAGGTGTTTCCTTTGTTTTGTACTGGGCCAGTGCCATTTCTAATTCACAGTAAAGGCCTTTTGTTGCTCATCAGCCCCAAGAGTGTTTACAAAGTCAATAGCACTAGTGACTGTTTACCTCTGGCATTAGGATGTTCAGTTTTATCCAGACCTTCATTAAAAGGTCAGTTACAGGATCAGGTAAAGCAGCATCTCTTATCAGGTTTATTCCTCATGTCACAACCTGGGACTATAGATAAACAAGGAAAAGTCAGTGTTAACATCAGTGATATGCATAGAATTCATTATAACATCCTTGACTCTATCGAGGCCAAAGTTTTCTTCCCTCCCACCTTGTTAAGCCACGGTGGACCTAATTTCCTGTATGCAAACCTACCCTTTCACCACCATTCTCACATGCCTGCACTCTACATGGTCTGGCATGTGTGGCTCTGCCTCAGGCACCTGCAGGTGGGGCTGACCTCAGTCTATATCACCAGCAAGCACAGCATTGACTGAGTGCTCAAGGCTCTGGGCTACTTACTGTTGTCACCCACTGTGGTGGTAGAATCCTACAGGTCACTAAACTGAATTCAATCCCACCTCTGAGGATACTCCTTGTGAGTTGCCTAGAATGGAATTGATATGAACAAGCACCTGAAATAAAAGTACCTACCTTTTGTAACTGTTCAAGCTGTATTGCTTACTTCTATTCCATTACCTACCTTCCTACTCCTCTGTCAGAATTGCCAACATGAAGTAACTGAGTGAATATAGGAACGATAGTGACTAATATATTGACGGATGAGCCTGGCACTCAAGAGGTTGCCACAGTTGACCCCATGGATACCACTAACGCGGAAGTCTAACTGTGCACATGGCTGTGCACACGTAAAATGGAATGGACATGAGCAAAACGTCTTGAACAGTTAGAAGATGAACTGTTTTTCTGTATCTTCACTTCCATTGGCCATACTGCTGATGACCCCAAATGCCTCATTGTTAAACGGAGGCAAAATATTTGTTTAGAGTAGTCCAACTTTGCTTGGCTTTTCAGTTCTCACTTTTCTCTATTTGCCCTTTTGACATCAACTGCTCTAGGTGCCGACCTATTGTTTGTTTTTAAACTGAATAATTCACGAATCACTCAAACCGTTGTTCTCTATAACCAGCTCTTCTATGTGGTCCTTGCTACTTAAGAATACTAAATCTAAGATGTCATCGCCAGTTCAGTGACTATTTGGTAGGGACAAATCTGTTCTCACATCCAGAAATATCTGAGCTCTATCATTATTAGTAGAACTTGTTCTGTAGTCTATAACGTAGAAATTAGTCTTTCATAATCACACAAATCTTGCTAGATTGTTTCATTATAAATATTAAAGGCTCTGTCCCCATCCAAATCAGACTCTGTTCTGTAGCAAACCAAGTGTTGAGAGGCTCCACTTGGATCTTTCCTCCCTGAAGTGATTTTTTTAAGTTTATTTCATTACTACTTTTGTTAATATACTGTTAGTCCACCATCTTTACTTATTTCTTTCCTGAACCGCGCACATGCTGCATACCTGTCATCTAGTCATGGCTGCTATTCAACCAAGTTTCCTTTATCCCTATAATAACTTCCTGTATCCATTGTTCTTTCTCCTCTGCTTTTGTACCTAGGCTACTTGCAGTGGTGTACAAATGTTGTAGTTTGGGTCTTAACCCAAATTCCTGACCTGATGATGTTGTCATCTTCCTATCTGTATTGCCTGTTACTGTCACTTTTTTCTCTTGTCCAGTCTCTTGCCCTCTGTTTCTTCCTCAATTGCTGTATTTTTTAACTTTGGATTTTACTTTGGATTTTCCTCACTCAGTATTGTAAGAAGGTGTAGAGATTGATGGTCTCTAGTTGTTTCCTCTGAATTCCTAGCTTAAAATTATTTTTAGTTGTTAACCTCTCCATATCCTATCCAAACATTCTTCCCTCCATGAATTCCTCTCAGTAGCTGAACATCCCTTAGCCCTCCTTAGAGCTCCATTGTCTGAGTTATTGTTCATATTCATAATCTTCTCTCCCTTTCTGTCCTCTAGGAACAGAGAATCCCGCTGAAGATCACCGCGCTTCTGTTTCTTTAAGCATCTTCCCCAGACTAGCGCAGTCTTCCTTTTGAATGTCAGTTAGATTCTCCTATGTAAAGGATGATCAGTGGATTCTTCCCTATCCCACTATGACACTCTTCAGCACCAGGTCCACATGCTATATAAAGTCCCTGTCAGAGAGCACAATCTTCTATCCTCCGGCTCTGGTGACAGGCCTGTCTGGTTTTTCTTAGTAGTCCCCAATCCCATAAACCTGCTCTTCCTGCTCTTGGCGCAATTCTCTGCCTCTCTTCCTTTCTGTTCCTTCTGACTGAAAGTTGTCTTGTCAAGTTGTCTGGTTGTCTCTTCCCC
>CM057846.1:30926814-30944092 GCA_030068395.1 Apalone spinifera
CCCCCCCCCCCCCCCCCCCGATTTAAGAAACAATGTAGGAGTGATGGCTTTTATCAATTCAGTACATTCATTTTGGTGCAGTTTGGCTGAAACTTCAGTGAGGGCACAGCTCAGTCATAAATTGCCTAACATTTCTCCCTTTTGTCTCTTAATAAAATGAAACACCTTGGTTTGTTTTTTGTTTACAGTACACTATTTTCCCTAGCAACTTCTGGTCTCCAAATTATGAACCTAGTGCATGCCTCACCTTGTTTTGATGACCACTTGGGGCATGTTTAGCCACACACTTCCTGTCCAGTTTAAAAGTCTCTCTGCATGCTGCTCCTACCCATCCTCCAAGCTCTCCTTTGCTTTTACAGATTTACAAAATAAAGCAGACTTCTGATGCACTTAATGATAAACATGTAAGCCTTTTCATAAAGCACTACCCACCTATCCTCCCTTCCAGATGCGCACACACTACTGGTGTTTTGTACTTGCTCTTTTTAAAGAAGCAGTCTAATTTTTTCTTGTCCAGGTGTCTAGTAAAAGACTTTGAGCCCCAGAAGCACAAGTTAAGCTAAGCTTAGCTTCTGGAATAAAAGGAAGAACCATAATGCTATGAGGCTATGTCTAGACTGCCCCCTCTTGTGCAATAAAATATGCAAATGAGGCAAAGTGGTGAATATTGCTGTACCTCATTTGCACACTTAATGAGCCACCGTTTTTGCACAAGGCCTTTTGCACAAAAAGGAGCCTTCTGCATAGCTCCTTTTTGCTCAAAACCCCCTCTTCGGCAGGAACTGTTTTGCCACTTTTTTCAGTGTAGACAGCTCCTTGCGCTAGTTTGAGCCACAGTTCCAGAATTCCTGTAATTTTCAGTAGGTATCCTACACTGTACTACAAGAAAAATCAGAATTGAGTATTGGAATATTGTGTTATGAGAGGTCTGCCCAGAATACTTATGGGTTAACATAGGGCTTGGCAAGATGTGGCCCAGGGGCCAGATCCAGCCCACCTAACACTTTGATCTAGTCCACAGTCTGCATCCGGCTGCTTTCTAATTTATATCCTGCTTTCCAAACCACCAAATTTCCAGGTGGTAGCTCAGGCAGCATGATCCTATTTAAATGGCTTACAGCTCCTAGTTGTGGCACTGCCCTGGCAGGGGCTGCAGCCATGAGCCTTTAAAAAAGCTGCAGCAATCCCAGGTGGCTGCCAGGCAACATGTTAGCAGTGGGGCCATTAGCCACAAGCAACCTAGGTTTTTACTGCTATGTTTTTACTTCAGACAACTCTTGAGGGTGGGGAGAGAGGGAGGCTAGTCCCCCAGCCCCACCCCTTCTGGGGAGTGGAACTGACCTGTGACCACTTAACAAAATTCATTAAGTGCCCCCCCTTCAAAAATTATTGCCCACCCCTAGGTTAATAAGTGCAAATCTCTGTGGATGCAATTATTAACAATACAAATACTTTAAACCAGAATAACAAAGCCCTGTAGATACATTTCAGATCAAAAGTTAAATTACTGCATGTTGCACAAATAAACTAGGCTGAGAAATTCACCATGTAGGCCTAGCCTAAATAGAGTATGACCCCACACATGTTCCTATTGTCTTGTTAATGGGGAAATTCAGTTAACTGCATTACCAAAATAAGGATAGTTTGTTCATGGAAAATGCACAGAGTGGCAGAATGTTGGTGGTTTGGAGTATCTTGAACAGGCATTTCAAATTTTTTTAAATGTTTGGCGTTCCTTGTATAACATGGCGTGGGTTTTACTACATAAAAACAAAGGCCTAATGTCACTTCCTGACTCAGAGGAGGGCCTCAGATGTGTTCAGTGGAATCTGCTAGCTTTAGTAGTCTTTTTTTTTTTTTTTTTTTTTAACTTGTTTCTCCTGGAGCACTAACACATCTACTGACATGAGGAATTATCTTCCTCTTAGTACATCAACAGAATTGTTTGCTAAATTTCCAATTGGTTTACATCTCTGTAATTCTACTGAAGACAATGGATTTGATAAGTGTTACTGGGAATCTGTTTTTCCCCATCAAAGCTCCTGTTACTGATTACAACGCATCAGAAAACTTAGAGGAATGCTTTTCTGGCACCCACCACCTCCAAAAAACGCCCTGTTTGCCAAACTGACACTTTCTATGGGATGTTTCAACTTTCCTGAAAACTTTTGGTTTTTCTGTCAGGAAAATCAGAATGACAGCTCCCTGGCTTTAGACCTTCACAGGTTTTTGTCAATTTAAACTATGCCAGTGAGATTAATAAAAGCTTTCAGGACAGGTGCCAAGGCTTAGTACCCTAACTTGGCCTATCCAACTCCTCTTCCATCTCCCAACTATGTGGCCACAGTGGCAGAGACTGACATTTTACCTCTCTGGCTCTGGAGCTAAAGGGGAAGCTCTGTGCTGTGGCTCTCTGCCTCTCTGGCAGCCTAGTTGTAAGCGCTTGTCAATTTTGTTGTGGTTCATGGCCATTCTTCCCTTCCCTCGGCTGAAAAAGCACAGTTTTTTGGTAGTGTTTTTTGTTTTTGTGGGAAGGAATTTCCATTCTCCAGCCAGCTCTGAGTGATACATGTCAGAAGAACCCACCTTAACTTCTGTAGATCATAGGGCATCTATCCAGGGCTGGCAGTTTACTTTTTTATTATTATTATTAATAAACTAAGGGCATTTGCTATGGACACTCACATAGAATAACACATTTGATTTAATTGCTTTTCAGTGTAAAAGTGAATTTAACTGTCAACTGAAAGCTTTTAATATGGCAAATCTGTTAAATCATGAGAAGTTTGGTGATGTAATACATACATCAAAGGTAGCAATTGCATGGCTATGTGGATGTCTTTCAGGCCACTCAGTTGGTGATAGTTAAGTCTACCATAAGATACTGTTTGAAGGGTGATGAAGTGTGATACTTCTGGGATAAAGAGGGTATTGTTGCTACAATGCATTACATTTGTGAGACTTATAATCAAACATTCCATGCAAAACTTTCCCTTCCTCATTTGGAGTGGTGTTTTCTGATCAACTTGTTCAGTCTGAGCTGCAGAAGATGAAAATTAATCCTGAAACCTGTTTCCTCCTGTTTATCTTTTTGCCTCCCTCTAAGTATCTTTATCTTTGATTTGCTCTAATGGTGTTTAGGGACAGAAGGAGAAGAGGATTTTAGGAAATCTGTTCACTGAGCTTCCATAGTCTGTAATACTAAGCATCACCACCATCACTTTGCCTAAATAGACAATACAGGCAGAGATTTTTATAAGTTAAGTACAATTGCTTCATACTCAGCTCTCACTGGAGTCAGTCATTGACTCCAGTGGGAACAGAGCTAGACCGAGGCTGAGAGCTTTGGAACATTTGTATGAACAATAACTTGACAATCTGATTTTTCTAAAAACTAATTGGGAGAGAAATCTATAAGCTGACTGGACAGAAGATGTATAACTGAGGCTACTGAAACCAACAGCTGAAGATGTGTTCCCTCTAATTGTCCCCCACAGAAGCATGGATATATCAGAGAATCCTCTTGACTGCCTGCTTGGTGTGTAGGGACCTGCTGCAAAGCTATGTACCACATAAGGCGAGAGCAGCTCCTGCATACTTGCCCCTTTCCCAAAAAACCCCTACAGCTGCTGCCCGAAGAGCCTCTGCTGCACCTGTGAAGAGGAGGGGATGGATTTGTTGTTTAGCAGTTTCATTTTTTCTTAATATTCTGTAGAAGTATAAATACCTATTGTACATAAAATGTTAATTAATCACTCACTTGTAAAAGTGCTTCTTATTTTTGGCCCCTGACCTCAGACAACTGAATTCTGAAAATGAAAACTCACTACTGTCTTACTCAAACAGATCTCAAAGCAGAGATGAACCGTTAGCAGGCCCAGACATGTTCTTAGTTAACAGGTGGGGGGGGGGGGGGAAGCCACATAGTGCATCTTATAAAACTTGGCCTGACTTTTTTTTTAAATTAGCCCATTTTGTAGTACTAGACAGATCATTTAGAAAAAGTGGGTAATTTGAGCAATTGAAAAGTCATATGTATGCTGAGCTTCATCAGTTGTCTAAACATGCATCTGATTCTTTATCTGCACCCCTGTACCCAGAGGTGGTGTGGGGAGGCACATGACTACATGCTTCTCCCTTCAAGTATTATGGGGGCAGAGTAAGAAGCCAGCAGGCAGATTCAACTCATCCTATCAGTTGTTCATCTAGCTGCCCTGGGTGTTGCATTTGGGGTGGGCCCCATGGGTCCTGGGGGATTAGTGAGGGCTTGGCAGTAGAGGTTGGCCTCCCCCATGTGCTTCCTGCTGTGAGAGAGTGCAAGGGGCAGTTCCATTCCTTCTCCTAAGCACCCTCCCTGAGTGCTGTGGCTAGGGTAGGGTTCCCCTTCATTAGTTGTGCAAGGGTAGATATGTCAGTTAGGAGGCTACAGTTTTTAAAAAGGCACTTTCCTGATGATCTAGCTTTAAAATAGATCCAAATAGAAGGCAAATAAACAAAGAACCTGTGCTTTGTTTCCATACACTAGATTAAGTGCTAAGGAGTAGAATTGTATATTAGTTGTCTTTTTCAAAGATGGCCTGAGATGCAAGTAGTGTTGGTTTTTCATAATTTTATTAAATAGGATGAGCTAAACCAGTTTTACATTTCACTTGTAAGGAACCTTTTTTGGGGGGAAAGAATGAAGGGGCTAGTACAGCGTATTTCTGAGAACTTTGCACCAAAACCACACAATTTGCCCATGGTATTTTAAGTCTGCAAATTGTATTCGTCATTAAATAAACACGGTGACTCCAGCTTAGCATTGGGCAACACAGACCATTGACTACATAGAAGAGGGAGGTCGTCCTGCAGCCCCATCCATGGGAAATAGACTTGGTGGAGATTCTGGGGAAAGCAGGACTCTTGCGCAGTAACACCCCAGTGAGCTGCTGTTCCTCCCCAGATGCACTGGGATGGGCAGAAAGACTGAATCCAGCTGGATTCAAGTGTAGAGGGGCTTAAGTGTGAGGGGATCCAGGTTGGGGACAGAGGATCTGTATGCATATGGCGGGGTGGGTGCTGGCAGGATCTGGATGCACAGGAGCTCAGTGGGACCGTTGCAGGTGCCAAGGCAATGGGACTCCTCAGGTGGGGCCAGGTGAAGGTGCTTGGGACTCAACAGGGGGAGTCTTGGTGGCAGTGGCTCAGCAGAGGGAATTGGGGGTGCTGGCTAGGTGTGTGGGTTGGAATGCAGCTGGTTGGGGATCTGGATGCATAGGCAGTATGGTCCAGAGGTTTGTGGGGTGGAGCTTGTTGGAATCTGGTTTCAAATTTGGGGCAGCTCCAGTGTTGGAGTGAGGGTTAAGTGGACAGGGGGCTAGGTGCAAGAGTATCCAGTTGGAAATTGTGAGGCTTACTGGAATGGGGGTTAGGTTGCAGGGGCCTCAGTGGGAAGGATCTGATTAAGGTGTGTGGGGGGGAGGGGGGCCTGGATGTACTGGGGTTAGTTTGGACAGGGAAGCAGTTGTCCATACCATGATTCTCCCCTGACTGAGAAACAGTGGAGGCAGGGCATGTGGAGACAGTTCTAGGGGTGGGTATGATCCAGCCCTGGCTTGTCCTTGAAGAGGAAATCCCGTCTTCCCTAGCTCCACCAGTACTGGTAGCTGAGACCAACACTGGCTGGGTTGTCCTCCCCTAATTTACCTCTCAGCTGGCTGCTGTGGATAAACAAAATTATATTTTGAGGAAAAGCAAAGAAATCTGCAGGGACATGAATTCTTTGTGTACAGAGGTGAAGAATTCTCCCTGGGTGTAGAACAGTAGTGTTCAAACCATTTGAAGCTGTAATTATCATACTAACTTTTGGAAATTCAAACCTGTCATATTTTGTGGTGGCTCTGGAGATTAGTTAACTTCTAGGTAGAAATAGAGCTTTTAATGCTTTGCTTAGGAGCCCAAATGTAGGAAACTGCTGATCTTTGAAACAACAGGTCCTTTTCATTTGGTTATTGTAGTGTCAGAATGGTTGTTCCCAGACCTGTTATGAAAATCTAGAAAGCTTTTTTTCAAGGCAAAAATAGCATATTTTCTAGTAAGCTCACAGCTTTTCCTAATCAGTGTGAAATCTTCATCTGGACATTTTGTGGAATATGAACAATGTTCAAAAAAACTGGCTCTACCATTTTTACATGCTCTCCAGACTGGGATCTGAATAAAAATAGGTGGGACAATTAGAACCTTTGACATTTTAAAAAATTAATAGAACTTGTTTTAAACAAGATTAAACTAGTTGAGGCTACTGAACAAGTAAGACTGATAGAATGAGCCACTCGGCCATTAGTAGTTCAGCCATTTGCACATTTTTTACATGAAATTATTTCTCATACTCCCATATTACATACATTTAATAAAGTTGGTTGAGACCCTTCTTTCTCTAGTTTGTCACTTTAAGTAGAATTGATGTTTATGGGGGAGGAGGGGGAAGCTTTCAAACAAAATATAAATTGAAACTTGGCTATGAATACACACGTTTTCTTCAGACTTCAAGATAAATTTTTGACAGTATTGATCTCAGTGAAGCAGATGCAACTCAGGAGTTTTAAAAGAACATGAAGTGCTCTTATAATTCACAGCTTCTTAAATAACTGCTTTTTCACTGGTCTTACCTCAATTCTGTTAATAACTTTAGCGCTTCTGAAATAGAGATTTCAAAGACAGTATCTAAAGTTAGATTGGTGCAAAGTAAAGGGTCCCGTCCCCCCGCATCCTGGATTTAATATATACATAAAATGGGTATGTATTTGTATTTTCTAAATTCAAAACAAAACTGAACAGCCTAACAAGTCTCAATGCTAGCATGTTGCCAGTAGGCTCAAGGCTTCCTTATGGTTAAGGGTTCTTTAAGTATTAAGGATGTTAAATAGCAACTAATTGACTAATCAAATAGTTGATGCATTTTGCTATTCTTCAAAGGGCTGTTGCTATACTTCAAAGGCGAAAGCACTGCGTAGATCGTGGGGTCAGTGGTGGAATCCCCAGCTGATCCCGAGCTCCATGTAGCGCTGCTGCTTTGAAATGCTGCAAGGAGCCCAGTGCTGGGCTCTGATAGAGGCAGCAAGGGGGGGAAGCAACTCGTCAGTCCTGTGGACTATCGGATAAGCATTTGCTTATCCGATAGTCCTTAAACTCCCTAGATTCAATGACAATCTATTGAATCTACTCACCTGTGGCAAGTAGATTTCAGCCTGGCATCCTGTTTACCGGCGGTGTGCTCATGCGCAATGTGGCTCTTGCGCATGCGCAGTGTGGGGCTGGCGAGTAGCATTCGCCATGGATCATCAAGCCCTGCTAGTAAGTATAGGCTTGTCTATTCTTTAAAATGCTGCAGTAGCACTTCAGTGAAGATGGGAGGAGTTCGTCTATAAACAGGTATTCTACCTCCCCAAGGGGCAGTTGCCAGGATTTTCCCACTGACCTACTGCTTTCTACCATGGCATTTAGGTTGGTTTAACTGTGGAGGGTTTTGTTTGTTTGTTTTTTGTTTGTTTGTTTGTTTTTTTGTTTTGTTTGTTTTTTGATCTAGTTATAACAACCTAACTTTCTTCTTCGAGTGATTGCTCATGTGCATTCCATGTAGGTGTGTGCACGCGGCATGCACACGTTGTCAGGGATTTTTCCCTCAGCAGTACCTGTCAGGCCAACAGGGGAGCCCCCTGGAGTGGCGCTGGTATACTGGCCCGTATGTATCCCTGCTGGCCCTCTACCCACTCGGTTCCTTCTTACCGCCGTGGCTGTCATTGGAACAACCCACAGCTCTCGATAGCGATCGTTGTCTTCAGGGTTTGTCTTCTGGTTCACAGTTAATCACTGGCTAAGTAGCTGCAAATTAAGTTAAAGACTTTTGTTGTTTTGTTTGTCACTGCCATGGCGCGCATGTTCTTCTTCGAGGACTTTCCCGCGGGTGCTTCACTGTGGGTGCTGGGCTTGCCCCGGAACCGCAGGACAGAGACTTTTTGGAAGCAGTATTCAGCCGGGCTGCGTATGTGTCGCTGTGCTTGCGGTGTTTGCACTCTTTTCCTGCGCGTGATCCGGCCAACTGCCAGTTTCTCTAGACTGCCTCAGGCTGCAGACGGATAGAAACTGCGCTCTCCACCTCAGTCTCTTTGTGAGACTATAGGTCCTCAAATTACCTTGTAAATTGCCCTAACCTGGTTTCCCTTCCCCCTCTGTTCGTTCCCCTTAAAAAAAAAAAAAAAAAAAAAAAAAAGAAAGAAAGAGAGGGGGAAAGAAAAGCTAAAAATTCATAGACTCGCTCCCTATTGACACGCCGGCAAAACCACCGGTATACCGTCATCCCCGGGCTTTAAGAAATGCGGCACTTGCCGGGAGGCAGTGCCAGCCTCCGGTGGCCATGCAGACTGCATTAAATGTCTTGGAGTCCCATGTTCCCCAAAAGTGCTCCTACTGCATTAAGTTCACGGCTAGGGCTCAGAAAGATAGGGAGAGGCACCTGAGAATGCTACTCTTTGACAAAGCCCTTCAGCCACAGCATCCGTCAACTGCCACAGAGGAACAGCCCCCCAGGCGGCAGGCTTCATCTGCCACCATGGCAACATCAAAAACACAGAGGCGCTCTCCCACAGGATCCCTGCCTGCTGCCATCCAAGGCAGGGTGAGCCAGGAAGACAGACCCGGGACCTCCAGCATTTCCAAGCCGCATCCCAAACCAGCAGCTGCGCTAAAGCCAGGACAGCTGGCACACACCACGGCACTGAGGGTAGCATCGGTGCCGCCTGCATCCCAGCCGCCAGCACCGACCACCGAGCCACCAATGAGAGCCTTCTCTGAGCCAACCATGATGGCACCAACAGCAGCACCATTCCCGGACCAACAAATGGTGCCGGAACAAGCGGTGCCAGCACGAGTGCAGCACACCATCTCGGCATTGGCCGCTACGGTGCCTGAGTCATCGGCACCGGGGAACACTGCACCAACCAGAGCTATAGCTCTCGCTTCCACATCAGTAGTGGGCAGCCCAGCCCACTTGACTCCTCCGCGCCGGAGCCGGTCTCTCCTTCTGCCCAGCACCATCACCCGCCCCTCCGGCACCGCACTCTCCATTGTATTACTCTCCTCCACTGCCACAGGTCTCCATGTTCTCCTGCCAGACTGCCATCACTATTCCCGTTAGCTCAGCCTCGCTATCAAACACATCATTACTGCCGATCATCTTTCTCCTGCCTCCTCCAGAGCATCGTATGGCAGCTCTCGCTCGCTGTATTCTCCACGCCATCATGGGCATCACTCTCACTCTTACTATCCAGAGAGACGCTCACCACTGGACAGGCTATACCCTCGCGATGACTATTACACCTGTGACTCCTGCAGCAGGTACTCTTACCACTCATGCTGTGCCTACAACTATGCCTCTTCCAGACCCGGTCCGGCTCCTGCCCCCTCCACTCCTCTGGAACATGTGACCTCGCCATGTCAACTTCCATCAGAACCTGACCATACACCTTTCGCCGAACAGCCAATCGAGGTCTCACCAGCAGACTCCTCTCCACCGGATGAAGCAGTCATCCCTGGCAAGGTCTCTCTGTCTGATGACTTTCGTCAGTTCCAAGAGCTGTTCAAGCGAGTAGCCATTACTCAGGAGATGCTGCTGCAGGAACTCAAGGACAAGCAGCACAAACTCTCTAGGAATCTTCAGCCGCAGCACAGATCGCACCTCACCATTCCCTTGGACGAGGGTATCTTAGAGATTGCTGATGAAATATGGCACACCCCGGCATCAGCGCTGCCAACTAACAAGAGGGCTGATAGGAAAATATTTTGTGCCCCCGAAGGGGATGGAATTCTTTTTTGCCCATCCTCAACCTAACTCCCTCATTGTGGATGCGGCTCAACGGAGGGCTAAGGCCCCGCAATTCAAACAGCGAGGCGAAGAGACTGGATCTTTTGGGCAGGAAAGTCTACACATCTGCAACCCTATTACTCAGAATCGCTGACTATACGGCGCACCTCTCCAATCATAACTTTGACACCTTCTCACGTTTGACTCCACTCATAGACCACTTACCTGAGTCAAAAAAGTCTATATTGAAATCGGTCATCCAGGAGGGCTACACGTCAGCAAGAACATCCCTCCAAATGGCCATGGATGTCACTGATACCGCTGCCTGCTCTACTGCCCCTGTGATCGTGATGCGGAGAGCCTCTTACTTGCAAGCAGCTGGTGCCCCTAAAGTTAGGCTATGTCTAAACTGGCCCCCTAGTCCGAACTAGGGAGGCTAATGTAAGCATTCAAAGTTGCAAATGAAGCCCTGGATTTAAATATCCCGGGCTTTATTTGCATCTTCCCGTCCGGGCGCCATTTTTAAATCCCCTTAGTCCGAACTGACTGCCCACGGCTACCCGCGGCAGTCAAACGTTAACTCGAACTAAGGATATGCCATACCAGCGCAGGTATGACTCTTTGTACATCAGACATCAATGGCGTCAACAACAGAGGAGCATTGATAATCAGCGCGCATGCCAGAAACCCCAGCGACGTCGCAGCGGGAATGGCCGTGGCCAGATGGGCCCCCAATAACAAGCAGCAAGTTGGATGCCTTGGTCGGGGGTGTGCAGACAGTCGCAGGCAACATCACATATCACTCTACCTACGTCTTCCACCATTGGTTGAGGCCCTTTGATGCCCATTGGTGGAAAATCACCACAGACAGATGCGGTGCTGGAAATCATTCAAACGGGTTACACCATCCCCTTCACTTCCCTTCCCTCCACCCTCACCCCCACCCGCATTCTGTCCCTTTTCAGGGACCCCTCTCACGAGGTTCTCCTGCAAACAGAAGTCAACCATCTACTCCTCCTGGGGGCTATAGAGACGGTCCCAAACGAATTCAGAAACGGGCTTCTACTCCCATTATTTCCTCACCCAGAAGAGATCCGGAGGTTGGCAACCCATAAGAACATAAGAACATAAGAATGGCCGTACCGGGTCAGACCAAAGGTCCATCTAGCCCAGTATCCTGTCTGCCGACAGTGGCCAGCACCAGGTGCCCCGGAGGGGGGTGGACCGAAGACAATGATCAAGAATTTGTCTCCTGCCATCCCTCTCCAGCTTCTGACAAACAGAGGCCAAGGACACCATTTCATCCCCTGGCTAGTAGCCATTTATAGACCTAACTTCCATGAAATTATCTAGCTTCACTTTAAACTCTATTATAGTCCTAATAGAGTCCTAATAGAGTAACCCATACTAGACCTCCACCGTTTGAACAAATTCCAGCGCAAACAAAGATTCAAAATGTTCACATTATCTGCCATCATTCCTGCACTGAAACATCATGACTGGTTTGCTGCCCTTGACCTTCAGGACACCTATTTCCATGTTGGTATCCACCCCCTCAAAGGAGATTGCTACGCTTTGTCGTCGGCAAGGACCACTACCAATACAAAGTCCTACCCTTCGGGTTGTCCTCCGCCCCCAGGGTATTCTCAAAGATCCTAGCGGTAGTCGCAGACTTCCTCCAATGGTAAGGAGTAACCATCTTTCCATACTTAGATGACTGCCTTCAAGGGTCCTTCTGCCTCCAAAGTTCTTCACATGATCCATCTCACCAGACGAACCTTCCACACTCTGACTCCTCCTCTTCGAACAAAAGTCTGTTTTGCGCCCAACTCAGGATTTGGAGTTTGTAGGGGCTCGCATAGACTCAGTTGCAGGCAGGGCCTTCCTGCCCTTACACCGTTTTCAGTCCATTCAGGACCTCATTCAAACCATCACCGGCAGTCCGACCGTTCCACTCATAAGCTGACTAAGACTGATGGGCCATATGGCCGCCATAACATATGTGGTCCGATATACCAGACTGCACTTCTGTGCCCTCCAATACTGGCTGATGCTGGTTTACAACCACACTAGACACGACTTCCACAGGCCGGTAATGCCGCCTCTTTCCGTTACACAGTCGCTCCTATGGTGGACCAAACGGGAAAACCTATTATCCGGGGTACCTTTTTGCCAACAGCAGCAGCAGCACCACCACCACATTACAACAGATGCTTCCTTACTAGGATGGGGAGCCCATATGGGTCCCTTTTCAGCACCGGGCCAATGGTCACCATTGGAGAAGCATCTGCACATAAGCCTCTTAGAGCTACGCATGATTTTCAATGCCTTCAAGTGTTTCCGCACAGATACCCAGAACACCATGGTGAGAATACTTACGGGTAACGTCACGGCCATGTATTACGTCAGCCACCAGGGCGGAGCTCGCTCCCGTTCCCTGTGCACGGAAGCCATCCGCTTCTGGAATTGTTGTATTCGCCATGGAATAACACCTACGGTATCTTACTTATCTGGCACCACGAACGTGACCGCAGACTTCTTCAGCAGGCACTTGGACGTGAAGCACGAGTGGGAGCTGCACGACGGGGTCCTCCCCACAATTTTCCAACGCTGGGGTACCCCTCAGATAGACCTCTTAGCATTGCTGAAGGTCGCAAAGTGTCACAAGTACTGCTCCAGAACGGGTCTTGGCCCAGCCTCCCTGGGAGATGCCTTTCTCATCAATTGGCGCAGACCCCTCTATGCCTTTCCCATCATTCCGATGATTCCGAGACTCCTTCAGAAAGTGAGGATGGACGGGGCATGACTCATCCTCATAGCGCCAGATTGGCCGCGCCAACATTGGCTCCCCTTTCTTCATAGTCTATCCTCACGCCCACGCATCCACCTCCCGAACCACCTCACTCAGAACCAGGGACGGTTGAGACATCCCCAGATTCACACTTTGAACCTCACAGCATGGTGCCTAACTGGCTGAACCCATCTGAATCTCAATGTTCGGCACCGATTAGACACGTTCTTATACATAGTAGACGTCAAACAACAAGGAATACTTACCTTCAAGTGACGCAGGTTCGCCTCCTGGTGTGCTGCTAAACATCATCACCCTGAAGTAGCTCTTCTTCCTCTAGTATTGGACTATCTTATGCACCTAAAAGAGACTGGTCTTGAGTTAGCTTCTCTCAGAGTACACCTGGCGGCAATTTCGGCCTTTACATCACCGGTGGACGGAGCGTCTATCTTCGCTCATCCCAACACAAAGAGGTTCCTCAAGGGCCTCACTAATTTAAGTCCACTATGAGATCCAATCCCACCATCATGGAACCTTGATGTGGTTCTCGAGGCACTAATGAGACCACCATTTGAACCATTGGCCACCGTATCCTTACACCTTCTAACCATAAAGACGCTTTTCCTACTTGCAATAACATCAGCACGCACAGTTAGAGAGCTCTCTGCCTTGATGGCCACGCTACTGTACACAGTAGTCTGAAAGGACGGGGTAATATTAAGACTACACCCGAAGTTCATTTCAAGATTGCATCCCATTTTCATGTCAACGAGCCAATAATTCTTCCAGTGTTCTACGCAAAACCCCATGCCTCACCATGAGAAGTAGCCCATCATTCCCTAGATGCTCGGAGGGCCCTAGCTTTCTATATCGACCGAACCAGACCCTTCAGACGCACTGACCATTTGTTTGTCTCTGACACCTAGGTCAAAAGGACAACCAATATCCTCCCAGAGGATCTCTAACCTAATAATCTCCTGCGTAACAGAAGCCTATGCAACAAAACGTATACCCCTCCTGTCCTGCCCATGTGCCCATTCCACCAGAGGCATGGCTGCGTTGACAGCCTTCCTTAAAGGGGTTTCCCTTAAAGATATTTGCAGGATGGCCACTTGGTCCTCCCACAACACTTTTGCTAGACACTATTCTTTATCACTGGGCACTTGCTCGGACGGTGCGGTGGCAACTGTGGTGCTCTCCTCAGCAGATAACTAGGGACTCCGTACTTCCCTCCTTCCGTTCTGGCGGCTACTGCTACCGTCACCCACAGTGGAGCACCCGCTGGGGCATCCTCAAAGAAGAAAGCGAAGTTACTCACCTTGGTGCAGTAACTGTCGTTCTTCGAGATGGTGTCCCCGCAGGTGCTCCACTACCCACCCTCCTCCCCGCTTCGGAGTCTGCTTTTCTTTGTGTCTTACAGTCTCTGAGATGGACTCAAGGAACTGGCTGTTGGTCGGACTACGTGCAGGAAAAGAGCGAATGCCTCAAGCACAGCGACTCATGCGCAACCCAGCCGAATACTGCTTCCAGCAAGCCCAGCGCCCACAGTGGAGCACCCGCAGGGACACCATCTCGAAGAATGACAGTTACTGCGCCAAGGTGAATAACTTCGCTTTTTCCGACCCTCCTCCGGGCTCTCTGGTAGTACGAGCAATGAACCAGAGGGAGAGACAAGGTCAGCCTGCCGCCACCCCCAAGAATAGGGATACCAAGGAGACTGACCTGCTAGGTAGGAAAGTCTGCACATCCGGTGGCATCCAGTACCATATTGCCAACCAGCCGGTCCTCTTGTCATGCTACACCTTCAACACCTGGGCCTCTATGGACAAATTCACCAACCTGCTCCCCAGGGGCTCTCGCTCGGAGTTTAAAGCTCTCCATGAGGAGGGTAGAGCGATCTCTAGGGCAGCCCTCCAGGCAGCTCTTGACGTGGCTGATGCCGCTGCCTGTGTGATAGCCACAGGTGTGGTCCTATGCTGTAGCTCCTGGCTCCAGGGTTCTGGGGTCCCCCCCCCGGAGCTCCAAAACACCATCCAGGACCTCCCCTTCGAAGGTCCCTCACTTTTTTCGGAGCAAACGGATCAACGGCTCCACCTTCTCAAGGACATATGTGCCACCCTGAAATCCTTGGGCATGCACACCCCTGCTACTCAAAGGCGCTTGTTCCCAAATAGGAATGTTCCTAGATTGTCTCTGCAAGCTCCATGCCATGACTTCTTCCGCTGTAGAAGCAGGAGCGGTAACGGCAGAAATAATAGGCGCCAACCCCGCCCAGGCCCAGATCAGAACCAGGGGCCTCCCAATAAACTCTCGGGGCCCCTGCCAGGGGTTTTGACGGGATGCTCGAGGGCGTTCTGCCAGTCTCCCCACTCACCTTCCCGGGACCATTTATCCTACTTCCTGCAGGCCTGGCAGTCCATTATGTCAGACCAGTGGGAGCTGGAGATAGTGAAAAAGGGTTATGTAATTCCTTTCCACTTGCCCCCACCCTCCCAACCCTCTACCCATCCCTTTTCAGGGACCCCTCTCACGAACCTCTGCTGAAGAAGAGGTTCACCACCTTCTTACACTGGGGGTGGTAGAGTGGGTTTTCTCTGACTTTCAGGGCAGCGGATTCTATTCCTGCTATTTTTGGTCCCAAAGGCCATCCCATTTTGGACTTTCAGAGTCCTCAACTCCTTCATTTCCAAAGCAAAATTCAAAATGGTAACATTGGCCTCCATAATTCCCTTGTTAGTCCCCGGAGACTGGTACGCTGCCCTCGACTTAAAGAATGCTTATTTCCATCGCCTCCCACCATCAGAGGTTTCTTCGTTTTACTGTGGGCGCGGACCACTACCAATTCACGCCCTCCCTTTTGGCATTTCAGCGGCCCCTTGGGTCTTCATCAAATGCACAGTGGTTGTGGCCGCCATTCTGAGTAAAGGGGGCATTTAAGTGTTCCCCTACCTCGATGACTGGCTCCTAAGGGGAGACTGAGTCAGGTGAGAGGCCACATCGGCCTGGTCCAGAGCCTCTTTGGGGATCTCTGGCTTCTTCTCAACTTGGACAAGTCAACCCTGATCCCAACCCCGAAAATAGAGTTTGTGGGTGCCTCCCTGGACTCTTTGTCGACCAGGGCCTCGCTGCTCAGGTCCCGGCTCTTCTCAATAGAGGCTGCCGTCAGAGCGTTACAGAACTTTCCAATGACTACCATGTGGACGTGCATGTGGCTCTTGAGCCTCATGGCTGCCTGCACTTATGTAGTGCAGAATGCCAGACTGCGCATGTGCCCGCTTCAGATGTGGCTATCGCGAGTTCACAACCTGGTTGTCCACTCAGGGTGGTGACAGTTTCCACCCCTGTCCTGCTCTCGCTGGACCAGTGGAACCATCAAGAGGAGGGCTGCGCAGGGGTCCCCTTCTCCAGACCAGTACTATCCACATGTCTTGTCACAGACACATCAGACACCAGCTGGGGAGCCCACCTGGGGGACCTGCACCCACAAGGTATGTGGTCCGCGAACGAGCTCTCCCTGCATATCAATATCAGGGAGCTCTGGGTAGTCTGTCTGGCCTGTGCAGTTCACCTCGGGTAAGTCCGTCCTTATCCTGTCAGTCAGCACGACAGTAGTGGCGTATATAAACAAGCAGGGCGGGGCACGATCCCCTCGCCTGTGTCTGGAGGCAATCTGCCTCTGGGATCTCTGCATCGGGGCGGACATCCACCCGATGGCCTTGTACTTGCCAGGTTCTCAAAATGTCCTAGAGGACAGGCTGAGCAGGACCTTTGTGGGGCACGAATGGTCTCTAAGGTGGGACGTGGCCCGTTCCATCTTTTGTGCGTGGGGGTATCCCCATCTAGACCTGTTCGCCATAGGGGAGAACAAGAAGTGCCCGAGGTTCTGCGCCTTCATGGGACAGGGTTCTCTGGGAGATGTTCTCCTTCTCCCCGGCTGGAGGGTCTGCTCTATGCATTCCCGCCATTCCCACTCATTCACATGGCCCTCCTGAGAGTACGGGGGTTTAAGGCATCACTGATCCTCATCGCCCTAGCATGGCCCAGACAGCACTGGGTCTCAGCCCTTCTCAGTCTGTCATGTGAGAGACCCATGGTCCTCCCGCTGTCCCCGGACCTGATCTCTCCAGACTCGGGCAGACTCTGCCCCCCGGACCTGCAGTCGCCGCACCTGACAGCATGGAAGCTCCACGGCTGATGGTGGCAGAGCTTCAGTGCTCGGCCCAGGTCCAGGAAATCCTATTGGGTAGTAGAAAATCCTCCACTAGGGCCACCTGGCTCGCCAAGTGGAAGCAGTTCTACATCTGGGTCTCCCATGATCTAGGATTCCCTGTTGGACGTCAGGCTTCAGGGACTCTCCTCCTCCATTTAAGTCCATCTAGTGGCTATTTTGGCCTTCCATCCCGGAGAAGGGGGGAAACCCTGTTTGCAAACCCCATGGTTAACTGGTTTCTGAAAGGAATGGACATGTCCGTCAGCCTGTTCCCCGGTGGAACCTCAACCTGGTTCTCTGACACTCACGGGGACACCGTTCGAGCCATTGGCAACATGTTCCCTACTGTACCTGTCCTACAAGGTGTCCCTCCTAGTAGTGCTCACATCGGCCAGGTGGGTATCTGAACTTAAGGTGCTCACCACAGATTCCCCCCCCC
>CM057846.1:30944102-30983856 GCA_030068395.1 Apalone spinifera
GTGTTCTTCAAGGATAAGGTCAGTCTCTGCACTCCCCCTTCCTTTTTACCCAAGGTGGTGTCTCCCTTCCATGCCTCCCAAGACGTTTTTTCCCAGTGTTTTACCCCAAGCCCCATGCATCAGGGAGAGACCAGGCTTTACACACTTAAGACATTAGAAGTGCTTTAGCCTTTTATTTAGATAGGACAAAACCATTCCGGAAATCTCCGCAACTCTTTGTGGCCATTGCAGAGCATGTAAGGGGTCAATCACAGAGGATTTCCTCTTGGATTACCGCCTGTATTAAGGAGTGCTATGCCCTGGCGGGGGTTCCAGCTCCTTCCCTTAGCGCACACTCCACGAGGGCCGTGGCCACTTCCACGGCTTTCGCAGCGCAGGTCCCTATCCTGGACGTCTGCAGGGCTGCCACGTGGTCCTTGGTCCACACGTCGGCTAATCATTATGCGCTGATGCACCAGGCCGGGGAGGATGCCAGGGCGGTTCTCCATTCATCGGTAGCGTCAGCATCCGGCCCTCCTCCTTAGGTTCTGCTTTGGAGTCACCTACATCAAATGCACATGAGCAATCACTTGAAGAAAGAACAGTTACTTACCTCATAACTGTTGTTCAAGATGTGTTGCTCATGTCCATTCCAAATCCCCGCCCAAATCTCCGCAGTATTCTGGTAAGAAGGAACTGAGTGGGTGGAGGGCCAGCAGGAGTATATATGGGCTGGTATACCGGCGTCACTCCAGGGAGCTCCCCCGCTGGCTGCTGAGGGAAAAATCTCTGACGCCTGCATGCACCTACATGGAATGGACATGAGCAACACATCTCAAGACCAACAGTTATGAGGTAAGTAACCGTTCTTTCTCAGGTAGACCAGGCCTTGGCAAGAAGCACACTATTGAAAGCCTGGGTATACATGCCTGTTTCGAAACACAGGGAATAACAGAAGAGGTTGCATTGTTAAAGTGATAAAGCACATCAAGTGCTCATGGCACTTGGGACTTTGGATTATGCTTCCACACATAAGGTGGCTGAGGTAATATCTTTTATTGGAGCAGAAGTTGTTAGCTTATGCTGGTGAAAGAAACAAGTTTTTGAGCCACATGCAGCTCTATACAACTCAAAAGCTTATGTATCTTGCCAACAGAAATTGGGCCAACTGAGGAGTTTTACCTTACCCAACTTGTCTTTGCTATCCTGGGACCTACACAGATACCACAGTACTGCAGATAAGCTTCTACCTACATTTTGAGTTTGATTTGAGTATTTTAATATAATTTGTATAATCCAAAGCAGTATATTATGAATCCCTGTCACCAGAAAAATAGCATTTGTGTCCAGCCTGAGACACTTATTAAGAACAGGACTTTCAAATGAACTAGTTCAGCTATTTGAATAGAGGTAAGAGTAGCACCTTTCTAGCAGAAAATATAAAAGCTAACTCCTCTCAAAGTTTAGCATCAGTTTAAGACAGTTCTTTTTTGCTCTGAGAATTAGTATGTGTATCTTTGTTTAGGAACCACGTTTTCTTGATCCCTGGTAAATGAAGGGAGCAGAGCAGAAAGCTTCATTTAACAAGTGTCTGATCATTTGCAGCACAACAAATGTGGAAGGTCATTTGTAAATTTAAATAGAATTTAAATAAATCAGTTGTGTCTTATCAGTTGATTTATTTTACTCTTCTTCTCTCCTCTCCCCCTCCCCCCCCCCTTCATTTTGCAGTTTGTTGCATAATTTAAGGACCCGGATCTAAGGCTTGGTGGCCTGTCCCTTGTGATTCTTGGTTTATGACTGTCGGCTTTGCGGAATACGGCTGAGATGAAAGGATTTCTTGAGGATGCAAACTACTCCATTGGCCTGCTGGATGAAGGAGCAACTCTTGGAGATGTTATTGACAACTATGTTTATGAACATACACTTGTAAGTATTTGACCAAGCCCTACTAGTTTATTTTAATTACATTAATTTTCATGTATAAATTGCTAGTACTTAGTTTGAAACTAGAAATTGGAAAAAGTATGTCAGACTGTCACATGTATTATAGGCAAAATGGCAATGATACATGAAGTTAAGGTTGCCTAGCATTTTTAATTATAAATCCCTTTCTAACTGCCTATAACCTTGCTGAATTTAAACCATTTTGGGCTGAAGTTTTCCATGTTTGCTCTCTGTCTCAGTCTGAATTTTGTGGCAAAGTTTGAGCAAAAACTGGTTAGCCACTTTCAAGAATTAAGTTATGTGGGGAAATAGCCTTGCCAGTGTTAAATAAATAAAATTATCCAGCTGTTCCTATGAAGAGCTTAGCATCCATGGGATTTGGAGCAGGAATCTGAGGTGTTGCCAGTACATAGTGCTGCGGTTAGAGAATTGCCTTTTATTGTCCCCATGAAAATTTGCCCAGATTTGGCTGACTTATAAGCATCTGAAAAGAATAATTTTCACATGGTCAGAGATTGTTTGGGTTTTCCATTAGCCCCATAGAACTCTTCTCTGCATATACTAAATGCTCAATAAAAAAGGGCTATGACATCACAGGAGTTCTAGTCTTGGATCTTCTGGATATTCAACTCCACCTCCTGGCTTCTAGTGCAGCGTACGGGTTCTAGGCTGAAGAAGTAAACTGTTGTTCCCTCACCCCACCCCTGTTCCTAGCATGTAGGAGGCTTGTTGGGATCTGGGAGCATATACAGCGCACTTAGCAGATGTGAAGAAATGGGGAAAACAATAAATGTCATCTCTCAACTTTAATTAGGCTCTTGATACTGTCTCACATGAGCTCATCATAAGCGAACTAGGGAAATATAGCTTTGGCCACGTCTTCATTTGCCGCACGGGAAATTGATCTTCTGGAGTTCGATTTAGCAGGTCTAATTAAGACCCACTAAACTGAATGCTAAGGGCAGCTCCAGTCAGTGCCAGTACTCCTCGCAATCATGAGGTGTAAGAGAAGCTGATGGGAGCGTTTGCTTCCAGCGGCTCCCTCTGTAAAGATGGTGCCACGCTTGGTTTAAGATTCGCTGACTTCAGCTATGTATTTTACATAGCTGGAGTTGCATACCTTAATCTGACCTTCCAGGTCTAATGTAGACCTGGCCTTAGAGTTGGCCTACTAGAAGGTTGGGTGCACAACTGGTTGGAAAATCATATTTGAGATGCAGAGTCAAACTGAATGGGCACATCTCCAGTGGAATCCTAGAGCAGTGGTGGCCAACCTGTTAGAGATGAAAAGCCAAAATAGCGGTGAATAGAGCATGAAGAGTCATGTATTGGCAAGGGGGAGGAGTTGAGTGCAAAAAAAAAACAACCAACACACCCCACACCATGCCAGGAAAAATAGGTGCCAGTACACCATCCCAGGGCATACCATCACAAAAAAAGCATTGGGAAGGGGTGAGACATGCAAGCTCTGGGAGGGAATTTGGGTGCAGGAAGAAGTCGAGAAGAGGATGCTGGCTCAGAGAGGGCGCTCCAGGCTGGAGAATGTTGGTCAGGGGGAGAGTTGGTGCTGAGCAAGCCGCAGGCTTGTGGCTGTGAAGGTGCAGAAGTTTGGGGTGGGGTGCATGAGGGGCTCGGGGTGGGAGTGTGATGGATTCAGGACACAGATTTGCAGTGTGTGGATGGTGCAGGACTGTTGTGGCAGAAGACTGAGGATGTAGGAGTTTGGGGATGTGAGTGGCTCAGGACATGGGGTTCTAGTGTATGATAGGCTCAGATTTGGAGCCTGGGGCTACAGGAGTGTTATGATGCTGTGGCCAGATGGGGGCTGGCCCCAATTGGGGGCTTGTTGGCCAGGCTTCATTTTTAAATAAAATATTATCTCAACATACAATGTTTCAGCATTGTTTTTGAGAGGGGCGGGGAACCTGTTTTGAGTCGGATCACTTAACCCACAGAAAAGTCAGTCGGGTGGGGGCAGAGTGCTGGGGCAGCGTACTCATGGGAGGGGACTGGCCAAGGGGAGGGGACAGACAGCTGGGACCAGAACCTGGGGATCCTGGGTCTCAAGAAGCATGCTGGCTGCTCATCCCCTCCCCTAAGCACCCCCTGCTCTAACCTAATTCTCTGGTCACAGAGCTGCCGCTACAGCCACGCGCTTCTCCCTCCCGGCGCTGGGGTGCATGCGCTGAGTGGCCGGCCTTGAGACGTGTTGCCTGGGATGCCATGTGCACCGTGCCATCCAATCCAATCCCCCTCCCTTTTCCCAGACTAGAGCCAGGCACCCGCCCGCCCTGCTCTAACATAATTCTTGGGTCCCAGAGCCACTGCTACAGACACGCGTCTCCCTGCAGGGGATGCATGTGCGCTGAGCGGCCAGCACGTCATGTGCACCCTCCACCCCAACCTTATGCTCAGGTCCGGAGCCAGAGCTGTGCCGCCGCCACTGCTACTGCCTGCGTGTCTGTGATGCCATGTTCACATCCCATGCAATCTCTCTCCTCTCCCCTCCCCTTCTCCAGAGCCAGGCATCTCTCCCCCACCCCCTCACCCTGGCTCTAACCCAATTCCCCTCCCCCACTAACTATGCCCAGGTCCTGTAGCCACTGTGAGAGACCCGTCTTGCACATGTAGGATATGATGTATTGCGCTGGGGGCCGTGAGCGCACATGTAGCTCACAGCGGCCCGGCCGTGAGAGCGGCTGACCTGAGAAGTTCCAGGTTCCGTCTTGGTTCCGTCAGGAGCTGCAATTTTTTTCGTGAGCTGCATGCGGGCCACCCCTCTCCTAGAGGGAACTGTTCTGGGTTCAGTCCTAGTTAATATCATTACAATGTATTAGGATAGTGGCATAGAGAATGCTCTTATGAAGCTTCCACAGGATACCAAGCTGGAAGGAGTTGTAAGCACTTTGGAGGACAGGGCTAGAATTCAAAAAATTACATCAACAAATTGAAGACATGGTTTGAAAGAAATAAGATAGAGTTCAATAAAGACACATGCAAAACACTATGCTTATAATTACACAAATATAAAATCAGAAATTGCTGCCCAGGAAGGAGTATTTCCAAAAAAGATCTCAGGATTATAGAGAATCACAAAATAAATGAGTCAACATTGTAATACTTACCAAAAAAAAAAAGTGAACATCACTCTGGAATGTAGTAATAGGAATATAGTAAGCAAGACATGAGAAGTAATTCTTCCACTCTGCTCAGCACTGTATTGGCAACAACTGGAATATATTGCTGAGCAATTTAGTGCTGAGCAAAGGCCTCCACAGATAAGATGGGGATAAACTGGAGAAAGTACAGAGAAGAGCGACAAAACTTAAAGGTTTGTAAATCTTGACCTATGAAGCAATGTTGAAATAATTGGGTTTGTTTGGTCAACGGAAGACTGGGAGGGGATATAAGTTTTCAAGTATGTTAAATGGGTGGGGAACCTTTTTTTGGCGGGGGGGAGAGGAATAACCCACAGAATAATCAGTCGGGGGCTGCACACAAATTAGAAACAAAAACAAACTCTCACTGACATGGCTCCTGACAGAGAAACATAAAGACGCTCCCCACAGTCTCCTCACACACCAGGGCCTACGAGGGCCCAGGCTAGTAGATTTTGTGTGTTCCAGGCCTGTAATGGGGCGGTGGAGGTGTGGGGGCTCCCCGATGCTGAGGGGCTGTAAGACTTAGGGGCCAGATCCAGGCAAGCTGGGGTTGTTATAAAAAAGAGGGTGATAAATTGTACTCCTTATACACTGAGGACTGCAAAGCAGATTAATATAAAACATTAGAAAAAAATTCTAATTGTCAGGGTGGTTAAGTGCTGGAGCAAATTACATAGGGAAGTGGTGGAATCTCCATTACTGGATGTCTTTAAGACCAGGAAAGACAAAGATCTGTCTGGGATGATCATGATAAAGATTTAATCTTGCCTTGGTTCAGGGGACTGGACTAAATGCCCTTTTGATGTCCCTCCAGTCCTACATTTGTGTGATGCTATAGCCAGAAACTAAAGGACTTGGGGAAAAAAATGCTTGTAAGGAACTATTTTGTAACCTTAAATATCATTCTAGGAAAAGTCATAAGACCTTTGCCCTGCTACTGTTTCTGCCCCACCACTGCCTGGGTGAGAGGCCTGCTCCTTTGAGACTAAGAACATTTAGCTGCAGTTGTTGCCTGCAGCCATTACCAGGGCGGGTCTAAGTGTGACCAATCTGAACCAGTGTCTGGAGGCGGTGGTGGACTGGGTGAGGTCAAATAAGCTGATATTGACTCCATATAAGACTCAGATCCTGTGGATCAGGAAGCCATGTTCTGGGAATGTGGTGTTACATGTTCTGGATGGGGTCATACTTCCCCTGAAAGAGCAAATTTATACTGCTTTGCAGTCCTCCTGACCCCCTTTCTAACATTTGAGAGCCAGATTTCTTCAGTGGCCAGGAGTGCTTTTGGGCAGCTTCTGCCAGCTGCAACCCTTCCTGAATAAGAATGACCTAGCTACAATGATTCATGCTCTTGTCACATCCCAATCGGACTACTGCAAAGTACTCTACGTGGGCTGCCTTCGAAGAGTCTTAAGAAGCTTCAGCTGGTCCAGAATGTGTCTGCTCGAGTTTTAACTAACGCCTGTTATACAGAGCACATTAGTGCTCTGGCAGCTGCACTGGCTTCCAGTATGTTTTCGAGCACAATTAAAGGTCTTGATTATGACATTTAAAGACCTAAATGGGTTGGAACCCAGGTATCTGAAGGACCGTCTCCCATACAAACCTGCCCGGGGATTGAAGTCAGCTGGGGAGGCTCTGCTCTGTGTTCCTCCACTTATGGAGATACGGTTAACGTCTATGCCAAGCAGGGACTTCTCGGCCTTTGCCTCCAGGCTATGGAATTTTCTCCTCTGGGACATTCACCTGGTGCCAATGCTGTCACTGTTTTGGCACCAGGCTAACGCCACCCTTTTTACCTGTGCTTTTATTAAGGTGTCTTCGCAGGTTTTATGTCCCCCCTTTTGGGTTGTGTCTGTCTATGTATTAGTGTTTTAAAATTTTGTAAGCCACTTTGAATATTATTGTAAATAGAGAAATGGGATAAAAATATTTTAAATCAATAATATTTGGCATTTAAAGAAGCACCTTTAACTCAAGGAATCTTAAAGTATTATGTAAACAATTGTAATTTATTTGAAGGAGTAGGTATTTCTTGCTTTTTAAAATTGGGTAAATTGGCACAGATTGCACCAAAGTCAAATGAAATGTCGAAAGTCCTACAGTAAGCCACTTGCAGAATAAAAAATATAATCTGATTCCCATCTGAGAAACATGAAGTATTTGTGCTTCATAGGATACTTGTGCTTTTACTTCAGGTCCACCATTATAGAAATTTGACTTGTTTTTGTACTGTCCTTTGTTTATAGACTGGAAAAAATGCATTTTTTGTTGGTGATCTTGGAAAGCTTCTGAAGAAACACCTTCAATGGCAGAATGTGATGGCACCAGTAAAACCATTTTACACTGTAAAATGCAATTCCACTCCAGGTGTACTCGAGATTCTGGCAGCTCTTGGAACTGGGTTTGCATGTTCTAGTAAAGTGAGTGTCTTGTTCTGTGTATCTTATTTGCCTGTCAAATTACCCTCTCTCTCTATCCTGGGGCCTGTTAAATCTGTACTAGGTAAAATTTCAGCTCTTGGTACCAGTTACTATGCAGACATACTATTTGCCTTAATCTGTAAACCCTTTATTATGACTTCTTTCAGTATAGCAATTCCATTTTTGTGCTCTTAAAGCAGCTTATAATATATAGTTTTGCTAGAGGAAAACCTTCCTTGAGCTATATGTCTCCACATAAATTAAGATAGATTCACTACTAATTTGACTTGTCTAACGCTTTAATACTGTGGTGTTTTTCAGTCTGAAATGGCATTGATACAAGACTTGGGCATTGCTCCTGAAAACATTATATATACAAATCCTTGCAAGCAAGCTTCTCAGATAAAGTATGCAGCGAAAACTGGGGTAAACATCATGACTTGTGACAGTGAAAGTGAACTAAAGAAAATTGCACGTAACCATCCAAGTGCTAAGTAAGTGTTGTGTTAAAGAGAGAAATCTTAAGTTTCTCTTACTGGTGTGGGAATTTTAACTTTGGCTGTGGTATGGGTTATCTGTTTACCTGGAAGCAAGAGAAGCATGGGGGTTTTTTAATGCAGTTCACTTGCATGTATTTTGTCCAACCTTCCCTGGCTCATATAGCAGCATTTCTCTAAAAATAGCATTTTATTGCAGGATTTTCTCTTCTGGGTCTCAGCTTCATAGCATAACAGATGAAACTCCCAAGGCTCAGGAAAGCCTTGGGGAACTTTGGCTTTGGGGGTCCAACTTTAACTTCAGTATTCTGGCAGTTTAATTTCAGTACTTGGGCACCTGCCTTGAGGCTTCACCACCTCTTCATCTACAAGTAGTCTCGCTTTGCATGGCTTCAGTGTTTTATTTCAGGATGTTATGCATTTACTTGGCTCCCAGTGGTTTCAGTTGTCAACAAATGAACTCGTACATTGCCTCTTGTGCCTAGAATGTAGGTGTGTTGTGCAGTGATTTTTAGGATATACCTTCAGATATCATCAGCGATTTGAGAGTTGTGGGTATTGCCTCCAGTTCCTTCTTGAGATACCTCAACCGTGGCTCAGAATAATTCAGAAGAGAAATCACTCAATCGTAAACCCAAGTCTGCTTTATCTCCTGAGTGCTGGAGTTCTGATAGTGCCACCCACACTGGTACAGATTCCACTTCTCTCCAAACAGTGTGAGAGCTTCCTCAAAGCATCTTGCCTTATTCCTGTTCATTACAGGGGACTCCTCCATGCTCTGAGCATCCCAAAACAGTGGAAGTTAGTACTTGAAATGAATAGTGCTGTGCTTCACATTGGTTAACAAGACATTGCTTCCACATAAATTTCAAGAGGAAACACCAAGAAACAAGGTGCCCTGACATACTGCTACCAAAGCACATGAGTCTGTTCAGGTTCACATCCTGGAAATGAGTCTGCGGAGATGGTATGATATGTGTTGGGGATCTTGACATGTCCCTCCTGGTTATCTCTCGGGCTGTCTCAAAGGCTACCATACTACCTTCAGTGCCCATCTCCCACCCTGCATTGATACCTGATGCTGCATGGCATTACCAGAGCATCATCTGCACAGAGACCATACCCATGTGTCGTGTTTGCTTGGTGTATGAAGCATTGGCCTTGATGTAGATACCACATGCACTTGAAGAGTCCTAGCCAAAGTAATGTTGATTACTTCTGTGCTACTGTTTATGCTTCATTAGCTTGTTAGATAGCTCACTTGAATGGGAGCAGGTGGCAAGCAGGATGACAATGGCTTTTATTCAGCTTCAGATCAGCTGACCACCAATAAATTGCAAATACATCTCCATTGCAGAGCAGCAGGTTAGCAAAATTGTGAGCAGATCTGGCTTCTTCCAGCTTCTTAAACTGGCTTAGTTGGCTCATTTGAGTTAGTGCCAATTCAGGAATCTTCAAAGGCTATAATCCGGACTTTCACCAACATCCAGTATGGTTGCAGTGCCATTGCACCCTCTTTGGATCCAGCTGGTGAAGAAGCAACATGCTGTCCAGGTTGTCATCTATTTCAACTGTTTCCCTTATCTCTGTTTTACCCCATCCCTACGTGAGCTTGTGTTTGAGATGGCCATCGCTGGAGCCAAGGCTATGATCCTGAGCTTCAATGCTAAGATTGTTTTGGACAAAGGTTTACTAGTCCATAATCTGGGATGGGCAATAAAAGAATGGCAGCCCGCAGGATTAGTCCCTGGTGGGCTGCCACTGACATGTTTACCTGTGCCTCCGCAGGTATCAGAGGATCACAGTTCTCATTGGCCACGAATCGTTGTTTGTGGCCAGTGTGAGTGCTGGGAAGTGTCGCAGCTGGGGACACCATTTCCCGCCACTTGTGTTGGCCGCGAACAGCGATTTGCAGCCAACGAGAACTGCTATCCTCTGATACCTGTGGAGGCGCATGAAGGTGGAGACCTGCCAGGGAAAAACCTTGCGGGCTGGAATTTGCCCACCTCTGCCATAGTTGAAGCCTTTTGCATTATGAAATATCAGGTCTTCGTGGTCAAAGGACAGACTGACCTTTGGAAAAAAGTCTCTGCCCAGGTTAAGTCAGTTTCTTAGGACAGAATGCCAGGAGTTTTTTAAGGTACAAAATAAATAGCACAGGAGAGCATGAACCTGCCAGGCACCTGGTGTAGACAGCCTTTGATGTGAGTGATAGTATCTAGCATGTATATGCCTTTGTAAGTTGGAAAGCCAGGTTAAAGGATCATTCATTCAGACAGAGTTCAAGTGGCTTGTGCTGTCTTTCTCCTGGATGTTTCTAGCAGTATACAAAACGGTTACATGATATTTGTTCAATGTAGTTACAAAGCAGTTTAGATTCAGCATATAGGAAGAAATCCCATTTTGGAGTTAAAATCTAGTACAACTTGTACATCTTCAAATTTTCATCCATCTCTCTGTGTTTGGAGAGGACTTTTATGAAGTGTTAACTCCTCAGATTTTTTATGCTTTTGTTATTCAGTCTTGTGAGGCAAACTTTTTCCCTAATTATTTTGTTTCGTGATTGGCTAATTGTCTTTGTGGAGCTTTCAAATGCTGCTAAAAAATCTGGAATGGACTGAAAGAATCCACAGGTAATAATTATATTCAGGATGTTATGTAGGGGTTATGTAGGGGAAGAATAGCTCATGCTCCTACCTACTACCATTGCCTTTAAGGATCAAAAAGCACTAAGATCATGAACTTCCTCCAGCCTCACTTAAGCCAACTGAGACCCAGGAGTGAGAATCCTGCAAGATATTTTCAGAAGAGCAGAATTACAAGGTAAAGTAGCTTTTCCTTTATGTTTTGTACAGTTTTCACAGAAAATCTATACTGATGCTTTATAATGCTGTCATAAATACTTGTCAATTCAGTATGGTATTTGTAGTCTTTGTTAAGAAATGCATTCAAACTAACCTTGGTGCTAGTTAAGCTGCTGTGTGCAGAAATAGATACTATGTTTTTAGGGAGTTCATCTGATGAATTCAAAGGATTTGATTTTTGTCAAATATAACTAGGCCCAAAATACAGTTTTATCCAAATGTTATTAAAAAACTTTAGTTATACAATGTTCTCTAATAATGATAAATGATTTTGAAAAAATTCTCTTCAGTATTTGTGCTGGTAAAAAAGAGCCAGGAAATGAAAATGGCCAGTCCACTTTAATTTTCCCAAATGAGTGAAATGCTAGCAGTAACAAATGGCATAAACAACTGAGCAAGGATGCTGACGAGCATATGTAGAAGAAATGGAAGTTATTTACCACTTACTCCCCCCATGCTTACCCGCTGTAAACTGTCATTTTGTAAATGTTTGTTTGAAATTTGGGGATTTCATTAAATTTTTGGCAGCTGTTGCATCTAGGGATGTAAAATCTCATTTAGTCAGTTAACCGGTTAAACATTAGATTTAGCTGATTAAGCAGAATCCCAAGTTGGGGGTCAGTCCATCCTGGCTGGAGCAGCCCCCGTGGGGAGCTTCTGGCTCTTGCCCCAGCCCATTCACTATCCCTAGGTGGATCATCACATTGCTAGTAGTAGTCAGCAGTGTGCTTATCTTTGCTTGGCAAGGAGACTGAGCATTCCTTTTCCTTAGCAACCAGGAGTTGGGGGCAAGGAATGGAACACTTCTTGCACCAAATCCAGCTCCCAGTGGAGGAGGGGGATGGGAAGGGTCTCCACGTATGTCAGACTTCTATCAGACAAACATAGTAGGCTGTAAAGGGAATACCAGGTCACTCTTCCTCCTGGCATTCCAGGAGGAAAGGGCTAGAGAAATGCAATCCATTGTCACTAAAGAGCAGCTTATGGGCAAGCAGCCTTTATGAGAAGGTAACACTTTCTTTATTACAGCACCCAACAGACTCTTGCTGCTACAACAGAGTCTTAGTTGCTGCATTTCCAAATCCCTTTTCCTTGTTGGCTCCATGTTTTAGCCCCTAATTGCTAGTTTTTTCTCTGTACAGGATTGTTTTTATTAGGTTCACTTGACTCATCCATCGATGGAGCTGGAGTACTGACAACATTATCAACATACTTCTGACAGTCTTCAGGCTTCACATGTGCTGATGATGATGTAAACCAACTGTGCCCCAATCATCTTCCCCTTCTCTTAGGCTCTTACTACATATTGCCACAGAAGACATTAGTGGAGCTGAGGAGATGAACATGAAATTTGGCACCTTGCTGAAGAGCTGTAGGCACCTCATGGAATGTGCTAAGGAGCTTGAAGTCCAAATAGTTGGTGTTAAGTAAGTAGTCTTTCATTTTTTCCCTTTGTAATATTAATTACTCAAACCTGGATTTAACTTAAATATATTTTTAGTGTGCCAGTTCATTCTACTATATTCTCCCTTTCTTATAGGGAACAAAATAAAATCTGTTAGCATGTCAGAAAACCTGCTAAGGGTTCCCTACTTTTTGACTGCCATTGACTTCCTCTTTTGTTATTGTGCTTTCCAGTCACTGGCTTTTATCTGTCTAACTCTGAATAGAAGAATAAAACCATTGAACTGATGAAAGGCAATAGGGTGGAGGGGGGCAGAAATCAGTACAGACACTGAGTGAGATCATGATGTACGATTTTAACTAAGGAAAGCGTAGAGTGATATCCATAGTAATCACTTGAAAGTTCAGAGTTGTAATTTTAGATTTTGACCTGTAGATGGCAGATGATCTTTTTCAAGTATTTTTAGTCTTCCTAAACAGTGACCTGTGGTACTTTTTTTTACTCTGTGTACCTATGTTTACTCTATATTAAAATTCTATCATCACAGTGACCAAAAATTGATATACACGTTTTCTGTCTTTAAAAACTTGTGGAACACTGATGAATATGTGTTTGATAGATTAAGGAAATAAAAAAAAAAGTTCCTCTTATTTTGATTACCAATCATGAGCATGGGTTAAAAATTGATTATTTAACTACATACATTGGATTTTTTTTAATTGATTTTTTTAAAAAATTAAATAAATCTTTTAAAAAAGGAACTGATTTAAAATTGAAATTGGCAACATATATTAATGCTTAAACTTACTATAATCTCCAGAAGTATTTAATTTTAATACTAATACTCAAGCAGAATGTATCTTGCTGCCAAAGTTTTAAAGTCAGCTGATGGAAATCAATGAACTGATGGAACTCATTGGCTAGTCACATGGAACCAGTGTGTCAAAATGCTAAACCAGCTTTTTGACAGCAGTAGTTGCTTTTGCAAGTGTAGATTTCAATTAGTTCCGTTGAATGACAAGTTCATTCAAAGTCGGGAAGTCAAATCAGTTTTAAATGGAAAATATAACTTGATAAACTTATGTATCCAGCACCTTTGAAATATTTTTAACTAAAAACTTTGTGCATTTTAATTGAATTCTAATTTGCATTGAAATGCAGCTTGACAACCATCACCAGTAAAATATTATCTAAAAAAATCACTAGAACAGCATCATTCACGATTTTCAAATGTAAAAATCTGAATCGGTTAAGCTATATAATTGCTTTGAATAAATGTTTGTAGGTAATATATCCTCCTGGTTAGCAAAAAGAAATACCAAATTGTACCAGCCGATGACAATTACCCTTTCTTTAGAAAAATAACTAAAATGCACAAATTCAAAACAGGATTAAAGCTGATTTAAATGGATCCATCCTGTCTGTCACAACGAAGACTCTGAATGAAGTATCAATAATTAATCTGTCTAGAGTTTGTCACTTTTCAGTAACATTGCGGCTGAGCTAGGTTGAGAGGAGAATACAATTTGTTAGTACAGTTTAATCAGTATGCCTAAAACTCTTCTAACTTAATTGATTTTCATTTCTATAATGTGCCATGTGGCTCATAAGGCTTCCAAAAGAGGTGGAAAATATAGCTGACGGAGTTTGTGCCTCAATATAGCTGAGTGAGGTTTTGTCTCTCTCTTCGTTATCTCCTTTCATCTTTCAGATGTTCGGCCAAATAATCTGAAAAACAATGCTTAGTCCATTTTTGTGACATTACAAAATTGAGTGCTAAAATATATTAAAATGTTCTCCGTTATAGTCCAAACTTACATTCTATTCAGTTTCCCATTATTTGGTTGTGTTCAGCCTTCTCGTCCATTACACATCACCTGCTTTGCTCTTTGTACTGTTTGTTTATAAAATTGACCTTATAGAATACTTATGTGCAAACTTCTTTAATATGTAACATGTATTCATTGTTAGAGGTTGAATGCCTCAAGGGTAGTGATAATGGGATACAGAGCCTTTTACCTCTAGATTGCTACTTTGGCTCCTTTCCAACTTAGTAGTGACCAGAAGTGACCACCTGATGCAAAGTTAGTGTTTTTTCACAAGTACCAAAGCTCCATAATATGGGGGTGTGAAAAACAAAAGATATAAAACAAACTGTAGTTTTCATCTAGTTCCTTTGGACAAGAGTTGCCCTTTTAATTGGCACCTTGTTGGCAACTTGAGCAGAGCGGTTTAGAACAGTGCTTCTCAACCAGTGGTATGAGTACCTTTAGGGGTACTCGAGAAGTCTGGGGGGTAAGTCAACACAAGTGAAATTTGGAAAAAAATGAATTTTTGTGATAAGTTTTACAGTGCTTTATTATTTTTGTACTTTTTACACCGAAAATTTCATCGCCTGTCCAGCTGCAATTAAGTTGTTTAAACCAATGTATTGCAATGGTAGAAAAAAAATTGTCTGAAAACTGCAGGTAGTGGGGATACTTATAATTTCATTTTATTTTAATTTTTTTTAAGGGGTACTTTATTAAAAAAAGGTTGACTAACACTGGTCTAGAAGACTATATGTAATCATGGAATCTGAATTACTGTCTCATCTCTCCATTGTCAAAATGGATACATTTTTTTTATAAAGGAAATGTACACCTTTACTGTTTCTAGCCCCTCAGAACAAAAAGTTTTATAAGCACTGTGACTTTTAAAAGGACCTTTGCTAAAAAACAATGAACAATATTTTTTAATAAACATAGTATCACAATATTTTAAGTTACAGTGATGAAGATGTTTATTTTTGTGTCAGTTCTGTCACAGCAAGATAGTGATCTTAGATTTTGAGACCAGAGTGCTGGCTTAAACTGTGTTCTGTTCCTTTATGACTGTAGTTTTAGGTATGAGAAAATGACAGGTTAGTCTGATCTATTCTTAACCTCATTTTCTGTTCACCTGTTTTGAATTACCCCATCTAATCTGTGCCATCAATCTGGTCTACAGTGGAAATAATCAGAGATAATTGGGAATAACGGTTGTTCCCAGTAGTTTAAAACAACAGATGTAAATGTGTCCCTCGGGTCATTTGTATAGTTCTATAAATCTGCCGTGCAAAAGTTTTAATTCTTCAAAGCTTAAAATTCTGTTTTAAAACAAATCAAACTAATATGGACACAGTGTATAGTGAAGTTCTAGGACTGAGTTTCAGAGTATTTTCTGTAATCTCTTCTCAGATGCTGTCTCACTACTGAGCCTATTTTTCTTTCAGCCTATTTCAATAAATTATTTATATGGATTCTCCATTAGGAAATTTTAACTGTAATATTTTGAGAACACTGACAATTTCATTGTTAAACATTCTTAAATTATGCTGTACAAATTTGTCTCGTACAAAATCTACATGGGCTAGGAGGAAAGCAAAAATGTGTTGAAGTCTCTTCCTGTAATCTGTGTAGATTGAATACATTTCTCATAAACAAATAAAATCCACCTATTCATGGAAATATATTTATAGTATACCTTATGTGCATTTTTACTACTATCAAAACAATACGTTATTTGTCACATGTCCTTGAGTGATCTGCTATACATTCCTATTGGTCTAAATATATCAATTGTCTGTTTGTTAATGCATATTGTAGGTTTCTGTGTGTTTACTGTATTTATTTTCTCTTAGATTTCAGGTTTCAAGCTCTTGCAAGGAACCTCAAGTGTACATTCATGCTATATCTGATGCTCGGTGTGTGTTTGACATGGCTGTAAGTAGTTTTGCTGGCATATGATTTATTAGTCCTCATCCTACTCTGTTCTCATTAATGGAGATAAGAAAAATTGTGTCCTAAAATGTGTATTGCTAGTTTGATATGGGTAGGAAAGTTAATTGCGCTGAAGACCCTTGAAATAAAGGAATGATTACACTACTGAACAGTAAATTGTAGATCTTAATTAGTATTTAACGTGACACAGTTTTCCACTAAAACATCATTTTGATTAGTTTTTAAACTTTTCATTGAAGGTCAGTGGTTATTTTTTTTAAATCCCAGGTCTCAACTCAAGCAGAATATATTTGTCTTTCTACATTAAGAATACATCTTAAAGTAAACTAAAATGTTTTATCTAGAAAGACCAATGAACAGGTTCTGTTTTCTCTGCATGAGTTGAAATCATTACCAACTGAACAGTGCATGTGACTCCCTTCCTTATGTTGTCTTATATAATTATGTAATTGAGCTTTAGGAGGGGGACGGAGACAGAACTCTGACCCTCTTGACCAGGGCCATCTTAAGATTTTTGGTCCTCTACACCATACTAATGAACTAGTACCCCTATGCCTGACTTGCTCTTAGCAAAATAAACATAAGTTTACAGAATTGGAAAACATGCCACATTCATGGAGGTTAGGTCCATAAAAGGCTATTAGCCAGGGGGTAGGAATGGTGTCCCTGGCCAATGTTTATCAGAGGCTGCAGGTGGATGGCACAAGACAATCGCTTGATCGTTGTCTTCGGTCCACACCCGCCCCCCCCCCCCCCCCCCCCCCCCCCCCCCGGGGCACTTGGCACTGGCCACTGTTGGCAGACAGGCTACTGGGCTGGATGGACCTTTGGTCTGACCCAGTATGGCCATTCTTATGCATTTTAAACAAATTAAGCACACTCTAATACTCAGGGCTCGACAAATAATACAATCTACTTGCCTGTGGCGAGTAGATTGCAACCTGGAAGAGCCGGGTTCAGGTGATCTGCGCATGGACAGATCGCTGGGCAGCGCGGTTTGGCGAGCCCTGCTAATACTGATGGACTAAATACTGCATTAAGAGTAACAGGGTTATAGGAAAGCTGGTCAACATTTTTTGTTTCTCTGATGTAAACTGGCCCACTCCCTTCACGAAGCCAGTCACTTTATAACTGTCAACACTAATTTTCTATTTTTGGCTAAGGTATTGGTTTTTCTTTCAAAAATACTGAAATTGGATTGAGGATTGTTAGCATTTTTTAAAACCAGATGGTTAAATCAGTCTCATGTTGTTTTTGATAAAATGTCATCAAGACTTTGGCAAAAAGAGGAAAACCAGTTCATTTTGAACCCTGTGTAAACACATAATTGGAAAAACGTAAAGAAGAGAAAATAATCTGCAATAAAACAACATTCAACATATTCATACTCAAATCTGATAAATGGCTACATTGTGAAATGCGTTCATGCTTGGCCACTGCTGGCCAGTTGGTCCAATAGCTGCAGTAGAGGAGATAGTTTGAAAGCTGTGGACTTCCAAAATCCACTCTTCACATGCAGAGTGCCAAAAGGAGCAGAAGCAAACCCTCAGGTCAGGTCACTCCACCAAGCATTGCAGCCTGGCATCTCGGGGACAAGGGACTTGTGGGGTGCAGCTGCTTCTCCTGCCCAATGCAGGGAGTGGATGAGGGGGGACAGGGAAACAGGAACGGTGTGTGGAGATTGAGAACAGGACAGTGGGGGATAGGAGATGCAGAGTGGGGGGCATGGGGATCGGGGGGGCAGGAGAACTGGGGGGAGGAGCCCAGGGAAAAAGGATGGGGGGGGGAAGGGAGTCAGTGTGAAATGGGACAGTCAAGAGGGGAGACAGTGAAAGGGAGGGAAACGAGGAATTATGGGGGCAGAGGAAGAGGAACAAGGTGACACTGGTGGGTAGGCAGGGAGAGAGGCACAAAGGGGATGCTGTGCAGCCATGGGCATGGATCTGCTTTCCAACTTACCACTTGGGCTTGGTCTGCAGCAGAAGCCTGGAGCAGAAGGTTGACCTAAGAGATGTACCTCCAGCTATGTTAATTGCGTAACTGGAGTCAACATATCTTAAAACGTTGTCCACACAGTCTTCTGTTGCCTTTTCTTACTCCTCACAGAACAAGGAGTATTGGATGCCTATGGGAGCTGACCTCAGCATTTGATTTACGGGTCTATATTAGACTCTCAAAATCGAACGCTAAAAGATCGACCTCCAGAGGGTTGATCTTTTAGCTAATGTAGACATGCCTTTAGAGTACCCGCTTAGGCTTGCTGCTGAGGTGCAAGTGTGAGCCACTCTTGCTCTGCAGCCAGCCCAAGCATCTGGACCCAAGCTGATCAGCAGCCCCTCCCCTCTTCCCACAGGAGGGGTTGCTGCTCAGCACTGGGATGGGGGGAGTCTGTCTGGGCTCCACTTGGGGGAGAGGGGAAGTGGAGGAGACTCCCTTATCCATGCCACGCTCTGCAGCAGCCCTAGTCACGTATGCACTCCTAGTCACTTGGAGGGGAGGGATGCTGGAGCTGACTGGCTGTGGAGGAATGCTTGGAATGCTGTCGCTCTAGTCCACACAGTTGCATGTAGTTCACTTGTTGGTAAGGATGGCCCTGCTCTTGGCAAAGAGGAATTTATTTGTTGACACTGGTAAATTAATGTTTTGTTTTATGATATACATGTATGCCTCTCTTGTTAAGGAAACACATTTTCAATGCAAAAATCTCTTTTCGCTTTCCGTGAGAATAAATTTGATTTCAGAAAAATCCCAAGATAATGACCTTTCTGTGATTACTGCAAAATTACTGAAGTGATTAATTAAGGAAGACAGTTGAAGTTCCCACAATGGTTGTAACTCTGCTCCCTTGTGGATATGCATTGCAAGAGAGGCTTGCATTACATTGACACCATGAAGTCATTTATATTATACATACTATATGTGCATCTGAGGTTATAATGGAAAATAATTATATGTTTATACTGTAATAAAGTATTTGCTGAACATAATGCTGCTCTGTCTACTTTTGTAAGAAAAGACTCTACTGCATACTCAACAGGGGCCAAGTTAAGGTTGCTTATGGGGATTTTACTTCGGTCTCTTTATGAATACTGCAGTAATGTGTACTGTAGAATAATACTAGGTATAACTGGAATGAAGAGTTCAGAGGAGTACTTTTCACTGTATTTAAGATGTCACAATTTCATGTTTAATAGCATGATCATACAATATTGAATGAGATTGGAGAGAAGAGTTTCAATAAACTTTCTATTGACTTAAAGGCCTGTCTACTTCCTTTTAGGAAGAATTTGGTTTTAAGATGAGCATGTTGGACATTGGAGGGGGCTTCACAGGTTCAGAACTTCAGCTGGAAGAGGTATGCAACTCAATGGAAGTTAGAACTAACTTGCCTTTCATTTATTGGCTTGGAGTTTTGACATGTTAGTTTCCAAATAATGTTGATTGTTAAAATCCAATTGACAATAGATTTAAAACCATGGGGATGGACTGAATTATATGCCAGGATTTCAGTGTGACATTATTAGCGGAGAATTAGTATTTCGGTCCACATAAATTGTTCACAAAATTGTCAAGTGCTAAGGACTTACAAATGGAAGAAACAGTAACCATTCTAAATGTCCAGAAAACCAACACCTCTGCTATCCTTATAACTTTTAAAATGCTGAACACTTTTTACCATGAGGATTTTGCCCCATATTCATAGTGGATGCATACTGACCTGCTGCTGCAGCTGGAATTTTCAGTATTCTAGTTTAGAACTGCTGACATGGTGCATCAGCTGGATGTTTGCTTAGATGAGCTTTCAGATATGTACTCTTACAGAGGTCCACACTGAAAAGTTACAATGGCATAGTGACTTTTTAGGGGTGTCAGAAATCCACACTCAAGGGAGACAATTAAGCTGACCTAACACCTGGTATGCACAGTGCTAGGTGAACCAAGAAATTCTTCCACTGATCCAGCTCCGCCTCTGAGGGAGGTGGATTACATAGATCTAAGGGAGAAAACTTCCTGTCGCTGTAGTGTCTTCATGAACTATAGACAGACCCTCATTTGATCTCTGGTATGTTGTCATGACTAGGGATATAAGCAACTAGTCGACTATTGGATAAGCATAAGCTTATCAGACAGTCAAATAGGGGCAGCAAGTGGGAGAGCAGGAGCCGGCTTTTAAGCCAGCTCCCCCCACTGGCTCTGTGGCAGGGTGGGACAGCAGTGCTTCAGGGAGCCAGGGGCCAGCGGGGACTCAAGCAGTCCTCTGCTCCCATGTTCCCACTGCAGCCATTTCAGCCTTTGAAATGTACAAGAGCCCCAGAGGGCTCTTGTACATTTCAAAGGCTGAAGCAGCTGCAATGGGAACTGGCCAGAACAGGGGACTGCTTGAGACCCCACTGGCCTAAGCTGACCATACATAGTGACTTTTCTGGGACTGTCCCAATTTTTAGGACTTTGTCCTGGTGCCACATGAAGTAGTAAAATGTCCCGGAAATCGCCGTCACACATTTCACTATTGTTGGGTACTTGGACTTGCAGGAAGAAGAGATTGTAAGTTCATTGCTCCCAGCATGGCTCAGCATAGCAGCAGCCACAGTGTAGGCAGCTCCCATTGGAGCTTTGCCAGCTGGGGTGGGCTTCTGGTGGTGCATGGCTCTGGATGTTTCACCACCCACTGTCCCACCACTGCTCACTGTGTGGCCCCCTCCTTACCCCGCAGGATTGCCCCTGTCCCACGGGGCCTCCAGTGCAGCCACGCAGCTCCCTCCTTCTACACGGCCGCAGACGGCGGCTTGTTACAGTGGCCACTGCTGCCAGGAAGGAGAGGGAGGGGGTGGCTGGGTCCGAGGTGCCGAGTAGCCGCTCCCGGACGTGCACCCTGGTAGGGGATGTGCGGAACTTGGCTGGGGCTCTGCTGCTCTCTCTTACCCCATACCCTTCACCACCCTGCTGGGAATGCATCAGTGAGCCTGGTCTGCAGGGGAAAGTCAGTTTCTTCACCTCCCCACGTCCTACCACTGAGAAGCCTGACCTGGTGCTGCAGCCCCGCCACTGCACTGGGATCCCTGCTGCATGGGGAGGGGACTGAGCTCCCTTTCCCCTGCTGAGGGAATGAGTGCACTGCCTGGAGGCTTTCCCTTCTGTAGCTGGGTGTCAGGCCAGGTAAGCGTTGCCCCTCATGCCCAGACCCCACACCCAAATCCCCCTCCTTCACTCCCCTCCCCCGCCAAGACCCCACATTCTCAGCTTGCTTTGACACCCTTCCCCAAGCTTTCCCCTCTATCCTCCCTCCTGGCCAGAATCCCTCCCTCCCCCCAGACTGCTCCTGCACCCTCCCTTCTGGCCAGAGACCCTACCCCCAGCCTGTCTGTGCACCCTATCTCCAACCTAGACCTCACAGCCTTTCACCCTTCTGCACCCCACCTCCCACCTAGATCCTGAACCCCATCCCTAACCCACACATTGGTGCCCTGTCCCACACATTAAACCCCTTTTTTCTCATGCCAGAGCCTAAAGAGGTCCATAAAATTCCAGAACCCCCAGAAAAGTAATTCTGCCTATGGGAAGCCCTGAACTAGGGACATTAGGGAGTAGTTGAATGCCTGATGAGCAAAAGCTTAATGGGTAGTCAAGTAGAGTATCAACTACTTGCTTCCCCCTCCCACCCTCTTGCTGCCTCGTCTAGAAGCAACAAGGAGGGGGAAATAGCTGATGCTGGGGAGAGCAGACTTAAAAGCTGGTTCCCCCCCTTACCGTCTCCACAGTGCTGCCTGCCTCTACTCCCCTTGCTTCTATCAGAAGCAGTGGAGGGGGAGGTAAGGGAGGCTGCTACAAAGCAGCCTCTGTCCACAGTGAGCCTTGGCCAGCCATGGACAGGGGCTGCTGCCACCAAATAGCCCTTGTTCACAGTGGCTTGGGCCATCTGCCACAAACAGGGGCTGCTGAACTCAGCTTGAGCTGGGACCGAGCAGTCCCAGCTCATGCTGACTGCTGCACCTCTGCATTTTAAATGTAGTAAGAGTCTGGCTGCTCTTACCACATTTAAAATGCAGAGCCACAGCAGGCTCCCAGAACGTGCATGAGCCAGGACTGCTGAGTCCCAGCTAGAGCCAGCTCCTGAAGCTATCCCACTGTAGCTCTGCAGAGCGGCGCTTATTGACTGATTATATAGTTAATACAAATTGTATCAACTACATGATTAGCCTGATAACTGCAATTTAACATCCTTACTATGAACCTCATTCCTTTTTGTCCCATCCCCTCGCACTGTGGAGCAGGGACACCAGAGGGATCAGGTGTCTCAATTGGAGGCCAAATCAGTGAGAGTTGGGGGTTTTTGGAGAAGTTTTTTTTTCTTCTCGTTTCTGTGGTCCCCAGCTGATTTTTCTGTGGGTCAGTGGCCCCCAACCAAAAAAAGGTTCCCCACCCCTGCCATAAGTAAAGAAAACATTGAAACCTTTTGTGTTGGTCATAAATTAATATTTTACTTTATTTAAAATGAAGTTCGATAAACACAGGAAAGTTAAAACACTTAATCTGTTTAATTGGTTTAATTTAAATTTTCTCCCTAGCTGCAGCACCAGCAAAATGGCTCAAGTGTAATTAACAGTGAACTTCCATTAGCAACTGGTGGTTCTCGGAATGGTTAACGTTGAGCCAGGTGGTTCACATGCCAGAAAGTTTGAGAACTACTGAAATAGAGGCACCCCCGGCCCCTTCCCCCGTGTTAATGCAGTGCAAGTTGGATTAATGCAATTGCAGTATAGTTGTATGGGAGGGTCCTTTGGGGGCCAAGCTCATCCCTATTGGCAGAGGACAGTGGGAGGAGTTCTTAGAGGGGTGTCACAACACCCTTTCCTTCCAGTCATGCGTCCATCTTAACCCTGGAAGCACTATGTGACAGGTGGGTGGGGCCTAAGGGATCAGAGGGTATGGCTGTGTCCCTATTTTTGGTTCAGAAAATATGGTCACTGTACCCATGCTCCCTGCAGTGCCCCCTCTCCCCTTGTTGCCTCTGAGAGAGGCAGCGGGGCTGGGGGAGAGGGAAGTTAGTCTTAAAAGTTGGTTCCCCCCAGCATCATGTCCAGAGTGCCACCTGCTCCCCCTATTGCCTCTTACCAGACCTGGACATTTGCTTAGATGAGTCTATCAGAGGCAGTGGGGGGGGATGGGGAGGCTACTGTGGAGCAGCCCCCTATCTGCAGGGGTCTCAGTGTGGAGCTGGGCCCTCCTGCAGACAGGAGCTGCTGCCACTAAGCAGCCCGTTTGTGACAGCTCCAGCCCCTGTTTGCAGCAGACAGCACTGTCTACTGCAAACAGGGGCTGCTGGACTCAGCGGGAGTTGGGATCCCACAGTCCCAGCTCGTGAAGAGCCTGGCAGCTCTACTGCATTTAAAATGAAAAGCCATAATGTGGTGGCGCTTGGACCCAGAACAGGCTGGGATTGCTCAGTCCTGGCTCAAGCTGGCTCCTGGAGCTATCCCCACTGCAGCTCTGCAGAGCGGTCCTGTCAACTATATGATTAACCTGATAACAGCATTTTAACATCCTTAGTCATGACCTGGTGACTAGTGAATAGTAGCAATTTATACGGATTACTGAGTTTTGTGTACTCTTAAAGAGTAAACTCCCAAAGCTTACGGTGCTGAAACAAATAGGTTCAAACAGTTACAATCATAAATAGAATTTTGAAAATTTCCTATTTAATTGTCTTTCCAAGTAGTTATGGACAAGTCATGCACGGCTATGACCGTAATACTGAAGTTAAAAATAGGATTAATGTTGGGTTCCGATCTGTTTCTCTATTTACCAAGATGAAAAACTGAAAATGATCTTTAACTCTTATAAAATGCTTGGTGATCTAGTGATGAAAAACCTCTATGTAAGAGTTAGGAATTATTATTAGGTGCCTAAGTATGGAATCAATATCCCAAAAGTAATATCCATTTTATTTTTGTAAATCTTAAGTGATGTCTGAAACTTGATTCAGCGAAGGCCCAAAATGGAGAGTAACAATCAGCTTGTGGCCAACTCACCAGCACTGTAAATTGTTGGTTAGAAATAAGAACTATAAATAAACTTTAAAATCAGGTGAACAATCTAAACATTAGCTGTGACTTCAATTTCCTAGGTTAATCATGTCATCAGTCCATTGCTGGATGTCTACTTTCCTGAAGAATCTGGTGTTAATGTGATTGCAGAGCCCGGATGTTATTATGTTTCATCTGCATTTACTCTGGCAGTTAACATAATTGCAAAGAAAGCTGTTGAATATGATAAATTTCTTCCCTCTGGAAGTAAGCAACATATTTGTTTTGTATATATGTGAACAAGCCATAAGTCTCCACTGTTTTCAGCATAGCTCAATATCATATGTAGATCATAATTACATGCTTTTTTTTGTATGTCTTGTATTCAGAAAATGGCTCATACTTTAATTTAAGATTCTGCCCAAGTTAATTTTAGGCCTGGCAGAATTAAGTGTTTGAACAATAATACTGATGTTTAGTTTTAAGGTCTTTTTTCCTATTTATATAGTTTAAAATATTGTTTCGTATGTAGTTTAAATTGTCACGTTTGTGGGAAATCATGTTGGGTGGTCAGGCAATACTTATAAAAAGCTTGGACTTTATACCTTAAAACAAATTGTCATTGCCACTACATGTCAATATATATAAAATTAATATAGTTAAATCAAACTAAAATTCTCAAGCAGTGTTTTTCTTATTTTGCCTATATATACATTTATCATTGGTGGAAATATTTTTTTCATCAATTTGTGGGTATGTAGTGAAAGACCTTTATGGATAAAAATCTAACCAGGCTTGGAAGGATTAATCTGCATCTGTGTTCATTTTCTACTTTTTGTGTGTGTTTGGCACTGCTTGTTTCCTCACTAGAAAACAGATGTGACAAATAGTAAACATCTATGCTCTTCAGGCATCCTATCAGCATATAATTAAAACTGTATTGGAGCAGATGGAAGAACATTCAATAGAGCTACTATTGTCCCTCTTCTAATAAAATTGAGTTTTTGGATTTTTTTTTTTTAAAAGAAATGACTAGAATATTAAGAATGCAAAATGTGTCCTCAAGCATAGCCTTGAGTGGTAGGCTTGAATTATATTCTAGTCTTAGAATCACATTCCTTCCCCACATTCTTATCCCAGTGCATGTTTTACATACCTGTGAGAGAAAATAAACTGTTACAGAGAATTACCAATTGAATGTTTTTATTACAAAAATATGTAACTGTTTTTCTTCCAGCGGAGCAAACCAGGAGTGATGTTGAGCCAATCTTTATGTATTACATGAATGATGGTGTTTATGGTTCTTTTGCAAGTAAATTGTCTGAGGAATTGAATACCATCCCAGAGGTTCACAAGGTGAGTCTGTACATTCTATAAGAATGTGATATAAAGGATTATTCTTTTGCAAGGAAATTCTGCAGATCCATTACAGTGGTTCTTGCTTCTATTTGCAGCTTCTTTGGGGCAGTAACCAGACCTGCTAATCAGGCAGATTCAGTTACCATCTCCCTTAAGGCCCAGCTGTAGCCAGTTTAAGCTGGCTAGAGGGATTTATAAGATCACCTGCTCAGAGCAACAAGAAAACAAAACAACCACAAAGAATTAAGTGTTACTTGGTTTTTATTTTGGCTCAGATGGGAGGAGGCTGTGCTCTGCAGCAGGCTTACGAAAACACACTCTTCTCTCCTCCTTGACTTCTTGGCTGCAGAAGTTTCCAATGTAACATGCTTGTCTGGATGTACCTCTGGTAGAACACTTCCCAGGCATTTAGGAGGGTGCAAAAATGTCTGGGCTAACTGGAGGATACTTATGCCATGGATGGCTATGCCAGAACTCCCTGGCCAGCTCAGCTCTGTTGTGGGGTCAGCCATGTGCTGTTTGCCAGCCTAATGGGACCCTGCTTCAGAGGGTAGTCAAATTAGTCTGTACAGGATAAATTAAAAAAAAAACAAGTCTGGTAGCACTTTATAGACTAACAAAACATGTAGATCAGTATTTCCCAAATGGCGCTCTGCGGAACCCTGGGGTTCTGCGAAGTGAATGTAAGGGTTCTGCGAGAACCTGAACGCTCCCGTCCCCCCGCCCATAAAGAGACAGAGAGGAGCCTGGCACGCGCAAAGACGCTGGCTCCTTCTCTTATTCCCCACTGCCCTTTCAGACACCTTCCATCCCCTGCTGCTGCTCTGCTTTTATCACTGGACCTAGCAGCAGCAACAGCTGCTTGTCCAACTTCTGCCCGATCAACCCAAGATACCTCCCCCCAGGGGGACGCAGAAGAGGTATCTTGGGTTGATAGGGCAGAAGCGGGACAAGCAGCTGTTGCTGCTGGTAGGTCCCTTAGTAAAGGCAGTGTGTGTGTGGGAGGAGGGGGGGAGTACTATCAGTGAGTGGAACTCTGGAACTCCTACTTACTGTGAAGGATCGGAACAAATCCCCATACACACTGTGAGGACATGTGGCTCCTGTGTGTGACTTTAAGTTTAAGAATTCAATCTAATATCAAAATTCCCCATGGATTGTTGGTTAAAAGAAGGAACTTTAAAGAGAAAAGTGAGTACTTCAAACTCCAATATTTTTACTGAAACCAGCAAGGAAAATACTGAGGCAGTTCAAGTGAATTATGAAAAATTTCAGCTGACTAATAAACGCAGGTATTGTGAGGACTATTTGTCATTTGGATTCACAAGCAATGGAAATGAAGATGCTCAGTGTGTAGTGTGCAACAAAATAATAGTTGTTTAGTAGCTGCTAAATTGCAAAGACATTTTGAAACAAATCATCTAGAATACAAAGATAAAGACATTACTTTTTTTAAGCAGAAGCTTGAATCACTTGAAAAAAGTAAACTCTTCATGTCAAAAATTGCCAAATCTGATAATGAAAATGCAACAAAGGTGTCTTACAAAGTTAGCTATCGTATGTCGCTTGCCGGAGAAGCACACACTATTGGGGAATCACTCATAAAACCATATGCAAAAGATATTGTAATGTGTATGTTGGATCAGGAGTCTAGTAAAAAAGTTGAGGCTGTGCCACTATCAAACAGTACTGTCACACATCGTATTCACAATCTTGCTGCTGACATTGAGAAGGAGCTTATTTTTCAGCTGCATTTATGTGATGCATATTCATTACAATTAGACGAGTCCACTGACGTTGCAGGTCTTGCAGTTCTTGTATTTGTCAGTTGTGATTTTAATAGTTCTATTGAAGAAGACTTACTTTTATGTGAATTTTTGCAAACCAGTACAACTGGTGAGAATATATTCAATTGTATCAATAACTTTATGAAAACACATCAAATAAGCTGGGAAAAATGTGTTGTGTGCAGTGATAGTGCCAAAGCAATGGTAGGAACAGTGGCTGGCGCTGTAACACGAATAAAAAATGTAGCACCAAACTGCATCAGCAGTTTCCACAGACACGCTCTGGTAGCTAAGAATATTTCTCCCTCTCTTAATGTGTTGGACGAAGCAGTACAGATTATTAATTATATAAAAACTCGACCATTACAATCCAAGACTGTTCAAAATTGTGTGAAGATATGGGTAGTCAGCACACAGCCCTGCTTCTACATACAGAAGTCAGGTGGCTATCATGAGGAAAAGTGCTGGTTAGATTATTTGAGTTGCATCATGAGCTCTCCGCATATCTGATGGATCACAAATTCCAACTGTCTGATCATTTAACAGACTTTTTGTGGTTATCGAGAGTTGCGTATCTTGCAGACATCTTTACAAAACTAAATGAAGTAAATCTGTCACTGCAAGGAAAGAATAAATATTTTTAATGCAAAAGACAAAATTTTGTCATTGTCACGGAAGCTACAGTTTTGGATCTCGTCTGTAGGACTCAATGATTTGGATTGTTTACCAACTCTGAATGATTTCCTTGAAGAAAATGGATACAAACTTGATGAAGATATTCACAGCGACATTGCAGATCAACTCTGTGATTTATAAACGAACATCATTAAGTATTTTCTAAACATCAATGACAAACTTAATGGATTTCGAATCCAGTTATTGTTAACAGAATAGCCAGTCAGTTTTTCTACACAAGATTATGAAAACCTAGTTGAAATCGCTTCAGATGGCCAATTAATACAAAAATTTAAAGAAGTTTCTCTGATTACATTTTGGAGTGACTTATGTCAAAGTCAAGAATATTCATCTTTATCAAGACGCGCAATTCATCAGCTGTTACCCTTTGCCAGCACATACTTGTGCGAAACTGGGTTCTCTAACTATGCAGCAACGAAAACGAAATACAGAAATCGACTGAATGCTGTGCCAGATATGCAAATCCAACTTTCTAGTATTAAACCAAATATAAAAAGCTTGCCAAGAAAAAAAGAAAAACCACTCTTCGCATTGAAAACTATGAATATAATTAATATTATTTGATAGCTTTATTTTTTGTACATATCTAATATTATTTTTGTTGAATATAAATGAATGGTGTTATATTCAATATGTTGAATTTAAATGAATGGTGATCTCATGACCATATTTAGCATCTTATTACTACCAGTCATGGTGTACTGGCAGCTCGCTGTGCCCAGTCTGTGTGTGTTTGGGTGTTTTGTTTTGTTTTTTCTCAACAAACTTAATCCCTGGCTAGAGGGTTCCTTGAAATTTTTCTGAGTTTAAAAGGGATATGTGGCCAAAAAAAAAAAATTGGGAAACACTGATGTAGATGGTATCATGAGCTTTCGTGGGTGCAGCCCACTTCTTCAGATGACCCTGCTTGTTAGCCATGCCCCATACTGAAGGGCTAAGGAACAAGCAGCGTTATGGTCTTCTCCGCTCATTACTTTTCTAATTTACTTTGTCCTCTTTAACAAGGTGGAATCATCCCTTATGGAACCTGCTTTGCTCATCCTAGGATTGTGTTCTCTCAGCCTCTACCCTACCCTCTGTTGCACTGCTAGTACACAACAAGGTCCTGAAAATTGCCAGGGCCTTCCGGCAAACCCCATTGTCTGTCCTTCCCACCTCCAAAAGTGCCGAAAAGTAGTACTGTGTCCTGGTTAACGTGTTCAGGTACCTTTAAACCACCCACCTCAAGGCTCTCTGGTTGTCCTTGAGGCCAACAAGAAGGACAAGTAGGGGCATGCTAGTTTAACTCCCGAAAATAAAGACATTGAAAAACTGGACCTTTTTGGGAGAAAATAAAATATAGCCATCCTGCAATTCTAGGTGGCAGACTATCAAGCCCTTGTGGTCAGGTACAATTTTAACTTATGGAACTCCTTCTTTAATTTCAAGGAGTCCTGATGGATTCTGTCCCAAGAATTGAGCACCATGGTAAAGGAGAGTGCTGAGGCAGCTAGGTGCTCTCTCCACATGATGTGGGACACATTGGAATTAGTGGTTGTGTTGGTGGTGGTAGTCAGAGGGGACAGCTTCTGGTTTCAAGACAGCTGGTCTGGCCCAGGACATACACAGATCTCTATCTAGGACATTGCGTTTGATCAGAAACTGCTGTGTAAGCTTTGTGCTTGAGAGATTCAAATGCTGTCTTGCTGATTAGCAGAGCACACACTGTTAAGCTTTTTGTTTCTACTGGTGGTGCACATTCACACACAAAATGGATGGAAAATATTAGAGGAGTCATTGATGGGAATGTTCTCTCTTTGGAACGGACTGATGTGAGGCTGCATGGCATGGGTTAAAGTACATATCAGCCACCCTTCACTCACTGGGCATGCATAGAAACAATTCTGGATACCCCTCCTGCCAAGCCCTTGGCAGTCTCATCAGGTGTCTTTAAGGAGAAGGGATAGAGACCTTTAGTCAGTTTCCTTTCCTCCTCCTGTTCACACACACACAGCCCTGCCTGCCAAGCATCCCAGGGGCCAGCAGCACTCATTTTGAGGGTGTGATCAAGAGTGAATTCCCCAGATCCATCTTGTTCTGTTCTTGACCATTTTAATCCCTACTGTTTGGCCTGGTCACAGGTCACCACAGACCACTACAATTTTTGGCCACCCCTTCCTTTTCCCCCATCCTTCTTCAATGGTGCAGGTCTTTGGCCCTTTGTCAGTAAGTTTTCTGCCTTTGGGATTTGTGTGTGGTATTCCATTCACCTGATTGCCACACACCTACCTGGAACTAGCAGGACTCTCATTTTGCATGAGGGATCACTTTATCCAGAGGTGGTCAGCATTATTATCGTCCTTAACTCCTGATAATAGGATAAGAAGCAATGGGCTTAAACTGCAACATGACAGGAAGTTTTCCTCAAGTAAAACCTAAATCTAACTGTCAGGCGCTGGTTAAGTACTGGAATAAATTGCCTAGGGCAGTTTTGGGATCTCCATCACTGGAGATGTTTAAGAGCAGGTTAGACAGACATGTCAGGGATGATCTAAATGGCTTTTGGTCCTATGGTGAGGGCAGAGGACTGGACTCTATGACCTCTGAAGGTCCCTTCCAGTTCTAGGATTCTATGACCTTCCAGAGATGGGGGGGTTTCCCAGATAGACTTGTTCATGGCCTGGCAGAACAGAAAATGCCACATGATTTTCTTTTTTCAATCCAGCACCTTCCTGGCACCAAGACCACCTGAGCAGGCAGTTCTCACGACGAGTAGGCCCTTTACCCTTAGGTGACTTCCAGGCTATTTCAAGAGTGGTGATCTCCCCCAGTGGATCTCTTCTACCAAGCAGAATGCAAAGTGCCTAGAATTATGCTCCAGGCAGGACCTGGAGGAGGGTTCTCTCACAGATGCTTTTGTTTTCCCTTGGTCCAGGGGTTTCAAGTATGCATTTCCACCCTTTCCCCTGATCAGCAAGGTCTGACAGAAGATCAAGCAGCATTCACTACAGATGATTCTCATCATACCAGCCTGGACATATTAGCACTGGTTCAGCAAGCTCATGAGTCACCTGGTACAATAACTGACCTCTCCCAGCCAGCCCATGCAGATATTCTGTCGCAGTACTAGGGCCATCTGTTGCACCCAGACCTGCAACCTCTTTACCTCATGATGTGGATACTTTGGTTTTGTTTTGATTTTTTTTTTTTAAAGAAAAAGCTCACCTTTACTGCTAGAAGAAAAGAAGCTTGAGATAAGTCTGTATATCCAATCCAGCACAAGGATTATGGTCTAGGGAGGTTTAAACTCTCTCTCACTTCTCCATTTTTTTGGGGGGGACACTATCTCCTTGGGTATGGAATTTCAAGTTGGAAGCATAATATATTTGGGGTGGAATATTGAGTTGCTCTGCAGAAGGAAATGTTTATATGAATGTATTTTGTCTGTTAAGTCCTTCAAAGGTTAATTCACAGGTTAACACTGCAAAACAGCTTTAGAAGTGTCTTGGACTGGTTAGGTCAGTGGTGGCCAACCTATCATCCGTCAGGGTCACGTGTGTGTGGCCCACAAGAGATGGTTTGCCAGATTCCACTAGTTTACATCAGTGCTGTTTTTTTCCTACCGCTATTACTCAAGTGACATGCATGTGAAGCAAGGTATGTGCTGGTTGCACACATTTGACTAGAGAGTAATGAACTCCCTCCACATCTAATGAAAGTGCTGCTACAGTTCAAATCAGCACATCCCACAAATACTAGGTATCTGTAATTAGCAAAACTACCCTATCTTGGGAGACAGTCTTGGTTACAACAGTCTTGTGATCCACTCAGATGAAGGGCCACTCGTGGCCAAATTGCTAGCCTAGATTGCCCATGGTTGGGCTGGGTCTTTAAGGGTTTGGCTACAACCAATCTGTGCCCCCAAGAAATTGTAAGCAGGCGGAAGACTTATTGTTATGGATCTGTGGACTTCCTCGGGGGGGGGGGGGGGGGGGAAAAGGGAATTTTGAATAAATTAATATAAATATTCCTATTGTGTCCATAACAAATTTTTTTTCGCTTTAAACTAAAGCCTGATGTGTGTGTTTTTTATTAAATGTAGAAATACAAGGAAGATGAGCCTCTGTTTGTCAGCAGCCTTTGGGGTCCATCCTGTGATGAGCTCGATCAAATTGTGGAAAACTGTCTTCTTCCTGAGTTGAGTGTTGGAGACTGGCTAATCTTTGATAATATGGGTTCTGGTACCTTGGGTCAGCAGTCTGCTTTTACTGATTTTCAGAGACCACCAGTTTACTACATGATGTCTTTCACTGACTGGTAAGATGAACTTAATATTTGCAGTAGTGTTTGCTCTTTAGCTATTTTTTTAATGGGAAGAAGTTTAAGCATAATCCTACAGTTGATGCTTGATAATTGCTATAGGAAGACTGAAGATTTCAAAAATCAATGTAGACTATTCTTTATTACAATGCCACTGTACTTTCACTTTTCATACAGGACTACATTAACGTGAATTAAGTTGTCATTACCCACAACTGTTTCCAATTTGGAGACAATTTATACCTTCAAGTCAGCAGTACCGCTGTGGGCACCTGCATGGCCCCACAATATGCCATTTTTATGGCTGACTTTGAACAACATTTCCTCACTTTCATCTCCTGCTCACCAGGCTCACAGGGCCCCCCTTCAAACCACTAGCATTCGGCTCCCTTCTGCTTTTGTCCTGGAAGGTCTCCTTTTTGGTTGTTAACACTGAGGCCTTGTTCTTTGAGATGTTTTGCTTTATGTTCATTCCATTACCCACCGTCAAATCTCTGTCAGAGTTGTTGGCAAGAAGAACCAAGAGGGCACAGCCCAGTGATGTTGGATATACTGCGGTGGGAGCGCAGTGCTCTGGGGGCACCACAACCAAGTACCTAACAGGTACTGCTAAGGCAACTCCGCATATGGGCATGCACACACCCACAATGAAATGGATGCGAGCAACACATCTTAAGAACAGTTACAGAATGGTAACTTTTTTTTTCCTCACCAGCAGTGTCCATGCAGGGCAAATTAGAGCAGAATATGGGGTTGTGAATTGCAGAGCACATCGAACTAGTCTACCACGTGTTGCAGTATAGACAAGTCTTTTATTTAAGACAATGGTAGAATATATACAGTTGTAAATATTGCTTTACTGACCGGCTCTGTGCAGCTATCCAGTTTATTAAAGCATGTGTTGTGATAAGCACAGCCTATATAAATTCACCAGTAAATGCTAAAATGCATTACTGAGTGAAGAAGGTGATCCTAATCTTAATTCTGCCAAATTTTGTTAGACTGAATACTGAACTTAGTACTGGGGTTTCCAATGTTAAGCTGCCATGAGAACTTTATTCTTCCTGAACATACCTTTGTTATACTTTCTGCTGCAGGTATGAGATGCAAGATGCTGGAATTACTTCAGACACATTGATGAAGAACTTCTTCTTTGTGCCTTCTTGCATTCAGCTGAGCCCAGAAGACAGCTTTTCCACTACAGCTTAAACAGGCAGTAACGCTTCATGTAGACTTGCAGTTGCAAGCCTGTAGTTTGTCTGGTCAACATTCCACTGTGGAATTAAAATGGAACAATCTTTAATTCAACTTGCTCTTCAAAACTTGAAAAAAAAAAAGTAATAGTTAATTGGGACCAGGCAAAACTAGCTACAACTACAATTCACTGGGGGTGGGAAGGTAAGATAAGTGTCCAGATTTAAATTTGCTAGTATGTTCAACCCCTGAGCGTTTAAATAAAATATGCAACAAAATGGATGACTTAGTTGAGATGGAAACCCATCACTTGGGTTCTCAGTTAAACAGTTTACATACAAGTACACAGTTTTTATACTAAGGATTCCTGTTAGAAAGTCTTGTAAAGTTATTGTCTTTCACCCAGATATATCAAATGTCAGTGGGAGACTAGTGTGACTTCATTAGAGATGTTCAGTGTATTTAGAGTGTGTAAATTTGTGCTTTGAACTGTAGTTTTAATAAATGTAAAAATGCATCATAGTATTTGTTGTATTTGACCCTTGACGTAACCAGTGTATGACTGCAATAAAACTTTGTGTAGATTTTTTTTTCAGGCTCTCTTTGTGAGAAGGGCTAGATAGTGAAATGGATGTGTAGATGATAGTTCTCAAGAGTCCCCCACACAGGCTACTTCAGGTTTAGGTTGGCAGAGCATTAAAAATAATGAATAATTAGTTCAAACTTAATCTACTTCAATTAATGTAAAATTCAGATAAGTTCCTGGAAAGCTGAAATGCAGTTTGTGGTGTTGCTTAAACTAAATTATATTAACACTTCTAACACCAAATCAAACCTTCAGGGCAACAGTACTGAATAGCAGGACAGATCACTATAACTAGAATGCATGTAATACCATGTAGAAATATGAATTGTACTGGATGTTAAATTGGAAATGTTAGTTCCTTTTTTTTGAACCAGCTTGATAGAAACTTCAGCTAGTTTGTGGTACATCATTAAGTCCTTACAATAGAAGGGCTATATGTCTTCAGAAACCCTGATGCTCTTTTGCACTCTGTGTATTTAACAGTAAAGCACACCAACTCTATATATGCCAACTACATCAACTAATCTTAACTAAAGCTGTTCATGGAATTACTTGTTCTGTATCTAAAGTCTTTATTTTCTCCAGTCCCCCCCCCCCCCTTGCTTTCTCATTTTAGGATTTTGAAATATGGCTATTGTGTTAAATCCTGAATCTCTGAATGAAAAGGATTAATTAGCAAAAATAATTTAAGTTCCTTATCTGGGAATGTGAAATTTCTGCCTCACATGTGCAAATATTATTTAACATTAGTGCCAACTGGCAGCTCAGAAAAGCTAATAATATTTTATACCTTTCAATATGGAAATGTGAGTTTATCATGAAATGATCCTTTCACCTTGGACTTCTAGCACCAAGGGCTTGCCTACACAGAGTTTTATACCTGTAACTACATGCACACTAGGGGATATTACCATCTCTCTCAACTGTTATAACTTAAACCAGTACAGGAATGTTGTAGGCCAGCCATAAGGGAAGCACTAAGGCCCAAATCCTCAGAAGTATGTGGGTGCTTAAATATCTTTGTGGTTCTGGCCTGTCTTATGCTTTGAGTTAAAATGTTCCTGTCTATTGAAGGGATAGATTGAAGATAGTCCTATAAGACTAATGGAATTAGTTTCGTATTGAAAATATAGTCAAACCAAATTTCTCTAGGTTTGAAAGAGTCCATGTACTCTCTCGTGCTCCAATGGCAAGTCTATCTGAAATCTTAAAGCAGATTGCACAGACTTAACTCTAGTTGATGTTTTGTAGTTTATCTGAGATTATGTTGTAGGATTCTGCTATGGAGCCTTAAGGAGAATTGTTTTATATTAAACTTACAGCTCAATGGCAAATAATTCCTTTGTAAATTATATGGTGGTCATTTCAGACATATCTATTGTATATGAAGACAGTTTGCCATAAAAAGTGAAGTTTGAACATGGTATGTATTTCAACTTGATGTTAACAATTGTTACTATCATGTTTACAATATTGTAATCTCAATTCAGAAGTGAAAATATAAACCTAAATGATTTCTATATAGTAATTGAACTGTAATGTAGCTTTGTCATGCTGAATACACATCTACAACTGCCTGCTCAGTGGTTCAAAACTACTCTTGTGGACCTTGGTATGAATAGACAGTGGGACTTAAACTATTTCCTAGATGTTAATATTCAAGCACTGTTTCCAGAATATTGGAATAATCTAGTATATCCCAAAGAGGCTTAGTGTTGCACCATACCTATACTTACAAATTAATACCTCCTCTGAAGTACTCCATTCATATGACAACTTTTGTCTGTTTTTGAATTTCCTGAGCATTCATCACCACCCTCTGATAAGGCATTATAAATTAAGGCAGTGGTCCATTTCTATTTTGTATAGACAAGCTGTTCAAAAACTTCTACAGAAAGATAACTGGTAGGGCCAAATACTCTGCATCTTTTCTAGCCACAAAGCCAGTCCCATAAATATGATTTAGTATATCCTTTGCTGCTACCCAAACAACCTAAATATAAAACTTACCTATATCTAAGGAGTGGTCACCTAGCAAAAATGAGTCCTGTATCAGAGGTGACTAAATTCTATCCCTATCTTCTGACTTAGTCTCCCATGCTATAGGGATCACAAAAGGAAGATTTAATACTCTTAATGGGCTGCACACAAGAGACTAGAACCAGGGTGAGAAAACAGGAAAAGCTAATATAGAATGAAAAACAAACTCTGGGTTTAGCTGGCTCTACTTCCCTTGGAAGAAATAGCTAGAATTCAATAGAAGAGCAACAGCTAGTCTAAAACAATCTTGCAGCTTGGTTTGATATTGACTCCCTGTAATTAGGTACAGCCCCTATAGACATGTTTAGGCACCAACTAGGGATGGGAATGTGTATCTGAATATATAGTTAACCCATGAGCCTCATGATTACATGCAGTCCTACCTTGCTGCTTCTCTATCAGAGCCAGTGGGGGGAGGGGATAAGGGACATGAGAGCCCATGTTTGCACCTGGTCCTGCAGAGCCACCATACTCCTTCCCCCTACACTGCTGCTTCTGATACAGCTGGCTCCCTCCTCCCCCACCCATGTGTAAATGAGCAGTTACATGTTTACACAAAAAATGCATTTTATCATCCCAAGCACCACCTCCTAGAGTCATGTGATGATCATAATCATTCATTTAAAAAAAAATTAAATTATACTACACACAGAAAACAAACTAGGAATCACCATCAAGCCAGTGTGTTTCCAGCAGGATCCCCCAGCGATCAGTTATTGCTGCAATGCACTATCAATGGCCTGGAAGAAAACACAGTCATCACTGAAGAAACTTGCAGATTTACCATTCAATTTTTGAATAGAGATCTGGTAACTAAATACAGAGTGCTCACTTATATTAAAATACATAGTTTGCTTACAGTTTCCCCAAGCGTAAACATACACCTCTAGGAACAAAGCATGTAAGCCATATTTACAGAATGGGGGACTCTATCCTAGGAAGAGGTAACTCAAAGAATTAAGCATTGGGATTGATCACTCCAAGAACATAAATTCATGGTGCAATGCTTTGGCTTAAAGGACTAATGCAATCCTTGGATGTATAAAATTGTGAGTGGAAGTAGAGAGGATATTTTGATTTTGATACTGGTGCAGCCACCACTGAAATACTGTGCCCTGTTCTGGTGCCCACAATTCAAGTGGACTGTAGGGAAAAAATTGACTGGTTTCAGAGAAGAGTCATGAGACTGACTAAAGGATTAGAAAAAATTCCTTATAGTAAGATTGAGCTCTTTGAGTCTAACGAAGATGAAGATGCGACTTGATCACCTCTTTAAGTACATACAAAGGAAAACACTTTTCAATCTAGCAAAAAAACTAAATGAATTCAGACCAGAAATAAAGCATACATTTTAACAGGTGAGCAAATTTACCACCGGTCATGGATTCTCACTCATGGGTCATTTTTTCAATCCAGATTGTGTGTTTTCCTAAAAGATATGCTATAGAAAATAGGAGGGGAAGGGGTTCAATGATCTATTTTTTAGGAGATTCAGGCAGTAGCTGAGTTAGTCTATACAGAAAAAACAACAGGGTCTGGTAGCACTTTATAGACTAACAAGGTGAGATCACAATACACTTTCTTCCTTGAAATCTATGAATCTGTCTGGCCAGAAGGTAAAGTTCCACATCCTACCAGAATCACACACAGATAACCAGTCATGTCTAGGTGATCCTTAGGCTTTGTTATTGCAACTCACGCCTAGGAAAGAAGCCATAAACCCAGAAAAGGGTCTCAAATGGTACCATACACAGCAGCCCATTTGCTTGCCAAATGGTTGGAGATCTCACTGTTTTGCCACCCCAACAAAGAGAATCCAGTTAGCATCTCTATCCTGATATTTAAAGCTCTCCATATGAATTCATCTAGTTTTCTGAGCCATTATCTCTCTCTCTCTCTCCCCAAGACAATGATTTCCCATGACACCTCTTGGTTTCACTAGATCAAATGTGTGACCAATAAATAAGGTGTATCAACACAGGAGACAAAAACCTTTACAAGAAATAGACAGCTTATGTAACTCACTCCTGCGGCAGATAAGAATGACCACAGCTATCATCAGTATTCTCAGAACTAAATGCAAACCTCATTCCTTAGACTTGGGCTTTCCTTCACTAAAGTCTTTGCACCCACACAAGCCCTAACTAAGCTCTCTCCTACACATTAAAAGAGGAAAAAAATCATTACATTTATTTGTAAGCAGCTGAGCAGCACTCAATACTGTAGTGATGGGGACAAGATACTTAAACCAGTCTGATTATTTGTAACAATCCTGCATTGGCAGAGGATAGATAGCTTAGTCCAATAGTTTTCTTTGTGTTCAGTTCTGCACATACCTGTTTTGAAATGGGAGTACGTTAAAAAAAAACATACCTGTTTTGATCTTTCAGAAAAGGATGACAAATCAGTCACCACCACCCCAAACCCAGATATGAGAAAAACAGAGGTTCCAGAGTAATGTTCTTCATTAACACTTTTAAGCTTTGAAAATGAGATGTACCATTTCCTATACAGCTCAAACAATTGGTTATGTCTATTGCCTACTAAGAGCCTATGTGCTGTTTTAATCAAATACTCCTTTAGTGGAATAGACAAACCAGGAGGGGTTGTCCCTTGATGCTACTGCACCACTTTTTATCTACTCACTCCCTTCCTCCCACATTTGCTCTTAATATTCTCTCTTTCTCCACTAGAGGTCACCGCTTGACTTGTATTACTCTATCTGCCAATTTCCTATAGCTTTAATTCTTCGAGTGGTTGCTCATGTCCATTCGAAGTAGGTGTGCGCACCGCATGCACCGCGTCTTCCGGAGCGTTTTCCCTAGCGGTACCCGTAGCGCCGGCAGGACGCCCCCTGGAGTGGCGCCGCCATGGCGGGGCATAAGTACCCCCTGCCGGTGCTGCCCCACTTCAGTTCCTTCTTACTGCCGTGACGGTCGTTGGAGCGTCTCTATCTCTCTCTAGTTAGTTAATGGTTCCCGTTCTTCTACTTAATCTGCAAATAGTTCTATTAGTTAGATAGATAGGTTCTTTGTTCTTTGCCCCCCGCAGGGGGTGAGGAATGCCAGGGCCGCAGGGCTTTAAGGCGTGCGCGGACTGCGGGAAATTTATGCCCAAGGGCGATCCTCACGACAGTTGCCTAAAGTGCCTGCAAGATCTGTAAGTCCTTTAAGCCTCGCACCAGGAGGAAAAGAGTTTCCCATCTGAAACTTCTCCTCATGGAGACAGCGCTGCAGCCGGTGCCGCCGGGCCATCCTACGGTGCATAGTGCACCAGCATCTACGCGTGATGCTCCTCACCGGCACCAAGCGTCCGCGTCGAGATCGCGGCACCGGTCTCACTGCCCACCATCTAAAAAGAGGAAAAAGTCCCGCGGTAAGCCGGAAAAGACTACCTCGGTCGGGTACCACGGTGACAGCTCACCGGTGCACGCATCCGCTACGGTGTGCCACAGTCGACGAGAAGGTCTGGATAGTCCGGGGCGCCTGCCTTCTCAACTCCCATCCACACCGGACACCTTTGAAGCGGTGCAGGACCTCATCAGCCTCACCACCTCCCCTCCGTCGTCGGTGGAGGCGGAAGGGTCGAGGTTGCCTTCGCCAGAGGTCGAGTTGACTATGGCTTCACCGCTGCACGGCCTGGGTCGGCATGCTAGGGCGACTTATGCATTGGGACCACCCCATGTGGGATCAGTACCGATCGCAACCACATCACGGCAGTTGGTGGTGCCGA
>CM057846.1:30992060-31006872 GCA_030068395.1 Apalone spinifera
GAGTTTCAAAAAATTTAACACATATTTGGCTTCCCACAATACACACAGTGAGGAATCCCAGAATGCACAATGCTCAGCAGCAAACCAAAGGACCATTCAATACCTCCAAGAATGCAATGTCCTTACTACACAGCAGCCTCCCCCATGTGCATATTACAGAGTATACTATCCTGTGTGCATGCTATCTGTGTGGCTTGCATATTGCGCACTCACACACACATCTTGTAGTCAAGCACTGTGTGTCTTCAATTCAACAAATACACCAAGCTATACGAACATGTAGCTGCAGCTATGACACATCCCCTCACAAGCAGTCAAAACAATTCAGGGCCCAATTTTTCATTTTGTCACTGGCCTCTTGGGGGCAGTGTCAGAGTGTCAGGAACTGTTCAGAAGGCACAATCATTCCCCAAGCACCTCAGCACACCTGGAAAGCAAGTATATCGGACCGGTTCGTGTGTTATATGCCCCCCTCTTCCTGATCCACAGGAAGAGAAAATCTTACAGCCGCAGCTATACAGGCTGGCTCTTCAGCTCTGCTCAAGCTGTAAAAACTCATGCTGTCAGCTGTGAAGGTCTCAGCTTAGCCCCTAGTATCAGCCAAAATGATATCCCCTTTCTGGGCTCAACTATGCGGCACCTCTTGTTTGTACTCTCAGCTTGTCCTGCTCTCCTGCCATGCAAAGCCAGGGCAAGCACCCTTAGCCCTGGGTCTACACTAAGGAGTTATTTCAAAATAACTCCCCTTAGGTCAAATTAATAAGTGGAGTGTCCACACTACCAAGCCTGTTATTTTGAAGTAACTGGCTGGTTATTTCAAATCTGTGCTCCTGCTTTCCTTGGGGAATAATGCTAATTTGTAAATCATTATTTTGAAATAGCGTTAGTGTGGATGCTCCAGTGCTGCTAATTCAAAATAACTGGCCTTCACTCTGGCCACACCTGGCATCTCCACTGCTCCCCTTCTCCTGCGGAGCTTAAAACTCCAGGCAGCAGGAGAATGACTTCTCACATGTTGGAGCGTAGTCTTGCATGTGGCTCTCACAGCAGCCAGTGATGGACCCCAACGCTCCCTCAGAGCCTCCCATGGCTGTCAGCACTCCTGCTGTTCCCTTGGCTGCCATTGGCCTGGACTAGTGCAGAGATTCTAGACCTCGTCGAGGTCTGGGAGGGAAGAGACCAACCTCCAGGATCTTCACACCAGGAAGAGAAATACCTCTAGAGGCCTGTAGCCAGATCGCCACCAGCTCTGGCCAACAAAGGCCACAACTGGACCTTGGATCAGGTCTGGATGAAGATCAAGGAGTTCCGGCAGGCCTATCACAAGGCCAGGGAACAGAGCAGACGGGGAACAGAGCGGATAATCAGGTGGCACCACACACCTGCCGCTACTGTGACCAACTGGATGCCATCCTGGGAGGGGGGGGCAGTCACTTCCTCCTCCCCACGTCATCTTTGAATCCAGCCAGGATATGCCTGGTGTCAGCCTCCAGGAGGGCAGGGCGTCAGAGGACAAGAAGGAGGAGGCAGCAGCCAGCCAGCCAGGCAACCATGCCCGCCAGCCAGGAGCTGCTCCTCACCCTGGAGCCAGTGCCCCACTCCCCCGATGTCTCCCAGGCTTTGGACGAACCCGGGAAGGTACTTCGGGTGAGTTCTATAACTTTCCCTATATACACACATGGGGGCAGGCGACGGGCTGCAAGGGGCCTCAGGCTCCTCTCTTGGCATATTCGGCCTGGGGCTCATAGCCTGTGCATGTGGGTGCACAAGTAACATCAGACCGGTACACTCAGCCCCATGACGCTCTCACAGGAACCACCCCTAAGGTCCTTCTCACAAGGTTCCTACGCAGGCCTGCCTTACTCTGGCCTCCATGGTGGGACATCTTCCCATGACAAGCCACTGCTAAGGAGGCTGTGTCACAAAGCACAGGGTCATGCCCACTCTCAGTCAGCATTCACTCCCGGTCAAGCGCAGCGATGCAGAGACTGATCCCGTGCCTGGGAACCTGCCTGGGGAAGGAAGAGGAGGGGAAACCAGTAGCACTATCTCCAGAGAGTGGCCTCTGCCACTCACACATCCCTCCGCTACACTCCTCCCCCAGCGGGCAGGGATAGAAATTCTCTCTCTGCAGGATGCCACCAGTGCCGGACCTGGCGCATGCAGAACATAGTAGGAATCCGAGCCACTCTGTTCCACTCCCTGCCCACAGACTCCTGACTTGACCGGTACCTTCCCATGTCTGCTTGTCCCCAGGCCATGGGTGTGGCAATGCCCCCCGGGGCATCCATGCCCCTGCAGGAAAGTGCCTGCTGTCTAGGCAACAGATGGCCTTGCTCGACGCACATCACCATTGTCTGACTGAGACCTTTGGTGTCAGCACAGAGATTAGGAAAAGGCTTCATACACAGTGTCTCCTCAGACGATGCCCTTGTCACTCTTCTTCAGAGCTGTGCCAGGCTTGCAGCTGACCCATCTCCCACACCATCTGCACAACTCCGCAGAATCCACAGCAGGAAAAGAACCTGCGAGGCCTGAATGCAGGAGCAAATGCCCTGCCTGCAGTCCCTCGTCCAAGGGCTCAAGAAGGAGCAGGACACTGACCGGGAGGAGCACTGGGCTGACTAGGAGCAGAGGAAGGCCACCTGCAACCAGCTGGTGTGCCAGCACAAAGCCATGTGCTCCTTCCCTCACCTCAGTAATGGAGCACATGGCCTCATGCATGGAGCAGCCCACCAGCCATCTCCCCACCCCACACCTGGCTCCCCCTCCTAACTCCCCAGAGGCCGCTGGGGCCCCAGAACACGAAGTGATGGGACCTCTTGGGCAGTTGAAGCATCCCAAACAACCAGAGGCAGGTGTCTCTCCCAGCCCGAGCCCTGGATCCCTTCCCTTCTTCCCCCCCCCATTCCAGGTTCTTTCCCCAGTCACTCCCGTTGTACGTCCTCCCCCCCAATAAACAAACAATCCCATTTCAAAAAAAGAAGAAGGTTTTATTATTTGCTCTGCAGGGGAGGTGGGAAGGGAGGGTGGTGGATGAAAGGCACACAGAAGGAATGCAGGGGTCCCTTGTGGAGAGGCACGGGGAAGAGTCTCACAACTGGTCTTGCATGAAAAACTCTCCCTCAAGATCTCCCTGATGAGCACGGCCCTTTGATGTGCTTTCCTGATGACACTGGTGTCTGGCTACTCGAATGCCCCAGCCATTCAGCCTCTGCCTCCACCCTAGAAGTAAAGTCTCCCACTTGTTCTCAGAGATTGTGGTGCACACAACAGGCTGCAATCATGAAGGGGATGTTGCGCTTGCTGAGGTCCAGACAGATGAGGAGACTCCTGAACCTCCCCTTTAAAACGGCTGAATGCACACTCCGCCCCCATGCAGCACCTGCTCAGCCTGACATTGAAGTGCTCTGTGCTGGGGTCCAGACTGCCCGTATAGGGCTTCATGAACCAGAGGACCAAGGGATAGGCTGCATCACCCAGGACCACCATGGACCAGCCACATACCTGACCACACCATCAGTCAGGGAAAAGAGTGCCAGCGTGCATCTTTCCGAAGAGGCAGAAGTTCCACAAGTCACGGGCATCATGTGCCTTCCCTGACTACCTGAGATTGATGTCGGTGAAGCATCCCTTGTGTATCCCTTCCTGTTCATGTAGTCCAAGGCACAGTGGTTGGGGGCCACGATAGGGATGTGAGTGCTGTCCATGGACCCCTTGCAGCTGGGGAAGCCCATGGTGGCAAAGCGGTCGATGATGGGGTCTGCATTGCCCAGAGTAATAACCCTCCATAGCAGCACCTGGTTGTTGGTCTTTGCTATTTGTATGAGTACAACCCCACTGTAGATTTCCCTATGCCGAACTGGTTCCTGACGGAGTGGTAGCTTTCAGACATGGCGAGCTTCCATAGGGCGATGGCGATGTGCTTCTGCATGGGAGTGGTGGGTCTCATGTGAGTGTCCTGTCACCTGAGGGCAGGGGTGAGCCATTCGCAGAGCTTGAGGAAGGTGGCCTTCCACATGCAGAAGTTCTACAGTCACTGCTGGTCATCCCATAGCTGCAGGACGGTGTGGTCCCACCAGTCGGAACTGGTCTCCTGCTGTCAGAAGTGATGTTCCATGGTATCCAGAGATTGAGCAACGTGCGCAGCAGGAGCTCCAGGACCTGAGTGAGCAAGGCCTGCAGTCCAGGCTGGTCCTTATCCTGCCGGAGCAGCATGCGGGCAGTCCGGACGAAATGTGCCATGAGGTGTAGCATGAGGCCCATGAGCCTGGCACTGTTTTGCAGCAGCTCTGGCTGCAGGTTAAGTGCTGCGGCATCCGCAAGGGCAACCAGAAAACACTGCATCTGTCTGGTGTCCCACAAGGGGAGAGGCAGTGTAGGAGTGGCATGTAAGACTTCGCCATAGAGAAGAGCCCCTGAAAGCACGTGCTGCAGCTTGCCTGACCAAGCAGCCACAGGAAGTGTCAGCCCTCCAGGTGCCCTTCTCAGAGTGCTTCTGAGGGCTCTAAGTCTAAGTTAGGCTCCAATCAGTGGAAACACGCTATTTTGCTTTTGTTAAATCGGGAATTATGTCGAATTTAGTTATTTTGAAATAATTTCCTAACGCAGACATGCCCTTACAGGGTTGGGACTTCTGAAAGCCCTTTAGAGAAGTGAACAGTTTTGGGGTTAGCAATTTAAGATGTTAAAATTCCCCTGCAGTCTTTGCAGAATTATTCCAGCTTGCATAACTGCACTCTGACATACTTGGCAAGTAAGATTTAGCATTATCAGCAGAATGCCTGGTGCTCACAAGCCAGTTGCGGAAGAATGCAAACATACAGGCCTGGAAAAGCCCAAATCCTCAGTTACAGCCAAGTAGAGCCCATGGCAGCTCAGAAATGGGGAGAAGAAGTTGGCCTTTCTGCTCCCTTGAGCCAAACTGGCTATGCGCCAGGCCAATTCCCCCAGCACACCTTTGCCCCCACAGGGCCAACACAACAGCCAGGGCTCAAAACGGACACTGGAAACCTCCATTCGTGCCTTCCATGCCAACAGCAGGGAACTAGGAGATGAGACAGCAAGGTCCTACGTCACATTCAATGCCACCTGATGGATCCTCCTGCGCTGGGTGATTCTCCCGTGGGCAGTTATGTCACCTTCAGGAACAGAATTGACTGCAGTGCAACGCAAAGGATCTGGCTCCAGCTGCCTCCTGCCCTAGGATTTAGACTTCTTAAAGCCCTTACCAGAATTTAGCTAGTTAGCATGCCAGTGCACAAACTGGTAGGGGATGACTCCCAATTGTTTGAGCCACTTTCATGAGGCATTTCCATACATTCCGGTGATTTGATTTTCACATATAAACTTCACTCTGCATCTCTTTGCTTTCTAATGACAGAGGTATTTAAAATTAAGGATGTTAAGAGGAGGGTAATTGACTAATCATGTGGTTGATAAATTTGTACAGCTACATAATTAGTCAATAAGGGAAGGCACTCTCCCCTGGCAGGTTCAGGAACTACCCCTGCTGTGGCTCTGCAGTTTAAATGTAGTAGAAGCCAGTGCGGGGGGCTGGGGGAAGGCTCATCCCAGCACCAGCTCTTGTTTCACCCCACCTCTGCTGCCCCCATACACTTTAGTAATAAAAGAGATGTGCTATTGGAAATGGAGTGCCGAGTCCATTCCTGCAAGGTCCTCCAATTACCATTTGGTGGGTTGTACGCTCAACACTCTACTTCATCATGGTGATAGCCTATCTCCTAGAACTGGAAGGGACCTCAAAAGGTCATCGCATCCAGTCCCCTGCCTTCACAGCAGGACCAAGTACCATCCCTGACAGATTTTTGCCCCAAATCCCTAAATGACCTCCTCAAGGATTGGACTCACAACCCTCGGTTTAGCAGGCCAATGCTCAAACCACTGAGCTATCCCTCCCCATAGTGACCGCCTCTTAGGCCAGAATTAAGAAAAGGGACTCACCCCCCACCCTCGAAGTATCCACCTTTGCCTCCATTGTCACAGAGCTGGATGGGTCCACCTCTGTGATTGTTCACTCAGACCAAGACTGGCTAAACCATTATCCTGGGTCCTCCCATCACTGTGTCTGCAGAGAATTAGACCTCATAGTTACAGCTACTCCTTGGCATTGGAAAATTTTCAGAAAAGGCCAATAAAAATTATTAGGGGTATGAAACGGCTGCCATATAAGACTGGGACTTTTCACCTTGGAAAAGAGATGAATGAGGAGGCTAGGACACAGGTCTATAAAACTGGTGTGGAGAAAGTAAAAGTTATTTACTTGTTCCTATAAAAAGAGAACTAGGGGGTCAAATGAAATTAATAGGTAGCAGGTTTAAAACAAACAAAAAGGAAGTATTCACAGAATCCACAGTCAACCTGTGGGATTTCTTGCCAGAGGATGTTGTGAAGTCCAAGTCTATAACATATAGCAGGGTTCAAAAGAGAGCTAGATAAACCCATCAGTGGCTATTAGCCAGGATGAGCAGGAATGGTGTCCCCCCAGCCTCTGTTTGTCAGAAGCTGGGAATGGATCACTTGAACCTGGATCTATTCATTCCCTCTGGGGCACCTGGTATTGGCCACTGTCAGAAGACAGGATATTGGTCTAGACAGACCTTTGGTCTGATCCAGTATGGCCATTATGTTCATCCTTCAAACAATCCCTTTGAGACTACTGATATGCACACCACATAAAACTGCAATAAACAATGCCTTCCCAATGCTGCAACAACAAAACTAGCTGTGCAACGTGATAGTGTCCCAGGATGGATAATAAGTGCTAGAATAGTAAACAGGGCTCCCAGGCCCTTTCACCTACATAAAACAGTCTGCATAGTTCTGCCTTGTGTTGTATTTGGCAGTGCTAAGTGGTGTTCTCATTTAGGCAAGAAGCCTGACATGTATTTGTACAGCAGAAGGGGAAGAACATTTTCTGGATGCTTATTCTAAGTTTTTATAATGTATGTGGGGGTGGTCCCAAGAGATTAGAGATACAAGGTGGGGGAGGGAATATCTTTTATTAGACCAACTTCTTATTGGAGAGACCAGATTTCGAGCTCACTGACAGAAATTGATCCAACAAAGATGAACAGTTAAATTTGAACCTCCACCCCGTTTTAAAGCATTTTCATTCACTTTTTGTGGCAGCGCATAAGTAGTATTTAGAAGGGATATTAATGAAGAGGAGGAAGGGGAGGGGGAGGTGTTTCCTGGTGGACTAACCTAGTCAGAGCATTGTGGCTGAAATTTTCAAAACTGCTTAATTTATCTAGACACTCAGTTAAAGTAGATGGGAACTGAACCTCCAAATCTGCTAGGCAGCTTTGAGAACTCTGCCTTTCTTGTGCAGGGGTGATACAGAGAAGGACACAGAGATAGCTGTAGGAGAAATGGACAAACTTTTGACTGTGTCACACCAAAAAAAGATACTTACCAAAATGAATTCTGAATATAGGTTTTCAGATGACTTCTGAGTGGTCACTCCCTGCCGCAGCCATGAGGCTGTGGCAGGGAGCCAGAGCTCCCTCCAGTCCTAAGGTTGCAGACAGAGTCTTGACACTGGGCTTCCCCTGGCCTGCCCACCTGGCACTGTGTCTTGGGAACAGGGTCAGGGTCAGGGCTTCCCCCCAACCCCCACCCCCACAACTCTGGGGCTGTAGCAGAGAATGAGAGCTCTTCGAATCCCAGGGCCACAGCTGGGACATGGTGCTGTGACTTTCCCTGCCTGCCCCATGGCTTCTGGGTTTCCTCCACACTGCAGCTGATTTCTGCTGGGACACCCATTTTTCTGGGGCCCTGCAACTGACTGGGATGCCTGGGCACTGACCCCTATAGGCCCAAAGGTTAATCTGCCACTGGGTAAACCACACACAGCTCAGTTCACACTGTAATAATCCCAGCAAACTCACTCACACCAACTTCTGGAACTTCAGAGATTCTTTCACCAGCATGTACTGGTCTAAAGAAGAGAGAAAGCATCATGTTTGGATGGAAAGCATTCGCTGATGTTTTCTGCTCCAGAGCACTAAACGTCACTGTGCATGAAGTGCCTTCTCTCGTCACAAAACTGACCTGAATCCGAGTCTGACCTCAGCTCGCTCAGGCAATGGAGCTCAAAGGTCTGAATTTCAAAGGGCTCCAGCCCATCCTCCTTTTGTGCACAAACATGTGCACTTTTCTAGCATTAGTAGCTGCAAACACTCAGACTGAACATGCACAAAATCCATTTATCGCCTATCTAGAAACCACCCACAGCATACAAGCACAAATTGACAGCACTTTCTGAAAGAAAACCAGTTCACAAAGGGTGTCTAAAAGCAAAGAGCTTGTGTCACAAATGTGTGACCACACGTTAGAGGCTTGGGGAGGAAAAAGGGGGGGGGGGAAACCACACACCCCCTCCCCCAGACAAGCAGGATAAATGCCATAGATGCAGCACAGGCACCTCCCTTTGGAAGCACACTGGCCCATTGCCTTTGGAGTGCTGGAAGCAATGCTCCCTAGAAGTGGAACATACAAACAGCCACAAGCAACTCTTCCCCCAAGTTTCCCACATTTCACTTAGCTTCTTCCCTCAAAACCCATTTGCCCACAGCTCGTCCTCTATGCATACCACAAACACCATCAGCAATCCTTCCTTGTCCTTAGGTTGAAGTGAGGTGAAATGGGTTTGTACAAGCGAGTTGTCCTCATTGCTATAGAAACAGAGGTTAAAATTTAGATAGCACCATTCCACTGACAAAGCCATGTGAAAGATAAAAAGAGAAAGTTACTCACTCTGTGCAATAGCAATGGTTCTTCAAGATGTGTCACTCTATAGGTGCACCACTTCAAGTGCTGAGGTGTCCTGGCGATCGGAGACTTTTCCTAGCAGTGCTCCACTGTGCATGCATAGTAGTGTTCTTTCCTGTCGTTAGTATCTGTTGACTGTGCATGTGACACCTCCATTCCTTCTCTACCTTGGATATAGTCCCGAACACTAGGGAGGGTAGATGAGTACCCACAGGGACACACATCTTGAAGAACCATTGTAACTGGACAGGGTGAGTAACTTTCTCTTTAAGTGCTAGCCCCGTGGGTGCTCCACTTCAAGTTTTGGAAGAGCAGAGTCCATCTTGGAGGCGAGCTTTGGAGCAGTGTTCTGAAGATAGTGGAGAGGACTGCCTGTCCCATTGATGTAGTTGGGATTGGGCCAGATATTAAAGCATAATGTCTGGCAAATGTGGTTCCAGTGATCAGGTAGCTGCTCTGCAAATATCCATGAGTGGAACATTATTGAGGAAAGCAGCGGTTGATACCACGGTCCTGGTGCACTGAACTGTAATAACAGGTGGTAGTTGCCGGTTATAGTTGGTGTAGCAGGTATGGAAGCAAGACGAGATCCATTTTGACAACTGTTGAGAAGCAATGGATTAGCCTTTGGATTGTTCTGCAAAGGAGATGAAGTCTTGTGGACTTCCTCTAGGGCTTGGTCCTGTTGCAGTAGCAAGCAACTGCTCATCCTATGTCGAGAATGCACTACAAATGTTGTTGCACATTCTCATGTGGTTTCAGAAAGAGGGCAGGTAAGTAGATTGGCTCATTAACATGGAAGGAAGGGATAACTTTCAGGAGAAATTTGGGGTGGGGTCTTAATGTCACCTTGCCCTTGCTGAAAATTGTGTAAGGAGAGTCTACCATCAGAGCTGCTATCTTGCCAACCCATCTGTTTGATGCGATTGCTATGAGGAAAGCTACCTTCATAGACAAATGTAGCAGTGAGCATGTGGCAAGTGGCTTAATGGGAGGTCTGGTGATGCTTTTAAGGATGTGGTTTAGCTCCCACTAGGGAGTGGGTGGTATTTTGGAGAAATGCTTGGCTATTGGGTGCAAGAAGAGAGACCCAGTCAAGTAGTTTGTGAAATGCTGCAATTACAGCCATGTGGATCTTTATTGAGCTAAGAGAGAGAGACCTGACTCCTGTAGCTTGAGGAGATACCCCTACTAATGATATTGGGCTATGGTGAAGGGTAAGATGCTGTGGTTTTGTTGGAACCATGTGAAGAATCTCTTCCACTTATACATATAAGTCTTTCTAGTGGATGCCCAGCGACTGTTTATTACAGGGTTTCCCAACCTATGGGTCATGACCCAAATATGGGTCGCTGTTACATTTCAAAAGGGTGGCCAAGGGTCTTCCCAGGTGGTTCTGCCCCTCTCCTCCACCCCCCACTTTTGAATTACCTGGGGTCACCAAGTCTTCCTGAATTGTCAAAATAGGTCCCCATCTGGAAAAATTTGGGAACCGCTGGTTTATTAGAATCTCTTTTACTTTGTCTGAGCAGGTGACTTCAGCATCATGGAGCCATGAAGGAGCCAAACCTGGAGGTAGAGCGCTGTCAGGTCCAGATGGAGAGTACAGCCAGGAGGTCGGGATAGGAGATTGGGACATTGTGGAAACATGTAGGGAGTGCAGACCACCAGCCGTTGCAGGTTCAGGAACCAGGTCTGACTGGACCATGATGGCACTATCAGCAGGACTCATGCTTGGTCCTGCTAGATTTTCAGGATCACTCGAGCGATGAGGGGTAGTGGTGGGAACATGTAAAGCAGTGGTACTTCCCAGCTCAAGAGAGGATCCCTGCCCAAAGCCTACCCTGGAGCAAAACAGGTGGCATTTGCAATTGAGCTAGGTTGCAAAAAGGCTGACATAAGGATGACCCCACTTATGGAACATCTCGTGGAGGGCAACCCACTCGTGTTGGTCTGAAAATACAAGACTGAGATGGTCTCCCGTAATGTTGAGGGCTCCAGGCAGATAGGTTGCTGTAGGGGTAATGTGGTGTTGTATGCACCAGTTCCAGAGTTTGATTGCCTCAATACACATAGTTGGATTACGCTCCCTGCAGCGATTGATGGAATACATGCATGATGTATTGTCCGTGAGGACACAGATGACCTTGCATCTGATATGCGGAGGAAGTGCTGGCATGCATAAACTTACTGCCCTTAACTCTAGAAGTTTGATGTGGATTTGGTTTCTTGAGAGGACCATTTGCTCTGTATTGTGAGAATGTAAGTGTGCTCCCCAGCCCATAAGGGAAGGGTCTGTGGTTATGGTAACTGTCGGGGAAGGCTGTTGGAAGGGATCTTCTAGCATGTTGTGTAATTGTGTCCCCCATTGTAGGGAAGAAAGGATGGGATAAGGAGAAAGAGAGGACGGGGTAAGGAATGCAAACGGTCCTGTGTAAAAGATCTCCGGAAGGGACAAACAGTGGCCAGCCACACATGGGAGGCATCTCACATGGAGTCTGATCAGTCGCACAACGTACGTTGTGGCCACCACATGACCGAGTATTTGGAGGCAGCAGCATACTGTTTTATATGACAAAGCCCATACCACGTTTATGAGAGTGGTGAGTGACTCATGCCTGTGCTTGAGATGTGTTGCTCTGGCTATGATAGAATCTAGTTGAGCCCCTATAAACTTGAGGGTCTATATGGGCTTCAGTGTGGATTTTTGGTTAATTGAGGTGAAAGCCAAGACTGAACAACAGGGTAATGGTGGTATCAACCATATTTTGTGCATCCTGGTAAGACATGCCTTTGATAATATTTCCATATCTAGATGATTGTTTTATCAGCCCTACATGGTGGGGGTGTGCTGGAAAGGACTCTTGGAAAGGACTCTTGGCACAGTCAATAAGCTGAATGGGAGAACACTGTATTGGTAGTGGTTGGTGCTTATTGTGAAACGTAGGAATTGTCTGTGTGCTGGAGGGTGAGTTATGTGGAACTAGGCGTCTTGAAGGTCGAGGGCTGAGAACCAATTTCTGCTGTCCAATGCCGGTATGCTGGTTGCTAAAGTGACCATTTTGAACCTTTGATTTCTTACATATTTATTAAGTTGTCTGAGATCTAGTATGGGTCTCCATCCTCCTGACTTCTTCTGCATGAGGAAGTATTTTGAATAGAACCCTCGTCCTTGGTAAGGCAAGGGGACTGGTTCTACGGTTCCAATTTGTAGCAGATGCTGAATTTCAAGTTGTACGTTCTCGATGGGAGGAGTCCCAAAACAGGGATGGAATAGCCCAGATGAACAATCTCTATGACCCACCATTCAGATGTTCTCAGTCTAGTGATGGTAAAAGGAGCTTAAAACACAACCAGTGGGTGAATTGAAGGTTGTGTGGTGTAATCACAGATGTTGCTCAAACCCCCCGACCAAAATTTCAAAGTTGTTGTTTAGAGATGGATGGTTGGTTTGTGGCCAATTGATGTTGCCATTGTAGTCTCTGTTTTTGCTGTCTCTGTAGTCATAGGTTCTGAGAGTCTGTCTGAAAGGTTCCTGTGGTCCTGGATATGAGTTGTACCTCTTGTACTTGTTGGGCGCTAAGATCCTGAGTGTCATGTAAGATCTCATTGGTCTTACTGGCAAAAAAGGTGGGACCTATCAAAGGGGAGGTCCTCCATCTTCAGTTGAAGTTCCCTTGGTATATCCAAGGCTTGGAGCTATGAAACTCTGAGCATAACTCTGTGGAAGTGCTACAAGATGCAAAGTCTGCCACATCCAGGGCCACTTGGAGCACCGTGTGGGCAATTGTATGGCCCTCTTGAATTATCACCTGGACATTTCCGGTCTGTGAGGAACTCCATGAGGTCCTACAATTTAGAATAATTTGTGTGGTCGTTGTCTATCAGGAACGCTGAATAGTTAGCTATATGAAGTTGTAGAGTTGAAGACAAATAGAGCTTTCAGTCAAATCTGTTGAGGAGTTTATGGTATGGGCATTTAGCCCTGTGATGTACCGCATCTACCACCAAGGAACTGGGAGGTGGTCATGAAAACAAAAGAATCCATATCCTTAGACAGAACAAAATATTTTCTGTTTGCGCTTTGGTTCATGAGGGTAGTAGATACCGGTGTTTGCTAGATGGTGTCAACAGGATCTAGTATGGCCTCCTCCATTGGGAGGTATATCTTAGATGCGATAGATGGCTGTAGAATTTGGAGAAGTCTAGGTTGCTTCTCTTAGACCTCAAGGAGGTCCATTTCCTGGGCATTGGCCACCTATTTGAACAACGTCTGTAACTGTTTCCAGTTGTCTGTGGGAGTTGGAGTAGTAGGAATAATAGCCTCATCTGGGGATGAAGAGGAGTTGTGATGGGGTGATCTTTGGTCCTCCTTGGTCATTCCCGCCTCTTCATCAGATTGTGGCTGCTCTGGGGAGTTCAGAATTGTGTCCTGGCTCTGCGGTATAATGGCAGAGGGTGTGGTATAATGGGTTCTATATGATGACCATATCTCCCATGGAGGCCATTGACTGGGGTATGTTCGTGGTGGGTATCGCCAGTGAGGCCCATACCAGCATGGTGAAGGAGGCACATGGGTGCACCTTGTAGAATGCCATTCCCAAGGAGGATGTCTGATTTGGGGAGGAGTGCTGGGAAGAAAAGTCTACTGTGCAGCCCTGTATCTGGTTCACTGAGTGATATAGATGGATCTGGGAAAACAGACTGGCAAATGCAGCACAGAGTGTATTTTGGCCTTTGCTTGTTGTGAAGCTTGAGTCGGTGCCGAGGCAGGTCTTGGGGAGAGGGGGAAGTTGGGTTCCCCCCCCCCCCCGTACTGCCCTGATCGGTGCTGATGGTAGGGCTGTTGGTGCAGAGGATGATGGCAGCGTCGGTGCCCTTGGAGTGGGAATGTCAGTACGGGGTGGCTTCGGTGCAGTTTTGTTGCAGTTTTCAGTGCTGTGTCAGGCAGTGGTGCTGTCGGTGCCAGTGTTGAGCACTTCTGCCTCCGTTCAGAGTGAGCACGCTTTTGTGACATGCTGCTCTTGCTGACTCTAGCAGAGCGTGGCACTGGAGGCAGGGACCTGTCTGGAGATGTCCTGGCCTTTGTGCTGTTCTGTCCAAAGATGAAGGGGGATGTTTCTTGGCAAGGAGCTCTCTGGGCAGCGCTGAGGGCTGCCTAGCTACAGCCCTACCCCTTCTGCCCAAGACCATGCCCCTTCTGGGGTGCAGAGCAGGTTCTCCTCCCCCCGCCCATCCCCCAACATACACTCCTTGCCCAGGAACCAGCCATGCTGTGGGCCCTGCTGATGGTTACTGGCTGGTTTTCCTCCAGTAGCTTTTGCAGTTTCTCATTTTTTAATTTTATACAGTATTTAAAAAAAAATAATAATAAAAAAAACATACCACACACACACACACACACACACACACCCCTTTTTCCTGCGGGATGACAGAGTGAGGTCATCATGTCACTCTGCATCCCCAGAAGGCCTGATGATGTGATCTATGAAATGGAGCAGGAGGGATGGTGGCTCCATCCCTGCATACCCCCTGGACCTCCTGCCTCTGGGCCCTGCCCAGTCTATGCGCCTACCATGCGGCTTGGCTGTGTGTGGCCCAGCCCAGCTACAGCACTTTAGGGCTATGCTGCAGGTTTCCTCACCGAGCAAGCAGCTCCAGCATGTGCAGTGACCCAGGCCAGCGTGCTCTCCCGGGAGCTCCATCTCTGCGCACCCCGTGGAGTAGTGTCCATCTGCCTCTGGGCTTCGCCCCCAGCCTGCCTGGCCTATGTGCCTGCCATGTGGTTTGGCTCTATGTGGGCTGGGCTCAGGCACGCTCTCCCAGGCTGGCTGAGAGCTGGGCAGGTCTTGCACCCTGGCCGCTTCCCAAGCTCTCTGGAGCAGCCACTGTGTGCTCCGGGCTCCCCACAGAGCAAGGCTGCCCCAACAGGCCTGTGTGGAAAGGCTGGGCTGGGTGCAGGCTCTGGCTCGGGCTGTGCTGCCCAGCCAATGGTGCTCTGGGGGGGGGGGGGGGG
>CM057846.1:31024960-31039728 GCA_030068395.1 Apalone spinifera
GGGCGGGAAGGGGGGCTGCGAGGGGGGGATACCGCGGGGGATTCCCTCGGTGCGAGCTGAGGAAGGCGGTGGGCGAGGGGAGCGGAACGGGGCAGGGTGAGGCTGGAGGAAGGCGGTGGGCGAGGCTGCGGGGGCGGGAGCCCAGCAGGGGGTGGGCGAGGCGGCGGCGCGCAGTTTCGGCGGACGAGGCAGAGCAGCGTGGCCAGCTCCCGCCTTGCAAAAGCCCCGCCCGGGCACGATGGCCGGGGTCAGGCTCCGGGCAGGGCTTGCTGCGTGTTGGTGACTGGCTCTTCTGCAGCCGGGGGGCAAGGAGCGCCCTATCTCCATTTATTGAGAGCCCCCACCCTGAGCAGCCGTGCCCCACCCTCGGGCTCACGCTGGTGCCCCTGGCGGGAAAGCGGTGGGTGTGGTGGTGCTGAACCTCTCCTCCGGCCCCAGCCCTGTAAGAGGAGGGGTTGGCTCCGCCTGGGAGCTGCGGGGGTGGCCTGAGGTCGCGCCCCTCCCCCGCCCTGCTGCATATGTGTGTCTGTGGCCGGGAAGCAGCATGCGGCTGGCTGTCAGCCTTGCCCACTGCTGCAGCAAGCGGGCTCCCTTCCTGCCTGGCGGCGGGCCCCGGCTGACCCCCCGCCCACCTGGGAGGGAGGAGGGAGACCGCACGCAGCACAAGTAGGGGAAAGGTCGCTGAGTGGCAGTCCCCAGTTCACCACGTTTGGCGGGCGCCTGGGACCAGACGCTGATCACGCTTTGTTCACATGCTCCGCCCAAACCTCGCCTCGGCCCTCCTCCAGCCAATCGGCTTCTGAGGTGCCTGACCTTGGGGACCAATGGGCGAGAAGCGGGGGTGGCACTGCGCGGTTTGAGCTCACGTAGGGAGAGAGTGAGTCACACAGAGGTTCAGTGAGGTGAGCGTGGCTCAGACCCAGCATCCGGCTGCCAGCGAGGATCTCCCTGCTCCTCTGCTGCCTCCCCTCTGAGCCACAGGCAGTTTTTCTCCTCTTCATTTGCTCAGTGATCATGTCTCGCTATAGGCTAATTCTTTGTAGAACCCAGCGAGGATATCTTTTCCCTAGCTGTGCTAGAGCCCATTTTTGTTACTGAGGTTTTTTAATAGGACTTCCTCCCTCTTCTGAATATTATTGTTCCATATTTTCTTGGACTTAAAACACTCAATCTGCAAACCTTAGGCCTTTAAAAAGACATCTATAAAACCTTACCTGTCCTGCTCCGTAAAGCTTAATCAAACAGCTCCTCGACTTTGGGCCTTGGAAAAAACACTTTAAGCACAGCTTTCTGAGAGGTAAATTGTTCAACTCAGGCACACAAATATCCATCTGTGTATCAGCACTCTAAAAATCAATAGTATCAGCAATGGGTTTCCTCATGGAGAGCCCAAAACACTCCTCACCCACCCTCCACCTACACAAAATAGTGTTTACCTAACTATAATATTCAGATGATATGAGTGTGTATATGTACCACACAAAGTAAAATAACAAGAACACCTTCCATATTATCTGGCAAACTTTCTTTATCAGATATTAAGTCAATCAGATTTTGTGCCTCAACCTCAATATGGTCCCTTTTCAGTTTATGCAAACAAAAAAAATTAGATTTTACCCTAATTAAAACCCTTGCAGGATGGAATAAAGGAACAGCAAATATCAGAGGGGTACCTGAGTTAGTCTGTATCTGCAAAAACAAAGAGGAGTAAATAACATTTATTTTGAGCACAAGCTTTCATAGTCAAAGACCCACTTTGTCAGATTCATCAGAGTAGAAATTAGGGTCAGGCATAAATATACTAGCACATGAAAAGAAAGGAGTTACCTTGTCAAGTGGATGGCCAGTATTAACTAGGCTAATTCAGTCAGGATGGATGTGGCCCACTCCCAACAGTTTAAGAGGTGTGAATACCAAGAGAGAGAAAATTGCTTTTGTAGTGAGCCATTTTTCCTTCCTTGGTACTCACACCTCCTAAGCTAGACCAGGGATACTCAACTTTGGAAGCCCCAGGGGGCCACAATCATACTCACAGCACATGCTGAGGGCCGCAACTTAAGTGTGGTTACATATACATGCAAATATATGTGCAAATATCTTTCACACAGTAGCCCAGCACCTCCTCCCTGGGGGCTAGAAATGCTGATGTCCGTTCTAAGGATCTTCAGGGGGTAGCCAAGTTAATCTGTACAGGATAAACTTAAAAAAAATAGTTGGGTAGCACTTTATAAACTAACAAAACATGTAAATGGTATCTTGAGCTTTTGTGAGCACAGCCTACTTCTTATCGGGTAATTGACTAATTGAATAGTCAGTGCATTTTTGCATTGACTACTTGATTAGTTGATAGGGAGCCTCCGCCTTTGGAGTATAGCAGCAGCCCTAGGGCTATTGCTACACTTCAAAGGTGAAAGTGCCAAAACCCAGGGTCAGCAAGCAGGGGAGAAGGGAACACATGACTCCCCTGCTGACTCAGAGCTCCATGTGATGCTGCCGCTTTGAAATGCCGTGAGGAGTCCCATGCTGGGCTCCTCGTGGCATTTCAAAGCAGCAGCGCTGTGCAGAGCCCGGGATCAGTTGGAGTCCCCAGCTGATTCTGGACTCCACATGGTGCTGTCGCTCTGAAATGCTGTGAGGAGCCTGACACTGGGCTTCCCATGGCATTCAAAGCGGCAGTGCTGCATGGAACAGCTGACCCTGGCTCTGTGCGGCGCTGCTGCTTTGAAGAAACCCCCTCTTCTTCCCTCCCTTGCTGCTTCTGATAAAGGCAGCAAGGGAGGGAAGCGACTAGTCAACTATCCTGTCGACTCATCCTTCACATCCCTAGTCTGTTCCAGCCAGCCCATCCTCTTGCGTCTTTCAATGCTCACCTTGCCTGGGAGACACCTCACCATTGTGGAGAGTGTTCCTAGTGGAGGCCATGTTCAAAGGATCCCACCTGCAGGCCGGGGGTTGAGCCCCCCGTAAACCCAAACCGCACTGCGGGCTGCAAACAAATGAGCTGCGGGACCGTGTGGTCCATAGACCGCCTGTTGAGTAGCCCTGAACTAGGCAATTGTACAGACACAATATTCATCAGATTTCCTCTTTCATATTAACCTTTTTAATGAGGGGTCTTTAATATGGGAGGAAATGTAGAGCATCTTTTAAAATATTAAATCAATTCCATAAAGTATATGGTTTTACAGATTGCATTTAATTGTTATCATTGAAACTAGGAACTGTTAATTAACAGGAAGCTGAAAAATACTCATTTTTTTTCCTTTTAGGAGGAAAGAATAGAGATGATTACGGAGAAGCAAAATAATAATAAACGTTCCTGGAACAATACCACTGAAAAGAGTGATTTTGAAGCCGTAGAAGCCCTTATGTCTATGAGCTGCAACTGGAAATCAGACTTCAAAAAATATTCTGAACTGAGACCTATAACACCAGCATCTGATATGTCAGAAGAAACTGATGATAACCTGCTACCTGGTGCAGCTGACTTTCATGCAATACCAGCATTTGTAAGCTTTATTCTATTATTGTGCATGCCATAAAGTTTTTAAAAATCTCACTAACTAAGAAATAATCATGATGAATAGATGTGTCATTACTTGCATCTCTTTTTCCCCTTTTAGTGCTTGACTCCACCCTACAGCCCTTCCGATTTTGAGATGTCTCAAGTAATTCATCCGTCAGCAGTAGCGTCATCTGCTGTACAATGCAGATCATTCTCTGATATTCCAAAGCCTGTTCCTTCAGCAGCTTTTAAAGAGTCTGGAAAGTCTCCAGCACCAAGACCAATGAAAGCTCAAGCAACAAGTGTCATTCGCCATACAGCTGATGCTCAGCTTTGTAATCACAAAACTTGTCCAGTGAGAGCAGCTAGTGTGTCAAAGTATCAGGACACTACTTCAAGGGAAATAAATGCACAGAGTGGAATTGTAAAACAAAATCCACCTTGTGCAATTGTGTCACCAAACAGAGCAACTTCCATAAGTGACATAGGGCCAGTTTTAGAAGAAAAAACAATACTAGCTGTCAGTCCATTGTCCCCGATCCAGACTTCATCCAGTAAACCTGAGCCCGTTCCTGGATCTGTACAACAATCATCAATGATAGTATCTTCACCTTCTGTACAAGCACCTTCTGTACAAGCGAGTGGTGTTTCACCTGTGCCAGTAATTTGCCAGATGGTTCCTCTGCCTACTAACAACTCTGTTATAACAGCAGTAGTGCCCAACTCTTCTTCTAGCCAACAATCAACTCTTTGCCAGCCTATGGTGTTCATGGGAACTCAAGTTCCTAAAGGAGCTGTTATGTTTGTTGTGCCCCAGCCAGTTGTGCAGAACACAAAGGTTCCCACCATTAGTCCAAATGGCACTAGACTCTCTCCTATTGCTCCTGCTCCAGGTTTTACACCTTCTGTAGCCAAAATCACTCCATCAATTGACTCATCAAGAATAAGAAGTCATATTTGCAACTATCCAGGATGTGGAAAGACTTATTTCAAGAGCTCCCATTTGAAGGCCCATGTGAGAACACATACAGGTAGGTCATTAATCAGTGAATAGTAGGAATGCCAGAGAAAGACTTTCATGTATATTTATGCTAATGTTGATCAGTGTTCTAGTGTGTTCTGATATTGTTCATGTTTTGCTGCTTTCCAGAGGTGAAAGACTAGTTAACTAATCCTTTCTACAGCTGGCTTTGGGAATGGTGACATGTCTAGTTACCCCAATCAAAGCAATTTTAACATTGTACAGCTATACTTTTTTTCTTTTTTTGTCTTCACTGAACACTGTCTGGTATCGTGGAAAACATTGTGGGGCAGTCTCAGAGTTCCATTGCTTGCTTTTGCCAGTACGGCTATTACATGGCATAATCTTTGGTAGGATGCTTCAAAAAGGACAGATGACTGGCCTTCTTGCCTTCAGTGTTAACACCCCAAATAATTGTTCATTCATTCAGGCGTCTGGCAGTTCTTAAAAAAAAAATCTAGTAGTAAATCTTATCACACTAGGAAAGGATAAAGAGCTACGTATGTTTACACTGTACATTTCAGTCTTGTCATGCAACATCCTTCCTGCTTATAGTATACATTGCATTTTCAGCAGCGGGTGCTAATCATGCAAAGCTGTCATGGTTTTAAGCACAAGCTGAACTCTGTTTTCCAGTGATGAAAGGCTAGTGCACTGATCCTGTTTACAGCTGGCTACCTAGTGATGGTGATCCTTGGAGTTAGCACAGTCAAAACCATCTTAATATTGTACATCTCTGGTTTTGTTTGCTTTGTCTTGGCTGACATAGTAGAAATTGGTTCTAAAAAGTTGGACAAATATTACCAGTCAAAAGCAAAATTGTTGCTAAATAAATGTTCATTTCTCTATTTTGTTTTAGGAGAAAAGCCCTTTAGCTGTAGTTGGAAAGGCTGTGACAGGAGATTTGCACGGTCTGATGAACTGTCACGGCATCGCAGGACACATACTGGTGAGAAGAAATTTGCTTGCCCAATGTGTGATCGGCGGTTCATGAGGAGTGACCATTTAACAAAACATGCACGGCGGCATTTGTCAGCTAAGAAGCTACCAAACTGGCAAATGGAAGTAAGCAAGCTAAATGACATTGGTGTGCCACCTGCATCCATACCTACACAGTGAAAGAACTCCTGAATTTACGAGAACTAACTTGTTATTATGGTATACCACCAGGGATGTATAAAAGCTTCTACTTCAGGTCTGTAGTTCTTCAGTGCCATCTGTTGATGGCATTACAGCAGAGAGGCAAAGGTAGTCTGTGCTTGGTCACAGGAATGCTACTGAGAGAACCAGTGACTAACAATGGAATGTCAGGTTTCTTTTCAACGTGGTGAAAAGAAAAGAGGTTGGAGAGCAGAGCAGCACAGGTAGTGAAGGGTTTTGAATTTATGCAGATTGTCATTTATGCAGATTATAAATCATGCAGAGCTGCTGGCTGATGTTAATTCTTGAAACCATCTGAAATTACAGTTTTGAAAGATGTAATGAGTTTTCAGTAGAGCACAAACTAGAGACAAATATCAGTGTATGGTACAGATGTATAGATCAGAAATGCATCTGAACTAGATAGTAGTATAAAAATGGTTATCCTATTGCTGTCACCTTTCCTTGATAGGATTTTTTTTTCTGTTCACACTCTTGAGAGATGGGCATTGAGGCTCAACAACTATTGATACATTAAATACTCTATCAAGTATGTCACTCATGCCAGTTTTACATTACTGTCCAAATACGGAATAGATTGCGTGCTGACGTGGCCAAAGAGAGCCAAAAGTACCTGAATCCTGAATAATTTATTATAATAGAGAATGCTAGTACTATTTTTGCTATTCCTTTTGAAAACTCATGATGATTATAATTGGTTATATTTAATTATCTTATAATGCCTTTGCTTTCAAATTACTTATGGATTCCTTTATACCTTTCAAAACTCCATACTACTGCATTTTTCATAAACACAGACAGTATGTTTTTAAATGTAACCATAAGAATAAATATGAGTTTATTAAAAAGGAAAGAACAAGAATGTTATGCTAGGTTACTTAATGTAGAGGTCACTTTTGAAGATAATTTCTATTAGAGATAAATGGTTTTGATGTAATGAGGGTATAATCTATACTGTATTCATTTAGAAAGTTAGGAGTTATTTATAAAGTGAAATAAGGCAGTAAAAGCACCAGTCTGGAATTAATACTGTAGATTTTGTGACATAATGCATCAGCGTTCACTAACTATATTTCTATTGTATCTCATTATGCTGAGTACATAAATATAGACAACAGTTTGGATAATAGTGTGCTAGATACTACTCTTGTGACTACTTTAAAATTTTGCACAGTACTTTTTATGTTGTACTTTATACCTTTGTTTACAATAAATAACAGTTTTAATACAGATCTCTGTGTGATCCATGTTGATTGGGTTCATTTGCTTACAAAACATTAAAAGCCAGTGCAACAAATACATCAGCATTAATCTTGATTAGTGATAAATTCAGTGTTGTTGCCCTCTTATTTGTAAACCTTGTAAAATTCACTTGAATTCTATAAGCTTTCTTTTGTACCCTTTTTCCAGTGCACTCTTACTCCATACTAATTGTCTCTATAAGGAGTTATACCAATATAACAGCAGCATTAAAACTGCATTTCTGTTAATAAATTTCCCAATGTAGACCAGCCCTGAGGGCATTAACCAAAATCTGGCTCACATAAATCAGGTTCAGAGACCTGAATGCACAAAAGGATATAGGTACTTAGTTTTGGTTTCAGGTACTAAAGTATAGGGATGTTAACAGGTAACTGGTAAGTATCCTTATCAGATGATGCTTACTGGTTAACCAATGAGTCGGCTGGGCCGGAGCAGTCCAAGGCGGGTGGGGGGCTGTTCCAGCCCGGCTGTGCACATCATACTGCATAAACACTGAGTCAATATGCCCGCCATATTGTGGGCAGACATAGCCTGGCAGGAGCTGCTTCAGCCCAGCTGTGCCACTCCGCAGCCCCCACCTGCAGGATCCTGGTTATCTGGTTAAACAGAATGTTTAGCATTTGATTTAACCAGTTTACTAGAGATGTAAAATCCTGGTTAAAAAGTTAAGTCCCAGTCTCTGAGCCACTGTAATGCACAAAACTTTCTCTGAACCCTGTAGATATCTAAACTCAACACCTGCATTTTTGCAGTATAAATTCCGTAAGCACTTAGGTTTCTGCCTTTCAGTGTGTGTACTGCTGCCATCCTTGGGCCTCCAGATACCTATCTCTTATCTAAACTCTAGCTATTCACAAACTGGGATATATTTGGCTCCTTAAGTCATGTACACAGCCCAATTTAGTTGGATCCAGTTCCCCTGCTCTAATGACTATTTCTCCACAATGCAACAGCTTTCAGAGGTGAGAGTCGGAGCCCCATATCAGAATATCCTATAGTCCAGCGGTTAGAACACTCACCTGAAAGATAGCAAGTCCCAATTCAAATCTCATTTACCTATGAAGGAGAGAGGGACTTGAACTGGCGTTCTCCCACTTTTAACTGGGCTAAAAGTTATAGGAGAGAGCCTTTCCTCCCTTTCCTTTCCATGGTTTTTGCAAAAGAAGCATAAACACCTGACTGCAGGAGAGAGTTCACAGTTCAAACATCACTAGCAGAGAGGGGCACCAGCCTGGACTTAAGTGACTATCACCTGAAAGGGTCAGAGCTTAGCCTACAGCCCTCTTTATCAATGAAAGAGAGAGATGCACAGTGGTTGCTTTCCCTCTCTCTCCCCCAACAATTATTTACATTGGGCCTGATAATAAACAAAGTTTTTATTAAGTATATAAAAAAAGATGTAAGTGGTTGCAAGTGAAGAGAGTAAGATCAAAGTAACTTACCAAATTAAAACAAAAAATGTCAGCTAGTTCTAATCCACTAAGAAACATGTTACAGGCGTATCCTTACCATAAACAGCTGTTCTTATCTCAGGTAAAAATCTTCAAGTTAGAGTTGATCTTTACTCTGGCCTGGGTCTACAGCTTTATCAGAGTTCTTTGTATCCTCTCAGGTGGGCCAGGTAGTTTCAAAGGCCAGCTGAATCATAGAGCTGGAAGAGACCTCAGGAGGTCATCAAGTCCAGCCCCTTGTGCTAAGCAGGACCAATCCCAACTAAACCCAGCCAGGGCTTTGTCAAGCCGAGACTTAAAAACCTCTTAAGGATGGAGATTCCACTACCTCCCTAGGTAACCCATTCCAGTACTTCACCACTCTCCTAATGAAATAGTTTTTCCTACTATCCAACCTAGACCACCCCCACTATAATTTGAGACTATTTCTCCTTGTTCTGCCATCCATCACTACTGTAAACAGCCTTTCTCCATCCTCTTTGGAACTTCCCTTCAGGAAGTTGAAGGCTGCTATCAAATCCCCCCTCACTCCTCTCTTCTGCAGAATAAACAAACCCAAATCCCTCAGTCTCTCCTCATAGATCATGTGCTCCAGCCCCCTAATCATTTTAGTCACCCTCCGCTGGACCCTCTCCAATGCGTCCACAACCTTTCTATAGTGGGGGGGGGGGGGGGGGGGGGGGGGGGGCAGAACAATTTATTTGCATATTTGCATATTCATTAAGCAAATGATGAATATGCAAATAAACTGTGTTACTGGCTCTACCTATCCGGTGAGTTGTTCCGCCCTCCCTCCTGGCCCCAATCCCGGCTACTTTATCAGCCAGTGCCAGGCGTTCTGCGCCAGTGCGCACGGCACCCGGCCTTCTCTCTGAGTCCTACTGCCTGCCGGATCTAGCCCCACCGCCCAGGAGCATGCCCGGCAAGATGCCGCAGCAGCGAGCTCTCTCCCAAGTGGACTGCGCCGCTGCACTCAGCAATGCAGGGTGCTTTTACCCCGTCACACAAATTAATAGGATCGAGCGTGATAATTTTTTGAAGGACTGGTAATTTTTTTCTAAGGACCAGTACTGGGCCGCGGACTACACTTTGGGAAATGCTACTCTAATCTGTCTAGGTCACTCTGGACCCTATCCCTGCCTCCAGCATATCTACCTCTTCCCCTCTAGATTAGAGTCATCTGCAAACTTGCTGAGGGTGCAATCCATCCCCTCATCCAGGTCATTAATAAAAATGTTGAACAAAACTGGTCCTAGAACCGTTCCTTGGGGCACTCCGCTAGAAACCGACCGCCAACCTGACATCGAGCCATTGATCACTACCCGTAGGGCCCGACAGTCTAGCCAGCTTTGTATCCATCTTACAGTCCATTTATCCAATCCATACTCCCTTAACTTGCTGGCAAGAATATTGTGGGAGACAGTACCAAAAGCTTTGCTAAAGTCAAGGTATATCACATCCACTGACTTTCCCATATCCACAGAACCAGTTACCTCATCATAGAAGCTAATCAGATTGGTCAGGCATGACTTGCCCTTCATGAATCCATGTTGACTATTCCTGATCACTTTTCCTTCTTCCAAGTGCTTCAAAATGGATTCCTTGAGGATCCCCTCCATGATTTTTCCGGGGACTGAGGTAAGGCTGACTAATCTGTGGTTCCCCGGATTGTCCTTCTTCCCTTTTTTAAAGATGGGCACAAAGCTGAAGACAAAGGACTGATGGCTTCCCATTGCTTAAATAGACTTTTCCCCAGAGCAGAAACCCTTTGTTTTGCATCTCTCATCCCCTTTAAAAAATATCTGGTTCAAGATGGATTCCAGTACCAGGTGGCATAGTAACATGTCTTTCTAGGACCAGCCACAGTTTGCGCTTATAGGACAAACATAACCATTCACAGGTGCTTTGATTACTAAGTCGTTAAGTACCTGAAATATCACTAATGGCCCTCATTAGAACATTCCATAAACAGATGGAAAGAATAACTTCTGGATCTTATTTACTATATTGTAAGCCATCCAGTCCTGCTAGAGAGTTTGAAAATAAAACAAAATACCTGCAGTATTTACTACCATTTTTCATTCTAATTGTGTATTGTAAATAGAGACCCAATCTCTACGAAATTCAAAAAATATCTAGATATGACAGCTACAGAACAATCCTAAACTTACATCCCTTGAAAATCCAGTATTAGTTAATTTGTAAATACAAAGCCCATGACATTATTTATAATTTTGTGGTTTAAGCTCTGTCGAATAATTTGTATTAGAAAACAACTGGTTTTCAAAATATTCAGATTAAACAATATTTTAAAAATTAATAAACATAAGAGGTAAAAATGCCAGAGGCATCAGATGTCTGCAGTATGTTAATATCAATTCTTACATGAGTAAGATATTTCTCTAGTATATATCTAAAATTGCATCTGTTAGAATGTTGTAAGGCCATAACATGCACTATTGGAAGCAGATTTCTAAACCTACAAAGCTTCCATTTTATAATTCAGCAATTACCTTAAAGTGATTTCTGAATATTTATATCATTTGTCTATTGAAAACATAGATTTTACAGATTAAAAAAAGAAGCATTCTCTGGACCAAAGATCATACAGACTGGTGTATTTTGTGCAAGACTGTGGATGCCTTCAATTCCCACAGAAGATGGTGGGAATTGAGGGTGCTTACAGATGTTCAAGACTGGCCTCATATAATTAATTTTTTATAACTCCTGGTGAGATAAGCATTTTATATGTATTTGATTATTTATATTACAGTTGCACCTAGACACCCTTATCTAGGTTCTCTATAGGAGCCATCTAGGAAATAATTATGTTTTAATAAAAGTATCATTGTGCTCGGGGTGGGTGAACCTGGATTGCAGTTTTGAGAAAGAAACCAGTCCTGGTGCACTTTTTGTGGATTTTATTAAGAGAGTAAGTAAACATATATAAAACTAAACAATCACATCACTAATTACAATTTATATTAAGTAATAGAACAATGCAATGATCAAAGTTACAATTGAATAAAAATGAATTGATCTATGGCTCAGTCTATCAATTGCTCAATTAACACAAGTAATCCAAATTCTGAGGCATCAGAAAGAATTACTTTGTTAACCAGAGTTGAGGAGGAGGGGGTTTCTCTTTGATCTGAGTCTCCAACCAAGTGAGACTGCTCAGAGCAGATGATGTTGTTGCCTTGGATAGTTTTAAGGCAGTGGTTCCCAGCCTTTTCAAGCATACAGACCTCTTTTCAATCTATTAAAATTTCACAGACTCCCCTCCCTGCAGGAGAGAAAAAAGAAAAGAGGCCAATCATTATTTTTAAAATTTTCACAGACTCTCTGCAGTACTGTTGCAGACCACAGATTGGGAACCACTGTTTTAAGGAAGTAAAGCTCTAAAAGCTCTGGTCTACATTATATAATTAAGTCAATATTCACTTTTGGGGAGTATTAAAAGAAGCTATTTTCCTACAAACTTACACACCCTAATGTAGTGATGGGAGTTGGAGGAGTCCCTCATACCATATAAGAGTTCTCACTTTGCTTAATTATGTCTTTAACTCATATGATTGTTGTTAACTGGAAGCAGGTGATAGATGTCAGAATTCATAACGTATCTGTAATGAATCCACGTCATCAGAGGCAGCGCTGACTCCTGCTATTGCCCGTTAAAGGGCAATTGCAATGTCACAGTCTATAACTAAGCAGTTTATCTGGCACAGCCCTGGGTCAGGGCGGGGCAGAAACACAAAAGTTTACAAAGGGGGGAGTTGAAAACAGTTCAAAGCGCCGGTCGAGTCCCAGCCAGGTGGGAGTCAGGTCTCCTAGCTGGCGGAGAGCCGACAAACACAGGCGTTTTGTCTCTACAGGGAGAACTGACAGTGACAGCGCAGCAGTCACTGGGTTGGTGGGGATCCGGACCGCAACACACCGACTAGGTCTGTGGGTCAGCTGGGATCCAAGCCACAACACGCTGCCCACCCGACTTTCATCTCCTCAACTGTCCCTGGGTCTGTGTTCCCTAGGCCACTTCCCAGTTCCCCTTGGAGCCTACCTGGCTCAGGTGCTGTGCCTCATGGTCAGCTGGGGACAGAGGTGTGGCAGTGTGTCCATTGGTTCTGGCTCAGGCAGGGGTGGGACCGGTCTAGTCATCGAGGTCCAGTGGGGGTCCTTTCAGCCAGTCTTTGGGCCATGGCAGCAGGCTCCATGGCCTGGGCAAGTCGTCAGGGGCCAGCAGGGATCCTGGTGGTCCAACCCAGTCCTCCTGTCGGGCACAGGGTAGCTGGGCCCTACTCTGCAGGAGTTGAGGCCGGGCATCTGACTTGTTCAGCCACCATGCTCCAACTAAGCTCTGAGCTCTTGTGCCCCTGCTTCCAGTTTCCTGCTTCCTGTGGGTGGGGCTAAGTGAGGCTGGACCCGCCCACCAAGGGGTCTTAGAGGGCCCTTCCGCTTCCGGGTCAGAAGGAGGTCATGTCACTGTCCCAGACACGTTACAATACCTTAATGCATATTGTGCAGGAGAACAGTCTCATTTGGTTGCAGATTAATCAGGATGGCATGGCCAAAGACAGGACTTTGCCCTTGTCTTCTCTGGATAGCCTGTCAAGAGAGAACGGGGACATGTAGTGTCTGGTCTTGCTAATATCTCAAGAGAGACACATTTAATTGTCATGGTCTAAACTTTTACTGGGGTCAATATCCCATTTACTTCTCCTCAGGGGGCCACTCTTATATCTTCAAAGGCCAGTTAGATGGTCCCTGCATGTTAGATAAGATTGATGTGGTTCAAGGCTTTGACAGTCTCTTGGTCTTTAGTTATAAAGGATCACTTCAGTCTTGCAGGATCTACTCTGGTGACTGGGCTCTTCCAAAAATGCTAAAACCAGGACACATGTGGGGCTCATGTTTAGAGGGACTGGCAACAGGCTTCTACATCAGGTGATGGACTTGGAGCCCATGCTTCATTTATTTGAAAATAATTAGCAACTTGTCAGCCATTTTTATACATTAACTCATGACTGTTATGAGGCAAGACATTAAGGAAGTGTCTCTGAAGCTATGTCTACACAGCAACATTATTTCTGAATAACTGACATTATTCTGAAATAACATAATGCGTGTCTCCACTACAAACCTTTATTTTGAAATAATGGAGAACTGGAGGACTTCTTATTCCGACTCCTGTAATCTTCATTTTATGAGGAGTAAGGGAAGTAGAAGGAAGAGTGGTCTTCCTTTGACTTCCTGCTGTGTAGACAGCACCAAAATCCGAATTAAACTATTTCAACGTAAGCTACGCAATTGACGTAGCTGAAGTTGTGTAGCTTAATTCAAGTTTTGCCCTGCTGTGTAGATATACCGTGAGAGCCCCACCTCAATGCAAGTCCATAGATTACCTCAGAGTGAAGGAATTCCAGGCCCACTTGAGTATGCATCCACATACTTAAAAACATACACACTGTGTCCCTCCCTTGAGGACTTCAGTCTATGCAGACAAAACAAATGGCAGGATAAAAGAGTATTATTTTCACATTTTATAAATTGATAACTGGTAATTTTTGTGACTGGAGAGCTACTTGCTGGAATATTAGGTGCTATATAAATTAAAAGCCTTTTATTTCAAATTAAAGGACAGAGAGGGGGGTTGAACAATTTGTCCCAACGCGCACAGCTAAGATTAGAACATGGCACTTCCTGTATCACAGTTGAGAGCACTAGACCCTGATCCTCTTGTGGTTGCTGCTGGTGGTGTTTACAGTTAAATGGTGTTATTTCAAGTCTCCTTGAGCCAGCCAGCACTATAGCCTTGGCAGACACTGGCATTCCTTCTGGATGCCAGGCTGGGTGCCACAATGCAGACGTGGCATCAGCCTGTAGAACTGACTGGAGGATTTGGTCTTAGACATAGACAAAATATGAAGAAACACAGGGTTCTTCATTTACCTTGGCATTTGTGCCATAAATAAACTACTTGCTGTCTGCTTTGTCAGAAAATTTTCACCATTTAGTAGACTCTGATAAGCCCTCAGAAACGTGAAAACAATTGTCCAAGGCAGGATAAATAATGAATGCAGAAGTGACATCAATTAAACCACAATTCTTCCTATTCTCCACCACAACCTGGAGTTTACCTGAGGGGGAAGTGAGAACATGTGTGTATGGCCAGGGTCAGATGAGGTCAGACAGCCTATACTCAAATGCCACAAAACACTTAGCTGAAAAATATGTTGGCTTTTAATCAACTATATTATTTTTCTCTAGACTATATTTTGATCCAGAGTTTTCTTTTGTTTTCATTGCAGAAAATCTTAAAGGCTGTGTCTACACAGGCCCACTTATTCCGGAAAATCAGCCGCTTTTC
>CM057846.1:31067824-31111612 GCA_030068395.1 Apalone spinifera
GGGGGGGATACAGGGTGGTAGAGAGGGCACCTTGACATCAGTGCCCCTCTTCTCCCTCCCCTGCCCTGCACAGTAAGCCAGAGGCTCCTGGGGGTGGGAGGAGACAGCTCCAAGGCAAAGGGCAGGAGATGTGCAGCAGTGGGGAAAAGGGCAGCTGAAGTGCCAGCACTTGATAGTCTCTTGGCCAAACCAGTCAGGATCACCTGTAAGAGGCTCCCAAGATATATCAGTATATCCCGATCTACTAGTTGGTGACCACTGCTCTAGACAGTGCTTGGTCCTGCTGTGAGGGCAGCAGACTGTATTTGATGACTTCTCAAGGTCCTTTCCAGTTCTAGTACTCTATGGTTCTATGATTCAGCATGCTTACCCTCCGTCACTGCCACCCAGTCTTCCACCCACATTGCTGGTTAAGTTAACATTAGAACCCAAATTTGTTTCTGCTTTATTCCAGCATGAATCAGAGTGAACAGGGCACCTGACTTGAGGGGTTGCATTGTTGGGAGGTTGCAGCAGAAAGAGGTTGCCACCTTTCCTTCCCTTCTCCAGCATGCATACTGGGGACAAGTTCAGCCTGAAAAGAAAGCGGTGCTGTCTGGGGAGTGGCCTTAACCAGGCAGCCTGGAATAGTGCAACCTGCCTCACCCTTCTCCTATGGAGTCCTAATGTAAATTCAAGCTGCCTTCTCCAGGCACAATCTAGGAGGGAGTGGAAATACAGCCTGTCTTTCCCTAGGAGTCAATCCCCGTTGGGATGCAGGGGGCATGAATCTAGTGCAGCAAATGCAATCCCTGAGCAGATCGGCAGTCCCAGTGTTGCAAGATCACTATAACCCCCACATCCTCATACCTCTGCTTAGAACAGCAATACAAAGAACGCTAGGATTTTACAATGGTGATACCCAACAGTCGGAGAACCAGAGAGCTATGTGAGAGCTGCAGTGGCAAATACCAACCAAGCTGCTAGGCAACTAGTCTAAATATTTTGTTAACACTTTGCTAAAAGTGTGTATTGATGCCTTCCTGTCTCTTTCAGTATGGAAATATTTCTACCAAATCTCAGGCTATCGATTCACTTGTATCCAAAAGCAGGAAATGCTTTTAATTCTTCTTGCAACTGCTGTTCAATACATATGGGGGCTTTGGAAATAAAAGTGCTTTGTCCTCAAGCGCTGCACCACCCTGGAGTGTCACTGTGTGTAAAATGCGAGGCAATAAGAATAATGTCATTGGACTCCCCCTCTCCATTTTCTTCCTGAGAGCAGATGGAAATCTTGCCCAAGTGGCCTCCTGTGTCATCAACAGCCAGCCTTAATTGGCATCAAGACAGAGTTTGATGTTTGTGGAGTGGATGGTATGATGAGACTGCCTACATTGGCATGGAGCTGGTCTGAGACTTCTAGCAACAATATCTCCAATGGCTGGTGACAGAATACTAGATGGGGTGTGCTCTGAGTTACTACAGAGAATTTTTTGCAGGTCTGTGGCTGATGGGTCACCCACACGCTCAGGGTCTAACTAATCACCATATTTAGGGTCAGGAAGGAATTTTCCCCAGGTCAGATTGGCAGAGACTCAGGGGTTTTCACCGTCCTCTGCAGCATGTGGCAGGGGTCACGTCCAGATTTAAAGCAGTGTAAATGGTAAATATTTTGTAGTTTGCTGTCTTTAAACCATAATTTGAGGACTTCAGTAAGTCAGCCAGACAATAGGGGGTCTATTATTGGAGTAGCTGGGTGAGATTCTATGGCCCACAAGGAGGTCAGGCTAAATAATCATGATAGTTCCTTCTGAACTTAAAAACTATGAGTCTATATGAGTGATAGGGCCACTACAACTGACTGAATTTCCTGTTGCTGTTTCAGTCTTATGGGGCCTAGAAAAGGGAGCTATCTGTGCCCCCCAAAGAACCTGCTGGGGATACTAAACAGTCCTTGATGGGGAGAAAAAAGGGGGTCAGAGGGTCAGAAATAGCTTTGTAGATGGCTGAGGAGACCTGTGCTCCTCATCTCCCAAGAAGCTAGTAATCTGAGGGCAGATGGTGCTTCATTGCCCTCCAAAGTAGGAAAAAAGAAGTAGAGGATGGCAGAGAGAAGATCAGCTTAGTGTCCTCCCACTCAAAAAAGTGCAGTAAGCTGGCAGAAAGGGTGTCAAGAGGGAAACAGTCCCTCCTTCAAAGGGTAGGGGTCTCAGCGGGCTGGTGCAGTGATCCTCGTATTGAGGGCAAAACTTCCTGCTTCTGTAGTTGCAGAACTGAGAGCCTCCCATCAGCAATCCCTCTTGGCAGTTCTGGGTCTGCTGTTGTTAGAGAGGGCAGATGGGCTTGTTTATACTAATATACATTCTCCAGACTCCCTCATGCCTGGCTGAGTTGGATGAATCCATCTTGGCAGATTTGTCTTCCTCTTTATGGAACTTTGACTTGTTTGAACTCAGCAATAAAGAATTGAGTTAGCTGTCAGGATACTCACCATGACTTCTGGGACAGTGTAGACAAAGGCTAATTGTATTCAGCATTGTGTCACCTAATCATGAATGAAGCCTGCTCGTGTGGCAATAGCAAAGGAAGGGCTGTGTAAATAACCAATTCTGTGATTCGGTGGTTGAACCAGAAAATAAAACTTTTCAAATGTGTGGTGGAACTAAGCAGTAAAAAAACAACAACAATGTTGTTTTGGAGTTGAGTATCATTTTGTTCAACCCAAAATGTTTTGATTCTCAAGGTTTTTTTTTATTTTCTATAAAATAAAATGGGAGTAAAATTCAAAAACTGAAGTATTGTAAAAACATTTTGGATTGTACCAGCTTTTCCCTCTTTCAATGGAAACAATTTTAATAGAAAATGTGTAATTAGTCCTAGTTTTTATTTATTTGTGTTTCTAAAAATATAAGGATATGCATAGGGTATAACCTAGAAAACTAAAGTATGTAAATACCCATGTCCACAATGCTCAGAAAATGACTGAATGGAACTATTTTATTACATCTCCTTTCTTGGTGAATATTACACAAAGATAGTTGAGAGTGCTGGAGGATGGAGAAGGTACAGCATGAAGAGTGGAAAGTGGTATTAGTGAGACCATTAGTGGAATGCTATGTCCATGTCCATGTCTGGTGTCCACATTTGACAAATAATGCTGAGAAATTGGAAAGAGTACAGGAAAGAACTATAAGAATGGCCTTATAGTAAGAAACTTAGGAAACTCTATTTAGTTTACTCAAAAGAAAGTTAAGAGGTGTCTTGATCACCTCTGTAGTGAAAAGATTTCTGATAGTAGACGGCATTCAGCAGAAAAAGCATAACGAGATCCATGATAGTTGCTGAAGCAACACCTATTCAAATGAGAAATAACACAGAAGATAATTAGCCATTGGAACGATTTACATAGGGGTATGGTGGATTTCACATTACTTGACATCTTTAAGTTGAGACTGCATATTTTTCTAGATTATATGCTATAGCTCAAGCAAAAATTATGGACTTGATGGAGGAATTATTGGGTGAAATTCTATAGCATGTGTTATGCAGAAGGTCAGACTAACTGATCATAATGGTCCCTTCTAGTCTAATCTATGAAACAATGAACAGTGCTGACGCCAGCTTGTGGAATTAAGCTACAGCTATGTGGGTCTTGTCTTGCTTAACAAGTTACCATAGTTTAGTATTTTAAAATAATGTTTTATCTTCATATTGGAAAATGTTCCTATTTTTTTTTTGACTGTTGAGAAAGTCACAAGAAATCCTTCAAAATGAAACCAAAAGACTTGCACTCAAACAAGTAGTTTTGCAACACTATCGTTTGTTTCTAAACTGGTCAGATCAGTTACCAACTTATGCCTAAAAGGTAGAATTAAAAAAAACCACCCGAGGAGTTGCTTGTGCTATATACATATACAGAACTACTGCTGCTCAGAGTCCACTGTCTTCAAAGTAGACTCAGGAGGCAAGGGTAACACTTGCGTGGAGTTTCAATCTTCACCAAACTGCTGGGTCCTACAGTGTAAGTCACCTCATCTTCATACACTCCTGGAGGCAAGCTGATCTCCTTGGTAAGGTTTGTATAGTTGTATTCCTTTCCTCTCAGGGTCCTATGTTCCTCCTCATGTTCAGCTGACACTTTAACCTTCCCATCTTTTACCTTCACTGTAACTTCCTCTGGGTCAAACCCCTTAACATCCATCAGAGCTAAAAGCTTATGATCATGGCATGAATTCAACATCCTATTAACTCTTCTTCGTATGCTGCAATTTAAAAAAATAAGAAAAGAAATTTAGATAAGCAAAAATAAAAACTCACCCCTTTGTCCAGACCACCAGAGAATCTTGGACAATTTTTTGAAATTCATGTTGCTGGGGTCCCTTAAATACTTTCATTAATAACTAGGAATTTATTGCTAAGATATATCACAGTGACTATTCCTTGTTGACAAGAGTAGATTACTTACTTTGGACATCTGTACCTGGGCCCAGGCTTGAAATCATACCAAGAGATATGTCATAATGTAAATAATATAAAGAGTCCATATTTTCAATATTTACAAGTAAAATATTTTATTTTTAAATAAAGGTGGCTTTAACTAGACCTTTCACCACATTTGAGGAGCTGAACTAGAAATAAGCTGGAACTTAGATTCAATTTTTAAGACATACACAATTTTGAATGAAAAAGATGTTAAGAAAACAACCAAGATGAAAAGATGGGGAGAGATCTGGACAAAGAAATTGATCCAGATGAGTGGGTCTCTGTGTGGGAAGTGGCATATACATTTTCAATTTGTACAGCACATAAACATTTTTTAAATAAATTACTGTATAGATGGCATTTGAATCCAGTTAAGATCCATCATATTTTTGCTACTAGAAAGGCACTACGTTGCACAGATTGTGGGGAAGGAGGAATGTAGTTGTATATGCTGTAGTAGTGTGTAGGAATTAGGTGGTTTGGAGGGATATTATTAAAGCAATTCATGTTATGACAAGATGTTGATTTCCTTTCTTAGTTACTTAATACTCCACTAAAAGATCTACACTTTAAACAGAATGACAAATCAATTTATTTTTTATTATTAGCAGCTATAATTTTATGCCACATCATTACAAATGTGACCTCCCCTCCTCATGAAATTGTGGCATAGAAAAATATGACCTATCTTTGTAATGGTAGAGTTCAAATATGTACATAAGAGGAGCACTAAAAAGGATAGGCATTTAGAATTTTGTCCCTTTTCAGTATATTCAAGGGAGGTGAGCTCCCTACACAACAAATCAAAATCTTAGCCACCTTATTTGAATAAGTAATATAGGATATAATATGTTAGTGTTTTATTGTAACTTTGTCTCAATACAAATTTTCAAAAAAACCCCAACAACACAAGAACAAAGTTAAGATGAATGGAGTTTACAGCATGGAATAAGAATATGTATTTGAGGACAAAGAAGTGAATCAAAGTGTAGAGTCTATTTTCACATATTAATGAGAGATAAGTGCATATTTTGATACACACCACATGAGGGATTGGCTATGCTATCAATGAACAAACAACTGTGTATTTGGTAATCAAGGGGTCGTGTGTTGTTAGGATGTGACAGCTGTGAAGAGGAAGAGTTCTTTCACCCTTAACACACAACAGCTAACATTCCTCATTAGCCAGTGCTTGTCCATTTAACAAATTATCTTAAATTTTTAAATGAATTACATTCAAGTGAGAAATTTTGTTACATTTGATCTCTATATAAGGAACATTTTGGCATGCACATACAAAATTGTTTTCTGTGCAGAGGCCTAATTGGGCCATTAAAATCACATTTTATCCTGTGAAATGACACTATAATCAACTAAAACATGACTCTATTCAAATAATTTGCACCATATCCAATGGAAGAGCACAGTCTCAATTGTAACAGAGTGGGTCATAAGATTCAAATTCAACAGATAATACATGTAATGTGGAAGTATACAGGATAATAAATAAGAAAAGAGGCACAGCAAATCAGATGAGTTTAGTTGTTTATCAGTATATTCCAGCTCCTAGATTATTATTCCTATTATACAAAACTAAGATGATTCAACTTTGCACAACATTAGAAATATTTTTTCTTGCTTTGCAAGAGTTCATGAATTCTGTGTTGCTGCTTCCTTGATCTTTCTGTTCAATTATAATCTTATAAGGCTTACTCTTAGGTGATTAAAAATTGAGAAACAGGAGTGATGTGATTGGAAACTTATAGTGTCAGAGTTGTAGGCTGAAATCCTTCTCTCCTGTGACTATAGTCAGATCAATGCAAGTAAATGCATAATGAAAATGTAGCCAATTTCAGAAACAGCGTAGTCAGGATTACAATCTGGACCTGATATTTGGGCAAAACTCTCACTGGAATCATTGGCCCAGATCCTGAAGTCCTCAATCTGTTTTTACTAGGGCAAAACGTTCATTAACTTCAGTGGGTCTTGCATGAAAAGTGACTTCAGAAGTTGATGCCTAACATCAACTGGTATTCAGCTGGTAAAAATCCAGAGTATCTTCATGTGCCAGCATCTATTCCACCTACTCATACAAGCCTTTGTCATATGATGTGCAAAGTTTCTCTGGCTGTACTATAGCTATTATGAGATGGAGGGGTTTGTTAGAGCAGAGAGAATTTAGAGCAGCCCCTGGACTGCTCTCATTTCTGCTAGGGCTAATATAAAACTCCCAAGAGTTTCTCTCTCCTCTAGTTCTGCCACATCCCTTGGAGACTGAGCACAGCAGTGAATTTAAGCTAATATTCAATCCCCAGTATGTACTGACCGCATACATTTTTAACTGGCGAAATCAAAACATCATCTCGAAGCCCAATATTTAACAGAAGTTTAAATTTTATGCAGGGAGAAAACTGCAATTAAAGAAGATATATTAAAATAATTTATTAAGTAAATACTACCAAAGTCCCCAACTCTTAATGAATATGATTCTGTCTTACTAGCAAAGGATTCTTAACCCTTCTAGCTTTGGATTGCTCATTAACTCATAATTTAAAAGACAAGTTTTTTAAAATAATTTATCACAGCTTCTCCTTTAGAACCAGATTCTGATTCTCTTTATACCAGTGTAATTCAAGAGCTCCATTGAATTAAATTTCATAATAAATGATACCCAACTCTTAATAAATTGACTCTAGTTTTATAGTAAGATCAAAATCTGGCCCATGACTAGATCTATGTATTCTCATTTAGTTTTACGTGTAGTCTAACATATCTAACACTCAGATAATGCTGGTATAACCCCCATATCTCCAGGCTATGCCATTACAGTTTTTTTCAGACTTTTACAGTTCCTACATTTTCCTGAAACTGAGTTTTGTCGAGAATCCTGTTTATCTACTTTCACCTTTACTCAAAATGCCGCTGTTCAATTCCTGTCCTTAATTCAGTTTAGAGTACTACTAGCTATAGAAGGCTAATAAATAAGCTCATTTACCTGTCCAGTTCTCGCTCCGCCTCTAGTTTTGCTTTAATGGCTTTCTTCTCCCAAATTGAGAGGCATGATGGTCGATGGCAGTGTAGGTGCCCAGCACAAAGGCAATGTGGATACGGGTGTATTGCACACACACAGTGTGGGTGCAGATGTATATCACACAGGCAGTGAGGATGCAGGCTTGTATCACATAGGTAATGTGGATGCAGGTCCATCAGCCTTATCTGCTTCCTTATTTCTCTATCTGCCTTTCTCAAATCTCGCTTGGCATCTTCCAGAAAGTGACAGCACAAAGACATCTTAAAGCTTTAAACCATATTAGCGTACGAGTACAAATTTTGATAACTTGCACCCGTGTGAGAAAAAATTGTCTTCAAAGCTCTGGCCAGAAGTTAGTTTTAAAAATCAAACTGCAGATGCCTTAACTATATTCCAGCAGGCATTTTATGACATCATCAGCCTGCAAATGTGTCACAATCGTGGTGTTGGCATGGGAACTGCAATCAGTGGCTGTCTCTTTGAAAGCTATTAAATGAAAAACACTACATGGATTAAACACTTGGGTTGATACTTCATACACGCACACGTCAGTGAAAGTAATTTATGGATTCCCAAGCAACTGTAACTTGCCCCTCTTGTGAATAAAGTATTATTTTGTGTCACTGTATATGGTGTTAATGTGTACTATATGCTCTAATAGTGTATTTCCTAAATCATGAATAAAGTTTCAATCACAATATTATATTAATATGGTTATTCACATTAATTTCCTCTTTTTAAAAATACAACATACAGACCAAAGCTGTAAGAAAGTTCATAGTGTTTCCCAGCCCTTTTACAGGAAAAATACTCTGGGGATCAAATCCTGAAGTCTTTCCTCACTTTTTAACTCAGTCTTTACTTAGATATTCAATCCCTGGCTTTATAAATCACGGAGGCCCTTGCCATATTTTCCTCCTGGATGGTAATGCACACAAAGAGGTCCTGCCCAGTATTATTCATCCATGTTCTGGCTGGCCACAAGTTAGTTACCATAAGGATGTCCTCCCAGGAGACGCTTAGCTGGCCTATCGTCTGTCTTTGTAACTACAAGCACAGCACAGCCCACTAAACTTGTTGGGGTTTCAACTTGGTTCTTACATAATTCCCTCTGACTTCATTCCTTTCTGAAGAAGCCTCATTGGAGTAAGCAGTGAATCAAAAATGTGAAAGGAATTTTACCTGAACAGTAGCACAATTAGTATCCCTCTTAAACAATGATTCAATCAATGTTCAGCTACTTGGTACTATTGAAGTTGCTTCAAACTAAGAGAGATGTTCTGTGTATGCTGATTTAAGACAATGTGGTTATTGCTGTCTTAGAGTTACAGTGGAGTCCATTGTCAAAGTGGTAGTTGAAGATACAATGCAAGTATTTCTCTTTATATTCAGTTTGTCAGCTGCGTGGTAGCCCCTTTGTCAGCTGCGTGGTAGCCCAGTTTGTCAGCTGCGTGGTAGCCCCTTTCTGCCAAGGAAGAGATAAGAAACCCCAACCCCTAGGAAATATCTAGCAGAGGTGGATTTTGTATGTGGCATTGGGCTGGTAACAGCTCTACAGCTTAGGAGGTGTAGCCAGGTTGTGAAAGGGAATGTCTAAGTGCACTCTAGCTATTGTCAGCTGCCCAAACAGCCCACAGGAGCACTCTCCCACTGACTCCTAATAATAGTTGGGGCAGAAGCCACTGGGTTACCTGAAGTGAGACAAGGCAGGGGCAAGACTACTGCATCTGGAGGAAAGCATTTTGAGCAGCAGCTAAACTGCTGCTGGGATTAAGAGCCAGTTTGCTGACCCTTCTAATCAGTCAGCTGTATAGTCAACTGCACTTGGTAGGTCACCCAGAGACTGGCTCTGCTGTAGGCCCTGATTCCTGACACTATTACCTAATAGTTCAACTGATCTCAGCTAATCCAGGTACTCCTGTTGTATCTGACCTTTACAGTGCTTGCATCACTGGCTTTTTCTTACCCAAAATATCACACTAACAATGAGTAACATTATAGTGAGAGTATATGGTATTTCAGACAACGAAAGAACAAGGAACAAACTGCAGCATATATATAACCCAGATAGCAGCATTTATTTGAGATGACACTTTTACCTTTTCAATACAACAGTATAATGAATAGTAATGTCTACTTGCTCAGTGAACTTTGGAGCCATTTTCTGAAGCAGCATTAGGGTGACAAATGTTTATGAATCACAAGCTGATGCCATTAAGGACTTTTGCAACTACGATCTTCCTCTTATGTTGTCACATCAGTCATTGCTGAAAATGACATGTATGAGTCCTAATCTCAGCTGGATGCCAGTAGCATTGCTATAGATTTGCCTGACTCACAGAGGGGAAAAAAATCCACTGGCATAGCTAACAGTAATTTTGAGCAGCATAACTCAGAGAAGGTTTAAAGCTAATACTGCTAGTTAATTAGCATGAGTCCACAAGGGTTTATTTCAGCCTGAAGGGCATTTTCTATTTCAGTTCTTTTAGGTGACAGAGCCAATAGCTAAGGAATTGCCACAGCATAAGTCTAGTGAGGGCTTGTCTTCACTTACCCAAAGGCTGATGCTCCAGACCCGCTAAATCAACCGCTGCTGGTGCCTCTGTCGACCCCAGTACTCCACTGGGCCACAAAGAGTAAGGGAAGTCAACAGGGGTTTTTTCCCATCAACCTCCTGTAATGGGAATGTCACAGAAATGCCATAGACTCCAGTTACGCCATTCTCATAGCTGGGATGGTGCATCTTAGGTGGACTTTCTCCTAGGCTGCGTCTAGACTGGCCAGTTTTTGCGGAAAATCATCTGCTTTTCCGCAAAAACTTGCCAGCTGTCTACACTGGCCGCTTGAATTTCCGCAAAAGCACTGACGATCTGATGTAAGATTGTCAGTGCTTTTGCGGAAAAACTATGCTGCTCCCGTTCGGGCAAAAGTCCCTTTTGCACAAAACTTTTGCGCAAAAGGGCCAGTGTAGACAGCAGAGATTTCTTTTCCGCTAAAAAGCCCCGATCGCGAAAATAGCGATCAGGGCTTTTTTGCGCAAAAGCGCGTCTAGATTGGCCACGGACGCTTTTCCGCAAAAAGTGCTTTTGCAGAAAAGTGTCCGTGCCAATCTAGACGCTCTTTTTCCGAAAATGCTTTTAACAGAAAACTTTTCCGTAAAAGCATTTTCGGAAACTCATGCCAGTCTAGACGTAGCCCTATAGTATAGACCTGACCTATATGCTACTGAAGATGACATCTAACTGAAAGCCAGTCTCTGTTATAGAATAGCCTTGCTGAACATGTTAAACAGGATGGGAAACACAGGGATTCAAGTCATATTACATATTGCTTTTCAGTTAGCTGCATGGCTATGAACTTAGCATAAAAAGCACTAGATATTTTATATATGCAGAGGAGCTGGTTGAAGCTCATTTGGTCCTGGGATTTTTGTTGTCAAGAAATTACTCAATCATTTTGATGGCCTAACAGGCAAAGAGTCTTTAGGGTCTTACTTTCAAAGGTGCTAAAAATTCACACTTCCAGTTGACATGACCTGAACTGTGAGTGCTCAGCACCTCTGAAAATAACTGTTTATAATAGGTTGACATATCACTTGGAATTTATATTCCTGCATTGTTAAGAAGTTGACTGACAGAGGCCTTTTCAAAAGAAGTGGAACATATTCCTTTATCAGGTGTCCAACATATCTCTTTCCCCTATGCTTTGATGAAGCTGGACTGATTGAACCTGAAGAACTGAAATCAGATATTAATTATGGAAACATCAGAACATCCTGTAATCAGCCACATGCTGGAATGCATTGACCTTGATGAGCATATTCAGAGAGATGGCTAATGCCAGGTGTCAGTGTTGTAGGAGGAAGAACTGAGAAATGGGATAACAGAGTGGACCCGCGACCCTGCACTCTGCATTCTCAATTACACCTGTGCAAAGTGTGCGTCCAGGGTTACCTTTCTGACCCACACTGCATTCCCTCAATACTCATGTTAATTGCAGTGCAAGGTGAAAGACAGAAGAGAATTAAGCCCTAAGTGCTCACTTGACTTACAAAAGAAAATGGTTTAGAATAGGGCTTCAGGACCCACACAAGTTAACACCCGCTTTCAAGCTCTTCAGGGAAACAGATGCTATCATATCATGGAGAGCTACCACTTAATGCAAGAGTTTGCCTCCAAAATCATTCACTTGCAGAAGACAAAGAGGTAAGCCTACCTCCTCCCCTGGTCTGAAAATACTGCACACCATGCCCCTGGAATCCAGACAACTGAGGGAGAAATCGTTGTCTAGCAGAAGAAGGGTGCAATACGATAGCTTGAATGGAGGAAAGTTGTTAAAAGCAGGAAAATAAAATCCTTGAAACTTTATTTTGACTCTCAGGACTTCTTCTCCCCTTTTGCCCTGCAGGACCTCATCTCACAAAGGCCTTCATTGTCCAAGGCTCCAAATAGAATCTCACTTTTCCATCAGTGCCTCTTTGCATCACTGGGAGACAGCACAGTGCTCTGTTGGCTGTACAGACTGTATCCTCTGCCTCTCTACACTTCTGGCCTTTGCCACACCAGACTAAGATCAGCCCTAAAAATCAGACTCAGCTCTTTGCACAGAAGCCTGAAGCAGGGGTACTGGAACAGGGAGGCCAGAAGGCCGTGATCCTCCCATACACTTTTTGCCACAAGTCCTGCCCCTCCTCTTTCCTCCAAAGCCCCATGGCAGCTGGAGCCTTGTAGACCCTCCACCTGCCCAGGATCAGGAGTCTGTGAGCAGCCCTCAACCTGTGTTCCTGCCCCCCAGATCCTTTGCCCAGGTCAGGTGGGGGTCTGCAGATGCCTGCGTGGCTCTTACCATGGCTGGGGTGTAGCTTTGAGGCCCTGTCCTCAAACTGGAACCTGGTCAGGGAGAGCTGCATGGGCAGTTGTAGGAAGCTATGGACCCTCCATCTGTCTTGGACTGGGACCCTGGGAGTGGGGACACAGGTCAGGGACTCTCTTGTCCTCCCTCAGCCCCCAGGCAGGGGAAGAGATCCAGGCTTGCTGGCCCTGCTCCAGCTTCTAGCTTGGACAGGGCAGTGCCATGGGGAAGGAAAGGAGGGCCAGGCATGGAGCCATGGAGGGGGCGAAGGCCCTTATTCCCCCCACTTTTGGAAAGGCTTTAACATTGGATGCATTGCTTCTGTGTACTTGAAATATGCCTGATATAATAGCACTTCAAAAATAAAATGCATTTGTTTATTAAAAATACCTGGTTACATAGAGCTATTTTGTGATGGCACTAAGATACTTCAGAGGGTAGGATGGGATTTGGGGGCAGGCAGCCCACGCAACTGCCTGGGGTGCCAGGTTTGGAGAGTGCTGGGCTTGAGGTGCTGTTTATTTATTTTTTTTTGTTAGCAACAAAGGAAAATAGAATGTTTGAAGACAAATAAAATGTTTCAGGTATTTCATAAATAGATTCATTTTCCACTAACCTCCCAGAGTGTTCTAGATCTTTGTAGACTTTTATGCATCCTTCCAGACTTTCTGAGAACTACATTTTCCTGGAACCTCTGAGAATGTTGTGAGACTTACTGTTGTAGGTATAAAAGGCAAGGGGCATTGCCAGTCAGTTATTGAGATATAAGAATGAAAAGGAGAGTCCAGCTATGATATTGTGAACCTTGTTTTAATGTGTAATTGTGAAAGTGCACTTGTGTTTTAAGACCTGAAGTGTGAGACTGACTAATAAAGGATATATTTAATGAGATGCCAGTGATATCTATCAAACCCCTCTCTATTCAACAATATGAGTCTACTCTAGACTAGTATCAGAGGGGTAGCCGTGTTAGTCTGAATCTGCAAAAGCGGCGAGGAGTCATGTTGGACATTTATTTGGTGAAAGATGTGGAAAGTGCTCCCATTTTTTACTATGTTACTGTGAAATTCTCTAGTTAGTATAGACTAACCGAAGTGTTGGAACATAAGCTTTCGTGGGCAAAGACCCACTTCGTCAGTTGCATTACTCTAGACTACAGGATCTTTTTCCGCTTTTTTTTCGGAAGAGACTTTTCCAAAATTTGTCCCATCTAACCAGGGCCAAATTTTGGAAAAACCTCCTCTTTCATAATGTCCCTTATTCCTCTCATCAAGAGGAATTCAGGGATGCTGAAAGAATACGCCTGCTTTTTTGGAAACTGTTCCGAAAAAGTGGACACATTCCCTGGATGCGGCAGAGTTTTTCTGGGATACAAAGTGCTACCAGATCATTTGTTGTTTTTTCTCTGTACTGAATATGTCTGAGGCAATGGACATTTGGTTGTTAAGCCTCTCAAAAATGGGCATGCTAATATTTTGCCAGAGACTTCTATCAAGGACATTTATTTGGTGAAAGATGTGGAAAGTGCTCCCATTTTTTACTATGTTACTGTGAAATTCTCTAGTTAGTGTAACTACCTTGCTCAAGGGTGTGAAAATCCTGCCCCCCCAAGTGATGTAATTATACCAACTTAACCCCCGCTGTAGACTGTGCTATGTTGGTTGCAGGTGAATTAACTACACCAATGGGAAAGGATCTCCCATCAGCATAGTAACTTCACTTAAGTGTTCTGCAATGCCAATGCAGCATTTTAAGTGTAGATGTGCTGGAAAGTCCCATGTTTCCCTAAGGTTTGAAGCAGCATAGGAGTATTATTACATCACAGGGCATTGTAAACTTCTGTAGAACTTTGCATGCATGGAATGAGAAATGTTTTATATTCCAAGGAGCTTACAGTCTAAGAGAAAGACAAATCAGGGTTAACTCCACAAGTCTCATTCTGTGCTGGCTTCTCTTCACCTGTGGAAGGATTGTATTCACAGCAGTGGATGTGGTCAAACAGGCAGTGTGAATAGAAAGGGGGCCCAAGGAGCAGCACAGAAAACCAAACTGGCTATGTGAATGCATTGCAACTTGCAGGATTTTTTATAGCACATGCTTTACTCTTGTTTTTCCTAGCTATTATATTAGTTAAAATTCAGTGTTGGTTTGCTTTGGTGAAATAGCCATACAGCAGTAAATTTTGACAAATGCAAACTTCTGAATAATGTTCATATTTGATCCAAAATATTATGCCTGCACGCACACACACATACACGCTTTTCTTGCTAATGCCACAAAGAAAAAACTTTGTTAAAAACCACTTAAGATTATTCATGGGGAACACCTGCTCATACAAACCCTTAAAAGTGAGGAAATGTAGAGTTAATGTAAACTTACTCAATACACCATAATTCCCAGATATTACAGTTAATAGAGTCACTCACATCTCCTTCTTGGTATGTTCCTTCACCTCCACTATCTACAGTAGCACTATGCATGCAGTCAAAAAAGCAAACAGAATGTTAGGAATAATTAAAAAAGGGATAGAGACTAAGACAGAGAATATCTTATTGCCTCTATATAAAACCATGGTGCGCCCACATCTTGAATACTGCATACAGATGTAGTTGCCTCATCTCAAAAAAGATCTATTGGCATTGGAAAAGGTTCAACAAAGGGCAACAAAAATCATTAGGGGTTTGGAATGGGTCCCATATGAAGAGAGATTAAAAGGACTTGGACTTTTCAGCTTAGAAAAGAGAAGACTAAGGGGGGATATAATAGAGGTCTATAAAATCATGACTGGTGTGGAAAAAGTGAATTAGGAAATGTTATTTACTTGTTCCCATAATATAAGAACTAGGGGTCACCAAATTAAATTAATAGGCAGCAGGTTTAAAACAAACAAAAGGACGTTTTTCTTCACTCAGCGACAGTCAACCTGTGGAATTCTTTGCCAGAGGATGTTATGAAGACCAGACTTTAACAGGGTTAAAAAAAGAACTAAATAAATTCATGGAGGTTAGGTCCATCAATAGCTATTAGCCAAGATGGATAGGAATGGTGTCCTTAGCCTCTGTTTGTCTGGAAATGGATGATAGGAGAGGGATCACTTGATGATTGCCTGTTGTGTTCACTCCCTCTGGGGCATCTGACACTGGCCACTATCAGAAGACAGGATACTGGGCTAGATGGATCTTTGGTCTGACCTAGTATGGCCGCTCTTATGTTTTTATGAATGGACCATATTCTCTGACATTGCACTATAATAAAACCCCTCTACCTTAGAAACATGGATGTTATTTTCTCAAGGCTGCCTTTGCAATACATCTAAAGAGTGAGATAATTTTATGATGATTTAAATTTTAATGGTGATTTTTATCTACAATTTTTTCCTTATATGTTATCAGTTAAAAAAGGTATAACTTCATTCTAAAACAGCCAATGTGTGAACAATACTTGTTTCTTTACCTTTCTGACTTTAATTTTTTTCTTAAAATTCTAACATTCTCCAGCAGCTTTTACTCAAATTAAAAGGTTCTGTCAGGAGTTCTGTCTCACATGGTAAGAATTTGAATCATGTATTTCATAAAGGAGGTTTTCTTTGCCAAGTCACATCAGAAGGGATGAGATCTGGAATAAACCATTCAAACAAAGCATTGAGCTAACTCTTTCTAACAGAATCCTAGCCAGCACAAGCTAATTTTATTGAAGAAAACTGAACAAATGAACTTGTGTGAAAATAACATTGCATCTGTGCATGAAAAATCTCAAATGCAAAAATAGGTGGAGTTAAACCTGCCTTGATACATTTCAATAACTGGGACAAGGTACATTACAACACATTGAGGCCCAGACTCAATGAACCTAGTCCAGGCAGGTAAACCTCACCTCCCTGTACTAGCCATCATCCTGCCACTGATCCCATCCTACCTCATTCTCATGAAGAAGAGGAGCAGCATTTGTGTACAGCCAGGACTCCACAGGAGCCTTTCCAGTAAGCTGCTGAGTGGATATGCTGAATCAACACATCTCCAGCCATACCCCTCTCAATCAGCATCAGCCACTTTTTGAGCGAGGCAGCCTCACCACCTGTTATACAACCCCACACAAAGGTGCTTTCTGCTGACACAGCTTCCTCATCTGGTAGATTTTCCATTTAGCCAAACCCACTACCTCATTAAACTGGATCTAGACCATAGTACTTTACCAGAAGGTCCTGGAACTCTGAGAAGCCATCACTGCCTACTCAGAATGTTTCTTTACCACTATGAAGTGCTACAGTGCCTAGATGCAGGGACTGAATGAAGAGTACTTTGGCTAATGTACAAGGATCTTGCTGCTGTGAGTTTAAGCCATGAACAATATTTTCACATTAAAAAACATAGTCAACTTATTACATTATAGCACAGGTTGCACTAAATAAGCAACATTTTGTAAAATGGTTTAATAAAAAGGATTGTTTCTTCTTAGAAGATGTTTTTCATAGTGAGAATTCCACTAGAATATGTCTTAAGCTATTACACAATCTAATGGAATCTCATGTCACTCATTATGTTAGATGATTTGAATTATACCACATATGAAAAAATGAAACGCTTCTGTGTGGCATCTGGGCCTTTGCTACAACACTCAGTGAACAGTCCACTGCAGAGCGATTGGGGACTATTACAATAACCAGCATCCACAGAAGTCACAAAGCCATTAGGTTTGTATGATCCTGGTCAGTTTCCCTTAGAAGCCACTCCCCTTGCAGTCCCAGAGCTACTCTTTTGCTGTAGATAGCAGTCATACCCAGAAAGGAGAAAAGACTAAGATAGGCAGGAAATGAAAATTAAAGCTGGTCTAAAGTATGAGATTTTTTTTTTTATATATTCAGCCTTGGACAAGTGCCATAAAGAACTGCCAGAGTGACCATGCTTCATAGCACTGGAAAGCTGAGAATCTCAGCTTGCCAACTCTATAAATTGTTCCCTTCTAGTCCTGTCAGGTCATCTCTTTTTTTGAAAGAGCATCCACACTGATTGGACGCTCTCTTGCATATAAGGCCACCCGTTTCTCTGCTTCTGCTGCGTGCTTGCTACCTCTCCGAGGGACTGCAAAGTTTTAGCAGTGCCTGCTCTGGTTGCCCATCTTTTGGACGCCACAGCATACTTCTTGCTATGGAGCCGGCGTTGTCTCTGGGCATGTGATGTCTCCACACTAACATGCTGCAGCTTCTGCAGCACTTTGTGCAGACTGTTTTGACAGCCCTGCCCCAGCTCGACTCCAAGCTCATCAGCGAGTCTCTCTGCCTGTGTGTGGGAGCAAGGCCCTTGCAACCACACCCCACGGTAGAGAGACACTTCTGGAGGCAGTACACCAGTTCCAACTGGTGGGACTGGCTGGTCATGGAGTGGTGGGGGACGAACAGCAGTGGCTTCAAAACTTCCGCATGTGGAAGGCCACCTTCATGGAGCTGTGTGCATGGCTTGTCCCTGCCCTCTGACAACAGGACACCCACCTGCGGCCCGCCACCCCCTGGAAAAGCAGGTCGCTGTCGCCGTATGGAAGCTCGCCACCCCGGACAGCTGCCGGTCGGTGGGCAACCTGTTCGGCTTGGAAAACTCCACCGTCAGGGCCCTCCTCATGGAGGTAAGGCACTCTCAGGCTGCAGTCCCTGGAGTGGGAGGGGGGTAGTCCTGGAAAGGGGGGTGGAGGTGCAGGGTGGGCTGTGGGTGGGGGGGAAGCCATGTCCCCTGGGGATTGTGCCGTCCTGCCCTCACACAGCCCTGGTGGGGGGTTGGCCTCATAGTGGGTGGTTCCTGGGGTATTTGAGGAGGGCGGGCACCTCCCCAAGGGTGAGGCACTCCTTCTCATTCTCTGTTTTGTGTGTTTCTTTGTCTCCTTCTGCAGGTGCTGAGGGCCATCAACTCCATCTTGCTGCGCAGGGTCATCCGCCTCGGAGACCTGGACCTGATTATCGCAGAATTTGCCACCCTGAGGTTCCCCAATTGTGGGGAAGCCATCAGTGGAACCCACATTCCAATCCGAGCACCACTTCATCGAACCACCTAATACATCAACCACAAGTGCTATTTCTCCATGATGCTGCAGACCATTGTCAACCACCATGGACAGTTCACAGACATTTTCGTCAGGTGATCGGGCAGGGTGCACAATGCCCACATTTTCCAAAACTCCAGCCTCTACCGGAAGCTAGAGACTGGCACATTCTTCCCCCAGCGTGACTTTCGCATGGGGGACATGCAGATGCCACTGTGCATCATTGGCGATGTGGCCTACCCCCCTAATGCCATGGCTCATGAAGCCCTACACCGGGCAGCTTAACCTCAGTAGGGAACAATTCAATGCCCACCTCAGACTGGCATGAATTCAGGTGGAATGCACCTTCAGATGCCTGAAGGCGCAGTTCGGATGCCTCCTGACCCACCTCGATGTAAGGGAGCACAACATTCCCAAGGTGGTCTCGGCATGTTGTGTTCTCAAAAACATTGTGGAGAAGAAGGGGGAAGCCTTTCTACTGGGGTGGGGGACAGAGGCTGCCCAGGAAGGAAGGCCCTTTGAGCAGCTGTCCACAGCTGCAATCTGCCAGGCCCATCAGGTGGGGGTGCATATCCGGGAGGCCCTGAGGGAGAGTTTCTCTCAAGAACCCCAGTAACTATCCTCAGGGCCTCCCCACTAAGGGCCTATGCCTTGCCTCCTTTTGCCTTTCCCAGCACAACCCCTCCTTCCCCTCCTCCCCCACCCTTTCCTGTACTCTCAATAAACACACCAGTTTGGGGTTGAAAAACAAAACCTTTGGGGTTTTTTTTTCCAGAAAAGTAACTGGGAAGGGTGGCTGAGAACCTGGGATGGAGGGGGGGGAGGCTCAGGACTGGGAGTGGTGCGGCTGGAAGTACTGCTTCAGGTCCGGGGACCTTGGAGGTGGGTGGGGCCTGGGACAACAGGGGAGTGGACAGGAGCAGGGTCAGGTATAGCAGGGGGAGGGGACATGGGCATAGCAGGGGGATGGCAGGAGCAGACACAGGAGCCGGGTGTTCCATCATTTCCCGGATGATGGGACACATGTTTTTGTCCTGCCGCACAAGCTGGTCTCACATGCGGTTCCACTGCTCAGTGTCATCCCGGACCTTCTGGGCCAGGGTTTGCTGCATGTCGTGCAGGACGGTCACATGCTCTCTCATGAGGTCTTTGTGCACCCTCCTGCGCTTGTGGCTCCCCTGGGGTTGGGCGGCTGCCTCTGATGGCGTGGATTGCCCCTCAGCGACAGCTGGTCTGGCTGTGGAGAATAAAGAGGGAGAGGCGGTCAGTCATCCATGAAGATGCTGTCTCTGAGGCCGTGCCCTCCTCTGTGAGGTCCCGGGAGCCAGGCAATGTGTGGCCTGCATAGTGGGCCCTGCCTCACAGGGGCCCCAAGGTGCCCAGGGGTTCACGCTTCCCCCTCAATCCTTGCCTGATTGTCTGTGGGATATCTGGCCACAGGGGGATCCCATGAGCGGGAGAGGGACCTGGAGCAGTCTGGCCTTCCATGGGAGCCACACACACACCTGCATCTGACAGCGCTGTCCTCAGGAGAGGGTGGTGCCTCACACAGGCAGGTATGCCCAAGTGCTATGTGCAGCACTCTTTGGTCTGTGTGGGGTCATGCATGTGTCCTTGTGCCCAGCCTTCTCCAGCAGTGGCTGGTGGTGGGAAGGCATCCCCCCAGGGGTCAGACATGTGTGGCCTTACCTGAGCCTGTGAGCAGGAGCCCGAGAGTGCTCCAGGGCTGCCTCCTGAGGCTGTGTGTTGCAGACTGGTGCTTCACATGCTTCTACACGCACGGAGTGCAGTACAATGTCCAGACTGAGCAGGCTGAGCAACGATTGCACCCCACCCCCTCTCCGCCCATCTCTCCTACCCTGTGTGCGTGACAAACTGAGAGCACTCACCTGATGATCCCTTCCACCCTCAGAGGATGCCTGCGACACATCCAGGCCATGGGGTACTGGCTCAAGGGTCAGAGGAGAGATTAGGGTTACACTTTTCTCTGAGCAAAGCGTGTACTCCACCATGTCTTCCAGAGAAGTTTGCAGCTCCATCAAATGCACAAGCAACTATCTGTTTGGAGTCCAATTGACAAGCATTTAACTCTAAGATGTGGGTTGTCACAGATGCAGCCAATGTGTTTTCAATAACTTGAACATCTAGAAATGCATCTACTGGCCACTGACATCAAGATAACGTACACAATGACTTAATATCAGATGCATTAAATCCAGGCATAGATATTGGCATTTTGTTGCTGGGAGCAGAGATCCTGCAGGGTCTCCTCCTCGCCCCACAGCTCAAGGAGGGACAGGATCTCTGCCCCAGACCAAGACCATGCCATTTGCTGCCCCAGCTGGGTCCTGGGAGCCCTGGTGGTGCTTTTTGTGAGGCCCAGGAGAGTTTCGGGGGCTTGTGGCTAGGCCATCGGTCCAAATCTGGGTGGCAGGGAGAGCCACGCAGCTAGATGCAGCTGTCTGGGCCGACTTTCTGCCACAAGGCTTGTCCAGGGTGCCTGTAGCTTTAAGAGCTGGCAGCAGACAGGAACAACAGAGTTCTGATTAGTCTAGACGGAGAGGCCACCAGGGCACCTGTGTTATTTCCTGGAGGCCTCGTCTTTTGAAAGAACTCTCTCTTCCACATCCACACACACCTTTTCCGGAAAAAAGCTTCTTCCTTGGAAAATCCCCTCCGTTCTTTTGACTTTTTGTCAAGAACACACTAGCAGTGTAGATGCAAGTGTTGTTTTTCTGGAAAAATGCTTCAGTGTAGACACATCCTGAGTCAGGAAACCAGGGTTTAATCCATTGGGAAGGCCTGGAAAGATTAAATAAAAAATAATAACAGTGGCCTCCATTGCCAAAATGCCCTGCCACTAGTATCCACAAACTTCATCTATATAGTCAGCAAGTGACCTTTGATGTATAAGAGACAGATGCATGGTAAAATAAATGATAGAAGGAGGTTCTGCCCACAAAGCTCCTACACAGACCCTTGTTCTGTTGGTGCTTGGATAGAATCTCATATAACGCTTCACCTCTACCACTATGTTTCTTTTTAAAATCCTGAGAGAACTATAACAGTATGCTTACACTCACCACTGACTAATAATTCCTTATAAAATTAGTTAGCACAAGGGTGTCCATCATGTTGTCACAGGCACATCCTGAGAACCTGAATTTGAAACATCTTTGATAGCACTAAACATTCCAAAGTTCTCACAAAGAATCAGTTTGAGATCTTTATTGGAGCTGCTAACCAGCTCATTAAAGTTATAAATGATGACCTGAGTAGGAAAATGTGGTTGAATCTACTCTCAGAATTGGGCTATAGGTCATAAACAAAACCAGAGTATATAACTCGGAGTAACTTGCATCATTGTATTTGTGATGGGGTGAAGTCACAGAAGACTCCTTGGGGGTACTTCCTGGGATGCTGACAAGGCCACTGCTACTCACTTTCCTGCTCTTTGGGGCTTCTCACTCCCCTGTCCTGCTGGGCCAGCTCCCTGGTCTCCCCCAGTCAAGGCACAGAGCTAAGATCATTGTCCCACCAAGGAGCACTATGGACACTAAAACTCTTCAGGTCCAAGGAAAATGCAGTTTTGGGCCCAGCTTCCTGGAATATCGCTCCCCAAATAGGAGCAATGAAAGGAAGATGTACACACTGATTGCTCGCCCATGTACCAATTATTTACACTGGGCTTGATAGTAAATAAAAGTGATTTTATTAAGTACAAGCAGTAAGATTTACATAGTAATAAGTGAGAACAGGCAGAGCAAAGTGGTTACAAATTTAAAATAACAGAAAATGCTTAGCTAATTCTAAAACTAAAACCTCAGTACAAACTTATTACAAACCCATCCTCAAATTGTTCTTATTCCAGCTAAGCCTCTAAAACCAGGGAAGTTCTCTCTCCCTGGAGTCTTTGGTTCCTTCCCTTGGGTGTGTCATACCAGCCAAAGACAAAGACCCTGCGAAGCTTTCCATTGTTTTATAGAGTCCCACTTTTACATGGGAAGTTACCTGGCCAGTCCTTACCAGTTAGGAAGGTCACATGACTTCCTAGGACCAACCACTGCTAAGACTTAAAGGACAAAAGGAGCTGTTTACATATGTTGCCCAGACATTTAGGCATCCCAGCATTGGAAACACCCTTGATGGCTTTCATTTGCACATTTAAAAACCGTAAACCTATTCCATACTTTATATAGCTAACTTTACACACAAGAATGATACATATTCCAAAATAAGATATACAGACCCAGTGGATTAAGACACTAAGATTGATAGGTTACGTGAGGCAATTTGTCCCAAGCATTTTTGAGTTATGCATATTTGTGTTCACAAGTCCATTTCATGAAGCATGGTGGGAGGGTTTCATCACAGTATTCACTTTATTGTCATTGAACATTACAGGTTGACAATATTTTTTCCTGGCTCCATAACTGTTTGGAGTTTTCTTTAGAATTTTTTTGGGGGGGGTGGGGGGTTGTGCTTATCTTGTACCGATACATGATGGACAGAGGTGGGGAGAGATTGCCCAGATGATCTAATAGGTGTTTTCCATGTCTTACTTTTATGATTCTTTTATAAATATCTATGTGGTGGTAATAATCTCTACTGCTCTATGATAAACTTTAAGCAAAAGTATGCACCTGCCTTTGCTTTAAGTACATCACTTATTTGTATGTCCTTCTTAGAGTATCTCAATTTATAAAGCCAGTTATTGACTGTTCCTGGGGACACAAGGTGAGTGACGTGAATAAAAAGTTATTACCTCACCCAACTTGTCTCGCTAATATCCTGAGACCTACAAGGCCACAACACTACATCCTAACTGTTCCTAGAATTCTAATACTGCAATGAATTTATGCTAATGATAATTGTCAGCCTAGTCTGAGTTATGACTCAGTCAGAGCTGCCAAGAGACCCTATGAGCCTCCATTCCCACAACCCATACCCTTTCTCTCCAGTGATGTTTTCTTATTTGTGGACGGAAAATCCCTCAGGTGTGTTGGGGAGCTCCTTCTTCTGTACAGTTCTACAAGCAGGCAGGCAGCCTAGGCCTGAGTGCTCCCTTCCCTTGGCTATGTCCAGATGGGAGAGGCTGAAGGAGGCAGTTACATGCTGTTGCCAGTCTGCTTTGAACAGCACCATCTAGTGGTAGGACTGCAGGAGGTTTTGCTCCTTAGCTAGCTGCATTGATCAGGGCTCAGAGGGCTACCCTGAAAAAAATCAGTGCATTCTTGGCCCTGGTCTACACTAGGGAATTATTTTGAAATAACCCCCCTTAGGTTGAATTTGTAAGTGGAGCGTCCACACTACCAAGCTTGTTGTTTCCAAATAACAGGTTGGTTATTTTGAAATCTGTACGCCTGCTTTCCTCCTGCTTCACTCAGGGAATAAAGCTAAATTCAAAATTGTTGTTTCAAAATAGCTCCGTTGCTGCTAATTCAATATAATTGGCATCCAGAGGCCCCTCCCAGCTGTACTTCTGACTGCTCTGGAAACACCTGGCATCTCCACTGCTCCCCTTCTCCTGCAGAGTTTAAAACTCCAGCCAGCAGGAGAAGGGCTTCTCGCACATGGCCAGCTTGTAAGCCCTGTACAAAACAGCAGCCAGTGAGGGAGCCATGATGGATCCCAATGCTCCCTCAGATCCTTCCACGACTGCCAGAACTCCTGCTACCATTGGCCAGGGATGCAGAAAAGCTGCAGCCTTGACTAATGTGGAGATCCTGGACCAAACCAAGTTCTGAGGGGAGGAGACCAAAGTCCATGAGCTCTGCACCAGAAAGAGGAATACAGAGGTCTACGGTCGTATCGCCACCAGCCAGGCCAACAAAGGCCAGGTCTGCATGAAGGTCAAAAAGGTCCGGTGGGCCTACCACAAGGCCAGGGAGCAGAGCGAATGCTCCAGGGCAGCACCGCACACATGCTGCTACTTCAACCACCTGGTCACCTTCCACCCCGCGTCATTGTGGAGTCCAGCCAGGACATGGCCGGCATCAGGCTCCAGGAGGGCAGGGTGGTGGAGAAGGAGAAAGAGAAGGAGGCCAGCCAGGCAACCATGCCCATCAGCCAGGACCTGTTCCTCACTCTGGAGCCATTCCCGTCCTCTCAGGATGTCGCCCAGGCTTTGGAGCCATTCCCCCCTCTCAGTCAGCATTCGCTCACAGTCCAGCATGGGAATGCAGGATAGACTGATCCTGTGTATGGAGACCTGCCAGGGGGAGAAAGAAGAGGGGAACCCAGTAGCACTCACTCCAGAAAGTGGCCTCTGCTGCTCACACACACCTCCCCCACCTTCCCCTTCAGCGGTCAGGGATAGAAGTTCTCTTTCTGTGGGATGCCACCAGTGCCGTATCTGGCATGTGTGGGACACTGAAGGAAGCTGAATTGCCCCACCCTTCCTCCCACCTGGAGGCTCCTAGCTTGGCCAGCACCTTCTTGTGCCTGCTTGTCCCTGGGTCATAGATGTAGCAATGCTCCCCGGGACGTCTGTGCCTCTGCTGGAAAGTGTCTGCTGTCTAGGCAACAAAGGGCCTTGCTCAAAGCACATCACCATTGTCTGAACCGAGAGCTTTGGTATCAGCTCAGATATTGGGGCTAGGCTTCATGCACAGTGTCTCCTGGGACAACTGCCCTTGTCACTTTTCTTCACAATTGGGCCAGCTGAAGCCTGGCACATCCCCCACCTCCCGCACCATCTACATGACTCTGCAGGAGGAAAAGAACCTGCGAGGACCTGATGTGGGAGCAGCTGGCCTGCCTACAGTCCCCCATCCAGGGGCTTGAGGAAGAGTGCCAGGAACAGACCACCAACTGGGAAAAGTGGCAGGCCAACTGGGAGGAGCACCAGACTGACCAGGATCAACAGAAGGCTACCTGAGACCAGCTGGTGAGCCAGTACAATGCCATGTGCTCCTCCCTCACCTCTGTGGTGGAGCGCAGGTGTCCTGCATGGAACAGGCCACCAGCTACCTCCTTGGCCCCCGAAGTGGCTTCTGCTCCTTGCCCCCTCAGGTGCTGCTGGGGCCCTGGAAGATGGGGTGGTGTGACCTCTTGGGCAGCCGAAGACTCCCAACCACCTCAAGGCAGGCACCAGTCCCAGCCCCAGCCCTGAGCCCCCCTCCTCCCTCCATTCCAGGTTCTTTCCCCAGTCCCTCCCCTGTTCCATGTCCCCCGCAATAAACAGTCCTGTTGTTTCAGAAAAGAAGGCTTTATAATTTGCTCTGCAGGGGAGGGGATAAAGTGGGAAGGGAGGGCAGGAAAAAGGTGGGAGAGGAATGGCACACAGAGGGAATGTAGGGGCCCCTTGTGAAGAGGCATGGGGGAGAGTCTCACAACTGGCCTTGCATGAAACTCTCCCTCAAGGCCTCCCCGATTAGCACAGTCCCTTGATGTGCTCTCCTGATAGTGCTGGGGATTGAGGAGCATGCAGAGCAGCGGGGCTGCCAGCACCTAGGTGAGCAGGGCCTGCAGTCCATGCTGGGGTTCATCCTACAGATCCTGGTCCCCGTCCTGCTGGAGCAGCATGCGGGAAGTCTGGACAAACTGCTCCATGAGGCACAGCATGAGGCCTGTGAGCCTAGCACTGCTTTGCAGCAGCTCTGGCTTCATACTTTGAGTGATGTGGCATCTTCAAGGACAGCCAGAGCACACTGTGTCCCTTTTGTGTCCCGCAAGGGGGAGGCAGTGGAGGAGTGGCAAGACACAGCAGTGGAGAGGAGCCCCTGTAAACACATGTTGTAGCTTGCCTGACCAACTAGCCACAGGAAGTATCTGCCCTCCTGGTGCCCTGTCCCGGACTGCTTCCAGGAGTGCTAAGTCCAAGGCAGGCTCCAGTCAGTGTGGACGGGCTATTTCAAAATAGCTAACTAACTAATTTCTACCTAATTTCAATGCTTCCCCATAATAGGGACACACTATTTCAATTTTGTTAAATTGGGAGTTATGTCAAATGTAGTTATTTCAAAATAATTTTCTAATGTAGAAATGCCCTTGGTTAATATACTACCCACTGGATTCAGTGGGTATAGACCCTTCACATGGGTCTGGGGACAAGGAATAGAGTTCATTGCTTATTAGCACTCCAGAGTGTGACACATTTATCGCACATGCCAAACTAGAACAACTGAACCTAGATCTCCCAAACATCCATCCTCTGCCTCAATTAAATTCATAATTTATTTATTTTTAATTGCTATGATTTAAAGGCCATAGCCTGAGGTCCTTACACAGAAAAGCCCCTATTGACTTCCAGGGTTTTGTTTTCGGTTTTCTGTTTGTTTGTTTTGGTTTTTTTAAGAGTAAGAACCTCAGGATCTCCTTTTGCCATTTCTGTTGATGGGTTCTGTCTTATGTACATTCTTGATACTTTTAGATTTTCAAAAAGCTATTTTTAAGACTATAAAGCCTGGGGCAGATGAATGAGCCTCAACATTCAACACACAGAGACACAAACATAATATACAGTCATCTATATGTGTCATAGTGAAAGCAAAGTTGCCTGCATAGATTACATTTGATTTGTTTTGCCATCTTTCACATTGCTGTGGATATTAAGAAAATCATTCAGCAACAGACACAGTTTTGGGGGATTCTTTGAGACTTCTCCTGGAATTTGAATAGATGACTTCTTACCCACAATATTGGCAGAATCTTCATAAAAAATTGGTCCCACCATGAGTGTAGAGGATTGGACATGATGGCCCCTTCCAGTTCTATGATTCTAAAAGTTCCCCTTCTTGTCTGAGATAGTTTTCCTGGCTTTCAGAATCAACCAGGATAAAAAAAAAAATGGAAAAACAAATATATTCAAGCTACAGTATATTTTTTTCTCGAGCACTGTTTGGCTATCCCATATCCTCCACACTTTTATTATTAATTATTATTAACTATTATTATTTAGCAGAGTACTGTATACCCTGTGCCCACAGAATTTGCCTCCATTTCACCTTCAAGTCCGGCAAAGATCTGAGGAATAGAACCTGGGGGAAAGGGGAAGGGAAAAGGGAAAGAGAAAGGAATGGGAACTAGTCCTCATGATTGGAAAGAACCCTTGAAGACAAGAACCAAAAGTGGAAAATGATAGAAGAGATATTTTCTTCATAAGCGTATAGATGACCTGATGTAATAACTATGGAAGGTCATTCAACAAAGTTGACCTTTAGCATCTAATATTCCCCAAACTTCCATACTTTCACAGGTTTCAAAAGCATTAACAGTCTTCTATTCACCTGTCTAAATATCTCAGTTCTTTCCTGACATCTTGTCTAATGCAGTTATGTGTTATCAGCAGAAAATTCTATGGTGCACTGTGAATGTGGCGACAGCATAAAAAGTTGATTTTAATATCAAAATAAATAATGCACGGGCTGCTCTGCTAACTGTATTATTCATTTTAATCTTTAATTGATTTTAAAATCTTTTTAATATAAGCTGATTTATATTCCACATATGAGTGTTGTAGAACCCAGGATCCTTGTTGAAATGAAATCCCACTTGCAGAAAAATAAGGAGGACCTTGACTTCAAGCATCAGGCAGTATCGTGATTCCTACTGAAAAAGTCAATGGAGTTTCATTGGTACTTTCTTACAAAGTGAGTTTGTCCCTTCTCTCCTTCCAGAGGGGAGACTGGAGACTCTTCTAACTCACAGATATCCTGAGATCGTACTGGTAGCCAGACTCTCCCTTCTGTTCATCATCATCCTTTCTCCCCAACACAGTAGCCTGACTTCAGCAAATATTATCACTTCCTCAGTGTCAACAGGATCCCAACCGAGGGAGACTGCTTGGGTGGAGAGAAAATCCACCAACATTCATTCCCACTGGTATTTCCTTGTGGACCTACAGGGTGAGTGTCATGCCCTTCCTGGCTTTATGAAAATTGGCTTGTGAATATGTATATACATATGTCAAAGATGCTTTATGCAAAATAGGTTATGTAACATCATTTTTAAAGTTACAATCTACTGAATGGTGTATATCCTATTTTTGTGCCTGTATCATTCTTGTATGTGAAGTTAGAAATATGAAAGCTGAATCTGTTTATAGTTCTAAATGTTCTAATAAGGGCCATTAGTGATACTTCCGGTACTTAAAGATGCAGTATTCAAACCAACAACCTATGGCTTTATTTTTCCTGTAATCCCAAAATATGATTGGTCCTAGAAAAACATGTGACCATGCAACCTGGTACTGGAATTCATCTTGAATCTGGTACTTTTCTATGGGAATGGGGAGACAGAACAAAAGTTTCTATTTAAGGAATGGAATACAATCAGGTCTTTGTCTTCAGCAGGCTTGAAAAATTGCCTCCCCATCCCAAGAGGCTATACATGAAGATACCTGAAAACAAAAAACTGTAGTGAGAGGGTGAAGGCAAAGCTGCTTGGCCTAGGTCAGGAAAAGATCAATGCTGGCTTGAGTTATGAGTAAGGGTGATAAATACAGCTTGAACAACTTTTCTTAGTGCATTAGAATTAGCTGACGTCTTTTGTTTATTTCAACTTAGTAACTGTCTGTCTTTACTTGCAATCACTCAATTCCTACTTTTGATTCTTAATACTTTTGTTTATTATCAAGTCCAGTGTAAATAATTGTTACCAGGGGAAAGGGGGAGCAAACACTGTGCATATTTCTCTATCATTGATAAAGGGGGCAAACATCTTTATGAGCTTTCTCTGGGTAAAACTTACACTGGATAAGACAGATTTATTTGGAGTTTTGGTTCTCTTTGAGGGCTGTGTTTCTAGGCATTGTCAAAGGCCTTATAGCTGAATCCTCCCAGAGCTGAGCTGGTTCAGCTTCTGTATTGCTTTGCAATACAGGGGGACAAGGGAGCTGGGGGGGAGGAGGAGGACGGACCAGGGGTTTTGGCCCAGCAGGTCAGGGTGGTGGGGAGCCCCTCAGGGCATGAAGGCAGGCATCAGTGGCTTCATCATCACACTGGGAGCCAACCCCAAGGAAATGTCTGATAGCCAACCTGTCACAGTGATGCCATGCTAACAAGCCAGCCAACCTTTCCCAAAGTTTTCAGAGCTCCAAACAAGAGGAGATATTGTATAATGGCTTCTGTAAGATTAAATGGAAGAGGGAGGAATGGGTGAGGTTACACTGCTTAAATTCAAACCCTTACCCCTCTGGCACATTTTGAACCATTTCTAAGTATTTTTTATTCCCCTACCATAACAGGACTGACGTGCTCCAAAGATACTTTACTACATTCAAAATGTGTTTTCATTTAATTCAGACAATTTTGCAAACTGAGTAAGTCTTTTACCCTGCAAAAGTACAGGAGGAGACGCAAGTGGTCGAATGTCTGAGCAGAGCAGTAATGCCATTTACATGGTGTTTTTCTGTTGTTTCCAGGTGTATCAATAAGACAACCTCTTGTGTGGGACTGTGCAATAATGACATCGCAGCTTAATTCTTGGGCATGAGACCAAATGCCAAGAGTCACCAATCCCTGTACTGTTCCATAATGACTCAACATGTTCCCTGTAACTTTTTCTTTCATTAACAGATGTAATGCATTGTATCTTTCAATTCATAGAGACAAAGAGAATCATTTTTTAAATATACAATGAACGGGACCTTTACCCTGTAAAGTGTAAATTTTATGTTTTTACTGTTAAAATAAAGGCCTGGTTCTCATTTATATGAAGGCCCTTTTATGCTGATCCGGCAATGCAAAAGGCCCTTAAAGTGGATGCAAATCAGAAACAATGGCCAAACGGTGTAAAAGAACCTTGGTGTAAATGAGAACCAGGCCCTATCTGGTTAATTTCTACAATAGATGCACTTATTTCAGCTGAGGAAAAAATGGCTATGGGCCTAATTGTTCAAACCCTCCACCCTTCAAATTCCCATAGCTTTTTGTCTTCCCATCTGGAACATGGGGATATGAATGCTCCTCCACCTACCAGGGGTGTTGTGAGGATTAGTAAATATCTTTAGAGTGCTTTGGATATAAATTACTATGTTTAAGGAGCTTCCCCAAACAGTAATATCCTCAGGCAGCCAGCACTACTGTCACCAGCTGTCACCAGCATCTAAGGGAATATGAATGTGAATTTCTGTATGTAGGGGTCTTGCTAGGCTGGTCTCAGCATCCCTGATTAGAAAGCCCCCCAATTAGTCATAATGCTACTTTGTATTTATATTGTGATGATTAGAGCTGGTTGAACTGTAGGCTTTCCATTCCAGTGGAAGTTCCCACATTTCCAGTCTCCTTTCATCCCCAAATTGGAGCATAATGTCAAAATTTCCCCTGAAACCACATTTCCAAAAAATTTAATTTCAGAACTATCTGAATGACTTTATTAAATGTACCCCTTCTATAAAGTCAAAGAGTTTAATTTCAACTATTTCATTTCAATTATATTGCATTATAAAAGTCTAAACAGTAAAGTCTAAATTAAGCACTTCCCTAATTTGTCATCAAAATTTGACAAAAATGTATACATTCCCACAAAATATTTCAATTTAATCAGATCAGAATTTTCCATCAGCTCTAATGAAGATAATTTATTAGCTACCAAATATTATCCTTCAAAGGGATAATTCCTCTCTCCTTCATTTAACCATTTTTTGTAAAGTTTATAGCCAAACCGTGTTACAATATATCTGCTTCCTCCTGTGTAGAGAGAAAAAGATACACTTTATAACTCTGTTAGAGAAACCTGTTTAGTCTCTTGCTCCTTAATGTGGTTATAACTTTTCTCCCTGTTCATACAAGCATGAACAATTCCTCTTATAACATAATTTGCTTACATGCCATATCTACACTAGCCTCAAAGAAAATCTAGATAACATGGTTGTTAAAGTGTAACATCTGTTGGTGCCTTGTCTGGTCTAGTGCTATCATTATGGTCACCACCATTAGAGCACCAGTGGTAGCAATGGTAGGCAACATTAAGGAGCAAAGTTATTCTAGAGCTCGCCAGAGTGATCTGATGCGGGTCGTACTTCCAGGAGAGAAGTGTCAGCTGCATTCCAGACTGGTTACTTGGTGTAAATGCCTTCATAATCATAGCACTTTACATAACTAGCGCATGCTCATAATGCCTGTATGCACTGCTAAGTACTGTGGCCCCCATATTGGAAATGTTACCATGATAGTAAGCCCAATATTTTTAGGATGCCTCTAATTTTGGGTCCCTACTTCTAGATATCAGGGCTACGTCTACACTGCGGCACTGTTTCAGGATACCAGAAACATCCCGAAATAGCTAGTCTGCATCTTTTGAGCATGCTCGTTATTTCAAAATATAATGAGCTCGCTATTCTGACGTCCCTATAAACCTCGTTCCACAAAGATTAAGAGATGTTTTGGAATAATGCTCTATTTCAAAATTTGGCACTGTGCAGATAGCGCCAAATTTCAAATTAAGTTATTTTGAACGCACTTGAAATAAGCTATGCAATTGTGTAGCTCAAATTGAGTAGTCTATTTTGAGCTACTGATTCAGTTTAGACACACCCCAGGAATGGATGTGTAAAGCTGAACATACAAAATGCAGGCATTGCAAATCAGAATCCACTTCTGAAAATTTGGCCCTAAGCAATTTACTCAAGACCACACAGTGAAGGAATGGTATTTCTAAACAAGAGCCAAGTGAATTTCAAATGGCTAATGATATCAATGTGTTACTGAACTGGTGGGGAAAACAGATAGAAATAGCTACATGAAGTGTTACAAGATTAATTCAAGTGAGTTTTTTTTCTCTTGGGGTAATCATCAAGTTAAATGTCTTAATAATAGAAGTTAGACAAATGTTTCTTCAGAGAAAATAATGTAATCAAGACTGTGGTTTCCTCTCTAAAAAAAGGTATACAATTTCTCTTACCAGGAAAGAAGTGTAAGTTTAATTTATTTTATTATAAAATTGAATGGAGAAATTAAAGAGACTGATAGAATGGTAAGTATTCCTAGCTAACTGTGCCTATAAAAACACAGCTCATAGCAAGGGAGCCTGCTAGCCATGTCTAAATTAGTATTTTCCATAAAAGGTAGCAGGGAATTGGTGTTCTTAGTATCTTGACTTAATTTTAAATAGTTGTTGAATTCTTCTATTAAAGAAACTGTACCACAAGTTTGATCTTATTGAAAGCTGTACCACAGTTATATAACTTTTTGGTCCTCTATGTCATATTTTGCATTACGTTTAAAATAGAATTGGTCAGTATCATGTTTTTTTTCCATAAGGAAGTTTTTTGTAATAAATTTTATATTTCATTCAAAAATGTGTTTTGATGAAAAATTCAAGATCACAATTTTCTTTAAAGAGTGATTTCCCTCCCCACCTCTACTCTCCTTGCATCTCATCCAGGTGGTGGGTGAAGAGTGGGTTCTTTCCTCCACCACGATCCCCGAAATCTTTTTGAGAATCATTGCTTCTCAGGATAAAGTCCCCCTTTCTGTAACTACAGCCTAAATTATTTGATCCTACATGTGTAATTTTGGCTGCATTAAAACTTGTATTTGTTTGCTTCTGCCTCACTTACTGAACAATCCAGGTTGCTTTGTATGAGTGAACTGCCCTCTTCATTATTTACTCATATTTTTAAATGAAAAAGTCTACAAAATTGACCAGCTCTAATAAATAGACTAGATGACCCTGGCAGGCCCTTCTACCCCAATGGTTCTAAGTATAATGATGCCCAGTTACAACTGTACTTATTCCAGATGTTGTTTAATTGGGTTACTCAATTCCCATAGCATGTGACTGGCATATAGATCTCTTTATGCAGTTCATTTGTTACTAGTCTCTAGAATGTTGCAGAGATACTTTGGACAATAAGCACCCAGATTAATCTCTGGGAGAGTAGCCAGTGTACAAAGCCCTACCTGAACTACCTCGTTCTCACCTGTTCTAGTGCTGTTCCCTCTGTTTTACTGTGACTTCCGGGAAAACATCTCATGGTTCTTTGTGCTGTAGGAGGGGAAGCCCCTCTATGATTCGTTCCCAATGAATTGTGGAAATTTGTCTGTCACTCTGGCCACTGGAGGACCATTGCCACTTGAATAGCCTATGTCCTCACTGCAAGATGGGCCAATTACCAGCACAAGTGAAAATAGAACGTGGCCTCTAACTCTCCCCAGCAGCGGTGGCAGCAAGCCCAGCTTGAAAACATGGCTTGACGTGGTTAGCAGCAACATCTAGGCTAACTCAGCAGTGAAAACAATACTGATATGCTTGCATAACACTAAAGTCTACAAAGAAAGAAACAAACCATGTCAAAACATTACTGGAGCTCCAGTATGATTATAATGGTAATAGAGATGAGACCTTAAGTCTGATCTTCACCATGGTAAAAATGGTGCCAGCAAAGATTGTATTTAAACCTGGCAAGTGTTAGCAAGGCTGTAGCATGCTTTCCCTGAACAGCATAAACAGGGTCTTTTCTGATAACATTGTTATGAGTGTATCACATCCAGGCTATGTCTAGATTACATCCCTCTATCGACAGAGGGATGTAATCTAGATGTAGCCACGGATGCGAAGACAGGCAAATGATCACATCTTGGCTGAGCTCACAGGTTATTGACTTGTTTGTATCAATAATGGGGAGAGACCTTAACTTCTAACCTTCAGGAAGACTCTTGGAATGGTCATTGTTCCCCTGTGTTTTGTTTCAAGTTTTAGATTTATAAATGATTTATGAGGCTTTTCCTGGCATTTCACTTAAGAGGAGTGTATGTTGGCTGCAATTTTGTGCTTCAGTTCTTGTGAAACAAGGAGACTTGGAATTGGATACAATTCAATCTTTGATAGGCACATTAACTGCAAGATTAGCCCAATGTAGCATGCATGTTTCCTAGCAACTTCCTTTCACAGTATCTACATTCAGATCTGTTTTGAGAAGTGGTATGTCACAAAATATTATTCCTACTTATTTAAATAGATGTCTAGTTCTTTGAAATCAGCAACATAAGTGGTGACAGCCTCAGCATCTGTGGACTAATATACTCTGGACCTGTTCCTTTCTAAACTAATAATAAAGCCAAGACACTCTAAAAAAGTTTGTTGCAACTTTTCCTCTGCCCAGATAATAGCTGTATTTCTCAAACTGCTGAGAATTTGAAAAAAAAAAGTTAAAAAAATTAGGCACAGTATTCCCCTCCGTCTGTTGCTTAGACATAGTGGACCACCCTTCCCACTAGGTTGCTCATGTCCCGACAGAACAGCAATACAAGGACCTGGCAGATCTGTGACTCAGGCTCCTTCAGTCCTTACACATTCAAAACTCCCCCATCAAGCCTCAACTAAGAGTATTACTCAAGTGCTTTAATCAAAATCAATACAAAACCCAAATTAGTTAAAGCAATGCAACCCCCTCTGTGCATATTCTGATATTGGTTTAAAACTAGCTGTTCCTGTTTAAATTAAAAAAAACAAAACAAATAGTCTGGTAGCACTTTAAAGACTAACAAAACATGTAGTTGTAGATGGTATAATGAGCTTTTATGGGCACAGCCCTCTTCTTCAGATGACCAGAGTGTTGGATGTTCAGGACCAAAACAAATAGGGGAGTGGGGAGGGAATAAGAGGGGGGAAAAGCTCATGATACCATCTGCATGTTTTGTTAGTCTTTGAAGTGCTACCAGACTCTTTGTTGTTTTTTTAAGTTTATCCTGTACAGACTAACTTAGCTACCCCCTGAAGCTTCTATTCCTGTTTAGTTTGTGTAAATTGATTGATGCTATCTAAATAGATAAGACACAGGTGTAGGAGTATCCACATGAGATTTTGTATTGGTTTAACTAAATCAGTTTAAAATTGCATCTTTTATAAAATGGGTGCAACTTTGTGAGTAGAGCAGACCTACAATAATGCAAGGTTGGAATACTTATGGTTGAAAATATCAGTCATTTTTAATGTGCTGGAGCTTCAATGGAGTTTTGAAAATACTTTTTCCCTTGGTAGTTACTTTGCACCATTTGGAAACTGTATTAAACAGTGAGTGGCTAGCAGCCACACTGTTCCTGTTTCCCAAGATATCCAGGATTAAGGCTGAACTGTACTGCAAGTTTTGGGCAAGAGATCACATTTAGCTACCCCTTAAATATAAACCCCCTTTGATTGTTGTTGTTACTAATCAAGTTTTTTACAGTAGTACTTAAGGGCCAACCAAGACCAGGAATCCATTGTGCCAGGTGCTGTGCAAACACAGAGTATACGATGCCCCAGAGAGTTTATAACTGAAATAGATAAGACAGAGGAGGGAGATATAGCACAGAAGCAGAGTGAACAATGTAATGGTAACACATAGCAAGTTAACTCCATGATTGGTGGGGAGTGGTTATGTATTTAGGAGGGGATGAACTACATTGAAAGTGCAGTGGTTGGGGAAAAGGACTGAGGAGAAAAGGGTAAGAAGAACAGCTGTGGAGTGAAGCCCAGGTCCAGAGACTGTGAAGGAGAGGGAGGGATGGAGAACACAGCCCATAGCAAAGAAGGTTCAGTCAAAAGTTTAGAAACTTTTCTGAATGTCCACAGGGCAAAAGATTCAGTCTTTGGCCAATGATTGAAATTGGGTATTTGCACAAAGATTATTAATGAATCCAACAGACTGAAAAGAATTCCAAGTTGTAGTTTTTTTCTTACATAATCTATACTTAACTATAACAATGACAGTAATACTTACTTTGTAATGAAAGAAGTGCCATGGTTCAAGCAATAGGGGGTAGGATTTCAGAAATTTTTTAAAATTTTCATAACCAATGCACAAGCCCAGAGGTTGTGGAGCTATGAACTGGCTAGCCTAGGACACAAATTAAGTACTGAGCAAGAGTTAACGTTAGGCTGAATACCTCCAGAAATCTGCATAATGTGGTATTTGTCAGCTTTTCTGCATCACATTACATTTCTCTTTTCTTTCATAAATAAAATCTAACAGAATAAAAAAAAATAAAAGTGGTGAATATTAGCAATATTATATAATAGGACAATATGTATTATCTGACTTGTTCACTCAGGGTATGTCTACACAGCAGCATTATTTTGGAAAAAAGTCAGTTATTCCAAAATAACGTATTGCACATCTTCACAAAAAGCCTGTTATTTCAAAATAAATTCAAAATAACAGGCTTCTTACTCCAACTTCTGCAAACCTCATTGTATGAGGTGTAAGGGAAGTTGGGGGAAGAGTGCTCCATTTCGAAATAAGGGCTGTGTAGATGTGCCCAAATTCAAAAAAAGCTATTTTGACTTAAGCTATGCAATTGATGTAGCTCAAGTTGCATAGCTTATTTTGAGTTTAGCCCTGCTGTGTAGCTGAACCCAGAGGCTGCATCTAGACTTGACGCTTGAATTTGCGCAAGAACACTGACGATCTAATGTAAGATTGTCAGTGTTCTTGCACAACTACTATGCTGCTCCCGTTCGGGAAAAAGCCCTCTTGTGCAAATGTATTTGCACAAGAGGGCCAGTGTAGACAGCTCAGGACTGTTTTGTGCAAAAAAGTCCTGATGGCGAAAATGGTGATCGGGGCTTTCTTGCACAAAACCACGTCTAGATTGGCACGGACGCTTTTCCGCAAAAAGTGCTTTTGCACAAAAGCGTCCCTGCCAATCTAGACACACTTTTCCGCGAATGCTTTTAACGGAAAAACTTTTCCATTAAAAGCATTTGCGGAAAATCAAGCCAGTCTAGACGTAGCCTTAGAGTTTTAAAATGATATTTACTGAAAATGTGGTTTTGCTATTTAAGTGAATATAGTGCCTGTTCATTATTCTTATTATTTAGTCTTTGCATCACCAAGCCATATTCATGGTCCAGAACTCCACCATGCAAACACAGAAAAAAAAGATGGTCCTGCCCCAAAGATCTTAACAATGTAAGTACAAGACAAGAGCCAACAGGTGGCTAGATATAGACGTATGGGGAGGTCAAAGGAAACAATGGGACATTATTGATCAGCATGATAAGCTGTCGTATCAAAAAGAACCCCCCCCCCCAGCAGCCTAGCTGTTATCAAGGTTTTTTGTAGATATCACAGCAAAGGAGAGTTTTAAAAGGGGTTTTGAAGGAGACTATTACATTAGTTATGTGGATGGTTATGGTTACCAACCCCCAGTGGCGAGGAACAGCATGGAGAAACACAAAGGCTCTGGTTTCAAAATGTAATATTTAGACAATGGAGGCTGGCATCAAGGGCCAATAGGAAATGTAAGTCAACCTTTCAACAGTGAATGTAACAGAGTGGCAGTTGTCTGAACCTTGGCTGCAGATAATTCTCAAAGAGGAGAAAAAAACTAAAAATGAAGAACAGAGCCCTCAAAACACCTCTCGCCCCCCATCTCTACTCATGGAATCAATATTTGAAAGACAAAAGCATCACTGAACTGGGAGACTGGTCCTGGCTGAGAGATTCAGCCAGACTGCTGTGAGAAAAAAATATTTTCTTTCTAGTTCACTTAGCTTTTTAAGTTAAGTATTAGGCTATGTCTACATTGGAAAGGTTTGGCAACAAAAGTGCTGTCACCATGCAAATGTGGTCGAAAGTGAAAACCAACCAAACTGGTTTTTCTGCCATTGTCAAAATTTCATGGCTACAGTGCTAGCATCCTAACAACAGAGCAAAGCAATGTGGGTAAGCATCCCACAGTGTAGTGTTGGGGTAAAGCAGAGCTGATCCCTGCACTTCTCATAGCTCTGTGAGCTTGTTGTGCTGAGCAATGTCAAAGCAGCACAGCTGTCTCTCTAGCCCTCCTCCTGCAGCAGCAATCTACTTGCTGCTGTGTTCCTAGCAGGACAGAACAGAAGCATTCCAATGATTTGCTCTTTCTTTGTTCCCCAAGCAAACAGCTCACTCAGCTATCAGATACTTCCTGGAGCTTTGAAAAGGGAGGATGTGAATGCCTGCAGAGCAGCAGAGATCACAAAACACTGAGGAAAGCCAACAGAGCAGGCATTGTGGGATACTGGCGGAAGCCAGTTCTCTTGACAAAACAAACTGCAGAGTCCACACTAGCTCTTTGTCGACAATAAAGAAAGGAGAAAAGACAGCCTCTGGCAGGGCTGTAAGTTTTTGGTTGCCAAAACTGGGTGTTTTTCCTGACAAATTTGCATAGCATTGTAAACACTCTCACTGCTTTATCACCAAAAGGCCATTTTTGGTGACAAAACGTGCCAGCGTAGAAAAGCATTGCATTTGTGTTTTACATTTATTTCTTAGTACCCAATTCTGACTTTCATACTTTTTTACTTGTAATCACTTAAAATCTTACTGTAAACTCATACTGTTATATTTAAACCAATGTGTGTTTGGACTGAAATATTTGGGAATCTCCATTTGAGATAACAGGGTTTGTGCATATAATTTTCTATTAATGAAATGACAGACTTTCTATGAGCTTGTATTTAGAAGGAAAGAACTGAGCAGTACTAGATGCACATTTCTGGGGACAAGTCTGATACTGAGAATTTGGTGTCTCTCTGCAATATCATTCAAGAGTGGCTAGCTAGAAGCACTCATATGATTCAGCTGGGAGTGATTTTTAGTGTGCTAAAGGTTGTGAGAGAAAAGATCAGGAGGGATGGCTTTCACAGCGAAGCAGTGTAAAAATCACCTCAGACTGAGAGCTGAGGGTACACAACTGTTCAACCATCCAGATTGTACCCAGGGGAATGTCAAAAGTGGTCAAAGTGACAGGCTGGGGAAAAGGATCTTTGCAGAAGCATTCTAAATGGATATAAGCAAGGCAAGGTTGTATTTGTTGAGGTCTGAGAGAACCATGTTGCAGTAGATAAAAAATGAGATGATGAGAGCCTGGGCAAGATATTTATCTGCATAGGGGGATAGGAAAAGTTGTGTATTAGAGAAGTCATACAGAAAGAAAAAGAATAATTTTTTAGACATAGTCTCAATGTGAGGATCTAGAGGGTATGTCTACACTGTGGGCTAAAGTCGAGTTAAGATACGCAACTTTAGCTATGTTAATTGCCTTGCTGAAGTTGAAGTACCTTAACTTGACTTTTGGCACTGTCTACATAGCAGGAAGTTAAAGGAAGAACACTCTTCCTTAGACTTCTATTACTCCTCGTGAAATGAGGGTTATAGAAATCAGAGTAAGAAGCCCATTATTTTGAAATTATAACAGACTCAGAGAGGTCTGAGTCTAAGATGATGGACTGGTTACAGGTCTGAGTGACAGGCAGAAAGTTGGTGTTGCCAACAATGACTGAAAAAGGAGGTAGAGGGGAGAATTTGGAGGAGACAACTGTTTTAGCCATGTTGAGCTTGAGCTGACAGCAAGACACTCACAAGGAGCAGGCAGGGAGGCTTAGTTTGGACAGAAGAAGGAGGTCTGGAGTAGAGAGATAGATGTGTGAATATCATCACAAGAAATGGGAGCTGAATGTGTGTTTGCAGATGAATTTACCCAGATATAGGGTATAGAGGGAAAAGTGAAAGGGACCAAAGACAGAATCCTCTGGAACTCCCACGGAAAGTTGGAAAGGGAATGAGGATGATCTTTGGAAGGCCATGTTGAAGAAGAGATTAGAAATACGAGTAGAACCAGGAGATGACACAATAATGGAAGCCAAGAGAAGATAAGATTTCAAGAAGAGCATGGTTGGCCATGTCAAAGGCAGGGACAGGTCAAACAGGATGATGATGCGGTACTGGTTCAGAGCTTTGACTGGGAAGAGGTTATTAGAAACTTTGGTGAGAATGATTTCAGTGGACTACCAGGGGCAGAAGCCAGATGGGAGAAAGTCTGGCATAGAATAGAAGAGAAAGTTCAGAGAACAATTCTACACAGTAAATTCAATGAGCTAAGAAATGAAGGTAGAATAGAGATGGCGTGATAGGTGAAGAGGCAAGTGGGGTCAATGGTGTGCTTTTTAAGATGGGAGAGATTAAAGCATTCTTGTATTGTAAGAGGGAAGACCCAGAGGAGAATGAATGGTTAAGGAGAGAGAAAAGACAGGGACGAGAAAAGCTGGAAGGGAGAACAAGAGTTATTTGGGCAAGTGGAGGGGTTAGAAGCTGGCCACTAAAAGAAACTTTTGTATCTGTGATTAAGGAGAATAGTGAGCTGTAGGAGGGCAAGAGAGGCAAGCTGAAGGAAAGGGCAAAATCATGTATTTTTACAATGTTCTCTTGGAAACTGGTGTGATCCCATGTAGAAAATGAAGTGGAAGAAAAAGGAGGGGAGATTCTGAGGAAAAGGTGTCTGGGTTTGAGGATATGGAATTCAATTACATTAGTGTAGAATTATTAGCAAGGAAGAAGGTAGAACTGAAGTAGAAGAGAACTAATTAGTAAAAGCACAGAAAGGCTGAGTAACAGGCCATACAGAGAGCACTGCTGGATGATGTTGAAGACCAGCTGATGGGCCATAGAGCGGCAACTCCGCAACAGACAGATTCGTGAGTAGTGGTTGGTGAAGGCCAATTCTCAAGAATGACCTTTTGGTGAGTGGGAGAGTTGAAGCAAGGCGGCAGGTTGAAGAGATGAGTGTGACGGTCCCCTTGCCTCATGCTATATGAAATTGTCTTATGTATACACATATGCATAATTTGAAGATACTTTGGACAAAATACCTCATGAAACCTATCAATTTTAATGTCACAGTCTGCTTGATCCATATATCTTATTTTGGTGTATGTATCACTCTTGTATGTAAAGTTAGAAATATGGGGTATGGACTGGCTTATGGACTGGTTTTAAATGAGCATATGAAAGCCATCAAAGGTGTTTCTAGTGCTCAGACACCTTAATGACAGGGGGTATGTCTACACTATAGTTTTTCCGAAAAAACCTCACTTACATCCACACTGCAATTGCGTTCTTTGTGAAAAAAAATTGAAAGAACAGGGTTTTTCCTCCAACATTGGTAAATCTCTTTCCGTGAGGAAGAATGCCTTTTCCAAAAGAGCTCTTTCAGAAAAAGGCATGTGTGGACGGGGAAGAGGGAATTATTTCAATAGAAGAGGAAAGAGGAAAAAGCACAGGTGCCCTGGTGGCCACTCCACCCATAATAATCACAGCTTACATGCGAGATAGCGTCCATTCAGTGTGGACGCTATCTGTTGAAAAAGCAGATCACTTTTTCAATGCAGTTTGGCAGTGTGGAGGCTCTCTTTCGGAAGAAGTTTTTGTGGAAGATCTCTTCCGGAAAAGCTTCTTTCTTCCAAAAGAAGCCTGCAGTCTAGACATAGCCTGTGGGGATCAACCTAATAACTTGAGAACAGCCTTCTTTGTCCTTTAATTCTAAGTCATGGTTGGTCTTAGGAAGACATGTGACCACCCCAACTGGTAGGGTTTGATGATGTAATTTTCCATGGAAGGTGGGAGAGAAAACAAGTTCCTGCCTAAAGTGGACTCTATACAACAATGGGAAGCTATCTGTCCCTTTATCTTTGGCTGGCATGACACACCCACAAGAATAGGTGGGGACCCAACGGAGAACAAAAGATATTCCCTGGCTTGAAGGCTTGCCCAAAATAAGAACAGTTTTGGAGTAAGTTTGCAATAAGCTTTAGTGTATTATAACTAGCTATGCATTTTCTTTTACTTTAAATTTGTAATTTACTTTGCTCTGTCTATGTTCACTTGCAACCACTTAAATCCTATTGTTTGTACTTAATAAAATTACTTTTATTTACCATCAAGCCCATTGTAAACAATTGTTACCTGGGGGAGCAATCACTGAATACATCCTCTTTTCATTGTAAAAAGAGGCTTACCTGAATGGGCTTTTAATATATGAAACTCTCACACAGTAAAAGACGGATTTATTTGGGGTTTTGATCCTATTTGGGGGTTGGTTTCCTGTATTCTGAGCTTTTAAATTGCATTCCCCTTAGAGCTGAAGTGTTTCAGTGTCTGCATTACTATTTGAGGGAAGGCGGGCTGCATATTCTCAGCTCTGTGCCTTGTCTGAGGGAGACCAGAAGATTGGCCCAGCAGGACAAGGTGGCGAGGAGCCCCATATGGAAAGGTGAGTATGAGGGCCTTTATTAGCAGCCCCACGGAGTCTTCTGTGACTGCACCCCATCATAGTGAAGGTGAGGAAATGTACTACTAAGGGGTTGGATGGTTCATCAACATGGAAATAAAGTCTTTGAAGCAGAGGGGTGGGATGTGATGAGAAAGTGGGAGAGCCAGGAGTTGAAGACAGACAAAGAGGATAGTAAATGACAGCAACATGGAGGGGGGAAAAGAGATGGATGCAATGCTGCTCAAAAGAGGAGGGTAGGAAGGGGGATGGAGTAGTGTTGGAAGCTGCAGAAAGAGAATGGAAAGGGTGAAAGGAGCAGCTTCCATAAGAAAGAGCATCCACGGAAACAATGTCAGATGAAAGTCTCAAAGGGAAGAGAGGATGTAGTGAGACAGAAGATCATAAGCATCTACCTTATTAGAGGAGTGGATGTTCTAGGGACAGGATGGGGATGAGTGTAAAGTTAGGAATGGTGACAGAGAGGTATCATTTTGTAACTCCTGAAGAGCAAAGTCTTATTTAGCCATAGAACAGAGGCAACATGGAGGACAGCAGCAATTCAAGATTCCTGACTCTCCCCCATCTACACTCAACTTTAATTCCAGGGGAGCCTCAGCTCCAATTCTGCTATCTCAACACTCAGTTTTCCGCTTTTGCTGGCTACCATCATTGTCTAGGCAGAAATGGCTGCCTTTTAGAGCACAAGTACCTGGGGATATCCCACTCTCATTGGCTTTTCCCCATTATGGAAGGCCTCAAAATACAACCCAATGATACCAAATTTAGATCCCAATCCTGCAAAGAGAAGTGTATATGATGAACCTCACACACGGTGAATACTCCACTGTCTTTCATAGGACTTAGTCATAGTGCATAAAATCGGCATATGCAAAATTCTTTGCAGGACTCAGGCCTTACTGGGGTTTTTAAAAATAGAAAAATGGTATTTTAAAGCATTCAAAAAAGCCAAATCTATTTATTAACTTTGATTCCTTGAAGACTCCCTTGGGACATCAATGAAACATTAAACTTAGAAGCAATGCTTATGAGTGTATATGCTGTCTCACTGTTTACTTGTTTTATGAGCACTGTAGTTGCATTTCCATGAAAGGACCATTATTTTTTTAAGAGCTTATTTGTTAGTACTTTGTCTTACCCGCTTGAGGTCATGATCTACTTTTGGCAATTTAATCATTTTCACAGCAACTAGTTGTGTTGTCCTGGAAGGATTAGGACCTCGGGCATGGGATAAACCACAAGAGAACAGATGAAAGTTTAAAGAGCAAAGATTTTGTTTTAATTAACAAAAAGTAGCGTAAGGTAGCAGATAAAGAGACATGAAAATCATCTCTTTAAAGAGAACTAGATGGTCCACTAGACCACTAGATGGTTAGGGATGTGATAGTGTACTAGTTAAGTGTTAACTGATATGTCTGGACTCATTGGTTAACCTTCATGGTTACA
>CM057846.1:31116400-31128107 GCA_030068395.1 Apalone spinifera
GCCAGAGAGGCGGGTGTCCGGGCGGCGGGCAGGGAAGCCGTCTCGCCGTGAGCGTGTCTGCGGGCCGATGGGCTTGGGAGGTGAAGAGTCCCGCTTCTCTGCACGGGGTCTGATGTATCCGGGCCCCCTCCCCGCAGCCATTTGCTGTGGGTGATGTCCCTGCTCTCTTTGGGCCCGGCGACGTGTCTAGGCTGCACGTTCAAAGCATGGTCTTTTCCTGATAGTCCTCCGACACTGCAAACTCTGGGTCGCGGGGGGATCGTGACTTTTGCGAGTGGGTGTCTCACCTTCTTCCCCGTGTCTCTCCGCCCAGCTTTTTCTGGCCAGGAGACACTGGGGCTGTACCAGGCTTCTCATGTGAGAAGTGGGTTCTAATTACTCCTGGAGAGAAGCTGAGGAGGAGTAGGAATTTGTCCATGCAAATCAGCGATGAATTGACAGACAGCGTAGTTGGAATTGTATATGGAAGATACAGAGGAAGCATGAGGAAAGTATAAGGACTTGGTTTTAGGCCTTTAGTTTGAAAGGGGTTGTTCTGTAAAGTGCTGACGGTGGGTGGCTACTGCAGGGAAGAGAAACAGAGGCATGGAAACACATTGCCTCTTTAAATGTGATGATTGGAAACCTTCCAGTTATAGTTAAGATTATGGAGTGATAAACATAGGTTGTGAAGAAACTATACTAGGTCTGGGGAAAGAAGGAACCATTTTATTTAAATCTTGAGGTATGAGACATTTTCAGATTCTTCTGTTAATATCATCTTCTGTAGTCATTAATAGTTTTCTGCAGTTAGTAAATTTCACAATATAAAATCTTAATAGGTTCTGAACTGATATTCTCAGTTTATATTAGTTCACTGTCAAATTATCTGTGGTTAATAATACAGAAGACCTAGATTTTAGTTATAGGGTGGAAACCTAAATTAACTTGTTTCTGAACAGGCTGTGAGAGCCTTTGGATATTTATTTCTGACTTTTGCAGCCTCCCAGGTTTGAATATAGATCTAGAAAACTTCCATTATGTTGTCTCAGTGAGTAATTTGGAGCAAGAAAAGAGGGGTGGGGGCTAAAATACCTCTCCATTAAACCACATCTGCTATTCAAGGGCTTATAATGTTGACAATGAGCAAAGTAAGTCATTGGAAGGATATTTCACCCAAACTTCTCCATCTTTGTTCTTAAACAGGAGAGCTTTGTAGTGATAAAACAGGCCTGTGACTTGACTCTTGGGTGTAATTTTTTTGGGTGACCTGGTGACACATCTTATAGGGCACTGTTTGTCATGTGCTTCTCAAAGGAGGTGGCCTAACTACTGTTGGGAGATTGACCTCCTTTGCAGTAATGCCTTCACGTATGGTATGCATCCGCTTCCAGCAGGAGGAAAATTGTGAGCACTGATACTATGATGGGATATTTCCATTTCTTCACCTAACTTTTGGTTTATGAAGATTTTTGATCTTGAAAGTACCAGCATGTTTTTTAAAAATATGATGAGGCCATTGTTCAACAAGTAATTACCGACCTTGGTTCAAGTATATTGAAGTAACACTCCAGATTTGTCTTACACCTCCTCACCTGTCTTGTTTGTTGGCTAAGCTTTCAGAGGCCTTGCATTCAACTAATCTGCATTTCTCTGGAATGCAGTGTGTTTTGAATACCATATCTGGTCAATTTCAAAATGACAGGAGATGTGCCTTCCAGCATAACAGTATCTGGCTCATCTCCATGTGTCCTCCCAGTAGAATTTCAAGGTATTAAGATGTTAATTTCTTTCCTTCCAGACAACGGAAAATAACAGTGGAGGAATAGGGATGTGAGCACAGTCCCTGGGAGTGGGGTGAATGGGGAACACTGGAATGAGAGAGGAAAGAGGAGAAACACAGCCCCTTCTGGAGTGATGCATGTGGGATCCTGCTATGGTGGGAGAGGAGGAATGTGGAAAGGAGATGTAAGCAAAGAACCTCGTATGCATGGTAGAATGGGGGAATCATGCAATTTGTGTGGACACACAACCCATGGTGAGAAGAGATTGGGAGACCCTGGTATGGAGAGAACGGAAGAATGCAAAACCTCTGGCAAAGAGGAAAGGAATAATAGGAGGATATAGAACTGACTGCTGGCATGCAGAGAATATTGGGGGACTCTGGTATGGGAAAATGGAGAATGGGGGATACACAAACCCCTGGCAAGGAGGAGGTTGAGGGACTGGTGTGTTGTAGTTGTAGAATAGGAGGGTACATAGCCTCAACATGAGGCAGAGGTTGGAAGAAGTTGTGTGGAGCTGCTGAAAGAGATTGATGACAGAAGTGCACACTTGGAGCTTGTGGTATGGAATGAAGAGATTCAAGAAGCCCCTGGTATGTGCAAAGGCAATAATGTTGGTCTACGTTATAAAGTTTAACCAGTTAACTGATTAAATGTGAGCTGCAGCGGACCCCCTGCTATGGCTGGGCTGGAGTGGGCTCCCTACTGCAGGCAGGGGCTACTTCAGCCCCTTGGGGCTGCTGGCTCTCAGCCAGCATGGGCTGGGAGTCCGCAGCTTCAAAGGCTGGGGGTGTGGGAGGGAGAATTTGGAGCAGGTTGTGGGCAGAGGGCTGCTTCTGGGTAACAGTAATGCTTACCGGGTAACCGGTTACTTGTTCACATCCCTATTATAAAGTGTGTCTGTTCCCTCTCCCCCCAGTTACTTGCAGTTATCTATACTGAATATGACACTTAACTCCTCCTATCACTTCCTTCTTTTACCACAACATCAGTTCTTATGACTTTTGTTTGATACAGAAAACTTCACAAAAATGTGGTAATTAACAGGGCTTGACAAATAGTGTAATCTACTCGCCAGTGGCGAGAAGATTATACCCCGGAAGAGCTGGTGCTGAGCGATCTGCGCCTGCGCAGAACCGCGCGGCTGGCAAGCAGGGCTTGCTGCTGCTTAGCGAGCCCTGGTAATTAATATATGGAAAAAGCTGTAAGTGCTATCAACCAGTGATTTCTATTGAATCAAGAGCCATCTTGACCTGAGCAGCAAATCATAAGTATCCTCTTCACAAACACCACATTTCTAATAAAATTATATCAGAACTTGCAACTCTGAATTAAAAAAGGTTCATAAATAGGATTTGTGGGGTGCGTGTTATTTAGGAAATGCCAATTAATTTTTATTTGACACTACTACTTATTACTATAATGTGACTATATAACAAGGCCTAGATAACAGATAGTTTCACATAAACACGTTTAAAAATTCCTGTTGAGTTGAGACGTTTTCCTTATTTTTTTTCCATTTTATAGTTTTTCTTGACTTGCTGTTCTTTCTACCACAAATGCTGTCAGAAGGCAAAATCACTTTTCTCCAGCCCCACTGCAGCTTCTAATTGCTTCTTGTTCTGATTTTTGTGAGCAGAATTCATTTTGATAGCCTATTGTAATACTTCTGTGCAACCCCTCCTCCCCCATCTAAATTATGTTGGTCTCCTGAAATCATAAATGGATGAGTATCAGATGTTTGGATTTTATATTAGGATGTATTTATATGTTGAAGCATGAGAGATTTACATTTGTAATCCTCCTATGAATCAAGATATTGAATGATCTCAGATCTTAAAATAAGGCATTTAACCAGTATGAATTTAGAGAAGTAAGAATAAATTTATGGAAGAGGCAGAGTTGTGAATTTGATGATAGCGTATAGTTTTCACTAACTTTCTCCAACATAATTAGTCTTCTCTTCAGTTGGGTAGACATTACACCCAATAGGAGGGAAAAGGAAACACCTTTAAAAAACTATAAAGCCCACAATAATTAGAAAGAGGACTGACCAGTTGTAGTACCTGAAATTGCTTTTTAACTTTTTTTTTTAAATAACTAAACTTTACCTTGATGGTGACTCTTAGTACTGTCTTATTACAATAGTATTAAAATAACTCATTCGAAGTTTTATAGTAGATATCTAGAAGCTTTTCTGGAGAAAACAAAGCAAAAGATAGCCTTTCCAAGAAAGGGAACATATGGGGTTTGTGTAAGGATTCATTTTTTAAATGGTTAAGTGATTTCATGAAAGCCTTACCTAATAAATTTGTTAGTTTCTAAGGTGCCATAGGATTGCTCCTTATTTTTAAAGTTACTGACGAACACAGCTAGCTCTCTAAGACATTTTTGCTCTCCTTTGTTTAGGATGAACTGAACTAATTACATTTCTCCACAACAGTAGATATATTAGAAAAATAGGTGACTGGAGATTTTTCCCAAACAATTTCTCACCTGTAGACAAAATAAGAAAAAATCAAAATGTGAGGTGCAGTCTGCAGCCTGATCTAGAAAATGTATTCATGCAGAATAGAAGTGACACTAGTTTATGGCTTTAATTGTTAAAACAGAAATGCCTAGCTGCTATGACAATAGGCAATAAAGGTGTTAATACACTTGGGTAAACTATGCCCTTTGCTTAGTAATGTTTTAATCTGTTTAGGGCTGGAGATCCTGTGTGCAGTGTGTAGCTCATGGAGTTTAGCTCCACAGGCACACCTGCACTGATGCAGAGGGGGTATCTGGGAGAGGCAGGGAGCTGGAGGATCCATGATGGCTAAATAGTCCTCTTTGTAACTTCCTTGTGTAGACAAGTCTTTAGTTGCAAGTGTGTTGTGATTTTGTTTTAAGAATTTAATCTCTTAAATGCATAAGGTATTAAAACTTAACCAGAAGTTTTAATGGGAATGACGTGTGCCTCCTGTAATAAGTTATGATGTTTAAATATAGTAGAATCTCAAAGATATGAACGCCAGAATTATGGACTTGCCAGTCTACTGGACAGCCTGTGAAACTAGAAGCCTATAATCAGGCAGCCGCGCAGGCAAAAATAAAAACACATACTGTACTGCATAGGGGCCTCTGACTCTCAGGAGTGCTGGGCATCAGTGCGTGTGCAGCGGTCAGGATTGTGGGTAGAACAGGTGCTTAAGGCTTCTGACCCTCAGGAGCACCGAAGCTCAGGGCTTTACACGGGGGGGAAGGGGAGAAGCGGGCACTACAACTCTGCTTCTGATGTCAGCCGGACGTGGGGGTGGGAAGAGGAGGCATATCAGGGCTTTAGCTACAAGGGGAACACCAGTTTCAGCCCCATAGCTTCTTCCTCATAGCTATAGCCCCAATCTCTGATAGCCCCCTCCCCCAGCTAAAACTTGGCACGGATGGCTGAAGCCCTGATCTCAGTACCCACCGCAGGAATTAAGTTTCAGTACTCCCTCCCTTTAGATCTAAAGGCCTGAGATCTGGTACTCTCAGGCGGCAGAAGCTCTGGCCCTTTTGGATCAGAGGCCCTCCCCAAACCCAGCCCGAGGGAAGCCCTTGCCCACCTGGCCCCTGGGGAGGAGATTTTGCTGCAGCAGGGCAGTGAAGCCACCGTTTAACTGCTAAGTGGATACTTATCGGTTAAACAGTTTACACCGTAACATCTCTAATTGATTATACTAATGACAGAATCCACGCTAGCTAAAAATTCAAAAAGCTCTGTCCACACTTTCTGTAGTTATAAATTTTGCTATGTAAAGGACTTGTACAGAAGTGCAAAATACTAAAACAAAAACCTTTGAGTTGAGACTTGTCCATGGATAACTTGGTTCTCTACCTCGGTTGTCAAATAAGTGCTGTTAGTTTTTTTGAAGGTGAAGTGTTGTATGTGTACTTTCTCCTTGAGAGAGGTACACAAATGTCTCATCTGAGGCTCATGTACAAATTCTTGTTCTTTTTCTGAGTGGCATCCTCACTCAAACCTGAGACTGAAAATGGAAGCAGAGATGGGTGGTAGAGAAGTTGCTGTCTTATAAGTCAGTAGTAATGGGATCTGCTCAGCCACTGCACCCCAGACTTGACTTCAGGGACCGCACATGCATAATTGGCCGTGCATATTCTTCCTGAAGTGTGGTCTGAGATACAACTAGCTAAGTAGAACCAGAGGAAGAATTTAGTAGGGTAGCAGGTTGGTCACATATATTGCTTTTCCCTCCCTCCTAAATTTAGTAGGGGCTGGGCAAGCTGGCAGTCCAGCTCAGTCCCTGCTCTCGCTGGGATGGAGATCAAACCTTGCTGTAGCTGTGCAATTTAATATGCAGGAGGAACTGGGGGGATGGGGCGGGGGGGGGGGGGGGGGGGGGGGGGGGGGGGGGGGGGGGGGGGGAGAGACAGGCATCCTGATTCCTACTGCCTTTTAAATTGCAGAGCTGTAGTGGGGTTTGGTCCAGACATAAGCCGTGACTGAGCTGGGCTGCCTGCTTAGCCCGTAGCCTTCCTAGCCTCCCTGATAGTCAGCAGGTATAGGGGGAGTGGAGACAGTGCTGTGGGGAACTGGCCTAGCTGGCTTCCCTCCCGCCGCACCAGCTCCTGCTTCCCACACCCCCGCAGCCTCTGATATAGAGGCAGCAAGGGGGGAGAGGGGAGAATGCAAGTTGTCGACTCAACTACCTGAAAAACTTAAGTTTATCGGGTAGTTGACTAATTAACTACTCTTGCATTCCTATTTTTACAAGAATATAAATTATACATTACTTCACCCAACATGTACCTAAATACTACAGTTTTCTAATATATTGTAGCTATACTACTTGTTTAAAAAAAAAAAGTTATGACTTCCTAATTATGGTACAGGTTGAACCTCTCTGGTCTGGCAACATCTGTGGTCCAGCATGATTTTAGTTAGTTGATGTCCATTTATCATAGGTGTGGCCAAATTTCCCATGGTCCCATAAAGTTTGTTTACAGCCACAGGTCCTGGCTCTCAGTGCTATTATTTAGCTCTAATTTATCTCTAAATGTCTTCTACGAGCCCAGTAAACAAGGGAAGTGTTGGTAATGATAGACAATATTGACTTCTCTTGGTTCTGCAATACTCTGGTTTGGCACCAGTCAGGTTCGTAGGGTACTGGACGGGAGAGGTTTAACCCGTATTGTCTTAAATGAAATACTTACACTGTGGGCCCTGTCTGTATTATATAAAATAGTTGCACTCAAATCATACTTGTTAGTTCCATTTGCAGAACATTCCTATTACAGCTTATTTTTACTCTCGTCACCATAAAGCAGCCCTAACACTACTTGCCCTTAAACTCATTTGGCATGGGTTTAAAAAAAATTCTGTGCAATTTAAGGACTGTATAAAGCCTCCTGCAAGAGACTTTACATGGAAGGCACTCAGGCCTAGATTGTCAAAGGGATGGAGGCACCTAATTCCCATTGATGTTAGAGCTGAAATGCCTGTGAGAATCTGGGCCTCAGATACTGTAGTTGTAGGCAGCAGAAGTATAAAACTTAGTCCCACACTCAACTTATGCTACTTACTTATCTATCTGAGGATGACAGAGACAACAAACAACTTAGACAAAGACTTTCCATTGGCAGAACCTTTAAAGCGGGAAAAATATTTTACCTGTGCCATCCTGTTGATTCTTTCAGGTAACAGGATTTTGTTTAAACTTTTATGAACAAAAAAATCTACTTTTTGAGACAAAACATGGGACATTTCTGAAAATTATGAACAGTGAGAAACAACTTCATTCATAATGAGCTTATACAAGTGCATAGATAAAGAAATGCGTAGTTGGCAGTACTGCTATTTGCACATTCTAAGTTGTAAAATAACTAGGTGCTGTATGTGACAGGATGATGTTTGTTATATGTTCAAAATCCCTCCCGCCGCACCAGCTCCTGCTCCCCACACCCCCGCAGCCTCTGATATAGAGGCAGCAAGGGGGGGGAGGGGAGAATGCAAGTTGTCGACTCAACTACCTGAAAAACTTAAGTTTTCTCTATAAAGACAATCAAAAAGTAGGGAAGGAGATGCAAAATGTAAGTACAGTAATTCCTCATTTACAGGGCTTGCTGAGCCGCGGCAAGCCCCGCTCGCCAGCCGTGCATGCGCAGATCGCCTGAACCCAGCTCTTCCAGGTTGTAATCTGCTCGCCATGGGCGAGTAGATTACATAGATTGTCGAGCCCTGCTCATTTAACACTATAGATATGTTTCAGTAAATGATCGTGTTAAGTGAAAATGTTTTATGCGTAGTCAATTTTCCCATTGAAAATAATGGAAAAGGTGGGGGTTGCGTTTCAAGCAATGGTGTCTGTTCGGACCGGGACATAAGGTTGGGGGAGAAAGGGGATTGGGTTACAGCAGGGAAGGGAGGTGTTTGGCTCTGGGGAAGGGGTGAGGAGGGGGATTGGGTTGGGAGTACAGTATGCCCCTGTGATGGATCTGCACTGCATCCGGTGAGGGAGGGTCGCTGGGGAACGGCGCAGTGAGTGGCGAACCCTCCGCTGATTTGTAGGGAGGCAGGGGAAGCCCTGCGCAGCTGCCGGCAACGGGCTGGGTGGGGAAATCATGTTATTCCGGGGACTGTCGTGTAATTTAAAAAACGTTCCCTAAAAAAAAATTGTGCTATCGCGAAAACGTGTCAAGTGGGCATGTGTTAAATGAGGAATTACTGTATAGTGATCAGGTGATCAGCTATTCCAAAACAGTATCAGGATCTGATGAGGTGTTCGTTTAGTCTTGAACAATTGTATCTCGTTTTGGCTTTTTTTTTGAATGGCTTGTGTGTGTGTGGGGGGGGGGGGGGGGGGGGGGAGACCACAGATTCTAGGCACCTAAATCACATAGGATATGATATTTACCTTCAGAAGAGGTGACAAAGGTTTGTAACACAGTTTGAAAGATGTTGCTGAAGAGATAAGTGTTTAGCTTAAGTCTGTATTACAAATGCACTTCCGCTCCATCTGAGACTCAAATATAGCATTTGCTGGGGAAGCATGAGAGACTTATTGTCAGGATGTGTAGTTCCTGAATCCTGCTGACCAGTCTCATCTTTTTTATCATCCATCATTAGTTAATGTTTAGTAAGGTCCTGATGCTGCATTTGGCTGTACGTAAATTCAGTTGCAAATTGGTGATTAAATCATAGAACACTAGAACTGGAAGGGACCTCGATAGGTCATTGAGTCCAGTCCCCTGCTCTCACAGCAGGACCAGTACTGTCTAGACCATCCCTGATAGATGTCTATCTAATCTGCTCTTAAAATCTCCAGAGCTGGAGATTCCACAATCTCTCTAAGCAACTTATTCCAGTGTTTAATCACCCTGACAAAGTTTTTCCTAATGTCAAACCTAAACCTCCCTTGCTGCAGTTTAAACGCATTGCTGCTTTTCCTATCCTCATAGGCCAAGGAGAACAATTTTTCTCTCTCCTCCCTGTGACACCCTTTAAGATACCTGAAAACTGCTATCGTGTCCCCTCTCATTTGTCTCCTTTCCAAACTAAACAAGCCTAATTCTTTCAGTCTTCCTTCATAGACCATGTTCTCTAGACCTTTAATCATTCTTGTTGCTCTTTTCTGGACCTTTTCCAATTTTTCCACATTTGTCTTGAAATGTGGTGCCCAGAACTGGACATGCTACTCCAACTGAGGCCTAATGAGTGCAGAGTAGAGCAGAAGAATGAGTCCTCATGTCTTGCTCACAACACTCCTGTGAATGCATCCCAGAATCTTGTTTGTTTTGTTTTGTTTTTTGCAACAGCATCACACTGAGTCATATTTAGCTTGTGGTCCACTATGACCCCAGATGCTTTCCAGCAGTGCTCCTTCCTAGATAGCCGCTTCCAATTCTGTATGTGTGAAACTGATGGTTCCTTCCTAAGTGGAGTGTTTTGCATTTGTCCTAATTAAACTTCATCCTACTTACCTCCGACCATTTCTCCAGTTCGTCCAGATCATTTGGAATTATGATCCTATTCTCCAAAGCAGTTGTAGCTCCTCCTAGCTTGGTACCACCTGCAAATTTAATAACTGTACTCTCTATGCCAATATCTAAATCGTTGATGAAGATATTGAACAGAACCGGTCCCAAAACAGATCCCCGCGGAACCCCACTTGTTACGCCCTTCCAGCATTTTTGTGAACTGTTAATAACTACTTTCTGAGAGTGGTTATCCAGCCAGTTATGCACCCACCTTATAATAGCCCCATCTAAGTTGTATTTGTCTAGGTTATTGATAAGAAGATCATGCAAGATCGTATCATCTTGCCTTTACATTGTTTTTGCATTTGTTGCCACTATTACACAGTTCATCCTATTGCAGTTACAAAATGGGCCTTTTATCAAGAAGGCAGTATATTTTGGTGTAATGTCTTTGTTCCTATTCATAGTAGGGATGTAAAAGGTGAACTGGTTAACCCCTCTCTCACATGCTACTGGCCCCTGAGCATCCCTCCGGAAGCTGCCACATGGTCAGGGGGCTACCAGAATTTAAAATTAACTGTGCGGCTCCTCTGCTGGGGACAGGGAGAGGAGCGGCGAGCCGGGGCAGAGTTGGTTCCGGGGCAGGGGGGACAGGGAGTGCATGGGGGCTCTGGGGGGGTGTACAGGAGCCATAGGGGTTCAGGTGGGGGAAGCCCTGGTTGACAATGGCCCAGGCCAGCCACAGGAATGAGCTGCCCCAGCAGCAACCCCTCTTCATAGCAGCCAGTTTCCCCTCAGCGCTGTCTCTGTGGTGCCACCTGCCTACCTCTCACTCCTGCTACTTCAATCAGACACAGTGGGTGGCGGGTAGGGAAGGCTGCCGCAAAGGAGCCTCTGCCGAGGTTGCCCTGGCTGCCATGAAGAGGGGTTGCTGCTGGGGCAGCTCATTCTTACTAAATTTTATATGTAGGTTTAAGGATTATTATGAGAGGATTCCATTCCAGGTTGATAGGAAAAATGTGTTTGGTTCCAATGGGTAGTGGGAGGGAAGGGGGAAACAAACTCTTCCAACAGGAGTGGATTAACTGCAAGAGAACCTAAGGAGGAAGAGATGATGGCAAGCAGAATAATAAGCAGGAAGAATTAGATTATGCAGATGAAGATGTCAACAATTGCTAACAATACACAGCACATGAAAGTTTGAGCTGAGTGAGTGATGTCAGAAGGCGATGCAGGATCCTCCTAGCTAGTACTGCTGATTTCCATTAGAAGGGGAGGCTACGGAGGCTGGTATCCTGGGAAGTAGTGAAGATGTCTGTAATGCATTAAAGCCTTACTGTAATATGGTAATAACGATCCTACATTACCCACAACTTTTGCTGTGGCAGGTACCGGCTCCTTGGAGTAAAGAACAGCAAGCAACTTGTGCGTGTGTGTTTTTCTACATAAAGATAAACCTGAGAAACTATGAAAGTCTCCTGCTTTCATGATTTCATCAGCTAAGTACTTAATCAGCAAAACTTAACTTGATACTAATAGCAGCAGTAAAAAAGGAGTGATTGCTAACTCATCAGAAACAAAATACTATTAAACAGCAAAACATTTTGAAAACTCCCTTTTTAATTAATATTCTTCAGTAAAACCATTTTAGCTATATATGGTACTACAACAAATTCATTGCAGTTGCCTTAAAATTTGCAGTTACTGCTTGAGCAGTCTTTTTAAAAAATGTAAAAGGCATTTGGAAGCATTAAGCCATTCCCAAATTAAAATGTTTTTGTAAAATACAAAATGAAATGAGAGAACCAACTGGAGGAGGAGCAGCAGAAGACACTGTGGGAAAAACCATTTCTGACAAAAGAAGGGACGTTGAGCAATACAGTATAGGGAAGTGGGGAAGGGGGTGAACCAAAAACCTAGAAAAAAATTTCCTAAAATTATTTTTAACATTTCTCAATCCCCAAAGAAATCCCTAAGAGGTGTGT
>CM057846.1:31138192-31153680 GCA_030068395.1 Apalone spinifera
ACACCCTGACATCAGTGCCCCTTCTCTGCTCAGGCTCTGCCCAGAAAGCAGGAGGCTCCTGGGAACAGCTGGTGAGGAGCTTTAAGACAGAAGGCAGGAAGCAGTTTGGCAGCAAGGAATGGGGTGGGGTGGGGCACCTAAAGTGTGTAGCTCTTGGCTATTCTGTGACCATGCAGAGTACTGATGAGTATATGTGAATTGTCCATTGTTGGAGATTCATAACGTGAGTGAATTTTCATAGGGGTGGCAAAAGATCCCTGACCCCAGAGAGAGATGAATTGTTCCTCTCTCCATGTTTCTGAAGCATGTGTGCACGCTAGTGCTGGGATGGGCAAAAAGGACTCTGCGGGCTGGATCCGGCCTACTACGCCCTCCTGCCAATTAAAGCCTGGGGACGGGGAGCATGCGAAGCCTCCTCCTGCCCTGCCAGGAGCACGTGGCACTTTGAAGCACTGTGCGCTGCATGCAGGGTGGTTGGAAGAGCAGAGGAGGCTTCTCGTGCTCCCGAAGCCCTGATTGGCCTGGTGGGGGGAGAGTGTGCCAAGCTTTTTCCGGGACATGGGTGCCTAGTGGGAAGGGAGGGCAAAGGGGCTCCGCCACCCCCAGACAAATTATAGTCTGGGGATGGGGTAGCCCGGCCCCTTCCTGTTTAGGCCCCACCACTTCCAGGGTGGCCTGGGGCTACTTCAAAAATTTTTGGGGTGGCCCCGAGGCAAAAATTATTGCCCACCCCTGCACTAGAGCTTCTCAACAAGAGTTGCAAGAATTATTGTAACATGGATTAAAAATGTATACATTTTGCCTAATCTTATTGAATGGAAACATCTGAACAGCTCTAGTTCATACTTTAAAAATTAATAAATAAAACTTTCTTTCAGACAACATCTGGCATGGAGACTTGTAACTTAAACATTTTAGGCAGTTATAAGCAACTGGAAGTAGGATCTTACAACAAAAAGTTTAGGAAAACTTAAATATAAAGACGTACTACCAGCTTTCCTGTAACAGTTAACAGTTTAATTACATAAAGACTATATTGTACCCTGATTTTTGTGATAATCCTGTTGATATCAGTAGGATGATGTCAGTAAGAAGAGTTGGGAGTAGAGATGAAAAATCCCGTTTAATCAGTTAACTGGTTAAACATTGTTTAACTGGTAAACTGCCTAAATGCAAGCGGGTGTGGGCGTTGCTGTGTGGATCTGCCCCTTTGAAATGCCGCAGTGGTGTTTGTGTGGAGCCTGGGGTCAACTGGGGAGTCCCCAGCTGATCCTGGGTTCCAGCACAGCGCGCAGAGCCCAGGATCAGGTGGGGACTCCCCAGTTGACCCTGGGCTCTGCATGGCATTTCAAAGTGGCAGTGCAGCATGGATCCCGGAGTCCCCTGCTGACCTCCGGCTCCATGGGGACTCTTGTACATTTCAAAGCTGGCACTAGCATGCAGTCTGGACTCAGCGGGATGTCCCACTGGCCCCGGACTACACGCAGAGTTCTGCATTCCTCCTTTGAAATGTACAAATACCTACAGACTAGTCGAGTAGCCAATGGAAATTCCATTGACTACTCAACTAGTAAATTACTCAGTATTTAACATCCTTAGTTGGGAATGTATAGATCCTCATTCTTGCATCGTTCTATGGTGCATAAAATATCTGGACTTTGGTAAGAGATCTTAAATGTCCTATGTCCAGCTGGGGAAGGATAGCCGTAACACAGCCTATTGAAGGTCCCATTGTAAAACTGTGGTGGACGTCATGGAGCCAAGGTGATTGTTGGGGGTGATGGTCTGTTGCGGGTCTTGTGCCCCCTTTTCGGCTTCATTCCAAAGTCACTGCCCCTCTGTCAGGGTGAATACGGCTTTTTAGGCCTAGCCACCAGGAGAAGTCTCTCCTGGGTAGGGATTAATTGTCCAGGTTAAGGGAAAGGGTGGTAGGGGGACTCGGGCCCTTCCTCTCCAGCAGGTCCCAGCCCAGGGCCCTATAGGCAGGGACTATGGATCCTGCCCGCTCGGCGGGGAATCCAGCCGATGCATGCCGAGCCACACAATTAATGCTTTGCCCTGGGCTGCTTCGTACCACACCCTGGTATCCCTGGGGTTGCTGGCCTCCCGGGCTGGTCCTTACCGGGGCTGGCGTCAGGGCTGCGGGCGTTCCGGCTTCCCTGGGGTTGGCGGTTGCTGGTTTGGCTGCAGTCAACGCCTCCGGTCTCCGCTGCAGCAGGTACACAGTGCAGCCTGGCCTACTCCTTCCCCCTGCAGCCCTCCTCGCTGCAGGTCTCTCTTTGCTTTCATACCCTGGTCCGGTTGGGAGCATGCCCAGCAGGGCTGGGGAGGCGGGGCCTTCTCAGCCAGCTGGGCCTGGGCTACTCCCCTCCCTTCAGTCTGGGGCCGGTCTGCCCCGTCACATGGTCACAGAGCTTGCAGCTGTTCAGATGCTATAATCACACCTCCCAACAACAGTATAAGCATTCAAGTGTTCTTGTTCTCTGCAATGCTTGGAAGGATGTGTCATGGCTCAGTTCCCCAACCTGGCACTTCCAAGTGTAGATATGGGGGCCGGCTAGCAGAATAAACTCTGAGAACCTGTCTCTGTAACTCCCAGAGACAAACTTTTCTGGTCTAAATTATCCTGAGATCCAAGAAAAAAAAATCGCTGACACCAAGTGTCAATTCAAAGTAAAATAAATAAATAAATAAACATTTGTACAGGAAAGAGACCACTTGGAATCCCGTCCCTAAGACGAAGTTCTCCCCCACTACCTCCGTTTTTCTTGGAGTTGGGAAAACAAACAGGGATAATCTGCAGAGAAGAATGAGGTTCTGCTTCTCTTAGGTAAGTAGGCTTAAGGTAGATGAGGCTTTCTTCAGACAACTGAGAGAAGTTTCCAGATCGCATGCCCTGGTTCTCATGGGGGACTTTAATCATCCTGGCATCTGTTGGCAGACAAATATGGCAGTACACAGACAATCCAGGAAGTTTTTGGAGAATGTTGGGGATTACTTCTTTGTACAGGTGCTGCAGGATCCGACCAGAGGCTGTGCGCAGCTTGGCCTGCTGCTCACAAACAGGGAGGAGCTAATAGAGGAAGTAGAGGTGGGTGACAACCTGGGAAGCAGTGATCATGAGATGGTAGATTTCAGGATCCTGACCAAAGGAAGAAAGGAGTAGTAAAATACACACCTTGAACTTCAGAAAAGCAGACTTCAGCTCCCTTAGAGACCTGATGGGCAGAATCCCCTGGGATGCTAACATGAAGGGGAAAGGAGCCCAGGAGAGCTGGCAGTATTTTAAAGAAGCCTTATTGAAGGCACAGAAAGAAACCCTTCCAACGTGTAGCAAGAGAAGCAAATATGGTAGGAGACCAGATAGGCTCACCGGGGAAATACTTGATGAACTTAAGCACAAAAAGGGAGCTTTAAAAAAGTGGAAACTTGGACAGATGACTAGGGAGTAGTATAAATGTATAGCTCGAGAATGCAAGAGAGTTATCAGGAACGTGAAAGCGCAATTGGAATTGCAACTCGTAAAGGATGTGAAGGATAACAAGAAAGGTTTCTACAGGCACGTTAGCAAGAAGGTGATCGGAGAGGGTGTGGGGCCCCTACTGGATGAGGGTGGTAACCTAGTGACAGATGATGTGGGGAAAGCTGAAGTACTTAATGTTCTCTTTGCCTCTGTCTTCACGGACAAGGTCAGTTCCCAGATCTTGCTAAGTGACGCGATATGGGACGAAGGTGGACAGCTCTTGGTGGGGAAAGAACAGGTTAGGAACTATTTAGGAAAGCTAATAGTACATAAATCCATGGGTCCAGACTTAATACATAGGGTACTGAGGGATTTGGCAAATGTCATTGAGGAGCCTTTGGCCATTATCTTTGAAAAGTTGTGGAGATCAGGAGAGATCCCGGATGATTGGAAAAAGGCAAATGTAGTGCCCAGCTTTAAGAAAGGGAAGAAGAACGATCCAGGGAACTATAGGCCAGTCAGTCTTACCTCAGTCCCTGGAAAAATCATGGAGGGGATTAGCTTCTATGATGAGGTAACTGGCTCTGTGGATATGGGGAAGTCAGTGGATGTGATATACCTTGACTTTAGCAAGGCTTTTGATACTGTCTCCCACAACATTCTTGCCAGCAAGTTAAGTGAATGTGGATTGGATAAATGGCTGGTAAGATGGATAGAAGGTTGGCTAGAAGGTCGGGCCCAGCAGGTAGTGATCGACGGCTCAATGTCAGGATGGTGGTCGGTTTCTAGCGGAGTGCCCCAAGGATCGGTTCTTGAACCGGTTTTGTTCAACATCTTTATTAATAACTTGGATGAGGAGATGGATTGCACCCTCAGCAAGTTTGCGGATGACACTAAACTAGGGGGAGATGTTAGACATGCTGGAGGGCAGGGATAGAGTCCAAAGGGACTTAGAGAAATTGGAGGATTGGGCCACAAGATATCTGATGAGGTTCAACAAGAACAAGTGTAGAGTCCTGCACTTGGGACGGAAGAATCCCAAGCATTGTCACAGGCTGGGGTCCAACTGGCTAAGTCGCAGTTCTGTAGAAAAGGACCTGGGGATTACAGTGGATGAGAAGCTGGACTTGTGTCAACAGAGTTCCCTTATAGCCAAGAAGGCTAATGGCATACTAGGTTGCATTAAGAGGAGCATTGCCAGTCGATCCAGAGCTGTGATTATTCCTCTTTATTCGGCTCTGGTGAGGCCACATCTGGAGTATTGTGTCCAGTTCTGGGCCCCCAATTTCAGAAGAGGGTCCAGCGGAGGGCAACCTAAATGATTAGGGGGCTGGAGCATATAACCTATGAGGAGAGGCTGACGGAGTTGGGTCTGTTTACTCTGCAAAAGAGAAGAGTGAGGGGGGATTTGATAGCAGCCTTCAGCTTCCTGAAGGGAGGTTTCAAAGAGGCTGGAGAGAGGCTGTTCACAGTAGTGATGGATGGCAGAACAAAGAGCAATGGTCTCAAGTTGTGATGGGAGAGGTCCAGTTTGGATATTAGGAAAAACTATTTCACTAAGAGAGTGGTGATGCACTGGAATGGGTTACCTAGGGAAGTAGTGGCGTCTCCATTCCTAGAGGTGTTTAAGTCTTGGTTTGACAAAGCCCTGGCTGTGTTGATTTAATTGGGATTGGTCCTCCCTTGGGCAGGGGACTGGACTTGATGGCCTTCTAAGACTCTTCCAGCTCTATGGTTCTATGATTCTGTGACAGAAATATCGACTAATACCAGTTAACCAAAACAAAAAACACTTTCATTATTAAAACAAGACCACTGTTGCAAGCATAGTAAATGACCAAATGTTAAAAAGCATGGATTGAAATAGACTCAGGGAGAATCTCTGAGCCGTAATCCTGTTACAAAAGAACAGAGAAAAACAGTTAACCATCTCAGACATGACTTCCAAACTCCCAAACACTGAAAACAATTAAAAATCTGATCGACTATCTAAACTTTTCCCTACTTACACATTTCAAGGAGTCTGTTTCTGGGAGAGTCCATGTCACCTGCTACCTGGGGAAAAACTGCTGCTTGCTCTGGGTAGGGGGGCAGGAGAAGGAGGAGGAACCCTCTCTCGTTTGAAATTCCTTATCTTCATTTCATTGGCTGGATGCCCAAAGCCCCTTCCCTCAGGTGCATATCCAAATTAGTGCAACCCTTTCCTTGCTCTCCAGGTAAGCCAGACTCTTCTTTGTAGTTCCTATTCATGACAAGATGTTATTTCAGAGAAGATTGTCTGTCTGTACCATACCTACCCTTTTTCTCCATAAAGACTGTTGTATGCATTTAGTTTCCTTATCCAGCCAGTGTTTGTACACTGTTGTTTAAGGTAGGCGTTCACTTGGCTCGGGCTCCCAACCATATTAAAATACTACGTTTAAATCTGGGAGACATTTGGAAGCAAAGATATTAGATTTAATATCTTCATATTATGAGACTTCAAACACCTTCTCCAGATCACTGAGGGAAGAGAATCGGAGGAAGCATTCCTGCTTATCTTTTGGCTAACTTGCACTTTAAGAGTCTTTAGTCTGAAGGCGCATCACTGTCTAGAAACATTTTTTTTTTTTTTTGAGAGGTGGGGGGAATGGAAGTTACTTACTTTGTCCCTGAGGACTCTGTCCCATATCTGGATCAGTTGTTGGATACGTGCTCTTGTGGATTCTGTTCAAGTTTAGATATTTCAATGAAGTGTCCTGAAGAGTGTCAGGCTTTTAGCTTTTTTGGGTCTGGGGCTATGTCTTATGCATATTTCTGATTTCTCTTAATTGTCTACCTACATTTCTCCTACCTCAAGTTACATTTGTCATTTATTTTTGACACTTGTTTTTTAAACTTTTCCTCTCTCCTCCCCTTTTTCTTATTTGAAAATCAAGATCTCACAGCCTTAAATGCCCTGAAAAATGGCATCTCTTCCTTCTGCTAATGACTTGGATGCAGTTTAATTTTAGATAGATATTTGTTCTGCCTAATGTTTTTGATCATTGTTGTCTTGTGTTGTTTCATATGAATTGGCTAGGAAGGGTGTGGTGACAGAACAGAAGTAATGAATGCCCTTTCCTTTCCAACAATAAAAAATGAGTGAGAAACGGGGAACATAAAATAGCATACTTGGTACTATGGTGATGGGTGGCTGCATAAAATCCTCAAGTGGATTGTTGAATTGAGACTGGTTCCCCACAAAATTATTGTACAGTGTCCTGATGAACTGTAATGTTTGTACTGGGCTTTATCACTACTATGTAGTGAATCATTGCTATAATAAAATTTTGTTGCTTAATGATTGTGTCCATCACTGAATTGCAAAATTTTTCTGACTCGTGTTCTGAAATGTAATTTGATTAAGTAGTGGCTGTCCATATTTTTGAAGTTGTTATGTTGCTGGGGTGATTTCAAGTTGTTTCGTATATCTGAGAAGCCACATAGCGGTAAGTGGTTGAGCAGACTTAATCCTGTCAGAAAAGAAATATGCTATCAATGAACTTTGCGTACAATACAGAGTCTTATACCATGCACTTTTTTTTTTTTTGCAGGTTAAGGGAAGTTTCAGAGAAACTGAACAAATACAATTTGAATAGGTAAGACACATTAGACATTTCTATAAAATGAACAAGCAAAATAATTTTTCTGACAAGACAAAGTTTACATTGTAGATACGTTTAAACTACTAATATTTACTTTTTCGGTGTATTTCTGAAAAAAGGTAATTTATTTGAATTTATGTGTAGAACATTCTAGCTATAATTAGTATTTATTGGTAAGCACCAACCTCATACAATAACTTTCTAATTTGGAGTGTAGGCTCCACTTACTGCTGACAGAGGAATATGATTTATTTTATTTCAATAGCCTTTTAAGGTTTTGTTTTGCCTTTTCTATACGTAATGACTGAAAATACATCATAGTTGCTTCAACTAATGTACATTTTTAGTCATTTTAAATGTTTTGTACACAGTAACCATCATTTTACATTGCTCCTTCCATATGCCACTTTTTAATTTTTGTTCAGAGTTCAAAAGTTTAAAAATGTTATACATGCTCACTTTTTGTTTTCAGCCACCCCCCTTTGAATGTATTGGAACAGGCTACTATTAAACAATGTGTGGTGGGACCAAATCATGCTGCATTTCTTCTTGAGGTAAATTACTCAAATCTGTTCTCATAACAAATTTAAAATCATACAGTTAAACATAATCCTTTTAACATCAAATTAATCCACATTAATTAGCAACTGAAGACTTGATTTATCCCCCCTTACACTTCAATTTTGGAAACTTGTTTTTGTTGTTTTAAAAAATAGGATGGTAGAGTCTGCAGGATTGGCTTTTCAGTTCAGCCAGACAGACTGGAATTGGGTAAACCTGACAATAATGATGGGTAAGACTTTTTTTTTTTAAATTCAGTAGATATTTGAATTGGATAAATCTGGATTTTCTTACACATTGGTCTTTGAAATCTAACCTCAAAATTTAAAATAAATGATTGTACCAGGTTGAAAATCTTAAGTGTTCTGTAATGGTGGTTATGATGTATCTGAACAGTCCAACTGTAGCTTTTGATAGTTCTATTTTTGTGTTTAAAGAAATGTTATACCCTGTACCAATGTAATGGTAAAAGTTATACAGGATATCTTTAACATAATAAAAAAAAATCCCTTGCTGAAGGGGCTAGACTTAAGTGTTATGGCCCATTTTGAATCTACTTGGACAGTGGTTCCGACTTGAAGAACTTTCATTGACTTTATTGGAGGTAAGTGCTCTTGAATGACTACTACCAAAATAACAGAAATCTTGGCTAAAAACAATCTCTTTTTAATGCTAAAATAGCAAGTTGTTGCCTCTGGTTTACAGAAGTATCATTTTACAATTGCAGTCTATTCCTATTAATTAAATTAAACATTAAGTTCAGAGGCTATCTCAAGTCAAAGTAATTAGAATGTGTGTGCAATTATTCTATCAAAAGGTTTTTTTAAAGAAGAAAACAATGGATTGCTGACATGAATATTTATTAGACATGCCTTCCATTTCTCAGTATACATTTTACTATTTTGCAGTTAGATTAGTTTGGAATATTCCCCAAGGGTGTTGCTTAAGCTGGTATGTTACCAGAATAAGTCCCTGAGACTTTAGACCTGGGATTCCAGGTTTTGTTCTTAACCCATTTGGGATTGTTTTATGACTGATTTACCATCTTTTACTTTCAGTTCAAAGTTGAGCAGTGGCTCAGGGGCAGGAAGGACATCCAGGCCAGGCAGGACTAGTGACTCCCCATGGTTTCTGTCTGGTTCTGAAACTCTGGGCAGACTGGCAGGCAACACCCTTGGGTAAGTTTTGATAGGATTGAGGCTGCAGTCTTTTTGTACCATATTTGGGTATGTGTGTATACACATATACATTGTATACAATTTGTATGAAAGATGTTTAAATGCAGCAATGGTTTAGCTAGGCCACAACAAAAAAAAGCTCTGTTTGTTAAATCACTTGAAACCTAAGATTTGAAGATATCCTGTGTTCAGGGCATAACCAACTTAAAATATGTACAATCAAAACTAAAACTCCTAACGCTGGTTGTGTGGTCCTTTACATCACACCTCTGGAAATGTTTTAGATTATTTAGTATTAAAGTAACACTTAAATCTTTAACAGAAAGGGATTACAGAGGAAAACAATTGTGGTTATATTTGGTGCATTTATCAACATTTTGTTCATAGTCAGTTTTATTGTTTGCCCACCTTGTAACTCAGTTGATTTTCCGTTTGTGTAGGACTTTCACACAGTAACGTGAGACAAACTTCTAATAAGAAGGGGAGTGCTTACTGTAAAACCACAAATTCAGAAAGGAATTTGGAGGAATACAACATTAGTTTTAATTATTTCAAACAGATGGTGTTCTGTTGAAGTCAAATGTGTATATATTCATGTAAATTAGTCTTCACTATTTAATTGCAATAGCTTTGGTGTGTGTTTTTTTTACTTTTTAAATACATTTTGAACATTGTCACATTTTTGCTAATGAATAGTTCAGTGCATATTATAAAATTCTGTAATCATAGTCCCTGAATGTGGCAGATTTTGCAGAATGGTTAATCAGAGGAGGGGCAGTGGCCTTTGACTGAAGTGAAATTTGTTCCTTACTTATGTCAAAGAACAAATTAACTTCAGCTAGTGCTTTGTATGATCAAAGTAAAATAAATACAACCCTGTGAAATTTATGTAGCATATGAGCCTTTTGTCCCAAATTTATTTTTAAGTGTGTAGAAACATGATTGTTGGAACAGTTCTTCTCTTTCTAGCTAGAAGCTAAAGAGCACCAAATTGATTTTTCATATTACATTCTTAGTTGAGTACCATGAGCGTGCTTGACACTGTGTGACCAGAACAGCCCTAAGGAACTGCAGACCTTCTCTGGTACAATTCAAAAGTGGATAACTGAAGCTCAGCATACAGAAGTAAATGTTAACTGCTGTAGTGAATGGGGTTATTTACTTTATTTCTCAAACTTTTTCAGATTATGGAATACTTAAACTAGAAATCCTCTTATAGTCCACCTCCCATATCTTTTTAAACTGGAGTTAGCAGTTATAACCAGTCCTCATTAACCACAATAACTAGTTGCAGAAACAGTGTTTTGTGCAGTTGTTTAAAAAAATGGTTCCCTACGAAGGGGAAAGGGCAGTATAGACAGGATCTCTAGAAACAGATGAAGATAACTTTGTACTGAATTGGACAGAATTTGTCTAATCCCCTTTCTTCCCAAATATTGCACCATATCTTTTTAAAAAAATCTCCTGGGATGTACAACTGTACACATGTTAGTATTGAATCTGTGCTTGCTGCTCAAAGCCTAAACTATTGCATGATTGCTTCTGTTCGCTTGTTTGCTGTTTCTCCAATTTTGCTGCCATCAGAAATTCATGATTGATGCTTACACCAAATGAATACCCAACCAAGCCTTATCAGGCTTCCTATTTTCTGGGATGATGTGTGTACTTTATTTTTAGGCCATCAGCAGTTAACTGTGCAGTTTCAGAAGTGTAGTCTTAAAGCATTCATATCAATAACTGATCTTTTTTAATCATGTAGACAACACTTGCCTGTTAAATTCAGACTAATTTATTGTGTCCTGGACTACAAGATTGCACAAATTAAGGTGAAAAACAAGATATAATTGTGGCTACACTCAATAGAGCTTCAATGGCTGACTATATCAGCTGATTTAGGCACATGGCGCTCATGCTGTGGATCTACAAAATTGTATTTTAGCCATCCAGTCCTTTTTTAAATCCAGCAACTGTATTGTGTCTGAATTGTTTTTACAGGCAGCATTTTTAAGAAGTTGCTACTTCAGATAGCATATATATTTCTTGTTATTAATCAGAACTTTGGTCTTCTATGTTTTCTGACTACTTCTGTTCATTAAATTGTCAGTGATGCTATAACTGACATCCTTAAGCCTGTGTGCAATGTCACAGCATCTATACTGGTCAGAAAAGCTCCCTTTCTGAAGCAATTAAGTGTCAGATTTATCATCCAAAGCCTCGTCTTATGTAATAATAAACTAGAGAGACTTTCAGATTCTTAGCATGCTGCAAGTTACTGGTTTACTCCAGCATAGATCCAGTTGAAAGAGTTCCATGATTGCTTTAAAAATATTAAAAGGTAGCTGTGATTGACTGCATTGAAGATGGATGTAGAAATTTGGGAGATGTGGTTTTGTTTTGTTTTGTCACCAACCCAGTGCACAAGTCCTTTCTGTTAACCACAGCTGTCCTAGCTGTAAAATGGGAATGTTTACTTACCCTTGTGAAGTGACATATACTACTCCTGGGAAAATCCTGCTCTAAAAAAAATATGCAGAATTTTTAAATATTGTTCAAAGAATTTGTCAAAAAAACACTATATAGTCCTGCCAGTTTCAATTAGATTAATTTAATTTATTTCAAAGTACTTGTGAACTACTGTCTCTAAGAAGAGAGAGACAAAAATTTCCCCCCAAGAGTAGAGTTAAAAAAAATCCTATGACAACCCTCTTCTTGTTTTTCCTGCTCTCCTCTCCAGTCAAGCTGCCAGGCACCCTCCAGACCAGGCACTTGCACTCCCCTTCCCTCCCAAAGCCAAAGGATACAGAAAGAAAAACAGCCTGATGCTGGGTTCCAGGCTCCTGTGGAGTTTTCTGCACACCACCTCCTTCCTTCTGAATGTGCTGAGAACTGCAGCTGCTGGGAACCCTCCAGCTCCTTTCCTTTCCTTTCCTCCTAGCAGTGGCTTCTATTTGCAAGGTGGGGAGGTGTGCTCTACTGGGTCTAGAGACCATTAGTGGCAGCCAGCAGCTCTGCAATATCCTCTTCCTGGTGGTCATCTAGTGGTCAGAATTCAGTGCTCTCATTGCTGCAGCCTGGTTTTGATTTCTTGTCAAGGAACGATGCTTTGGGAGAAAGGATAGTCTAGTTGCTAGGGTCCTGGCCAAAGGATGTGGCAGATTAAATTTCTCTTGGAAGATAGATTCATCAGTGGCTGTTAGTCAGGATGGGTAGGAATGGTGTCCCTAGTCTCTGTTTGTCAGAAGCTGGGAATGGATGACAAGAGAGGGATCACTTGATGGTTACCTGTACTGTTCATTCTTTCTGGTGCACTTGGCATTGACCACTGTGGGAAACAAGATACTGGGCTAGATGGACCTTTGACCTGACCCAATATAGCCGTTCTTATGTTCTAATGTGAATTCTCTGAAGGAGAAAAGAAATTACGTGCAGAATATTAATGAAATTCTTCATTGCGCAGTGGCACAGAATTCTGTTAGATATTTGTAAGACAGCCAAGTGTCATGACAGTCTCTGAAGCTCTGTTGGCTGAATGTGACAGCCTCCTCTGATCACTTCTCAGTATGATGCTGTCTACAGTTAGGTACAATACTTTCTCAAAACTGTTACTTTTAGGAACACTCCAAGATTCATGACGGGTGTAGAGTCATGAAGAGTAAAATTTAATCCCCCAAAATTCTATTTCTTAAAATGTGTTCTGTTCACCCCAATCTTTCGCTTTAAGTTCTTCTGTATTAGCTAGTTTGACTACTGTTTACATAGTTTATGGTTTACTAGTATTAGAGGTTACTGCTCTGAACAGACTAACTGAGGATTGAAGCTGACAGACTCCTCCCTTTTTTTACATGAGGGTGGCAAAGTTCAGCCTCAGTTGTATTTTTTCTCAATTTGATAGAAATGAAATGTATCCCATAAGGTGTCTGATCTGAAGATTCCAGTGAATAAAATTCAATACATTTTACCTTTTAAAAATAGCTCAGAAAATGTACAAATATATTTAAAAAAATAATAATAAAAATGTAAATCCCTTAGAAGCCGATGGAGTTCAGGGGTTGGTGGAAGTGGCGGAGGATCCTCTGGTAGATCATCAGCTGGAGCTCGGGATTCCCGAAGGCAGACCAGAGTTATTCGCACTGGACGTGATAGAGGATCTGGACTGTTGGGTAGTCAGCCGCAGCCAGTGATTCCAGCATCAGTAATTCCAGAGGAACTCATTTCACAGGTAGGTGAACTGGCAGAACTTCGTTGCCTCTGTTGATAAACCTGTTTGTAGAATGATAGATGGTGGGGTACTATTATGTATTCACTTTGCCTTTTAATCTCTCCCTATATAAAAATTTTCTGTGGAATGACAGAGTGATGTCATCATGCCACTCTGTGTCCCGCAGGCTCCGCCCTCCCATGGCCTCTCTGCCCCAGACACTGTTCGGGGACTGGCAAAGCCACCTAGCAGCCCAGCCTGGGCAGATTCCGCCTGCTGAAAGGCTGCAGCCAGAGCTGAGCAGGCAGAACCCTTCAGAGGCAGAATCTGCCTAGGGCAAGCAGTTTTGCCTGTCCCCAAACAGTGTCTGGAGCAGGGAGCGATTCTGTCTAGGCACTGCTTTGGATCATCCTGCCGCAGGCAATGGGGCTGCGGTAGTGCTGCCGCCATTGCTTGGAGGGGAAAACCCCAGAAGAAGCGCCGGGGCGGTTGGACCTGGGGATGTTGGGGGCCTTCCCATCTAGCTGAATTTTTTTGTTTTTAAATTAATCAAGTGGATATTTAAGGACACAGTGGTATCAGTTTCCTCATAATGGAGTGAATGATGAGAATGGTAGATATGGGAATGTGGTGACTTTGGATCAGAGGGTGTGCACGTGAGGGAGATACAGCAGTGGTGGGCATCCTGTGGCCCATGGGCCACATGCGGCCCATTGAGGTTCTCTGTGAGACCCATCAGATACTTTGTTTATTGTTACCCTTCCTTAAAATTGCCAGATTCCACTGTCTTCTGTCAGTATCTTTTTTTCTAGCCATATTATTAGTGATACACATGTAAAACATGTATAAATGTTGATTATTTTCCAATATTGAATTTCATCAGCCACATGATTACCCTGTTGCCTAGTTTTGTGACATCCTCTTTTAACTATTTGTAGTCAGTTTTGAACTTAATTATCTTGAATAAATTTTTATTATCTACACAGTTTACTTCTCTGTTCACTCCCTTTCATAGATCATTAATGGATATGCTGAACAGCACAGGTCCCGTTTCAACCGTGTGGCGTGCAAGGCATTTTGCCATTGCCCAGGTGCAGGGTTGCCAGATTCCACTGGTTTCCATCTGCAGGTTTCTGTCTTCATAGTTTTTCTTTTTCTACCGGTATACACACATAAAGCAAGGGCATGTTAAGTGAGGAGCACGCTGATTGCACACACAGCATTTACTGTAAGAGCTGTGTGTGCTCTCTGCATCCAAAGCACTGCTACGATACAATTGGCACACTATGCAAATTCTAGATACACAAGCACAGTTAGCAAACTACTCTATCCCTGGAGACTGTCTTGGTTACCATAGTCTCATGGCCCACTGAAATGAAGGGCCAGTCATGCGGCCCACTTGCTAGCCTGGTTTCCTCATCACAGACTTAAAGACAAGATCAAGAACTGGAGAAGTGCAGATGAGTCATGGCATACATAGGCAATGTGGTGGAGTTGGTAATTTGCAGATATAGGTGATGTTGCAGGAAGAGAGTTTGTGTTCAAGAATGGATGTCAAGGTTATTGACAGAGGCAAACTAGTCTCTTAAGGAGGGTAAAAGAGATAGAATTGGTTAGTATTGCTTTATGTGTACAATAGAAACGCTTTGCCATGGGTACTTATGTCCACCTTAAAAGACAAACTGTAACAGTCATAGTGTCCGGATGGAAGAAAGTCCATTTGTGGCCTCCTTGTCTTCTGGGATTCTAGGAGCAAGTGGATATAGATTAGGGCTCTACTGATAATGGGTCATCAAACTCCCATAGTCATCAGAGGCTCTTCTGAAAAAGCTCATTCTTTTGCTTTCCTTAAGCATCAAAACAGTAGGCAATAGATTGAAATTTATCTGATTCTTGTTCTACCGCTAACCACAGACTTAAGAGAGCATTTCATCCACTTAGAATTTTTTTTAATGCAAAGAAAGGTTTCGAAATATGAAAAAAATTTAACAAAAACTTAAACACTGGAGAGGCCTCGGGTACTTTCTGGGAAAGTTTGTTTGACCTGATTCAACAAATAAGGAGGAGAGTAGACTTTAAAAAAAAAAAAAGGAAGAAAGCAAGCCAGTTTAGAATTCAATCTTAGGAGGACCTGGCAACCCACGTGTTTGAATAAGGCTGAGGACAGAGAGAGCCTCTGTTGGCAAAAGGAAGGGATCAACAACATTATGGAACCGAGTTGAGATTTTAATTTACATCAGGGATTAAACATCTTTATGTACAGAAAAATACAGTATATTCTCCCCTTACTCTTTGATTATAAAATGAATTCTGAGAATTTGAGTAAAGCTGTTAATTAGTTCAGTAGTTTAAAATTAAATTTAAAATGCTCTTTAAGAAATCTAGCACCTAGTGACCAACAGTCTTGTTCTTAATCATAGAATACTAGGACTGGAAGGGACCTCGAGAGGTCATCGAGTCCA
>CM057846.1:31158111-31184419 GCA_030068395.1 Apalone spinifera
AGAGATTAACAAGACTGGGACTTTTCAGCTTGGAAAAGAAATGACTAAAGGGTGTGTGTGGGGAGGATATCACACACGTATGTATATATACACATGAGAGAGAGGGGGAGGGGGAGGGGGAGGAATGGTGCCCTACATTAACTCAGGTGGTTAACCATAGACTTCCATAGAACGACTACTTTTTACTTCTGGATACTTAAGTACAATTAAAATGGGATGCTTTTGTACTTTTATTCAAGGTGTTTTCCAGAAGGATACTTTGACTTTTACTTAGTTACATTTATTTCAAAGTAGCAGTACTTTTACTCAAGTAACTTTTTTAGGTACTTTTTCCACCTCTGCTGGTGGAGGGTTGGGGTGCCGAGCAAGCTGCAGGCTTGTGGATGTGGGGGGGCAGGAATTTGGGCTGGTGTGTCTGAGGGGCTCGGAGCAGAGAGGTTGGGTGTATGATGGGCACAGGTTTGCAGCATGTGAGTGGTACAGGAGTGATGTGGGGAGTGCAGGAATTTGGAGATGAGGCTTAGGGCAGGGGGTTCAGGTACATGATGGGCTTAGGGTTGGGGTGTGTGGGAGGTGCAGGAGTGTTATGGTGCTGCAGCCAGATGAGGGCTTGACCCCCACTGGGGGCTTGTTGGTAAGGCTTCCATTTTTAAATAAAATATTATATTCAACACAAGGTTTCAGCATTCTTTATTTATGGGAGGGGCAGTTAACCTTTTTTTGGGTCAGGGGCCAGTGACCCAGAGAAAAATCAGTCAGGGCCACACAAGTGAGATGCAAAAAACCCCAACTCTCACTGTTGTAGCCCCAACTGACACACCTCACTTTCAAGGCCTCAGGCCAGATTAATTCTTCTGGGGTTCCAGGGTTAGTGGATTTTGTGGGCCTCTCTAGGTTGAGGCCAAAATGAGGGGTCCAATGTGCAGGATAGAGCTGCCAGTGAGTGGGATAGGGATGGGGGTGCAGAATCTGAGCAGGAGGTAGAAGGCAGGAGCAAGCTGGGGGTAGGTGTCTGAACGGGGGGGGGGGGGGGGAAGAGGCAGGCACAGGGTGCTAGCTGGTGTCTGGCCAGGGAGGAGGGAGGCAGGAGCAGGGTGCTGGCGGATATCTGGCCAGGGGAAGGAGTTTTCCCTCGAATCCATGTATTCTTCACACTGAAAATGAGAACCAGCTATGTGTGTCGTCATGGTGTAACATCGGATAGAGCTGCATCTGAATACATTGCTAATAAAAACAAAAAACAAACAATCTTCCCCCCTCCAAAACTATGTAAGTGAGACTGTGGAAAGGAGAATACAGTTTGGTAGAGGCACAATCAGGTGTTCTGGTATAGCTGCTAGTTGCTGGCTCACTTGCCATGAGTTAGCTTGGAATCTTGCTTTGGATTTTATGTTGCTCCAGTAAATTGCCATGATTCTCCAGAACTTAAAGATCCTGATAGCCTAGTTAGGTTTTTTTTTATTTGTTCCTCCCTAGCAATTTATATATGATATATACCTGGTTCTCTCTTTCAATTTTGAAGAATGCATCAATTCTAGAGAAACTTTGTGAAACATAATTCAGTAACATTACTTATTGCTTTCAATAGTGGAACTTAAAATAAGGTGTATTCTTTAAAGCTCTGATCAGAAGGAAGAGTTGTGGAAGATTTAGAGATGCAGCATTGTTTGATATTTGTGTTATACCATAATGAGTATGTGCCAGTAATGTTAGGCAAAACATAAGGAAAAGATTAAAAATGGGATCCCTAGTAATTATCATACTTGGAGAATAACCATTTTTTTTCTCAAAATGATCTCCAAGATCCAGACATAATATCAACAAGTATTTATGTGGTGATTTGTTACAGGCTGCTGTTGGTGTACTTACTGAACTGTTTTGACTTAGATAAAAAAGGAACATTATTTTTACCGAGTTTTCATTTGTAATTCATTCAGATGAGGTGTGTACAAATCCTTTTTTACCTAGACAGAGCTATCATGATCGCAGTATCTTGCTCAGCAATGAGTGATATATAGTCAATTAAACTTGCAAGTATGATGACAGACTGGTGGTGGATTTAGACCACCCTATTCCTTTGTGGAGAGCTGCCAGCAGATACAATGAGGTTAGGTTGCTTTGGTAGGATCTGGTAGACATTTGGACAGTAGAGTCCTTGCTTTTTTCCTACACCATTGTATATACTCAGATAGGTGGTCTGACAATATAGGCTGGTTTGTGTTACTGCATTGTCAAAGGTTCTGGTTGCCTCATGTCAAAAAAAATTAAAATTTTTAAAATATAGAAAATAGCAATAAAAATGATTATATAGACTCTTCCCATATGAGGAGAGATTTTTAAAAAGACTGGGAATGTTTATCCTGTAGAGGGGACCATTAAGTAGAGAGTGATATGAAAGAGGTCTGTAAAATCATGAATGATGTGGAGAAAATCAATAGGGAGGTGTTATTTATTCTTTCTCATCACAAGAACCAGGTGTCACTCAATTAAATTTAATAGATAGCATATTTAAAACAGATGAATTTCACCTGGCAATGAGTTCTACAGGTTGACTGTACATTGCGTGAAGACCAACAGTATAATTGATTAAAAAAAATTAGATAAGTTCTTGAAAAGATAGGTATACCATGTTTATTAGCCAAGGTAATCCAGGAAACCTAAACCTCTGACTGCCACGATCTGGGAATGGATGATGAGATGAATGACTCAATAATTGCTGTGTTCTGTTGGTTCTCTCCGAAGTATGTAGCACCAGCCATTTTTGGAAGACAATTTCACAAGTCCAAGTAGAAATTACTACCTGTCGGCCAAGGTTTAGAGCTTTTATTATTTAACTCTCAAATGAATTTTGTTAAATCTAGACTGTTGCTGCATTTTTGTGTGTATATAATTTAAAGACTACAAATTCCATAATAGGAGAAGTCAGGGCTGACGAAGCTGGGTATATTGGAGTTTGACGTTTTAGTGTGTGCTCTTTTTATTAAGGGATTTGGTGTTGTCACCTTAAGTTAGACTAATTTGATAGTTAGGCCTCACAGAGGAAACACTGAATGTCCGTATTTACGGTCCTAATATTTTTCGAGTAGTTGCTGAGAATAAACCAAGGGCATTAAAATTAGTTCTTAATTTTTATTATATAGATTTGAAATGGTGACTTTTTTGTATGCTTCCTTTTATTAATTTTAATATATATAGTGAACCTTTTGCCTGGTCTCCAAACTTATTCTGTGAAGGCACAATAATAGTTTCAGGAACTGAAAAAACTTCTTATTCTCTGAAGCAAACATGCTGGTTAGCCACATGGAAATGTGTATAATCTTTGTTTGACACCAGAGGAAAAAGCTGAAGGATCTTTGGAGGGACGGTTTTTATCTAATACCTAGAATTAGAAAACACTACTAACTGATTTATGGAGTTGGGCTGTTTTTTCTTTATTTTAATTAAAACTTTACTTTTCCCAAGTATGTGGTTAAGGTTTGAATTTTTGGAGTGTACATTTTTTGGTTTGTTTTTGGCAGTAAGATTTGTTTGGAAAACATGGTTAGACAAGTGACAGAGCATTTCCTATACGGAATATTGGTCACACACATTGGACCACTGTGCTTGATTGTGAATGTGGGAGCAAAGGAGCAACATCAGTTTGTACCGGTGAAGCTGAAGAGCAGAAATTCCAATAAGGAGGAAATTTTTGATTTTATGTTTATTTGCTGATTGGTTTCTCTAGTTGATGTTATGTACCTGATTATTCATGTATGACCCTTGTCTCCTTTTATAGAGGATCTTATGTCTCTTCTGGATGCTGACATACATTCTGCTCACCCAAGTGTCATTATTGATGCTGATGCTATGTTTTCAGAAGATATTAGTTACTTTGGTTATCCATCCTTTCGGCGTTCCTCACTTTCCAGGCTAGGCTCGTCCCGAGGTAATTTTGCATCTTTTTTTTCTTTGTAATAAGTAGCTTGCAGTGCAAAAAGCTAGTGATAGTACATGTTGGTTATTTAGTTTTGATCTGTGTGCACAAATTGTTTAAATAGTAAATTGCTAATAGTTTTGATAATCAATAGTAAAAACATTTTAAATATGAACAGGTAAGTTTTGCAAAAATCACAGTAGCGAATTCTTTGAAGTTTGATTAATCTTACATTAAAATTTAAAGTCATAAGTGCCTATTATTTATTCTTCATGTAACTAATTCAACTGTTAATTGTGTTCTAAAAATAGTGATCAAACTTGATATGACATGCAGCATTCTGAAAGCTGGTTTCTTTGGTTTAGGTTGCATAGTAGGCAATGGTCTTCTAATTTTCTTAACTAGTTACTTTTTTTGCGATGGAATAAGTTAAATGAGTGAATACTGTTTTAAATTCAGGGGAGCGGGGAGGTAAAAGCTAAAAACTGCTCATTTTGAAGAATTTTTTACAAATGAGCATAGTAACTGCTTGAGGTTAATAAACATGTTGAATAGTAAGAAGACATTACTAATGCTTTGAAAAATATGTTAAATCTAAAGATTTCTGGTGCATAACAGTAGTTTTTTCTGCATAGCTTCTTGAAGATAATTCAACTCAGTAGATGCCCAGAGCATTTTACAAACTGTTAATCCAACCTCTGCCGTGATTGCTCGTTTAGTATAGTTCTAACTTTTCATAATTCTTTTTTTTCATTAGTATATTAACTGCTGAACATATAATTACTTGATACAAATTATCAGTCAAGGGTCAGTATATTTCCTAATAAGCAGGTACAATATTATGTGAACTTCACCTACAGGACAAGCTGTTTTTCAATTTATGTAAAAACTTGTTCCCATTTGTCTAGTGTAGCAAAAGACCCAAGATGTAGAGGAATTTATTGAAAGGATGATATAGTAATGTGACCATTACATATATGTAATTCCAATTGAATTTAATATAAATGAAATACTTAATGGGTGAAATGCATTATGTGCATGTACAAATATTCAACATTTGACATAACTCCTTCTAAATCCCTCCTTTTTTTTCCTTTCCTAAGGTTATTCTATGTAAGACGTTACCACGAATTTTATAATCCTTATTTTCCATGCATAGTTGACTCTTGGAAAGTTAGTTTGATTACCTGATTTAAAAAAATGTATCTGCATGAGCGAACTGCAGAGTACTGGCTTTAGACAGTTTGTAGGCCAATTGGAGGGGAAGCATTTTGGTAAGGAACACTTTCCTACAAGGATCCTTTTTTAAAACTTGTCTGACTCTTGAAAAGTTTTCATTTGAACTTCTTAAACAAAAAGGAAAACGACAAAAACCACCACCAGATATGCTTTAATTTGTTAAATCCAGTCCTGTAAAACGTTGCTTTAAACAAAAGGGGTTGGATTATCAAATTTTTACAACAGCCTTTTTTAAAGATTTATTTGTCTTTAACCTTTTCAAGTTACTATTTTTGGGAAACTTGTTGAGAGACTCTCTAATAAATACTCTTTTTTGGCTTGCTCAAATGTATCTAACAGACGTTCTAGATTAATTAGATTTTGTTGTTAGATAAACCATCATATATATATGGTGTAACTTCAGTGCATATTGTACTATAAAACTTTAAATCATCATGTTAAACACATTTTGGCTTTTTGCCATTCTGAGTAAAAATGAAGCATTATGCTTTCAATAGTGCTGATTTTCTTATTTCTACAAATAACTATATAGTTTCATTCATATGTTTTGTAGTAATCAGTACATATGCTTGAAAGGGTTAATATCTTGAATGTTGCATGTCAAGATTTTTCATATTAGTATTTTAATCTTTTGTGAATAGATTTAACTGCTGTTAGTTGCATCCTGAAGGGTCTTTACTAGAGAGTGGCTTACTTTTATCCCACTGGTGTGACCCAATTGCATACCAGTTCTCCTTCTTCCCTTAGAGAGAGACTCTGAGCTGTTGCGTGAACGTGAGTCCGTTTTACGTTTGCGTGAACGAAGGTGGCTTGATGGAGCCTCATTTGATAATGAAAGGGGCTCTACAAGCAAGGAAGGGGAACCAAATCTGGATAAGAAGAATACACCTGTTCAAAGCCCAGTCTTGTTAGGAGAAGACTTGCAGTGGTGGCCAGATAAGGTACTGAGAATTTTTTTGGCTCCTTTATATGCTTAGTACATTATATACAGCTGATCAGTTTTCCCACAGACATACCGGTGCTTTTGAAATCCCTGGAGAAATCTTTTTTTTTTTTTTTTTGTATTGGAGTGTGGTTTTGTTGTTGTTATAAGTGTGATAATGAAATGAAATGTTTTCTTATGTGCTTGTTTAGTTTTGTTTTTATATTGTTGCCATTCATGCCTTTACAACTGAGGTTCAGTTGCTACCTCTATTCTGACCTGTTTCATCTTGTGTAGTTGCCACTCCTGCAGGCACCAACCAGAGAAATCTCCAAGAACTTAAGCTCTTTCTTCCATAAAACAATTTCCTGTTTGCGGTTGAATTGCATTTGTGCGTTGGATAGAATGGTCCTATTCATGTCTAGCACCTTTCAAAGAGGCTTGTATTCTGATTAGTCCATTTTAAAAATTTTGTTTACAGTTTACATTTGTTTTGTCATACTTGGTTATTTAAATAAGTGATGCTGCAGAGAGTAATTAAGTTTCTTCTTTGAGTGCTTGCTCATGTCCATTCTACTGAAGTGTGTGCATGCTGTGTGCACGGATTGTTGGAGAGTTTTCTCTTAGCGGTACCTGTCAGGCCAGTAGGGGAGCCCCCTGCAGTAGCACCACAGTATCGGTGCATATATACCCCTGCTGGCCTTCCGCCCCCTTGGTTCCTTCTTACTGCCAGTGATGGTTGTTGGAGCTTCTTTCTCGCTTGCTCGCAAGTGTGCTCTCAGCATTATTTGGAAGTCTTCAGCCTTTAGTTAGCATTTAGTTAAGCCCCTTTGTTCTTTCCTAGCTGCTCTTTTAAGTACTTGCTAAGCTAGCATTAGATAGGGTTTATGTTGGTTTTGGGTTCACCTGTTGCATCCCCTTCTCACCCCATCCCTGGGGCATGCCAGGGCCTCAGGCTTTAAGCCTCGTGCTGATTGTGCCAAATCTATGTCTTGTGGTGACCCACGTGACTCGTGTTTGGGTGAAGCCCACGTCCCCACCAAGTGCAAAATTTGTCAGTTTTAAGCTCCAGACCCAGAGCGCAAGGGAGTGGCACTTGAAAATACTCCTAATGGAGTCAGCACTTCACCCTGCTGCAGACATGACGCTGGAGTCCCGCAGCATACTGCCCTCTGTGTGGGAGGCAACAGAGTCCGGGGTCCTCGTTGGCGTTGAGATGCCCATTGGCCTGGCACTGTTCGCAATTGCTGGTGCTGCGAAGAAGACGACATCAGAGAAAAGCAGGTCTCTGCCCCAGCACATGCCTACAGTGCACCCCCAGTCGAGGCACCCTGTTGCACCCGTACCATCCTTGGGATCTGCTGCTCCTGGGCTAGAGTGTGGCCAGTTGAGCATGACCAAGGGCCACAGTACAGCGGAGAATCCGGTGCTGGTTGATAGGCCCTCCACACCAGACACCTTTGAGACAGTGTGGGAACTAGTTAAGTTGACCATGGACTTGCCCTTGTCTCTTCCAGTGCACGGGGACTGGCCTCGGGCCCATACCTTGTCATTGGCACCAGACCCTGGGCAGGCATGCATTCAAAATGGCACCTATTCCAGGCTCCTCTGTGCCATGGGGTCTGGTGGCATGTGCGGCACTATGCTCCACGATGCTCACATTGATGCCGGCACTAGCGGCCCCTTCAGTGCCACTAGCCATGCTTTCACAAGAGTCAAGAGAGAGCACAGTCTCCAGCACCCTTATTCCAATGGCACAACCTGCAGCACCAGAGTATCTGATGCCTCCACTGTCGGTCTGGCACCAGGGCAAGCCAGTGGTCATGGTTAAATATGTGAAGCAGCACCATTCCCCAACCTCTGCTTTGGCCCCATCTTGGTCAGAGTCTGACTATGCAACGGATTCCGATGTTGAGTTGTTATAGTCCCGAGTCTTGTTCCCGGTCCCAGTGCTGATCAGGCTCCTGGCACCAATCCAGGTCCTGGCACAGTTCCCACTCCTGGCACCACAAGTGGTATCGTAACACCTTGGGCCATTGGCTACCGCAGACCTGGCTCCCACGGCAGCAGCATCCAGACCGCTGGGCCTTCTGGACCTTCTGGGCTTACCGTCAGGTCCAAGGGAGCACTCCTTTCGCCACGAGATCCTTCACGTTGCGGGCCCTGAATCTTGTCTTCGGCCACACGGTTACCTAGTGCCCTGGCACTGAAACAGGCCTTAGTGATCCAGAGTGAATCCCCTCAGTTCCCATTGGACCAGTTGGGCCTCGGTGTGGGTGCACAAAATTGAGGACTTGATGATGGTGCGTGAGTACTTGTCGTGTTCTCCAGATGAAGCCTTGTTGCTAGCCTCTCCGTCAATGCCAGCCATGGACTCCTGAGCCCATCAGGAGCTCTCTGCAGACTGGGGCACAGTCTTGGGATGCAGCTTGAGCTGCATGATATGCTCAATGCGGAGACACAGTCTTGCATGGCCCTGCTCCTGAACAAAATGGTGGGCAAAATTACCAACGCCCTCTGGCAGACGCCAGTATCCGTACTGCCCATGGTCAAAAGAGCAGAGTGGTGGTACTTTGTCCCGCAGGCGGGCCATGAGTATTTATTCTCATGCTCACGGGCTTGATAGTAGTGCAGGCTGCTAACCACTGCGAGTGTTAGGGACAGCCCGTCCCTACCTCCAAGAATAGGGAGGCCAAGCAGTTGGACCTATTGGGTCTCAAGCCTTACGCCTCAGGAGTTCTCCTGCTCAGGATTGCTTATCAGCAGGTACTCCTAAGCAGGTATGCCTTCAACTCCTGGGCAGCAATGGACAAATTTATGGAGTCACTCTCGCAGGACTCTAGGCAGGAGTATAACACCTTGTTTGAGGAGGGAAAGGTCTTGTCCTGGGCAGCATTGGAATCTGCAGATGCGGCAGCCTGCACTATGCAACTGGCCTGGTCTTGTGCAGAGGCACATGGCTCCAAGTGTATGGCATTCTACCAGAAGTCCAGGACACTATTCAAGACCTGCCTTTCAAGGGGGCAGTCCTGTTTTCAGAGCAGACTGACACCAGCCTCCACAGGTTAAAAGACTAGAGCAGGGGTGACCAACCCATTACACGAAGAGAGCTGAAACAGCAGCAGAAAAAAATGTGAAGAGTTGCACCAGTCAGAGTTGTCGAGCAAAAAAAGAAAGGAAGACCTCCCCGCTTAAAGGACGCTGCCCCTTTTTAGCCACATCAGGCTCACAGCTGGCCGACACCATTTTGAATTGTTGCATCATTTTGAATTGCTCACCCGGTGAGCACAGGGAACTGGGGACCGTTGGCAGGGTCGCAGGAGCAGCTTTGCGAGCTGTAGGGGGAGAAGGAGCGGGGCTTCGCGAGCTGTACTTTCAGGGGTGACGAGCTGCATGTGGCTTATGAGCCTCAGGTTGGCCACTCCTGCTCTAGAGCAACTCTTAGGTCTTGAGGCATCCACACCTCTTCCCTGTAGAGGCACTCCCTCCCTAGGTCCTGTCCTGCTCTTTTCAGCAGGGGAACAGACCAAATTTCTTCAGGCACAGAGGTGATGGTGGTAATAAAATGGCAGGCAGCCATTCATCTGACTGGGATGTGGGCCTTTTGAACAAGACCTAGGGCCCAAGGCTGAATCTTTGAAGGTACAAGTGAGGGCAGCACACCAGTCTCAGACCAGAGGCCCTTTACCAATCATATTTTTCCCTTCCACCATGCCTGGTCCCATATCACAATGGACTGCTGAGTCTTAGGCGCAGTAAGAAGTGGTTATTTCATCTCGTTCCGCACTCTTTTCCCTCCTCCCCCATCCTCCTACCCCATCCCTTTTCAGGGACCCCTCTCACAAGTATCTTTTGAGGTTAGAGGTGCAACAGCTTCTCGACCTGGGGGCTGTAGAGGAGGTTTCCTGGGATTGCAGGGGGGAGTAGCTTCTACTCCTGGTATTTCCTGGTCCCAAACACTAAGGGGGGCTTATTCTGAACCTGAGGGATCTCAACGCTTTCATAGTAAAGTCAAAGTTCAGACTGGTAATGTTGACCTCGATCATCGCATCCCTATCTGCGGGAGAGTAGTACGCTGCCCTCGATCTCAAAGACATCTCTATCGTGCCCCCACAGTGGGCCACAACCATTATCAGTTTACGGTCCTTCCCTTTGGCCTTTCTACAGCCCCCAGAGTTTTTACAAAATGTATGGTGGTGGTAGCCGCTTTCCTGAGGAAGCGAAGGGTCCAGGTCTATTTATACCTGGATGATAGGGTTATAAAAAACTCCTTCCCCTTTCAGGTGTCTGACCACATATTCCTTGTCAGGGAGACTTTCCTCAGGTTGGGCCCTATCCTAAATGAGGCCAAGTCCACTCTGAACCCCACACAGAATTTGTGCTGGCTTATTGGGATGCGACAAGGGCCAGGGCCTTCCTGCCCATAGCGCACTTCATGGCAATAAAGGAGGCCATCCTGAGGCTCCAGTCATTCCCCACCACAATGGCCTAGTGCTGCATGAGTCTGTTGGGGTTCATGGTGGTCTGCATTTACGTAGTATGGCATGCCAGGCTCAGGTTATGACTGCTCCAGCTTTGGCTGGCATAGAAGACACAGCATTCTAGCACATGGACATGGTGGTGACGGTGCCTGCAGACGTGTTGAAATCTTTCGACTGGTGGCTGTGCAAAGAGGTGGTCTGCAAAGTGATGACATTCCACAGCTCTTCCCCATCCATTCAGCTGGTGACAGACGCTTCTGAAACGGGTACTGGAGCCCACCTCAGGAAGGTATATGGGGCCCCTCCGGCCACTCCCTTCACATCCATGTCAGGGAGTTGAGAGCTATTCTCCTCACATGCTGTTTTCTCCTGCCACAGCTTCGAAACAAGTGTGTTGATTTTGACAGATGACACGGCTGTGATGTTTTATTTAAACAGCCAGGGTGGTGCTCACTCCTATCTCCTGTGCAGGGAAGCCCTCCTCCTCTGGGAGTTCTGCATAGCTCATGATATCTGCTTGGTGGATGCTTGCTTCACTGGGGTCCAGAATGGGTTGGTGGATTGCCCCGGCAGGTCCTTCAAGGGGCATGAGCGCTCCCTCAGGGCAGATGTAGCCCTGTCTATTTTCCACAAGTAGGGCTTTTCCCCTTTGGACCTATTTGCGACCCTCAGCAACAGGAAGTGTGCCCTCTTCTGCTCCCTATTCAACCACAGCCCCTGATCTCAGGGGGATGCCCTCATGATCCCTTGGCCTTGGGGCCTTCTGTATGCCTTCCCCACCTTTCCCTCTGATCCACAAGGTGATTCTCAGGGTCAGAGGATTTCAAGCCTCCATGATCCTAATAGCCCTGGTGTGACCTCGACAGCACTGTTTCCTGGCTCTCCTCACGCTTTCAGTAAAGCGGCCTCTGATCTACCACCTATTCCCGGATTTGATATCTCAGGAGTTTGGCAGGCTTTGCCACCCGAACCTCCGCTCCCTGCATCTCCTGGCCTGAGCTTCATAGCTGATGGCTATGGAGAGACAGTGTTCGGAATAGGTCCAGGCAGTTCTCTTGCGGAGCCATAAACCTTCCACTAGGTCCTCTGACCTGGCAAAGTGGAAGCGCTTTGTTCTCTGGTCAGAGGGTAAAAGAGTTCTCTCCTATGGAAACCCCTGTGCTGACTATTATGGATTACCTCCTGGGTCTTAGGCTCCAGGGTCTGGCCCCCTCTTCTGTATGGGTGCACCGGGCAGCCATCTCAGTCTTTTATTCAGGGTCGCTGGAAAGGTCCATTTTCCTGGACCCTATGGTACACCGCTTCCTTAAGGGGTTGGATAGGGTCTAGCCCCAGGTGCATGAATCCTTGCCCTCTTGGGACCTCAGTCTGGTTCTCCCAAGACTCATGGGCCCCTCCTTCAAACCATTGGCAACATGCTCCATCCTGCACCTTTCCTGGAAAGGTATCTTTCTTGGTGGCTATTACCTCTGCCAGATGAGTGTTGGAACTGAGGGCCCTGATGGTGGACCCTCTGTATACCGTCTTTTTTAAGGATAAGGTCAGGCTACGCCCTCACCCTGACTTTCTGCCTAAGTTGGTTTCACACTTTTACATTCACCAGGACATTTTCCTTCCCATTTTTTACTCAAAGCCCCACAGCTCCAGGACAGAACAGGGTCTACACACTCTAGGTGTGAAACATGCTTTAGTTTTTTATTTGAAGAGGACCAGACCTTTCTACAAGTCCTCCCTCCCCAATTGTTTGCATCCATAGCAGACAGGATGTAGGGCCAGCCTGTGTCAGCCTAGCGTATTTTGTCCTGGATCACAGTCTGCATTAAGGTGTGCTATGAGTTGGTGTGGGTTCCTGCTCTGCCTCTTGACCAGGGCCCAGGTGTTTTCCGTGGCCATTGCTGCTCAGGTGCTTATTGTAGAGATTTGTAGGGTGGCCTCCTGGTCGTCAGTGCACACCCTTGAGAACTACTATGTCATAGCGCAGCAGGCCAGGGAAGACGCTGCTGTGGGTAGGACTGTGTTGCAGTCTGTCTCTCTATAAGGCTCTGACCCCACCTCCTGGGATTTGGCTTTGGAGTCACTCAAGTGGAACGGACATGAGCAAGTACTCGAAGAAAAAATGGTTACTTACCTTCATAACTGTTGTTCTTAGATATGTATTGCTCATGTCCATTCCACATCCACTCACATCCCCTGTGTTGGAGGTTTCTGGCAAGAAGGAACTGAGTGGGTGGACAGCCAGCAGGGGGTATATATGCATTGATACAGCAGCACCACTGCAGGGGGCTCCCTTGCTGGCCCCATGGATACCGCTAAGGGAGAACTCTGACAAGCCATTCACACAGCGTGTACACACCCAAGTGGAATGGACATGAGCAACACACCTCAAAGAATAACAGTTATGAAGATAATTAACCATTTTATCTATCTGGCTTTGGTAGGTGGACCCTCCTGTACCCCATATTCCATCTCCATGGGAGTCCAGACTAAAATTTCAGTTAGATGCAAAGAATTCCACCTAGATATATGCTTGTCCAGCGCACTGGAGCTAGAGGCTTTCTCTTAATTCTACCTGTAGAACAATGGTGCTTATGGCTGTGTGGTCCATCCATTACCTGGCTATATGAGGAAGCACTCCCCTGACAAACCCCCACCGCTGTTTCTTCTCGCAACCAGTGGCTGGAGCCAGAGATTTTGTGGTTGTATTTAGTCTTAGACTAGTTTATTGTATATAGTAAGTTAATGTCCATGGTGATGCCCTCGCTGAGATTAAATGCTGGTTTTTTTGTGCACAGGTGTATTCCTCTCAGTGACGCTTCCTTTCCCCAGAGCTTGTCTTGTGTTGGCAAGGTGCCCATTCAAGAGCACTGCTAGATTTGTAAATCACTTAAAAAGAAGACTTAGGTGGCTCAAGACCTTCACTTCAAGCAGCCCAGCTTAAACTGGCCATGTGGCCTGATTTGGTGCCAACCCCACCTTCAGTCCACAGATCACCCTCTGGCTCGAAGAGTTCTGTTGCCCTTCATTTTGGGGTTAGGCTTTGTTACCTGGGGAGTTCTTTCAACCCCAACCTCTTGCTACCTTTTCTCTCTGTGATGTAGTGTCAGGAAATAACTTGAGGGAAACACTGCCGTATGACTGATAGATGAATGGTATGAACAGGACAACACAGGAGTGCTTTCCCTTAAAGCTAAACTTTACTTAGTCTCAAGACTTACATACGTCTGCAACAGGTTAGTGAAACACCCTCGCCCTTGATACATCCCAAAGTTGAGTGTAGCTTTCGAGTGACAGCGTGGCAGGCTTCCAAGGGCTAAGTCTTCCATTTGAGAGTGGGGACAGAAGATGTGTCCAGGTGTAAATATCACGAAGGGTCCCTGACGTGTCCATGTATTCCAAACTTCCTTCCCTATTTATCTGTTAGTATTACAATAACATGTCATTTCAAAAAAATGTGTTAGGCAAGCTCTTTTCAAAGGTTAGGCAAGAGGTTTTTTCTCATCATCAATTAGACAGATGTGTTTTTTCAGAGTCTGCATGCCCTGGAGCCCTGATGGACATTCCTTGCAGCACATCTAGACAAGCTTCCTATTTTCTAAATGTATAGCTCAGGGATTTCAACAGAGCTATGGCTCTCAGGAAGGACACAGTCAGGCTGTCCTCTGTGTGCATCCAACCCCCTTTCACACACATCTCTCTCTACCCTCCCCCCTGACTTGGTCATGCCGAGAATGCTGTCTAGGCCTGTTTTGGGCCTGATAACTTGATTGCTCTTAGCAGTAAGCAATAGTGGTTCAGGCACTTCACTGGATTTGCTGAAATCTCCCCATAGAGTGCCTTGCCAGAGAGGTGGAGGAGCTGTTCTGTCTCATTGGTGCCAAGGAAGAGGTCTTGTAAAACCCTTCGGAACCACTCCAGGTCACAGGGCAATTCCTCTGCTTTCTCCAGGAAAAGCATGGACCAGCACAGAAATGGTTCCATCCCCAGAATAATGGGAGTACCTTTGATGCTTTACTGCATGGGAAGAGTAGAAACTCTATGCTGTTGACTCTTCTTCTGGCCTCTGGACATGCGTTAAGTCAGTACCAACAAAGGAGAGGCCAGTAGTGACTGTGTCCATTCCTGGTACACTTATGATAACCGCAAACCTCCTCTGCTTTTTGGTATCAGTTTCACTGTTGACCTTCATGTCAGTCCACAACACATCCAGATGCTCCTCTCCCCATGTCAGGGATGGATCTGGTGTTAGAATTGTGTGGGGGGATGTTGGCCTGGGGACTCTTCAGCCCTGCATCATTTGATGTCACAATTGCTCCCATAGTGGCTCTCTCCACTTATGATGTCAGTATATTAGAGAGTACCACCACTGTTTGTACTGGGACCAACACTGGCTGTGGCATTGCCATGATTAGGTATCCACAGTACTGGCTTAATTAGGAATGCTAATACCTATCTCCTGGGTGATGGATGAATCTGAACACCTACTGACTGAACCTATGGGGTTGCTCAGCCTATGTTGCCGAGATCCCAGGTCTCTGATTCTGAACTGGAGATGACATCTGTCCACTCTGAATTATCCAGTGAACTCTGGGAGTCCTCATTGGACCAGTATGGCTCCCATAATTGGCGTGTGCCTCGTGGCTGGGATGGAGGTCTGTGGTCTGGCTCCTACTAGTCACCATTGCCCTTTCTGTATCAGTGGCCTTACAGTTAAATGGGATGCCCTTCGTTCATAGAAATCCTGTTTTATCCTACTTAAAGCCAGTCAAGTTGACAATGGAGGCTTAAGGTCAGTCATAAGCTGTGGCATCACCAGTCTTCCCACAGCCAGTGCAGTCTTCCTTATTGACATGTCTTCCCAGGAGAGACTGTCACTTTTGTCTCAGCCAGGACTTTCATCCTCATTATTAAATGATGCTGTGCTTCCTGGTTTATAGTCCTCTTCTATCTCAGAGGACTATAAGGCATACTAAGATCTTTTATATTACATGGCTGCATTCATGGGCATCCAAATGAAGTTTATCCAAGAGAAGATGTACAAACTGGTAGACATTTTACAGCCTGCCAACCCTGGGAGAGTGACCCCCCCAATCAGTGATATGCTCCTTGAATTGGCCTTGGTTTGCCATTGGCGGAATACATGGAAAAAGTGCTACATGGTTCCCATGCAGAAATTAGAAGGGTTGTGTTTGCACCTGGCCTGAAAATCCCTGTTTGTATCCTTGGTAAATGCCAGGGCCTGGCAGAATAGGTTCTAATGTGCTCCGAAGGACAGAAGCTCCAAGCAGTTGGATCGTAGGGGCAGGAAGAGCTGCACCTCATCGTCTCTACCATTGAAGATCACATCAGCAAGATTTGCTAGCCAACTATGATTTCCTCAATTGGTCAGCCATTACTAAATTTGAGGACCAGTCTGAGGCATCATGTGAGTAGAGCAGCGATGAACAACCTAGGCTAGTGAGTAGACCTTATGAGTAATCCTCCATCTGAGTGGGCCACAAGATTGTCATAACCAAGACTGTCTTACGGGATAAGGTGGTTTTGTTTACTGCACTTACCTAGAATTTGTGGGCTGTGCCAGTTGAACCATAACAGTGCTTTGACTGGATGCAGAGGGAACATGTGGGTGTCACAGTCAATGTTGTGTGCAGTCAGCATACACCTCATTTCACGTACCCTTGCTTTATTTGGATGTCGCTTCACTAATATTGGTAGGAAGAAAACTATGTGGGTGGAAACCAGAGTAATCGGGCAACCCTGCGCATGGGTAACAGTAAAATTAATGCTTCAGGGGGTAGCTGAGTTAGTCTGTTACAGGAAAAAAAAACAGCAGATGGTCTGGTAGCACTTTATAGGCTAACACAAAATGTAGATGGTATCATGAGCATGAAAGCTCATGATACCATCTACATGTTAGCATTTTATAGACTACCAGACCATTTGTTGTTTTTTGTTTGTTTTTGTTTTTTAGTAAAATTAATGTCTTACTGGCTACACATGGAACCCTAATGGGCTGCAGGTGGCCTTCAGGCTGCAGGTTGCCCACCAGTGGAGTAGGGTGACTAGTAGCAAGTGTGGGGAAAAATCAGGATGGTGTATAAGATGAAGCCCCAAATATCAGATCTGTCCCTATACACTCAGGACATATAGTCATCCTCTATGTGAGGAGTTCTGGGCATTCATTGTAGAAGGCTGTTTGGTGGCCAGAACATCTCTTCAGTTCACCTTTGATATTGCAGACACCTCTGTCAGGGTGATGTCCTTGACAGTAACTATGAAAAGGGGTTCCTGGTTGCAAAATTCTGGAATCACCCTGGATGTCCAGCACGTCATCAGGGCCTTACCCTTGAACAGTCCGGTCTTGTTCTTGGATACGACTGGTGACACCTTGCGCTCCTTCAAGGATTCCAAGACTACCTTAATCTCTCGCTCTTTGATATAAATATATATAAATAAAAAATCAGTCTGAACAAGATATCGCTATGGAATGCAACAGCAGCGTTCCTTTGCACAGCACCCCTCCCGCAAGAACACCAGGACCTCCCTAGAAAGAGGGATAGATCTCATAAGAGGAAGCAGTCAGACTTTGGACCTTAGGCCATATGCCCTCCCTTGGCAAAGATCAAGCACCCATTTTGACTTGTTTTGGTCCAGAGCACTGGTTTAGTCATTACTCTGCCCCTTTGGGGACAGACTGACCTGTTTTTTTTAAAATTTTTGGGATTTTATTTTCTCCAGCCATTGGGTCCTATATATATGCTGATCATATATCCTGTTTTTTCCGGGACAGTCCTGAATTTAAATGCTCTGATGCAGTGCCCTATCGAATAGGTAAATGCCCTGGAAAGCCCTGCCAGATCCCACTAGAAATGGCACAGCCATTTCCCTCCACCGCTGGGACAGCCTCGCAAACACTAGTATGCCGCAGCAGCAACACCCCCTGCCACCAGCATGTCGGCAGTTCCTAGGGTTGGGTCGAAAGCTGGAGTGCGGAGCATTCTCTGAGCTTCAGTGTGGTGCGCACCACTGCCCAGCAGCCCTCACCGCGCGGCTCCCTTCCTCCCCCCGCAAGACACCTCTGCTGCTTGTGGCCCAATTCCACCTCAGTGCCTTGTTCTCCATCATCCCTAGGTGGCTGCTGCAAGGGGAGGTGCTAGGCGTGTCCAAGAGCGTGCTTTGTGTGGCTGCTGTTTGACTCCAGCTGGAGCCAGGGCTGCATGTGGGGAACTGGACCACAGTATTAACAATAGCACCACGTGTGGCCTCTGCTCCAGTCCCAGCATGCAGTCCTACCCCCAGGAGCAGCTGGGGCCAGGGTTGCGAGGACCTCTGGGGCCAGGACGGCAATACTACAAATAGCTCCAGCCCCCACTTCCTACGTGGAAGGCAGAAGGTGGGGGGGCGGGAGAGAAGAGCGAGGAGAATGCTTGTGAAAGGGGCTTGGGCTGGGGGAGGGGAAGGGGCCAGCGCAGGAGAAGAAAGGGAGAGGTATCAAGGGGCAGGGTGGAGGAGAGGCAAATGCCAGGGGGTCACAAGGAGACAATGAGGGGAAGGGCAGAAGATGGGAAGGGACAATGCGGACAAGAGGGAGGAAGAGGATTGGGGAGCAGGTAGTGCTGGGAGAAGAGGGGTTGAAAGAGGGGTGGGTATGAGGAAGGCAGGGGATGGAGTAAGTCATGTGTGAGGACACAGAGGAGCATGAGGAGAACTGGGGCAGAGGGTGGGCATCAGGAAGAAAGCCAGCAAGGAGGGCAGGGGCAGTGAGGGACAGGGGAGGTACCAGGAAGGGGCAGGAGTAAGGGAAGGTATAGATGCCTCCGGTATTGGGGGTGAGGAGGGGTGAAGCTTAAGGGGCAGACATGGGGAGGGGAGGGACAGGCACCAGGGGAGAGAGGAAGGGCAGGTGGGTAGAGGGAGGTGTTAGGAGAGGGGACAGAGAGCAGTAGCTACAAATGAGTGTGGGGCTAGGAGAGAAGTGGTGGTGCAGGGGTCAGAGGCAAGTCCCTAAAGGACTCAGGGGATTCAGAATGGCAGGAACCAGGGCAGCAAAGTAGGGTGAGGAGTGGGTGGCAGCAGCAAGCACCAGAGGAGGGTGGGAGACTTGGCAGCAAAGGGAAAAAGAAAAGGGTTATCAGCTGTTTATTAATAACTTGGGTGCCACAATGGCAAGCATCTGAAGAAGCTCACATGAACCCAATACTAGTGTACAAGACAAAACTCACTCCACTCGTGTGGAAAATCTTAGAGGTAACACGGTCCCCAACCCCTCTCCTAGAGTTAATGCAGTTGCAGACTAGTTGCAAGGGTGGGTTCTGTGAGGGCCAAACCCATCCCTATTGGTAGAGGACAGTGGGAGGAGTTCTTAAAAGGGTCACATGACACCCTTTATTTCTAGTCATGTGTCCATCTTGACCTGTGGAGTACTACCTCCAGAGGTGGGATTTCTTGTGGCAACAGGCATGGCTAACATGTCCCTAATTTTGGTTCAGAAAACATGGTCACCATATTTATATATAACTCTTCTTCCACGTAGTGCCAGCTGCAGCCAGGGCCAGATTCAATACCTAGAGGTTCCTCTCCATCCATCCATCCATCCAACACAGAACTGGCTTGAGCCCCCACCCAATAACCTGGGAAATTCACACAACACCCCTGGGTGCCTCTGAGGAGCAGTGCTTCCCCACTCTCAAGCATAGAGTCTGAGTGTGGAAAAGAAACCTTTATTAAAAAGGGGAGGGAAGTAACATGGCATTAATTTGGGAAAACATCACAGAGTTCATAATCAAAACCATGAGTAAAGGTCCCAGCTCAAGTGGGTTGGGCAATATCCTTTTCCTCTCAAGTCCAGCAATGTAAATGTCCCCTTCACATGCCCACCCCTTTTCTGCATCCACTCAGTCGCTGCACTTGGTCAGGGCAAACCAGAGTTCAGAGGTGATCTGCAGCCTTCACCTCCCATCCTGAATTGGGAGGGAGAGAAGGTAGAAGGCAGCTCACCTACTCCTCTGGTCACTTGCCATCTACCTGCTGGTTGCTTTCTGGTGCTGGTCTGTTGGCCATTGGTCACCTCTCACTGCCACCCCCTGCTGGCTGCTTATTGCATCTTCTGCTGGCTCCTGTTGGATTTGGCTCTGGGCTATAGATAGTGATTTCAGCTCTTAGCCCAAAGCATAGACTAGCTACAAAAGTCTAGCATCCACTGGAGTAAATTTACATATAAAAGAGACTCCTTATGGAGCTTTTCTTTAACTCTTTCATTGAAACAGTGGGGAGAAACAGATTGAACCAGTCTTACAGCTCATACCTGGAGGACATGCAGCTTGCTGACTCAGTCCTCCCTTCCTCCAGCTTAATCTATAGGGCTCTGGAAGACAAGTCCATCCAAGTGTATTTAAACTGACAGGGTCTCTCCTTTTAACTGAGTTAAACAGTCTGATTTTTCTGCATTCCCACAATAACTGCAAGTGTTGGTGATCATCTCATAATTTAGTGCTTACACAATTTGTGACGCCACAACAGCTAAATTGGTTATAAGGGGCAAAACATCATTGTAACAGCCAAATATTTAACACATCTAAGCAAATCGGGGACAAACTGTATTTACATATGCACACCTAGGATTTCTTTCCGATTCCAGCTGGTTGTAATGAAAGCATTGATTCAGGTCCTGCTTATATGTCAGTTCAGGCTACACATACACACTCCAGTTCCTCTCCTTGTCTCTCTTCAGGGATCCCTTTCATGAAATACTGCTCATTGAGTAGACCAGCTTTCTGTTGAAGTTGGCAGTGATGAGGGAAGTAGTGCAGGAACACAGCTTTTACTCTTGGTACTTCCCGATACCAAAATCTACAGGTGGGCTGAGATTCATTCTTGACCTTTGCAGCCTCCATAAATTCATTAAGTACATGAAATTCCACATACTCCCTCTATCAGCTGTTGTCACCGTGCTTTCTCAGAATGACTGGTTCTCTGCTCTGGACATTCAGGATGCTTATTTTGATGTGGTGATTTTACTGAGCCACAGGACATTTGTGTTTTGTGATAAAATTCCGTTTGCAGTACAGGAGCTCCCATTTGGCCTTCTCTTTGTTGTCACACCACCCTGGTCCATATCCTGAGTCTATATCAAATGCATGGTGATGCTCATAGCATCTCTCAGAAGGAAAGGAATCAACAAGCATACCACGACAAGTGATTGCTGAAGTATGGTTCTAGAAAGGAGCTTTTCTATCCACTTAGACACTATGTTGTGTGTGTTTGGCTGTCTGGGACTCATTTTAAACTAGGGATGTTAAATTTCATTTAATCAGCTAATCAAGTAATCGGTGGAATTTCTCCCGATTAGTCCATAAGGGGGGGAAACTGCAGAGCTGAAGCCAGGAGCTAACCCTGCTGCAATTCTGATTTTTAAATGTAATAAGAGTCAACTGGCTCATAAGAATCCTAGTTGATCTAAGATGGGGTGTGAGCTGGGACAGCTGATTCGTGGCTCTTGTCTGGTCCCCCGCTGCACCTCTGTATCCTTGCCCCAGAGACAGTGCTGGGGAAAACCGGCTTTTAATCTAGCTCCCCCCAGCACTGACTTCTGCTCACTGCCCCTTGCCTCTGAGGCCACAAATGGGATATAAGTGACTACTCAACCAGTCTGGCAGCTTCTTTCCTGGGCCATGTCCCCAAACAGTCCCTTCTGGTACTTTTTCTCTGGTACCTGAACATCCTGCTCTTCCACAGTACTCTGCCTTTCTCACGGTCCTCAGCTCTCACCCAGTGAACCTTCTCATGCTCAAATCTTGGGCTCCATGTCCTCCCTGAAGGGAGACCTTATAAACAAGCCCCAGCAGCTCTTAATGGGCTGCAGATGTTCTGATTAGCCTGCTGCTTCTGGCAAGTTCTTAATTGGTCCCAGGTGCCTGTCTGATTATGCTGCACTAGGCTCAGCCCTGTTTACTCAGGGAGGAGGAAACTATTCATTCAGAGCCCAGCATATTTGCCTTCCATTAGAGTGTGACAGTCAGCTGGTCTGGGTCTGTCATAATGTAAAAGAGACGTCAAATATATATCTCAAGTCTTGTGGTTATGGTACTATTATCACAGATTACTAAGAATGGATTCAAGAATTTCCACATGGAAATGGGACTTTTCCAAATTGAGAAGCATTCTGTTTAGGGCAGAATTTATCTGTAACATTTAAATATTCTTCCTTTTGTATCTTTGACAAAAACCACACTGGTTTTGGGGGGGTTTTTTGGCTGTGAATTAAATTTGATTCAAACTGAATTCCTTCAAACTGAAAGAAAATAATTTTCTGCATAAAAGATCTTGAATATCCCATTGTTTGCTTCTGAAAGCATGCAAGTTACTGTTGAATTTTAAATCTAATGGAACTCTAATAGTACAGATAAATTAATTACAATTTCAGTAATTGTTATAAGTTCTGATTTGCACACTTGACATGTTTGTTAAAACTTCCTGTTACTCAAAAAATTTTAGTTTATAGCATTGCTATTTTAGACTTCTCTTTTTGCATTTGTAGGATGGAACAAAGTTTACTTCTATTGGAGCTCTGTATTCTGAGCTTGTGGCAGTTAGCAGTAAAGGGGAACTTTATCAGTGGAAGTGGAGTGAATCTGAGCCTTATAGAAATGCACAGGTACTGCACATCCTTAAATCTATCTTTAAAATAATTTCATATGTATGACTTGATGATAAAATAATAATAATCTTTTATGCTTTCAAAGAATCCTTCATTACATCATCCACGAGCAATGTTTTTGGGGTTAACCAATGAAAAGATAGTGCTTCTTTCAGCAAATAGTATCAGAGCAACTGTAGCCACTGAAAATAACAAGGTATGAGACTCTTTCCTTTGTTCTTGTTTTTTGGGGGAAGAGAGTTAGCCACTGTTTTTTGCTCTATGAAGAATAAATAAACCAGAGGCTGCAGATACAAGTCCATAGTACAGATTAATTTAATTATAAAGGTTACACTGAATAATCTTCATGGGTTCAGCTTTCATAATTGTCTCTTGTACTGGAGCAATTTGAAATCAAAAGCAGTTCTGAGGACTGACTTTGAGCAAAGATTAAAAGGTAGTGTCAACCTCCAGGAACTCTTAAGCAGTGAAAGGCTGTCCATCTTATCAAATTGCCAAAAACTTAAATTTTTACTGCTGCACTTGGATCTGACGTCTGAGAGGTGTAATTCTGGAAAGGTTTTGTAATAGAAAATGCGGGGATGTAAAGATTCTTGCACTCTAAATACAGTGTAAAAGATTATACAAACAATAAGTGTGTTTTGACTGATAATAGATGAACCTCAAATGGTATAGAATCCAAGTACTTTGATTTTTCTGGTGAAGACCAAAATTGGAAAGGAAAATTATCCAAATAGATCAAAACGTTAAAAGGTCAGTTCTAAAACTGGAGTGAAAGTTGGGATGACGATAGATTTCCCTGACCAATTCATTTTGAAATATATAAACAGTTGAAAATACAATGTTTTTTTATCCCCTCCTTCCTTCCTTTTAGGTTGCCACCTGGGTGGATGAAACTTTAAGCTCAGTAGCTTCTAAATTGGAACACACTGCACAGACCTACTCAGAGCTTCAGGGAGAACGCATAGTTTCATTACACTGTTGTGCTCTTTATACCTGTGCTCAGCTAGAGAACAATTTGTACTGGTGGTAAGTGTGTGTGTATATAGTAATGAGTATATTGGTTCAAAAATATTTGCAAACCCTTTAAAATGAGGCACACTACAAGGAAACTTCATGTTCCAATTCCAGTGATAAAACTCTGTAATTCTGCTTTCATAGCTTATATTATTCTTGAGGGAAGTATTTGTATTATTTCACTTATTGATTACAAAAGAGGAAAGATAATACTCCACCTAAAGCATTGGACCAGGACTCAAGAGATCTGTGCTTTATTCCTGGCTCTGCTACAAGCTTCCTGTGTGACCTTGAAGTAATTGAAATTGTCTCCCTTTTCTATTCTGTAAAATGGGATACTGTGGCACGTTAAATTCCTTCCTTTTCAGGTGGGATAGTGATAGAAAAATTAATAAAGAAATTATTATAGATCAGATTGGTTTTGCTAATAGTGCTTTGAAATGTAGTTGACTCTTACTATACTATAGTTGAGGTGCAGCTATATAATACGAGGTGTCACTGACTGAAGCATCAAGGGTCTAAACCTGTTCTGTCAAGATCTACTTTCTTCATTGGATTCTGATGACTGGCTACATAGAGTATGAAAGTCTTGTTAAGAGGTATAAAATTTAGGACATTAGCATGAAACACTGTAATACAGATAACATAACTGTAAGAACAGCCATACTGGGTCAGAGGCAAAGGTCCATCTAGTTCAGTATTCTGTCTTCCAACAGTGGCCAATGTCAGATGCCCCAGTGGGAGTGAACAGAACAGGTAGTCATCAAGTGATCCTTTTCCTGTCATTCTTTTCCAGCCCCTGACAGAGGCTAGGGCAGTGGTCTACAACCTTTTTAAGCACAAGATCACTTTTTGAATTTAAGTGCAGTCCAAGATCTAACCCAAATATAAATACCCTTGCCCCGCCTCCTTCCCACCCTTCTCCAGGGCCCCACCCCTGCTCACTCCATCCTCCCTCTCTTGCCCATCATCACTTACTTTCATCAGGCTGGGGTAGAGGGTTGGGGGTGCAGGCTCTAGTCTTGGATTAAGGGATCTGGAGTGTGAGAGGGGCTCTGAGGACAGGCAGTTGGGATGCAGGAGGGTGTTCTAGGTGCAGTCTCTGGGAGGGTGTTTGGATTCGGGAGTTCTTGGGGCTAGGACTCGGGCTTGAGTGCAGGACTGGGGTAGGAGTTTGGGATGAGAGCTCCATCTGAGCACTGCTAATGGTTCTTGGTTGGTGATGCAGTGGGGATAAGGCAGGCTCACCCCTGCCCTGGCCCTGGACCACTCCCTAAAGCAGCCAGCAAACTCCATCCCAAGTCCTGTTGTGCCCCTTCTCTGCTCTGTGGAGAAAGGATACAGAGTGGTAGCGGAGACACCCTGTCATCAGCACCCCTCTTCTGCCTCCCCTGCCCTGCACAGAAAGCAGGAGGCTCCTGGGGGAAGGGCAGCTCCAAGGCAAAGGGCAGGAGATTATAGCAGTGAGGGGAGGAGCAGCTGAAGTACCAGCACTTGGTAGCCTCTTGGCCAAACTAGTCAGGATCACCTGTCAGAGGCTCCAAGATCTACCAGTAGACCCCGATCTATTGGTTGGTGACCACTGGCCTAGGGTCACCAGTCCTCCTACCCATTCTGGCTAATAAGTATTGATGAACCTAACCTCCAAGAATTTATCTAGTTCTTTTTTGAACCCTGTTAAAGTCCTGGTCTTCACAACGTCCTCTGACAATGAGTTCCAGAGATCGACTGACTGCACTGAGTGAAGAAAAACTTCCTTTCGTTTGTTTTAAACCTGCTACCTATTAACTTCATTTGATGGCCCCTAGTCCTTGTGTTATGGAAACAAGTACATAACCACTAATCATTTTTGTTGCCCTCTTCTGAATCTTTTCCAGTGTCAGGATAGCTTTTTGAGATGAGGTGTCCACATCTGTACACAGTATTCAAGATGTGGGCATACCATGGTTTTATATGGAGACAATAAGATCTTCTCTGTCTTATTGTCTATTCCTTCTTTTAATGATTCCTAATATTCTATTTGCTTTTTTGATGGCTGCTGCATATTGAGTGGGTGTTTTCAAATAACTATTCACAACGGCTCCAAGATCTCTCTTGAGTGGTTATAGCTAAATTAGTTCCCATCATTTTGTATGCATAGTTGGGATTACTTTTTCCAATGTGCTTTACTTTACATTTATCAACATTTAAAATTCATTTGCCATTTTGTTGCCGAATCATCTAGTTTTATAAGATACTTTTGAATCTTGTCACAGTCTGCTTTGGTGTTAACTATATTGAGGAGTTTAGTATCATCTGCAAATATTGCCGCCTCACTGTTGACCCTTTTTTCCAGATTATTTATAAATAGATAAAATAGGATTGGTCCCAGTGTGGATCTTTGGGAGACCAAATGTGGGGCAGCTGGTGTTGCCTGCCCAGCCACAACCTCGGTAGTTGGAGATGGGGCAGGACTGAAACACACCACCCTGTGCTTGGGAGGCTGATGCCCTATATCCGAGGCCACTTGCAGACCCACTCAACCTCCCTGACTTCAGCAGGTGCCAACGACAGATCCAAACGTGGGGCAGCTTGTGTTGGCTGCCCTGCTGCAACCTCGGTAGTTAGAGGGAGTGGTGGAAATATGAACCCTTGTGATACACCACTCTCCATTCTGAAAACTAACCATTTATTCCTGCCCTTTGTTTCCTGTCTTTTAAGTAGTTATCAATCCATGAATGGACCTTCCCTCTTATCCCATGAGAACTAAATTTACTTAAGAGCCTTTGGTGAGGGACCTTGTCAAAAGCTTTTTGGAAATCTAAGTACAGTGGAACTTCCTTGTCCACATGCTTGTTGACTCCCTCAAAGAATTCTAGCAGATTAGTAAGGCATGATTTCCCCTTACAGAAACCATGTTGACTTCCCCCAACAAATTATGTTCAGCTATGTGTCTGACAATTTTAGTCTTTACTATAGTTTCAATTAATTTGCCCGGTACGGACATTAGATTTCCCAGTCTGTAATTGCACTCTAGAGACCTTTTAAAATATTAGCATCATATTAGCTATCTTCCCGTCATTAGATACGGAAGCTGAGTTAAA
>CM057846.1:31184519-31226186 GCA_030068395.1 Apalone spinifera
AACCCATCTAGCTTTATCTTGAAGCCGGATAGATCTTTTGCCCCCACTAGAATCCACAGTTAATAGTACCACAATTTCACTTTTTGGTTCTTTCAGAACTCTTGGGTGAATTCCATCTGGTCCCGGTGACTTGTTACTTTGAAGTTTATCAACTTGTTCCCAAACCACCTCTAATGATACCTCAATCTGGGATAATTCCTCAAATTTGTCACCTAAAAAGAATGGCTCAGGTTTGGGAATCTCCCTAACATCCACAGCCATGAAGACCAAAGCAAAGAATTTATTTAGTTTCTCCACAATGACCTTATTGTCTTTGAGTGCTCCTTTAGCATCTCAATTGTCCAGTGGCCTCATTGGTTGTTGAGCAGGTTTCCAGCTTCTGATGTACTTAAAAACATTTGGCTAGCTGTTCTTCAAACCTTTTTGATTTTCTTTAGTATATTTTAAGCTTACTTGGAAAGAGTATATGTTCCTTTCTGTTTTCTTTACTAGGATTTAACTTCCACTTTTAAAGAATGCCGTTTTCTTTCTCACTGTTTCTTTTACTTGGTTGTTAAGCCATGATGGCACTCTTTTGGTTTTCTTTCTGTATTTTTTAATTTGGAGTATACATTTAAGTTGGCCCTTTATTATGATGTCTTTGAAATGTCTCCATGCAGCTTGCAGGGATATTACTTTGGGCATTCTATCTTTTTAATTTCTGTTTAACTAACCTCCTCATTTTTGTGTAGTGCCCCTTTCTGAAATTTAAATGCCACAGATTGGGCTGCTGAGGTTTCTTCCTCACCACAGGGATGTTAAATTTTATCATGTTATGGTCACTGTTTCCAAGCAGTCCAGTTATATTTACATCTTGGACCAAATCCTGTGCTCCACTTAAGACTGAATCAAGAATTGCCTCTCCTCTTATGGGTTCCAGAACTAGCTGCTCCAAGAAGCAGTCAGTTAAGGTGTCAAGAAACTTTTTCTGCATCCCGTCCTGAGGTGACGTGTCAATATGAGGAGAGTTGTAATCTCCCACTGTTACTGAGTTTTTTAATTTTGTTATAGCCTTTCTAATCTTGCTTAGCATTTCATAGTCACTAACACTATCCTGGTCAGGTGGTCGGTAACAGATCCATCCTTACTGCTATAATGAACAAAATTGTCTGGTGAAGTTGTTAACCGCCTTCCCAGAGCTTCAGGGCTGGGGGAACTGACTGCATAGTGCCTGGCATGCTTCTGGGGCAGGGCCCAGGGCTGATGGCTGCAATGGCAGGAGCTATTTGGGACTCTGTTGGGGGTGTGTGTGGAAGGGGTGGGGTAAGGGGCTTTGGATGAGACCCTTGCTTTTTACTTGTGTGTGGCCTGTGTGGTGTGTTTGTTTGTTTGTTTTTTGTTTTTTTCCCCTCCTCCCACCCCCCCTCCCTCACTCCCTCGAGCGTCGGGGCCCATTTTAGGAAAAAGGTTCCTCATCCCTGGTTTAGGGACTGATTGCTAAAATGCTGGTATTTGCTAGTTAATTATTTCTGCATTTGAAGAAAACTGGTTCAAGATTGTACTTGTTACTTGATTTACTCTTGGTACATGTATGTGTAGTGCACATTCTATCTGTATTTAACATTGGAAGCATTGCAGAAGTACAAGTGCTTTTTTTTGTTTGTTTGTTTTTTAGCAGAATAGCAAAGGGAGATTGATTCTAGATTCTCTATGGTGGTATAGCATGCTGAGTTTTCAGTACAGGCTGTTAAAAAATGTCACTGTGGAGTGAGCATTTCAGTATTTAAAGCATTTGAGAGTGAGGGGGAGTGAATATGGGACACAAGATGTTAATTTTACTGTGGGGTTTTGGTGGAGTTGTTTTATTGTTTCTGTGGTTTAAGTGGTAGACTTGAGACATTTAAGACTAAGAACAGATGCTTCTTTTATAATTGTTGGCTTAATTTTTTTTCTCCTAGGGGAGTAGTTCCTTTTAGCCAAAGGAAGAAGATGCTAGAAAAGGCCAGAGCAAAAAATAAAAAGCCCAAGTCTAGTGCTGGGATCTCTTCAATGCCAAATATCACAGTTGGCACGCAAGTAAGTACAATCATTGCATTGTGAGTGGTCTTGAATGTTTTGGGAAGGGAATATAGGTTGTCAAACATATCGGGATTAATTCACATTTTACATTAAGACCACGTCTGTGCACAAAAGTTGAACCACTTAACAATACGCATATAGTTAATGTTGCAACCCCCAGGTGTAGATGCAGTACTACTGGTATAGGTTCTTCCTGTAAATTTAGGCGAATAAGCTGTCAGAATTCCAGTTAACTAAACTATTGCCAGCTATCCAGGGAGCATTCCACTTAGGTGGCTGACAGAGGACTGAGACCTGTCTCAGAATGGGATCCCATGATCCTTTCTTTCCAGATGAAGGATGTAGGCTTCAGGTTTCTACAATTTTATTGCAATTATTTCAGCAGATCTGACTTTAGTTTCAGCACCCAGAGTCTTGTTTTAGGGACAATAACTGTGTTAACCAATGATCAGACAGCTCTCATAAACAGGGCTTGACAATTAGGGCAATCTGCTCGACCGTGGCGAGTAGATTTTAGCCTGGTGCGGCCGTGCAGCGCAGTCTGTGCATGCGCAGTGTGCCAAACCGCGTGGCTGGCGAGCAGAGCTCGCCGCTGCTTGTCAAGCCCTGCTTATAAAGATAAATACAGTTTGTTTAGACTAAAAGTTTTACCAAGAAAACATCTTGTTCAGTTGACCAGTTAGTCATCAATCTCCCACATAGGGACCCTAACAGGGCTAAAGTACTTCAGGCCTTTTCTGTAGGGTCTGCTTCTCTTGTTCTGTCTCATGTTTTTTCTTGGTCATAACACCTCTGTTCATGGCTGATATTTTATACAGTGTCAAGTTCTTTGTGTCTCAAGCTTTTTACTAGGTAAAACCAGTACATGCTATTTTCCTTGAGGGAACGGAGAGCAAAACTTTCACAGACTTACTGGTCTTGTTTTACCAGTGAGAATTAGCATCAGTTATCCCTCACTGACTTTAATTCTTGCAGAAAATCCTTTAGCTCACCAGTTGAGCCAGGAATAAAAATAACATTGTAAATTGATGCAGCTGTGTTTGAATATTCCCTGTGCCCATAACATATACATCTCAATGCAATAGGTTAGGGTCCTACCAAATTCAAGGTCCAATTTCATGGGCATAGGATTTAAAAAATTTTTAAATTTCCTGGCTTCACACATTTAAATCTGAAAGTTTATGGTGTTTGTAACCATGGGTATTCCAACCTAAAAGGAGATTGTGAAGGGGTAGCAAGAGTATTGTAGGGGCCGAGGGAGTCACATTACTGCCATCCTTAGTTCTGTACTTCTGGCAGTAGCACTGCCTTCAGAGCTAGGTACCCAAGCAGGAGCCCCACGTAGCTCTGGAGGCAGAACAGAAGTAAAGGTGGAGATACTGCAACAACTTTACAATAGCCAGATTTCATAGGAGAGACCAGTTTTATGGTTTCTGACATGTTTTTCATGGCTACGAATTTGGTAGGCCCTAGCAATAGGCTTTGAATATTCTGTTTCCAAAGCATCACGTGTCACCTAAGCTGTAACAGCTCACGGTCCCTTTTCTTAGGTATAACTATGTCCACCCATGGGTTGTATAGATTTTACTACTTTGCTTAGGAACAGTGGATTAAAAAAGTAGAATATGGCATACACATTGACTAGAAAAACTGGCAAACTCTAGATCTCCTAACTGTAAACAGCGAATCATCGCTGAATGTCTGTTTCTAGGGGGTTCTGCAGTGATCAGTATCCTGTGCTATTTAACTTTGTTATTAATGATCTGGAAGAAAACACAAAATCATCATTGATGGATTTTGCAAATGTTACACAAATTGGGAAAGTGAACAGGTTTGAGAGGCTTGGATTGTTTGGTAAGCAGAGCAAAAGTAATGTTTCAATATGCCTAAATGGAAATTTAGATATCTAGAAATAAAGAATGTAAGCCACACTTAAGATAATCGGGGATTCTATCCTGGGAAGCGCTGGCTCTGAAAAAGATGTAAGGGCCATGGTGTATTACCTGGACATGAGCTCCCAATGCAGTGCTGTGGCCAGAGGGGAAAATATGATCCTGGGATGCCTGGACTATGGATTTTTGAGAAGGACTGAAGAGATTATTGTGCCTCTGTTTTTTACTGGTGCAGTCACTGCTGGAATACGGTGTCCAGTTTTTATGTCCACTATTCAAGGAGGACGATAAAGTGACGAAGGTTCAGAAAAGAGCCATGTGAATGATTAAAGGATTAGAAAACATATCTTATAGTGAAAGGTTCAAGGAACTCAATCTGTTCACCTTAACAAAGGGCAGACTGAAGGACGATTTGATCACAATCTATAAATACCTACATGGGGAGCAAACATTTGATAATGGACTCTTCTTGCTGGCATGCAAAGATATAATGGTGACCAAATGTTGAAGTGAGACAAATTTAAGACTGAGTTCGTATGAGTAAAGTTAAGTAGAAATAAGTCATACATTTTTAAGCGAGGGTAACTAGTCTCTGAAACAATTTACCTACTATCATAGTGGACTCTTGAACATTAGTGATTTTTAAATCAAGATTGGATTTTTTTAATAACATATTTTGCTGTAGTTAGAACTTTCCCAAAATGATTTTTTATGATCTATGTCACACAGGAGATCAAAGTGTCCCCCTCTGATCTTAGAATCTGTCTTTTTGGGGTTTTTTTAAACCAGAGTAGATAAGTAAATCCATATGTGGATCAGGCCAAAGTCTATACTGTTCTCTGAAACCCAAGTAGGTACGTGTTAAGATCACCTGCATTTCTTAACAGCTGTGTATTACTCTGAATTGGAGTCATTATGCTCAGCTCTGAAAACCAGGGTTTTTAAAAATTATTGTAACTCATCCCACTCTTTAGATACATTAGGAGTATAGAACAAACAATTTAGATTAGGTAGTTTAATTTCCAACTCTTTTTCTCTTTAAAATCTGTGTACATGAGTTTTGCCCCAAATTTAATATGAATTGCTTTTAAAAGTAATAAAGAATGTATTACGGGCTGCAAGACTAGACATTTGGTGTACTCTGTTGAGAACTACTTTTTAAGTCATTCACTATTAAACCCTGATCTGGCAAACACTTGCTTTACTCCATATAAATGTTTGCCAGATTGGAGCCTAAAATTATGAAAAGGTCCCAAAACAATCTTAAGACTCAGAATTGAGTGCTATGTGATTATGGTAATGGTGCTGGTCGCAACACCAGAACAGCACCTTTAAAAGGAGATGCTTTTTGGTCCTTATTGACTCACCAGGGGAGGATGGCACTTTTTTAGGAACAGTTTTTCCCAGGATTCTTTTGAGGCTGCTCCTTTCAGATTATAGTTGTTTGGTAAAGTCATATTTAAAATGGCCATTTTGATGGTTACATTTGTACCTATTTGTGTCTCCCTCGTTCCCTTGAGCTTTTCTTTTCCGATTCCTGGGGAAATGATACTTTCCCAGAGCTGTATGTATGTTGAGTGTTTGCTTGTACTCTTTATCTGAATCTGTATCATTCTTTATCTGATCTTACATAGAAATATGAACTTTTTTCTAACTTTTATCTACAGGTGTGCCTGAGAAATAATCCTCTTTATCATGCTGGAGCTGTGGCCTTTTCAATTAGTGCTGGAATTCCTAAAGTGGGTGTCTTAATGGAATCTGTTTGGAATATGAACGATAGCTGTAGGTTCCAGCTTCGATCACCAGAGAGCTTAAAAAACATGGAAAAAGCTAGCAAAACAACCGAGGCAAAGTAAGTACACTGAAAAGAATGTTGTTATATTTTGAGTGAAAATGTACTAATTAAGCAAAATATTGAGTGATACTAATTAGGGATGTAATAGTGTAACAGTTTAAATGATTAACTGATAAGCATGAGCTTATTGGCTACCATAACGATTACATGCCAGCTCCCAGCCCCGCTCCTGGGGAGTAGGCTACCACCCTGCACTACTGGCTCTGTATCAGAGCCTATGGCACAGAATGGTAGCTAGCTCCCTGGGAGTGGGGCCGGGAGCTGGCTGTCACTCCCCTGGGAGCTGGTGGAAAGCAGGAGCTGGTGTATGCCGAGAGCCCCCTTTAAAAGCCAGCTGCTGGGGTGCATTTGCTCCCAAGGAGCTGCCTGCCACCCTGTGCTGCAGGCTCTGCTGTATAAAGCTTATACTAGAGAGCCTGCAGCACAGCTGGCTCCCCAGGAATGGGGCTGGCAACTGGGAGCCAGCTCCCAGTTGGCGTTGGCTGCCAGCTCCGCTCTTGGGCTGTTCTGCAGACTGTGCAGTATAAACTTTATATTGCTGAGCCCATCAGTGGTTACACAGTTATCTAATCAATGGCTTTTTAACATCCTTAATGTTAATTGAAAGACTAATTGAATCATGAGTTTGCGTTGCACTTCCATGGAGTTTGACCAATTCTGGTGAAATTTTAAACAATCCCCTCAAATTCTGCCCGATATTGCTATGAGCTGTTTCTTGATCTCACTGCTAGTGATTATCTGGCAAATAACTGTTCAGTAAAATGGATTATTGTAGGGGTAATGAGTGTGACTAACCAGTTACAGAGTAGAACTTCAGAGTTACGAAAACTTTGGGAATGGAGTAGTTCATAACTCTGAAATGTGTGTACCTCAAAACAAATGTTATGGTTCTTTCAAAGGTTTACAGCTGAACATTCACTTAATTCAGCTTTAAAACTTTACTATGCAGAAGAAAAATGCTGCTTATCCTTTATTTTATTTTATTTTCTTCAGTAGTTCACATTTAACACAGTACTGTTCTGTATTTGCCTTTTGTATGGTCTCTGCTGCTGCCTGATTATGTATTTCTGGTTCCAAGAGGTGTGTGATTGACTGGTCAGTTTATAACTTTGGTATTTGTAACTGTTTCTACTGTAATCTTTTAATATTAAATTGATGGGGTATAGCAACAATACAGCATATGAAAGACTACTTTCTTGTAAAGGATTTCAAGACAACTGAATCTAACAGTGAAATTATCAGTGATAGGGATCAGGATAGGCAAGCAAGCAAACAGTCATGACATTCCTACTTGCTGAAACTACTAAACCACTGTAGGTCCTTAAGAGACTTTCTCAAGGCAATTATCGGCAATCCCAGTCTAGGGATGTGAACAGCTAGTCAACTATCTGATAAGCAAATGCTTGTCAGATAGTCAACACACTAGGTGACTAGTCCCCCCCCGCTGCCTCTACCAGAAAGAAGCAACAAGTGGGGAGGGGACATGGGGGTGCTTCAAAGCAGTAGAGCCACATGGAGCCTGGAGCCAGACGCTGGGCTCCACATGATGCTGCCGCTTTGAAAGGCTTCGTGCAGCAGCCCGGGGCCAGCTGTGGACTACTACTGGTACCAGAGAAGACTGAGATAGGGATGTTAAATTTAGATTAATTGTCTAATCAAATAGTCGATGCAATTAGTCCATAAGGACACCTCCGCCTTTCAAGTGTAGCTGACCCCGGGCTCCATGTGGTGCTGCTGCTTTGAAACGCTGCAGGGAGCACGGGGCCTCATACTCCCTGCAGTGCCTCTTCCTTTCAAATGTAGCAACAACCCCGGGGCTGTTGCTGTACTTGAAAGATGGAGGTGCTCTTATCGACTAACTGCATCGACTGTTCAGTTAGCCAACTAATCTAAATTTAACATCCTTATCCCAGTCTTCTCTGGTACCAATAGTATTACTTGATGCAAGAGGGGAAAAGGGATTACTGGGATAGCTCTTTTGTCAGTGTCAGGTGGTCACTATATTTGTTTCAGTTTAGTTAAGCCAGTAAATTTTATGCCCTACTTGTCTATTGGATCACTTGACTGTGTTCATCTCTTCTCTTCACCCTGCTCGCCTTTCCAAAATCAATACAAAATGTTTTTAATTGTATAGTACTTATTTGAAAATTTCCAAAAATTAATGGACTTGTCATTTTGATAAGGTTTTGGGCTTGCCTTGGCACACAAGTCTGTAGTTGCTAAATTATTTGGGTGTTTCCTCAGTTCTTATTCAGATCCATTATTTGGAAAGTTGACATCTAATAGTTAGCATAGTGTCATTTTTCTCCCTCTTTATGGTATCTACCATATGGCCACACAGCCATTACTTAGTCCCGGATAGATGAAATGATAACCTGACAAATGTCACTACTGCATTGGCCACTCCTTACAGCATTGACTACTACTTTTTTCCTTTTTCCTAATGCTGTTGAGGTTAAATCAGGAGTCAGTAACCTTTCCGAAGTGGTGTGCCAACATTTAACCCTCCTGTCCAGGGCTGTGCCACTCTCCTGGGAGAGGGGAAGCGGTTCGCTCTACTGTTCACCCCATGGACCACCAGGCTCAATGTACACCTTTCTGTGGACCACCAGTTGATAATGGAAACTCACTGTTGATTACATAATTACGCCCAACCTGTTTTGCTAGTGCCATAGCTAGAGAGACTCATGATTGCTATGCAGCCCGGCTCTCCTCCTTCAGCCACTTCTCCAGCAGGTTGCCCAGCACCATGTTGATCCAGGGCCTGGTGGGGTTGGGCGCCTCAGTAGCAGCACATTGGGGCTGATGGCAGTGGCCACAGTCGCTGGACGTGTTGCAACAGTGGCAGCAAGTGTAGTCATAGTGCAGGGTCATTGGCTCACACCAACCACCAGCACAGGGGACAGCCGGACAGGGGTCACCCAGCGTCTTGCCTGCTTTTTCAGGGCCGCTGGTAGGCCAGGACAGTAGGCACAGCACCTTCTTGCAGGCTGAGCGCCAGGCTCTTGGCAAACTCCCACAGTTCCTTGGGCTTCAGGTGGGTCAGCTGGGCGGTGGTGCTGTAGGCTTCCAGGGCCTCAGCCATGTGGCTGGCATGGGCCAATGTGTCCTGCTGGCACAGGCAGAGGCCTTGCTTGGGCTGTGGCAGCTCAGCCAGCTGTGAGCCCTTTAGCTCCATGCCGCCTGCTCCGCTCGCTGCAGCTCCAAAGTGTGGAGGTTCCCCCCATCAGCAGTGGCCAGTGACCTGGGGGAGTAGGTGACACAGTCGACCGGGGGCTCCGTGCGACAGAGGCAGTCCCATGGGGGGAGGGAGGGAGCCGTGTGGCGCATGGTGGTGGGGTAGTGGGTGGCGGAGTGGCCAGAAACTGCAGGCTACTGGAAGCTGGCATGTGGATTGGGGAGGAAGGAGGCTGTTGTGCCACCCGAGGAACAGTGGCATGGAGTCTTTTCTCAGTCGCTTCTTCCAATCAAGTAGTGAAATGTCTGGCATGGCTTTCTGGGACACATGGTCAGCATAGATCTGGTGGAGAGGCTCGTGTGCCAGTGAAAATTGGCTCACGTGCCATAGGTTGCTGACCCCTGGGTTAGATTTTCCCACTAATATTCCTCTTTCTCATATCATCCTGCTTTTGACTAATTTCCTCCTCCAAGTGATTGCTAGTGTAGCTCAGGTGTAAAGAATGAAGGTAGTCTCTAGGAAATTCAATAACTGGTGGTTTTCAACCTATGGCTCTTGAATCCTTATGGGTCCATGGACTGTCTGATTTCCAAGGAGGTTCATTCCTCCATTTGAAATTTTTTAGGAGTTTGCAAATGGAAAAAAGGTTGAAAACCACTGCAGTAAAATAAGTGAGAACATTCAAGGTATTGTGCTTATAGTTTTCAGAGGGTATTAGTGTACTTTTTAATTAAATATACAAACTTATTTTTTGGAATATATTTACTTTCCTAAATAGGAATGATAGCTTTTAATTATTATTGGTGAGGGACTGAAATTGCACCACATCTGTTACAATTACAAGGACATTGATTTGTAGTAGTCTCTAATTTTTGGATAACAGATATCAAGTAACACAATTTAAAATAAAAATGTCTTCCTTATACCCTTGAAAGGTGGTAGCTGACTTGGCTATATTGCTTTTGGTTTCAGTTACTGAATTATTGGTGTATCAGGCCCGGCCTTAGGGCAAAGCGGTTGCCTCTCGCCTCTCACCTTCAGGGCACTGCTGGCCTGCGCCCACCCACCCCTGGCTTCTCACTTGCTGCCCTCGCTCGCTAACCACAACATGCCGCCTTGGGCCTTGCAAACTCTTTGGCCGGGCCTGGGAGTATTTGATCATTTAATACTTGAGACCATATTTGTTGCTTTAGCTTTAATTTGCTGGAGACTAAATATCATTTCCAGCTGGTGGCGGTGCTTGGATGGAGCAATAAATGATGCTCTTGCATACTCTCTATTATAGCTGGAGACTTGTAATTGGGCAAACTGTTAATATTTTTAATGGAACATGGCTGCTAACTAATAACATCTTGTTCTAGCTTGACATGACATAATTGAAGGGGAAAGAAAAAAACAGTCCAAAAGGGGTCATTCAGTTACTTTATGTTGTTGAATTATTATTTTGAGAGCCTTAATTGGTGATGCCAAAATATAAAGGAAAAAAGCTTCCAAGTTTTTTTCCTTTATATGTTTTGACATTACCAATTGGATGTGATCAAACCTTAACTAATGAGTGAAATCTGCAGTGTTTGTTATTCCATCTCAGAAAAAAAACTCAGATTTGCTGGTAAATACCTGCATTTTCAAATTATCTAAATGTGCACACATTTAAATTGCATCAAGATGTTATTGCAAGTGTTTGAAACTATGGACACTAAAGCAACATGACTATAAATTGGACCTCTATAGTCTGGACTTGACTCGTCTGGCATCCTATGGGTGCTCCTGAGCTGAAGCACTCACGGGGGGTGGGGGGAAAGCCAGGGTTCCTGTGCTCAGCAACTCCTCTGCTGCCCTCCCAAAGCTTCCGAATGCTGCAAATAGCTCATTTGCTGTGTTGAAGCTCAGAGAGGGACAAGCTGTGATTTTGGGAGGGGAGAGGGAGAAGCTTGTGGGAAGAGGCCAGAGGGTGGCTGTGGAGCCCTGTGTCTGGGGCCTGGTAGCAGAGCCAGGCAGCTGTGGGGCTCGATGAGCCCCTGGCCCTCAGCTGTAGGGTTTCCGCTGCCACCCTGTATCTTCCCTCTCCTCACACTTCTCCCCCCTTCCACTCCCCCAAGCTTCTGCTATCCCTGTTCCTGCTCAGTCAATGCCAGCCCCTCTGTTGCCACTGGAGCGGAGCCTTGCAGTTGATGGTGGCAGAAAGGCCGGCATTGACTTATCCTGTCCAGCAAATTCCCTGGTTTGGGGCCGGTCAGGTGCTGGACTAGGGAGTTACAACCTGTGTTATGTGAAGATTCAGACTCTCTTGTCTACTGTTTCATAGTGGTAATAACATTTTATACTTGAACAATTATGTATTTTAGTAATCTGGAAATTGGTTCAGTCTTGGTAATTATATTGTGAAAAGCTATATGGTATATAGCTAAAAGACTATATGGTAGTCTCTCCAAAGTTATCATTCCATTAGTTTCTATTAGAAATTGCTTTTAGCCCTCAACTCTGATTTGAAGAAACTGGTTTGAAGAAAATCTTTACTTACCCTAAAAGCAAATTTTCTGTGAAGAAACAAAAGAATACAAAACTGCCAACAACTATTTTGAGTTATAGGTCACTCTCAAAATGAAAATAAAATACACCTTTCTCTCCTTCCCACCCCATCCTCCCAAGAGTTCATATTTGGGAATATTTGAACATTCTGAAATACAAGATTTAAACTCTGCATTGAGGACAGTTATACAGCCAGCCCCTTAATGAAGGACTTAGCATCATCTTTAGACATTACATCTTTATCCTAGTAGCACTATTATGGGATATGTTAAAAACATAGAAATAAATTAGCATCTTACTGTTTAATTTATAAATTAATCAATCTATTTCTTTAAGTGTTTGCAAAATAAAAGTACTTTTCGCTCTTACACAGATTATAATATGAAATGCTTGGCTTAGGTTGGCTTTTTGTTGAGCAAGACCAAGAAACTGTACAAACCTTGAAACAGGCTTTCCATTTTTTTTTCCACAAATATAATTAAATTCTTAAATCCTAGGCCTGAAAGCAAACAGGAACCAGTGAAAACTGAAATGGGCCCACCACCATCCCCAGCTTCTACCTGTAGTGATGCATCTTCAATTGCAAGCAGCGCATCAATGCCATACAGTAAGTTTTTTTTATTTTAATAGGTCACTGTCTATATAACTTGTTTATATATCACAGTTATACTAAACCTGTCTCTGTGTGTATGTATGTTTTAATTTATCTCTGGCATTGAAGAGAGCTCTTAACAAGCCAATTCATTTCAGTAAAAGGCAGATGTCCTATGAAGAGGTGTATTTAACAGATCTTCGACAGTGTAACTTTCTGACTCTCTCCAAGTACATTTTTTGTCTTAACTACAGTTCACTCTTAAAAAAAAAAAAAAAAAAGTTTGACAATGGTCTTTAATCCACTGTTGCAGAAACTTCAGATTTGATAGCGTTCTTCCAATATACAATTTTGAAGAAACAGTGGGAGTTTAGTCCTGGGTATCTTAAAGTAAATATGGTAAATTTCAGTCATGGAACTTGTTGCAGATTTATACAAAAGCCAGTAATTGTATGATGCTCATCTGGTAGAAATGCTGCCAAGGCTTTTTTTTAGAGCAGACCAACTAAACATGGGGCTGCTGCTGAAGAGAAAGAAGGGGGAGGGGATAGGGGGCACAGAGCTGCATGGAAGGCTGTTGCTTTTTTAAAGCAGCTCTTACATTCCTGCACCTCTGTTCTTCCCCTTCCTCTCCACCTTCCCCCCCCTCTTCCCCGCCAGGCCCACCAGCTTACTTTTTTTCACTTCCAACTACAGTGTCAGGAGCAGTCTGGAAGAAGTACCTCATTAGTGCAGGGCTTCAGGCTTGCTGCTGTGCGGCTCTGCTAATGAGGTGGGCGGGTCTTTAATTCTTCCTGCACGGCTGCGCAAGCATGCAGCCTACAGGGAACTATGGCCCATATTACACTATTAACAAGAGTATACATATGCCTCTTAACATTTGCTCTTCAGATATTGATCTTTAAATTTTTAACACTGCCACGAATACGTTGCAACCCAGGTACAAAATGTTCTTTATCACCTTTACCACACTAATATTGTTCTAGTCAACTCTCAAATAATGCCCTGGGATAATTGGCAGAATTTTGCAAATAGATATGCCACATTTATTTATGTCTAAATTAAGGATCCTATGCTAACTTAATTTCTTATGTCCTTTATCATAATTACAAGTTATGGGTTTTTTAAGTTCTTCAGTACTCAGAATTTAACATATGGAGTAAACAAACATGGCTAGGAATAAATTAACATAACTAAGGGAGTCCTAGCTTTAATAGACTATTTTAGTTTGTTTTTATTATGGAACAGCTTTATAGTTTGATACAGACTTATTAGTAAAACCATGTAAGCACTATTAAGGAATTCAGTCAAGCTACTCTGATTTCAGGCAGTATTAGAATTGAACTAAATTTTACCTTTGATTTAACTTTTGATTTGAGTAATAGGCATAAAGTAAGATCTCTGCTATATTTAGATGAAATGTTCCACATTTCAGATTTTTTTGGTACTTATTATTCTGTTCTTGTCTAAGAACGACGACGGTCTACTCCTGCTCCGAAAGAAGAAGAGAAAGTGAATGAAGAGCAGTGGTCTCTTAGGGAAGTCGTGTTTGTAGAAGATGTTAAGAATGTTCCTGTTGGCAAGGTTTGTTTAAAATGAATTCTGATTGCTCTCTTTTTAATTGCTGTGGAACAGCCTTTTCTTTTGATTGGCTGACTGTACAGTTGGTTTTACTTTGGTTGTAAAGTGACCCAGTTTGGGGGCAGATGGAAGTAGTGTTAGTAGTGCTTCTTGTTAGTACAGCTTTTGTCAGATTTTAATATTTGTTCTTAACACAATCAATGATGCTTATCAATGGCAAACTAGGGATGTGAATCATTAACCTTAGTGGTAAAGCTTACTGGTTAGTGGTTAACCATAACCTGGAAGCAGCTGCAGGCAGAGGGCTGCTGATTCCCAGCCCATGCAGACTTGTAGGCTCATGTGAGATAGCAGGGCTGCAATTTCCACACTCCTTCCACCCCCTGCACGAAGCTGCCTACTCCCAGCCAGCAGGGATGGAGCGGCCTCTGCACCCAACATGGGCTGGAATGCACCTTCTCGCCTCTGTTTAAGTCCAAAATGCTGACTCTGAATGACTTAATCTTTTATTTTCTCTGGACTTGAGCCGAGCCAAGCCAAGAATTGCAAGAAAGGCACAGATTTTTGGTCTTGCTTGAAAATTTCCTACATTAGAGATAATAGTATAGCCCCTGATGTCTAGCAATATCATGGTGAGTCAAATAAGCTATATTTTTAAGACTGCATTACCAGAAAATGTTTGGGCAAATCTGTTGGTGAAGTGGGACTCTAGAAAATAAGAACATTAGGAGTAGAAATAAACTGACTTGTTTACTGGAGACTGGGAATAATTATATTTAATTTTTTTTACTAAATGGTACCTCAGGGTATTTCACACTTTATTTAAGAACACCAGTTTGGTCCTGTATATGTCTGAAAACTGTAGGTACTGGGGTACTTATATTTTTTTTTGTTTTTTAAAAAGGGGTACTTTGTTTCTCAACTTCTTTTATACTGGTCTATATTAGTCGTTAGCCTAAATTAGTCTTCTGCAAAGGCACTGAGCCCTATGGGGAAAAACCTCTCCAGAATTGCCATTTGGTGCTGAGGAACAGAACTTACCATTGAAAGTTTTCACAATATTTTTTCTCTGCTTCGCTTTTCTTAGTATAACTTAATGAAATGCACAAGAAAGTATGTGTGTTCAATTTTAGGAACTACATATTTTTATATATGGTAAGTGGTGAATTTATTGAAATATTTCCTTTCAACCAAGTATTAAAATCCTGGAAAAATAAGGTAAGAATAGTAGACAGTTATATGTTTTATGAGTGGAATGCAGGATCAGGAGAGACTAGTGAAAGTAACTAAATGCCATAGAAGGTGAATTTTGCTTCTGAAAATATATTTAAACTTCAGCATCTTTATTTGCTTTCTTTTGTTGTAAATCAGCTTGTCTTTTTAATGACAACTCTTAGAGGCTAATTCTTATTGAATGTGTGCTGGTGTACAATATGTGCATATAATTTGTTACTAAAATTGTAAGGTGAATATTGCCTGGTGTATTTTAGTTTGAGGGAATTCTCACAAATTGTACAAATTTGTGAGAATTTGTACTAGCAGTGTGGAGTGTCTGTAGTAAAGACTTCTGTTTCTGAAACACATGTCTAAGTCAAATATTTTTATTAAAATTAAAACACCAGAGCTTCTTTCATTGAGCCAAAACTAAAATAAACTGAATTAAAAATGAGTCTGAGGTACTTGACTAGCTTTAAGAAAGATTCTGCTGTTGTATATGTACATCTACTTTTTCTCTATAGGCAAATAATATATTGGATCCAAACTCTTGGGTTTGTGAACTCTGTGTATAACTGGGATCAGAACAACTTATTTTTTACTTCTTAATTATTTGCCTGATTTGTCAGTGGGGGATCCATCACGATGAGTTAATCTGCACATAAAAGCCAGTGACTATAATAACATCTGTCAGTGAAGGAGCCACCTTAATGGTTTTCTTTCCCAGGCACTCACTTCTCATCCTGTCTTGCACAATCTTCTTGAATGAAAGTTTTATCAAATCAACTCTGAATGACTATTAGTTTCTTTCTAAGTAAAGATTTTCAGTTTTGGTGCTTTACCTTAAAAAAAGAAAATAAAAACAAAGTGATTCTTAGAGTCACTGCATTTTTTTTTTGTTCTGTAAGTATTTCTTTTTATTGAATATATGAAAAGCAGTTCAGTTGCTTTAAATGGTGACTGAAATGCGATCGAAGTCTAGAGCAGATTAGTTTTAGGTAGATGTGTTTATTTGTTAGATGCTGGGGAGAGCTCTATCTTTTTCCCCTGCAGCAGGTTACAATAGTCTTGAAGAGGGGAGAAAAGGCAACATGATGGTGCTCCTGATGGGTCTGTACTGAATCTTAAAATCTGTCTGTTTTCAGAAGAGGCACACATCAAGACTTCTGAAGCAACACTTAAACAGTGATTTGTGAATTCCCATATGTAAGAACAGTGATTGTGCCAAAGCTTCAGTGTGTGGTCTCAAACATTCCATCTACAGCACTGATCACTGGAGAAACTGGCACTGAAGCCTCCCTTAAAGTGTAGATTTTCCAGTACTTCCTATGCATGGTTTTCACTGGAATGCCAGTATCAAACTACTTGTGTCCGCCATGCAACATCATTCATGCCAACTAAAATTTGATCTAGAGCACGTTCTCTTTTGGCAGGGCTGTGGTTTGTGGCTGCTTTACACCATTCTTACAAGTGTCAATTCTATATGCGCTGTATTAATTGACACAAAATAGGGCATCAAGTTCACTCCCATTTCTGCAAGTGTGCCTTATGCTTTGGCATGGGTGCCTGTGATACTGTTGTTTACATTGTTGCCATCCTTGGCACCCTTTGCGCCATCTCTTGATACAAACTGTTAAAGCAGTCTTTCTCTGTTGATGCATACGCTTGTCCAGAGTCTTGTCACAAGAAGGGTTGAGAGTCCATGGAAGTCTGTTATTCTGAAGATCTGAAAACCTTAGTAAAGCTGATGACCGGTCTCGTCACCTGTTTTTGGCCAACATATTTAAATGTTATTAGATCTTGATTCATCCTAGAAACCTCAAAAGTTAAAGGAACATCACTGTCTTTTTCTGCTGATTTTTCTCTTGTACTTTTAAGAGACTGCAGCTGGAGTGACCAAAGAACAGAGGTTGGCTTTTCAGTTGACACTTCATGAACACAATGCTAAATTGAGGAACTTGTTTGGCAAGCATACCAGTCATGCATATAAAATGAGTAATTTTCAAGAGCAAGTAGCACCTAGAATTTCAGAAGAAGGCCCTGAGTGACAAAGATGCTGCTTGTAGTGTAAATGTTCCTGGGCATCCGTGGCTGCATCCTTAGACTCCAAGAATTTTAGTAGTAAACTATTTTTGTGATTGGATTGGGGCAGGTAAATAAGGCTACTCTATTCACACTGTCATGCTGCTGCTTCCATAGTCATTCCAGTACTGGATTGGGTAGGCCTTAAGACATTCACCTTAATAAACAGTGCACAGGTGTGCAGTAACTACAGAAGAATAATGCTCCTAATAAATAGGGGCCTCTGAATTAAAACTTACCCTCTCAGACCAAACTACTGTGCTTTGACAAAAAGGCTCAGGATGTATAAAATTACTTTTCAGCTTCATCTCAAAGATTTTAGTAACACATCAATTATATTTAATATGTTCTGCTTATAGGTACTAAAAGTGGATGGTGCTTATGTTGCTGTGAAATTTCCAGGCACATCCAGTAATACAAACTGTCAGACCAGCTCTGGTTCAGATCCTGATCCTTCTTCCCTTCTCCAAGATTGTAGGCTGCTCAGAATAGATGAACTCCAGGTATGTTGGATGGAGAAGCAAGTAACAGGAAATGGAAATTTCCTCATGCTGTTTGCATGCTGAAATCTTACACTTGTTTTTTAGGTAGTCAAAACCGGTGGGACTCCAAAAGTTCCAGACTGCTTCCAAAGGACTCCCAAAAAGCTATGTATTCCTGAAAAAACAGAGATTCTAGCAGTGAATGTAGATTCAAAAGGCAAGTGGTTTTTCTAAATGATTCTGCTGCACTTCTATGAAGTATCTTTTTATTCTATGATTCTATGATCTTTTCCCTTTGTGGAAAACGGTTCAGATTAAGGTGCATGCTTGTCTGCATTGCTTAGTGGATCGTTACAGATGCAATACCTTGTTGTATTACTGAATATCGCCAATGAGAAAGATGTTGGAATTCTTTCATTCTTGTTTCTGTACCTTTGAAGGGGTGCATGCTGTCCTGAAGACTGGGAACTGGGTTCGATACTGCATATTTGACCTTGCTACAGGGAAAGCTGAACAAGAAAATAATTTCCCCACTAGCAGCATTGCTTTTCTGGGCCAGAATGAGAGAAGTGTTGCCATTTTTACAGCTGGACAGGTTTGTTTGGGTTTTCTTGCTCATTTCCCTGTTAGAGTTTAGTTATTTAACTTCTCAGTACTTTAGTTTTCCTAATCTGTAAAATGGGAATGCTGTTTATCTTTCTAAAACTTGTTTAAGGTTTGCAAGAGCTGGGATTTTCAAATGGTTTAAGGGAGCTGGGCATCCAAATTAATTGACTTTCTTGGATGTTAGGCACTTAAACACTGTTGATCATATCTGAAAACTAGGGCTGTCACTTAATCACAGTTAACTCTAATTTATCTCAGTTTAAAAGTAAAAACAATCAGTTTTAATCACACTGCTAAAATAGAATATCAACTGACATTTAACTATTTTGGAAGTTTTTTATACATTTTCAAATATATTGATTTGAATTAAAACATAGAATGCAACTGTAGTGATCACAATAATTTTTATTATACATATTTGCTCTGTAAAAATAAGAAGAAACAACAATATTTGTATGAGGCGAATTGAAAAATGCACTTTCACAATAGAGATTACACTACAGTAATGTAAAATGTGCTTCTTGTTCAGGCAACCACAGAATCAAGTTTGCTTACGTTTCCAGGAGATAATGCTGTCTGCTTCTCATTTACAATGTCACCTGAAAGGGAGAACAGGCACTGTTGAGGCCAGCATTACAAGCTATTTAGTGCCATATGCGCTAAGGATTCATTTGTTCCTTCCTACTTCAACTGCCATTCCAGTGGACATATATTCATGCTGATGATGGGTTGTACTCAACGGTCCAAAGCAGTGCAGACCAACACATTTCATTTTCATCATCTGAGTCAGATGCCACTAGCAGAAAGTTGATTCTTTTTTTGGTGGTTCAGGTTCTATAGTTTCACCTGGGAGTGTTGATCTTTTAAGACTTATATAAGAATGCTCCACAATTCCTACCTCTAAGATTTTGGAAGGCACATCAGATTCATAAACCTTGGGTCAAGTGCTGTAGGCATCTTTAGAAATCTCACATTGGTACTTTCTTTGTTTTGTCACATCTGCAGTGGAAAGTATTCTTAAAATGAATATGTGCTGGCTCATCATCCGAGACTGTTATAACATGAAGTATATGGGGGAATGTGGGGAAAACAGCAGGAGACATACTCTCCCCCTTCTCCCCCCAAGGAGTTCAGTCACAAATTTACTTAACACTTTTTAAAACAAGTATCATCAGCACTGAAGTATGTCCTCTGAAATGGTGGCTGAAGCATGAAGGGACATATGAATATTTAGCATATCTGTCACGTAAATGCCGTGGAACATCTGTTCTCGCTTTTAAGGCCAGGTCTACACTAGGGGGTAATGTTGAACTAGGGTATGCAACTCCAGCTATTTTTAGTTTACCTCAGAGACTCTACTGTGGGCACTCAACAGGAAAAACTCTCCTCTCAACTCTCCTTACCCTTCTCACTCTGGTGGAAAACTGGAGTCAACTGGAGCATGATTAGTGGTCAGTTTTATGGGCTAAATTAACTCCCGGGAGATCAATCCCTACAGTGCTGATCTGAGTAAGTGAAGGTAATGCCTAAGTGACGTTGTAAATAAGAAGTGGGCAGATTCTTATTAAAAAACAAACAAACAAACAAACAAAAAAACCCTTCATTCTCTATGGCCTGATCTGCACTATAGTGCAAGGTTGAAATAAGATATGTAACTCTAGTTATGTTAATTGCATCGATTCCAGCTACATATCTTAGATTTTGTTTCCGTGCTGTCCACACAGCAGGAGGCCTACAGGAGCAAATGCAGTAATTGCTCATTTAACACTATAGATGTGTTTCTGAAAATGTTTGTGCTAAGCAAAAACGTGCTATGCGGGGTCAATTTTCCTATTAAAAATAATGGAAAAGGTGGGGGTTGCGTTTCAGGTGGTGGTGGCAAAGTCAATTTTTTGTTGGTGCTGGGTCGTCAGTGTCAACATTAGATATCTAGCAACACAAGATATCTAGCAACACAAGTTGCTGCGGTTTGTTAAAACACAAAGATAAACACGTGAGTGAGCGGAGGAGTGCTGTGACCACATGTATTCATCTGCTCATGCATATTACTACTGTTTTCACCAACTTATACCGCTGCGCGAAGTAGTCCGCCACTTGATTATCTTCGTGTTATTTTGGGAACGGTTGTGTTGTTCAAAAAACGTTCCCTTAAAAAAAAAATTGTGCTAGTGCGAAAACATATTAAACGGGCATGTGTTAAACAAGTAATTACTGTGCTCCCATTGGCTTCCTTTACTCCTCACAAAAGGAGTGCCACCAGATGCCATCTGGAGCTGCCCTCAGTATTTGATTTACGGAACCACGCTAGACTTGCTGAATCGACCATCAGAAGATCGAACTCTGGAGCGTTGATCTTCTGTGTAATATAGACAGTGATTGCCTGAACAAGAAGTAGGACTGATTGATTGGACTTAGACACATTTTACATTAAAAAAAATTTTTTAATGCAGTTATTTTTGTATACATAATTCTATATTTGTAAATTCAACTTTCAGACATTACACAATAGTAAAGAGGGAATTGAAAAATACTATTTCTTTGGTATTTACACTAAATATTGTAATAGAGGGAGCACAGTACAGTTTGCAATCTGTCTTATAATTTAAATCAATATATTTGAAAATGTAGAAAACATCTAAAAATAATTTGTATTTTATTGTTTAACAGTGCGGTTGATTGTGACTGTGTGTGTGTGTGTGGGGGGGGGGGTTAAATGCTTGACAACCCTACTGAAAACCTCATGTCAGTACTTTGAAATCCTTGGATGGAAGGCACAAAATATTTTCATTTCAGAGGAAGCAGCCACTGCTTCAGTGAATTCTTCAGTGAACAGCAATTATGTCTTTGTTGAGGGAGAAAATAGATTTTCATCTGACCCATTTCTAAACTTTTGAAAATAGCAAAAACTACTTCATGCTCAGTGTGTTAGGCTTGTTAAGCATCTGTTTATTAGGAGCTTAATGAAAACTTAGCCACTAACACATGCCTGTGTAGCACGTCTTCTCTTAAGAGCATTCTGAGCTACTAAGTGCCCTTGAAGTACTTCCAGAAGCCTGAAACTTCTCAAATGTTTCTTAGACTTGGCATTTTTTTCAAATGGAGTCTCCTCTTTGGGTTCCTGTGGCATCAAGGATGACTAGTCTGCAGTGGTGCTGTATAGACAAATGGGGCTGGTGTGGACTTACATGCTTTGTTTGCAGTGTTTTACAAGTCAGGGCTTCTAAGTCCTGTGATGTTAATCTGCTTCTTTGAAGTTTGTCCTTCCCCTCTTAAAATAATCAAAACGATCATCATAATCAAAAAGGTTTAAAAGTATGTTAAATCAGTGTAACATATGCATGGTTAAATACACAAATCAGGTAATCCCAAATTTAAAAGTGAACATGTAGACTTAATTCAGTATTGTAAAGCATATGTAAGGGGGCCGTCTCTAATTGCATATCCCTTATTTCTTAATACTGGTTATTAACTAAAGGGTATAAAGGAAAATATAAGTATAGCAATATTGCTTTTTTTCTATGTTGTGTAGCCATGACAGTAGCCTTGCTTAGGTGACATAAGTGAATAATGGCTGTGCAGACATACATATGTATTCAGAAGAAGAAACAAAAAAAAATTCAGTGATTTCTGCAAGCTTTTGTACGAATCAATCTTTAGTAAAGAAGTGTGAAAAAGTTTGTCGAAGACATTCTGGAAAAAAATGTAAAATTCATTGTTTCAATTCAAGTTTGTAATTTTCAATAAATTATGGTCTCAAAGATCCAGGTGTGGTATTAGGATTGATATGTACTTCATTTTAATTACTATAAAGCTGTGTCTACACTGGCGCGATCTTGCGCAAAAGCGGCTGCTCTTGTGCAACAACTTGCTGCCTGTCTACACTGGCCACGTGTTCTTGCACAAGTAAACTGACATTCTAATGTATGAAATCAGGGCTTCTTGCACCAGAACTCTGACGCTCCCGCTCAGGAATAAGCCCTTTTGCGTAACTGTTCTTGCGCAAGAGGCCAGTGTAGACAGGCAACATGAATTTCTTGCGCAAGAAAGCCCTATGGTTAAAATGGCCATCAGAGCTTTCTTGCGTGAAAGCATCTACGCTGGCATGGATGCTCTTGTGCAAAAGCACATGCCAGTGTAGACACTCTCTTCTGGAAGAGTTTTTGCAGAAGAACTCTTCCGCAAAAGAGTTTTTTGCATGAGAACACGCCAGTGTAGACGTAGCCTAATTGTTTTAAGTTTTAAGCATTTATTTGTGCTAGTGCCTGTGTTGCGCTAGGTATTTCCCAGTCATCCAAGAAAAGGTGGTTCTTGCCCCGAGGAACTCAATTTAAGAAGAGTAGAGAGAGGATATGAATTTCAGATCGACTAGATTTCTTCTAGATAGCATGGCAGAAATAAGTCTTTAGGAAGGACTTAAAACTGGTAATACATTATATGATTTTTAACATACATATTTTGCAAAATGGTGATTTATTTTTAATTTGTTTTTATGTAGGAATCTCCTATTATTCTTAGAGATGGAAATGGAACTATTTATCCAATGGCAAAAGATTGCATGGGTGGAATAAGAGATCCTGATTGGCTTGATCTTCCACCTATTAGTAGTCTTGGAATGGGTGTTCATTCCTTAACAAATCTTCCTGCTAACTCAACTATCAAAAAGAAAGCTGCTATCATCATCATGGCTGTTGAGGTAACATTCTGTGTCTTGCTTGCTTCATTACTAAGTGATAATCTTAATAAATGCTTTTAAAAATGGTAAAGCAGTTTGGTATTTAACTCTTAAGTTACCATTGCAATTAAGTAATCTATATATATATATTTGAGGTTTCCCTGTATCTCTCTGCAAGTCTGTTTCTTCAAGAATCCCTAAATGGTAAGAGGTAGGACCATCAAATTTGGTATGCAGCTTCCTCTTATCCTAACTTAAAGTAAGGCCAGGGTTTGGTTGTGCCAAGAAAAGAGGATGTTTTTGGAATGTGATAGTTTTCGATAGCATGGAAAGTGGGGGGAGAGACGGGGAGGCAGAGCGTGATCCTTAGTCACCCCTAGGGGCAATGAGTGCGGGAGAGCTATCCTTCAGAGTCACCACTAGGGGCAGCCTCACCACTGCGCAAGTGGCTATCTGGGGAACGGGGCTCCACAATCTGGCCTGCCACTGGTAAGTGGCCTCCCTGCCTAACCACTCTTCCCTCCCACACCATATAGCACAGTTTGCATGGCTCCTCCCTTCACTCTGGCCCCAGAGAATGCTTGTGCACTGCACCCCTCCCCGGGCAGGGTCAAAGGAGGAAACCTATGTTGCCTCTGTCCCTCCTGGCCAGGCACAGGTAGCACTACTGGGGGTGTCCTATGTGTGGCCACCCCTGCATTTCTCAGGCTGGGCTCAGGGAATGCCAACACAAGAGAGGCTGTGAATCCCCTGCCCAGCACTCTCCCTGCCCCACTCACATCCCAGGTTGCCCCTTTTTTATAAACATGAAAAACAAGCACAACTATGTAATGAACCAAATGATATTTTTAAATTATCCCGTTATAATTGTTAGAATTATTAGTGATTAAAGTGTTTAAAATATTGACTCTGTCCTATATAAAATTGTATTGTTCTGGTTAGTGGTGTAAATAACCGTGTACATAGTTAACTGGTTAAACAACTAAAATTATAACATTTAACCAGTTAACTGTTGGCAGGCAGCCAGTGCTGGGTTCCTGTCTTCCCAGTCCAAGTGAAATTGGTCCAGGTCCCACAGGACTGCTGTGGCGTCACCAGGGCGACGCAGGCGGAACTTCTCCAGACTGCTGTGGTTGTCTGTGCAACCAGTTACTCAGTAAACCTAAAGCTTATCGGGTAACTGGTTAACCTTTAACATCCCTAATTCTGTTGAGAATGTAGGTGTTTTCTTAAGTTATCAAAAGTTTGTCATCTTACTGTAAATGCACTTTAGCTTGCATGTAATTTGAATTGGTGCTAGAAATGTTAAAGGAGGAATTGTAGAAGTGATATCTTGTGAATCACCACTATTGTGATATAAAAAATCTTTGGGGCAGAACCTCTGTCTTGACTCCTCTGTAAAGTGCCATATATAAGTGTACTACTGTATAAATAATTATACAATATAGTGTATGTTAATTATGCAAAATGCCAAACATGCGAGAACAGAAATAGGCAATAATTTTTGCCCCAGCGAGCCACCTCAAAATTTTTTGAAGTAGTCCTGGGCCACCCCAGAAGGGGTGGGGCCTAAACGGGAAGGGGCAAGGCTACCCACTCCCAGACCATGATTGGTCTGGGGGGTGGCGGAGCCCCTTTGCCACCCCCCTCCCTACCTCCCCACTCGGCACCCATGCCTTGGAAGAGGCTTGACATGCTGCCACACCCCCAGGCCAATCAGGGCCTGGGGGCGGGAGAGTGCAGGAAGCCTTCTCCCACCCTGCGAGGAGCATGTGGTACTTTGAAGTGCCGTACTTTGAAGTGCCGCTCCTCACAGGGCCAGGGCAGGGCGAAGGAAGCTTCACGCAACTCTGCTGTCCCCATGACCTGATTGGCCTGGGCGTAGGGGAGTGCGTAACACCCACCCCTCCCCTCCCCACACACACACCCGCCCTGTGAGCAGCGCATGGCACTTCAAAGTGCCATGTTCTCCTGGCAGGGCAGGACGAAGCTTCGCGTGCTCCCCCACCCCCAGGCCAATTAAGGGGGAACATGCCTGGGGGCAAGGGAGCAGCAGGGCCTCAGCAGGCCGGATCCAGCCCACGGAGGCCCTTTTAGCACCTGTGCTAGAAGAATCCTCCCTGCTTCCTCTTAAATGGTTAGTATGATGTGCTATCAGATTTCTTAAAGGATGAATCTATCATGTGTTCTGTACTACTGTACATCATATTAAACTGACATTGAGTCTTGCATTGGGGTATGAGGAAAAGAGGTCACCCAAACAATTTCAACTCTCCTCACCCAACTTTTACTGTTTTTACGAGAGAACCCCATAAAAGTCAACTGATACAGACTACTTGCTGTGTTTCTTGAATCCTACCATTTTGCTGCATTACATAGTCATGAATCCTAGAAATACTGTATTTTTTGAATTGATGCCAAGCTATTGTAAGTTTCACATATGATTGATATTTCAGCATGTCCTTTTTCTTCAATTTCCTTCTATTTGGTTATAGTAGAAATGGCATTCAGACTTAATATAAGATGATGAGATCATAACATTAAAAAAGGAAGTCTTTCTGATATACAGTAATTCCTCATTTAACACTATAGATATGTTTCAGAAAATGATCGTGTTAAGTGAAAATGTGTTATGCGGGGTCAGTTTTCCCATTGAAAATAATGGAAAAGGTGGGGTTGCATTTCAAGCAGTGGTGTCTGTTGGGACCGGGACATAAGGTTGGGGGAGACGGGACTAAGTTACAGCAGGGAGGGGAGATGTTTGGCTCTGGGGAAGGGAAAGGGAGGAGAGGAGAGGGGAGGGGGATTGGGTTGGGAGTATGCCCCTGATGGGTCTGCCGGGACCCACACTGTGTCCGGCAAGGGGGGATCGCCAGGGAATGGCGCAGTGAGCGGCGATCCCTCTGCCACTTTGCAGGGAGGTGGGGAAAGCCCCGCGCAGCTGCCGGTGATGGGCCGGCTGGGGAAACCTGCCTGCAAGTGGGGGCGGAGGAAAAGGGGCAAGGCGTCCGGCGAAGGGGAGTTAGCGGGGAACGGCATGGCGAGCAGCGAACCCTCCACTGCTTTGCAGAGAGGTGGGGGAAGCCCCGCGCAGCTGCCGGCAATGGGCCGGCTGGGGAAATCGTGTTATTCCAGGGATGGTCATGTAATTCAAAAACCGTTCCCTAAAAAAAAAAATCATGCTATCGCGAAAACGTGTTAAGTGGGCACATGTTAAATGAGGAATTACTGTAATGCATTCAGCCTTTCCTGTGTTACTAGTGAACATTTTAGACTTGACTTTTGCACGTTCATTTCTCAGTGCAAAGCCAGAAGTACCTAGAATTGTTTATCTAAATGTTTTGTTCCATTTTATTAAAGTCTTTCTTCATTTTTCTGAGCACAGAAACAAACTTTAATGCAGCATATTCTCCGATGCGACTATGAGGCCTGTAGACAATACTTGATGAACCTTGAACAAGCTGTTGTCTTAGATCAAAATCCACAAATGCTGCAGACGTTCCTCAGCCACAGATGTGATGGAAATCGTAATATTCTACATGCTTGCGTATCTGTATGCTTCCCAACCAGTAACAAAGAGACTAAAGAGGAAGAGGGTGAGCAATGAAACTACTTTTTTTTTAAGTAGAGTTTCAAGAATATTTGAAGGATAGATTACAATTTCAAAATAAGTGCCTAAAAACTGGTGTCTAAAATAAACAGCCTAATTTTTCAAATATGTGGAGCATATGCAGCTCCCATTTACTTCACTGGGATTTGTGGAGCTCAGCACTATTTTGTTTAGGTGTCTGGCTGTGGTGTGAGGGCAAACTTAGAGCACCCATATCTGAAAATTTTAGATTGTCCCTTTATATCACTGTTAGCTTGAGGTGTTTTTGTTTTTGTGGGGTTTTTTTGTTTTGTTTTTTGTTTTTTTTACACATAGTACTGTAAGGGACTAACATTTTTATGCCTTTAAAATATTATGGAATACAAAAATCACATAAAAAAAAATCAAGTATACAAAGTCTAATTCTCAAAAGATAGGAAATGCCAGAATTAAGGCTATCCATGCAATTTTAATTCAGCCCCCTTCTGCATAAGCATTATGATACAGTCTTTAATTACATGATCACATACTATTGTTTTCACAGGGCTACTTCATTCAGTGCACAAGATGGACAATGCTCACCAAATGGGTAGCTATTCAATATTTCTTTTATCCTCATCATTCAATGTGTGGCCCCATTTCTTATTTATTGTACACCATCCAAACCCTGCACTGAATAAAGATTTAACTGCCTCATTGGCTTCATTATGGTGCTCTCACAGTAGAATTTTAGATCTTTATGGACATTAATTAACTTATGTTGATAATGCCACTCTGGTGACTGGAAGGTGTTATCCCTTTTTTTTATACAGGAGGTACTGAGGCATAGGAATTAAATGCAGAAGTTCTAACTAATTTTAGGTGCCCAATTTGAGAAGCCATGGGTAGATATTTTTGTCAAAGTACTTTGCAGTTTATAGCACTTGATATATTTAGCGCAGGTACTGTTAATTTCAGTTGCAGTTGTAGCAATGTGGATTACTCAGTCAGACCCCACGCATGTCATTTTGATTATCCCAAAAATGAGGAATACATCGTGGTTACCAAGGAAAACCAGTGACTTTGCCACACTGTTTCTATATGATACTAGAGGAGACAGAAATGGAATCCAGTTCTGCAGAGTGGCATATAGCTACCTTAACTGCAAGACCATCCTTTTTCTTCCTGTAGTTCCCTGCCTCGTTCATTCCACACTCCTCAGTTTCTGTAACAAATGAGGCAGGGATCCTACAGACAGCCTCATTCACTACACAGCACTGATTCCCAGAGCACTTTCCATCATGTGCACTGATTGAGGCAGCAGTCCTGTGGGGGAAAAATACTGTGATCATATAATTAAAGACTGTATTAAAATGCATATCCACAAGAGGACTGAAATAAGGTTATATTGATAGGCAACCATAATTCTGTCTCCCTAATTTTGAATACTTGACTTTGTTATCTTTACTTTCTTTTGACAAAAGTGGGTTTTTTAAACATTTAATTTACCAGGTTTTCTTAAACTTAAAATCCAAAAAGATAAAACATTTGTCATTGGGAATCGTATTGACTCCTCCCTTCTTTGTAAGCAGGGTTGGGCTCTTTAGTTCTTGTGTACAGTTACCTATTCACATCCCTAATTTTTATGTAGTAATGTTTAGATGGCTTGATATTTCACAGGAATGTTGTAATATAGACAAAAGTGTTCTCTTTGAAAGAAACCTTTATACTGAATTACACTATTTTTGTAAAACTTTTTTCATAATATACAAAGCATTGAAAATGTCTTGCTGATCCTACTTGCTGTACGATATATTTTTGACGGGACTGCACAATATTGTTTTTTCAGTATATTGATGAACTTCATTGATTTGATGCCTCAGATAAATTTCAAGGGGGAGCACTGTGCAAATGTTTATTTTGATATGACTTTTTAAATGCTGGTTCCCATTTGGGACTTATGCCCTTTGCATATCTGTACAGGCATTTGAGGAGATTTAAGATGTTTTGGATTGCAGTATATGTAAAGATACTAATAGTTTTACACCTTATTCATTGAATACAGAGCCTTATTCCAGTAATTATTGCACACATGTATAAGGCACACAGCAATAATATCTGGATCCAAATGCAAAATGAGATGCATAAGATCCATGTTTTTGCAGATCACAAAGTGTATTCTATGCTAACATTTTCTATCAAGAGCTACTTTCCTGCTAGAGCCAGAGCCAGGGAATTTGCTACTAGAAAACTAATTTGAACTTAAAATAAACATTGAGAGTGTATAAGTGGTTTTGATGTAATAAAGTTCCCTGCTTTAACTGCTTTATTTTTAATTATACTTTATTTAAATTTTGGCACCAAATGTTTTTCTTGATGTTTCAGAAGCAGAGCGCTCTGAAAGGAATACATTTGCTGAAAGGCTTTCAGCAGTTGAGGCTATTGCAAATGCAATCTCAGTAGTATCCAGCAATGGTCCAGGAAATCGGGCAGGATCATCAAGCAGCAGAAGGTATAAACTTGTTTTAACAAGCTTGTTTTGTACTTACCTCGTATATATAAATATAACTATAAAAGGTAATATTTGAAATATCAATTTCAATATTCTCATTTTACTTCGCTCACAGAAATTAAACTATAATATACACAGACCACATATATTGAAACACTTGTGGGCAACCTCTGGCCTATCGGGGTTCTACGTGCAGCCTGCAGTCTCTCCCTCCCCCGCCCCCCACTCAGCTTTGCTCCCTGTGTGCCTCACTCTGGGGGCCCTGCACTTACCTACTCCTCCCCCTTCTTCCCAGCATTTCTGGAGTGCCATGAATTGGTTGATTCGCGCCCTGTATCCCGCTCCTCCCCCTCCATCTTTTCCTCCCAGAGCTTGAACGCTGCAGCTCATTCACAGTGCTCTAGAAATGCTGGGAGGGAAGAAGAGTGGAAGGGATGGGGCATACTAAGAGGCAGAGAAGAGGCCGGGTGGAGTTTTGAAGGAAGGGGTGGGGTAGGGGTGGAGCCTTCAGCAGAGGGAAGGGTCGAGCAGTGTCTGGAAAAAAGAGAAGTGACACACACCACATGGGCATGTGTGAGGTGTGTGCTGATTTGTACACAATATTGTGAAAGCTGTGCACTTCCTCCATTTCTTGGTTATATGTGCTGGCAATTTACTTTGCCCTAAAAAGGGATCTCTTTGGATGGAAAAGGCATGATAAAGAAGGAAAATCAAGTGCAGTTTATTTAATCTTATTATTGGGGTCATGGTTGGTGCACATGCTCAGTTTCAGTCTTGCAGCCCACTGAGATGGAGGGTCATTCACGCAGACCACTCACTAGCCTTTGTTGCCCATCGCTGCACTGAAATTGTAAGTCTATACTAGGTTTTCATATGTTTTTTTTGTTTTGCCTTTTAGCTGAGGTCAAGCACGGTGTGCTCTTTCAGATCAAGGGGAAGAAAATGGTGGTGTAGTGATAAAAGTTCAGGAATGAGGACCAGACAGTCTTGGTTCTGTTTCTGGCTCTAGCATGGACTTGAGAGCATGTCTCAACTACTCTGGTCTTTGGCTTCCTCAGCTGTGAAGTGGCAATAATACTTTCTTACAATCTGGAGATTTTGAGAGTTTAATTGTTTATAATGTGCCTTGGGAGTCTAGGAATAAAATGCTATAGAAATGTTTGAAAATTGCTATTTTATATTTACATCATAAGAAAAGTTCCAGTGTGTATGGTCTGTGTGTATTGGAGGTATATTAATTTCTATGATGGCAAAGTAAATGAGTGATATTGATATTCCTAATACTTTTAATAGTGATCCATTCTGAAAGCTTCTTGAATTCTCTCAACTTTTCTTCCCCTTTCCTCCAACCAATCATTGCAGTTAAGGGGTTGATGGGCAATCTAGTGTTATGATACCTACGTTGCTGTAGTGTCATAGGGATACCTTGTGAGTTCATCAGTTTATTTGCCCACACTAGGACATCCAGTTTCAATAAGTGCTTCCCTGTCACAAGCCCTCATATCTGGGTGGTATTTACATTGACACCTGGTTAGGACAGAACTTATAGATAGGTGTAACGAGTTCTTATCTTTCAGGTTCAATTCCAGAGCAATTCCTCAGTTTCTTTTTGACTGGATGGGGAGTCTGTATGATATTTGTGCATTGGCTCTCCCCCCAAAGCATAAATCCACATGAAATAAAACAGTACTTTGCCATCCTTGCCACAGTCCTCTGCTCCGTATCCATACAGTCTTCTCTTCTGATACAAGAAAGTGAAAAGTAGAGCCTTCTTACTCTCTCTGGAATCCCCAACCTTGCAACAAAAGTGGGTGCATATACAAGGACTTAAGCTCATGCTGCTACTTGTCCCATGCTGTATCCTTCTGCTTCCTCCAAAGGTCTCTCTTACCACCTTCCAATGCACACTCCCACTGGGTATCTAGCTTCATCCATGGTGATGCAGTGGGGGTAATAGTTGTGTGCCATTTCTTTGTTAAGCAGATTCTTCATCCCCTGCTGTTTCAGGGGTTGAATAACTTACCTCTCTTTGGTGTATCTCCTCCTTCTGGCCTCTTTTTCTCGTTCGTTCTTCTTTTTAATGGAGAGACCAACTTCATGTTTTCCTTATCCCTATTCTCTTAAAGCAAAATAGATCCAGTGCTTTTTAACTTGGTTTCCAATTAGCTTTGCTTTCTCTACCTGCTCCCAATAGCAGAAGGGTTGAGCCACAACTGTCCTTAAAGGGCCAATGTATCTTTCTGCAGTAGAATATTGGCAGGAAATTTAAAATTACTGCATGTCTATGTTCTCTATGTACCTAAGAAAATTGTACAAGTAGAAAGTTTGGTTTGCCTTTAATATCAAACATTAATGCATATTACCTAATTATAAATCAATGTAAAGTGAATTTGTTCTGTATGGTTTTGTATCTAGTTTGAGATTAAGGGAGATGATGAGAAGATCTTTGCGAGCAGCTGGATTGGGTAGACATGAAGCTGGAGCATCATCTAGTGATCATCAGGATCCGGTTTCTCCACCAATAGCTCCTCCCAGCTGGGTTCCCGATCCTCCTGCAATGGATCCTGGTAAGATTGCTGTGAAGATTGATGTGAGTGTAAAACTAGACATTAAAAAAAAAGACTTAAGGTGAACTTAAAATGTAGTGTGCAAGATTGAAATGTATAAATATTAAAAAATGTCCTGAAAGAGTAATGTTAGTAATGGACTACTTAGATATACTTTTTGTTTGGGAGCAGTGATTTAGAATTTAAAAGCATTTTCTTAGACTGGTACAATGAACACAATTTGTTTAAAATGCGGTTGCCAAACTTTTATAAAGTATTTGTATATAATGTTGGCTGCGTTGATGCCAGCCTAATGACATGATTTTTTTGCTAAAAACAAAGTGTCAGTTAATATAAAGTACAGGTGTATTGCGTAGCTAGATACTGCAGAAAGAGCTTGTTGTTAGGGATTTTATATAGATATATTGATATATATGTTCTGCTATTCTGTTTACTGAAAGATGGTGACATTGATTTTATCCTGGCTCCCGCTGTGGGATCTCTTACCACAGCACCAACTGGCACTGGCCAAGGACCTAGCACCTCCACCATACCAGGTGAGAAAGTGCTCTTTATCTGGATATGCTTTAGAAGGGAGAGGAGATGAAGGAATCACCTTTTGTTTTTGTGTATCCAGACTTTTCCTTTGTGCATATTACTATTCTTAAATGTTAAGAGCAATATGAAATATGAGCTGAAACAGATAGTAAGTACAAACAGTTCACAATCACAAATATAAGATCTAGGGCTGTCAATGCTTGCGATTAACGCAGGGCAGGATTAACGTGTTAATTTTTTTAACGTGTTAATTGCAGGCATTAATGCTGCGCTGCCCCTTTGAAGCACCGGAGTGGCACTTCAAAGGGGCAGTGCAACGTGGAGCCGGGGATCAGCTGGGGACTCCAGCTGATCCTAGGCTCCCATGATACTGCCCTTTGGAAACACCAGTGCGGCCTTTCCAAGGGGCAATGCTGCATAGAGCCGGGGTCAGCTGGCAATTCCAGCTGATTCCGGGCTCCGTACAGGACTGCCCCTTGGAAAGACTACCACTGCATTTCAAAGGGGCAGCTGTGCTGAGCTTGGGGTCAGCTGAGGACGTCAGCTGATCCTGGGCTTCTGCAACACTGCCCCTTTGAAACACTGCCACAGTATTTCCAAGGGGCAGTGCACGTGACTAATCACAATTAAATTGTTTTAATCACTTGACAGCCCTAATAAGATCCTACAGAGAAATGCATGACTTGGTACTGAAACTGCCAAGACTGTCATAGTCAAGATGGTGATTTATGATAACTTTTAATACAGCTATCTCTCTTTTTGATTACATATTTTTGATAAATGACCCACTTTAATGGAGATCCACTTTGGGGATTGTTTCCACAAAATATTTTTTCTGATTGCAGGTCCATCTACCGAACCATCTGTAGTGGAATCAAAGGATCGGAAGGCAAATGCTCATTTTATTCTGAAATTATTATGTGATAGTGTCGTTTTACAACCTTACCTTCGAGAACTGCTCTCAGCCAAGTAAGGGTTTCCAAATGAAAAGTGTCACAATTGCTTGAAACAAATGTCCCTTGAAGATGGTACATCAGCTGAAATGAGTAATGAACATCTTTGTTAAAATGGCTTCAATATGTAGGCAAATAGTAAATATGAAAAATTATATTGAAGTAGAAACTGAAGACTGCAAGTGTGTGTGTGCGTGCACATGGGCACATGGATTACAAAGTGCTTTATACGTCTCAAGTAATCCCTTTGAGATTATTTAATTTAGCACTTGCATTGTGATAATGCTGTATTAGAAAGGGTGCATCCTAAGAACTCGACACCAGGTCTAAAGAGTCATTGTGAAAAATAAAATAGAATTGAAGTTAATATCTTTGAACAAGAATTTAAAATTAAATTTTCAGAAGGGATGGGATTGATAAAATTAATATATTGTTCACATTAGGGAAGAATTGAGAAACAAAGGGGCACTACTTCAGTATCAGGAAACTGTGAAACTTTGATACATTGCCCTTTGTGCAATAAACGTTTGCTAGAAGATGCCAAAGATGACTGAAACGATTATAAGGAGTCAGACATTTGAATTCCTTTCTGAAGACTATTTAGAATATTACAGTTATAAAAAAGATACTCTTAATTACTTGAGTTTCTTAATTTTAATCAGCCTGACAAAGTTTTAAATATATGGTAAATTACTAAGGGTATGTCTACACAGCAAAGTTATTTCGAAATAACAGTTATTTCGAAATAACTTTCCTAGCGTCTACACAAACCAACCGCTAGTTCGAAATTAAATCGAAATAATGGAACACTTATTTTGAATTTGGTAACCCTCATTCTACGAGGAATAACGCCAAATTTGAAATACCTATTTCGAAATAAGTGCTGTGTAGACGCTTATTTCGAAATAGGGGGCTTCCAGCCTTCCCAGGGTGCCCTGGTGGCCACTCCAGGCTCAACCAAGAACACTTCTCTCCCTCCCCCCACTCTGCCCTTAAAGGGGCAGACTCTGGCCACAGTGCCTGTGCCAGCTTCAAGCCTGCCAGCCCAGAGCCAGCAGTCACTGAGCCTGACCCAGTGGCCCCAAAACAGTCTGCTAGCTCCCAGGAGCCTGCCAGGGCCCGGAGAAGGCGGGCACCTTCCTGGTCCAGGGTGGAGATCATGGACCTTATTCAGGTTTGTGAGAGATGCCCCCAATGTCCATGATCTCCGCACTAAACGGAGGAACACGGCCGTCTATGGCAGGATAGTTGCTAGCCTGGCCACCAAAGGCCACATGCGAACCCAGGAGCAGGTTTGCATGACAATCAAGTTGGTCTGGCGAGACCCCCAACCCTGAGCCCTTAGCTTCCCCTCCGCCTTCTTCCCCTTGCTTCCCCCTTCCAGCTCCCTCCTCCCAGGTTTCCCTCTCCCCTCTCCCACCTTCTCTTCTCCCTTCTCCCGTCTCCTTTCCCCAGTTTCACCAGAGTTTCATTCCTCCCCCACCTCTGTTTTGTTCAATAAAGAGAGTTTGTGTTCATGAAAATACGTGTATCTTATTTGACATCAGGAAGGGGGGTTAGGGAGGGGTAAGTGGAAGGACATGAGGGAGGAATGAGGCACAAGCCCCCAGTGGGGCAGACCAGGGAGGCTCTTAGTTCTCCTCAGGGTGGAAGCTCTCCTGCAGGGCCTCCTGGATACTGACACTCCCCCGATGGGCCTCCTGGATGGCAGCCTGCAGAAAGTGCAACCAGGCTCACAGCAACGCGTCCAAGAGAAGCACCAGAATGCTCAGGGGAGCTCTGGCTCCATGTTGTAGAGTGCTGTGGTGTCTAAAGTGAGGGTAACCAGAGAACACAGAGACAAAATGCTTTGCTGTCCCTCATCGAGGTAGACAAGCAAGCAGGGAAACCTGAGAACTGACATTCGGGGGGGGGGGGGGGGGGGGGGGGGGGGGAGTTCCTTTAAGCACAGACCTGAGGCAGCAGCCCCACACAGTAAGTCCTGACTTGGTGCCCTATTGGAACTGGTTCCAGGCAGCCTTAAATGCGATTCAGATTCTACTCAGTGTGGACACGCTATTTCAAAATAGCAAAGCGCTATTTCAAAATGCATTTTGTGTGTAGACGCGTTATTTCGAAATAAGCTATTTTGAAATAACACTGTAGTGTAGACATACCCTAAATTACCAACTCACTGTTTTTCTTTAGTGTCTGTGCTCTATACTAACTTCATTTTTTTTAATCTTTCCAGTTTTGTAATCTGTTAGATAAAAAACCCGATTCTTTTTAATTGTTACTTTATGTACCAATATTCAACAGCCCCATTAAGTTTTAAGTTGGCCTATCTCATAGCATTCTGTTGAAGCTACAAGTTCGGCATTTTAAACATATTTGTTAATAACTTTGCATATTTGTTTATTAGAGATGCAAGAGGTATGACACCATTTATGTCTGCTGTTAGTGGCAGAGCATATCCTGCTGCAATTACTATTCTGGAAACTGCACAGAAAATTGCTAAAGGTAAATGCGTTTCAAATATATGTTATGCATACCTAGTTCTTTCCTTTCTTAATTTTGGTTTTGGCGTATGTACAAAGACAGTAATTAAATGCATAAGAAACAAACATTATTATGTAAAATTGCATGTATTTGAGTAATTGGTGTTCAGACTTTAACCCCTCTCAAAATAGGTCATGGAAAATTTGCTATTTGAGAACATATATTAATATGTGTACTAATAGTAACAATGGAGTTTTGTTAATATTGCTACTTTGCTTGATACAAGGCCTTTCTCATTCAACGATCTTGTTGCTTTACAAACATTAATGAATTAAGATAGTCTTCTCAAAGTACTAAATGCTTAAACTTCACAGTACTCATATAATTTAAAGGGATCACTGGATCCACAACTTAAGTTTATTCTTTCTAGTTTGGAAAGGCTTATTTAGGGCTTATTCCTGCAAAAACTTAGGCACCTGCTTAATTTTCTGTTATAGTTATCTGCAGGTGTTCTCTACAAGGAAGACCTTTAGTGTTGGGAGAAGTCTTCTAAAAATGATTGGGAGCATTTTGGCATTCATATTTCTAACTAATTTTAAATGAATGATACCATTAGAATCTATGTAATAAGATCCCTATGCTTGAATTTCTCTAGCCGAGGCAACTTCTAGTGAAAAAGAGGAAGATGTGTTCATGGGCATGGTTTGTCCATCTGGCACAAACCCAGATGATTCTCCTTTGTATGTTCTGTGTTGTAATGATACATGCAGCTTTACATGGACTGGAGCAGAGCACATTAATCAAGTAAGTTAACGCTTATTAACTAATTAAAAGAGAATGTGTTTCAGCTATGCGTTGTCTGTATTTTAAAGTTGGTGATACTGAACACCATTGAACCTGCTCTTGCATAGCTGAAATTCATCTGTCAATTCATTTTAACAGTCTGGAGTTGTACTATAGTAATCTCTCTCTAGTTCCACTAATCTTAAGGCAAATCATAAATAGGGTAGCTGTTTTGGTCAAAACCTTGTTGCTAGTAGAGTTGTAGGTTGGTTTCTCTGACTAATTTGGACATAGATGTGTAGGTGAGCAGCAGCAGATTCTGTAATTTGCTTTAAGGTTTAACTAGCAGCAGTTGTTTCCCAGTAGTATTATTCAGGAGCTTCAGGGGGAAGCCGAGTTAGTCGGTTACCCCCCCCAAAAAAAAGGTCTGGTAGCACTTTATAGACTAACAAAACATGTAGATGGTATCATGAGTTCTCTTCCAGCCCTACATACTTGATATTGTATTAAATTATATAAGTTGTGAATATTGATACTAGACATCCACTATAGGGAGAAATAATGCACATAACTTCGTATTTATAAAATTGTGATTTTTTTTTTTCATGTTAGGATATTTTTGAGTGCCGAACATGTGGCTTACTGGAATCCCTTTGTTGTTGTACAGAGTGTGCAAGAGTTTGTCATAAAGGTCATGATTGCAAGTAAGTATACACTGAGTTCACTATCTTACAGTCAAACAGAAGTCTTAATTATTTCCATGCACTAACTGCTTTTTCTTCTGATTAGTGATGTTAGATAGTGTAATTGAATAGTTATGTAGCCGCAGGAATAGTTGTGACCCTGGGGGCAGAGTTGGGAGCCAGTGCACTCCTGGTCCCACTCATATGGAGCCCCCTGCTACCGTATTCTGCTGCTTCTCTATCAGAGGCAGCAGCGCAGGTGGCTGGTGGGAGCAGGTCCATAAGGAGAGGCAGTTTAAAAAACCAGCTTCTGGTGCAGATTAGCTTTGCCTGCCATGGTCTGTTAGAGGCAGCAGTGTTGGGTGACAGCATCCCTGATGTGCGGGGGGGCGAAAGGGGAGGGGAAGTGTTTCAAGCTCTCCACAGACAGAGGCTGCTTCACTGCAGCCTCCCCTGCTCTCCCCTTTCCCATTGTGCTGCTGTTTCCCATTCTGCTGGGGAGGATTTGTATAGTCGACAAGATTAACCAATAAACCCAGGCTTAACAGTTTAATTGTGTAGTCATCTACATGTTGACATCTCTACTTCTGATTAGTGTCTTCATATCCATTGGTTTATGCTACAAAATACTTGTGAATTATTAAATTAAATTTGAATAGTTTATTAGGAACCAGTGTATATCCATAAATTGTCCTGTTTTTAGTCTTGGTGCTATTTGGAGGCAGAGGCACACAGCATAAATAGTTGGTATAGTTGTCCACCACTTGAAATGTTTGCTTATATAGGTATAAAATGTGGACCAAAGCTATGAAGCATCAAAACAAAGTGCATGTATTCTCTTAAAAAAACAAACAAACAAAAAAAACCAGTCTAATCCGTAGCAAGGAATAAATGAACTAGAAACCTATATATATGTAAAATATTTGATTGCTACTAATTTGAAGTTACAGTCTAGGTAACTTCATTAAACAGCTTAAGCTCAGCTTCATTAATATCAAACATATATAAACTAACAAGTTGTCAACTTATATCCACAAAGATGTGCTTGTCATATTTAAGTATCTTTGATTTTTTTCAATAGAGAAAAAAAGGATTTTCAATTTAACTTGCTTTTGATGCTTTGAGACCCCTTTTACTTTTTCAGAAAAGCTATCTGAAATGTGAACGTGTGTGTAGTAAAAGTGTCCTGCTAAATCAATAGTAGCCAGTAAACTGAGGTGGAGTTATTTAGGAATTGTAACTTTTTCTCTTAAATTAGTTCTTATTGTTGAATGCTATTTCAAAAAGTTTGTAGTCGAATATTAAATATATTTTTTAGAAAGCATAACCCAAGAACCCTCTAATTAAAAATTAATTTCTAAATTAATTTTTAAAATATTTACTGAAAGGTCATGTTAATTTTTTAAATTTGCTTCAGGCTCAAGCGAACATCCCCAACAGCCTACTGTGATTGCTGGGAAAAATGCAAGTGTAAAACATTAATAGCAGGACAGAAGTCTGCTCGACTTGATCTACTTTACAGACTGCTTACCACTACAAATCTGGTCACGATGCCAAATAGCAGGTAAGTTTATGTTTGTAGTGACTTGCGGTATGAGTGTGGAAATAATACTACATATGACAGGTGTGTGTTTTATATTTTTCTTATTATTATATTCTACATTACAGGGGAGAGCATCTTCTATTGTTTTTAGTACAGACAGTTGCCAGGCAAACTGTAGAACATTGTCAGTACAGACCACCTAGGATTAGAGAAGATCGTAATCGTAAAACTGCAAATCCTGAAGGTGAGCCTTTTTTCAATGAAAGGAAGAATTATATATGTCCCTGCATTTCTCTGCATTTCTCACATGCCATTCTTACCTTCTTTTTTGCTTTAGATTCTGATATGCCTGATCATGATTTAGAACCTCCACGGTTTGCACAGCTGGCTTTGGAACGTGTTTTACAAGACTGGAATGCTCTGAAATCTATGATCATGTTTGGCTCACAAGAGAATAAAGACCCGTGTGTATTTACAAATATTGTTTCAGTTAATTTTAACACTGTTTTTGATCTGTTAGCTTACTTAATTTTTTTTTTCGTTTTTCTTTCTTTTTTTCCAAGTCTTAGTGCAAGCAGTAGAATAGGTCATCTTTTGCCTGAAGAACAAGTTTACCTTAATCAGCAAAGCGGTACAATTCGGTTGGACTGTTTCACACATTGCCTTATTGTCAAATGTACCGCAGACATTTTGGTAAGCAGTCTTGGCTATGTTTTAAATAAATTTGGTACATAGTGCAACATCGATTAGATAAGCGTAAGAGCTGGTTTTTAATTCAGTTTAAAACAGTGGTCACCAACCAGTTGGTCACAGAGACACTGACAGTCGATCTTGACACAGTGTTTCCAGCCCTCCCTTGCTTCCCCTCACCTGCAATGATGTGCCCGTGCTGGTGCTACAGCCTCCCACTCCTCAGAAAATTGGAGCCAAAGCTGGATTCCTGTGGTGGTGATGGAGGGGGGTGGGTGAAAAAGTCCTGTGGCTCTGTGCCAGGTCCGGCTTCTCAGGAAGGATGTACTGCACCTTCCCTCCCCACAGCAATGCACCAGCTTTCTTGTCTTACCTTCCTTCCCCCATGCACAGGGTGGGGGGCGGGAGGGGGTTTAAGATGTCAGTGAAGGATCTGGAGCAGCTGGATTCCTTAAAAGAGCTGCATGTGTGCTGCTTCTAGCACTGCCTGCAAATCCTTCCCGTGAGATACCCGTCCCTGGAGGCTCCCAGCTACCGGCCAAGCTGCCCCTGCCCTTTCTCCCCTGGCCAGACACCCACGAGCACCGTGCTCCTGCCCCCTGGCTTTCCTGCCCTCTCCCTCCAGGCTAGACACCTACCCTCAGCTTGCTCCTGTATCCTACTTCCCACAGAAATTCTGCACCCCCATCCCTATCCCACTCAATAGCAGCTGTCCTGCACATTTGATCCCTCATTTTTGGTCCCACCCCAGAGCCTCGGGTGGGCCCAGAAAATCCACTAACCTTGGAACCCCAGAAGAGTTAATCGGGCCTGAGGCCTTGAACCTCAGTCCTACCTACCCTCCCCCTACATGGGGCTGGAGTGGTAGGGGATTGAGATTTCTCAGCTGGAGCCACATCAGTGAGGGTTGGGGTTTTTTGGAGGGGTTGGTTTTTTTGCATCTCGCTTGTGTGGTCCCTGACTGATCTTTCTGTGGATCAGTGGCCCACTGATCCAAAAAATGTTCCCCACCCCTATCATAAATAAAGACAATGTTGAAACATTTTGTGTTGGATTTATTTTATTTAAAAATGAAGCCTGGCCAACAAGCCCCCAATTGGAGCCACTCCCCCATCTGGCAGCAGCATCATAACACCCTGGCACCTCCCACACACCCCAACCCTAAGCCCATCATACATCTGAACCCCTACCCTGAGCCCCCCAGTCTTGTGCCACAACATTCCTGCACCACCCACACACTGCAAACTTGTGCCCTGAGCCCATCATACAGTCCAACCCAAACTCCTGCACCCCAATATCCACAAGTCTCAGCACCCCAACCCTCCACCTGACCCCAACCCTCCCCAGCCTATAGTCCTTTCCCTGAGCCAGCATCGCCTCCACCTCTTCCTGCACCCAGATTCCCTCCCAGAGTTTGCACCTCCCACCCATTCCCACACCCAAATCCCTCATTCCCACCCCAGAGCCTGCACCTCCTGTTTCAATCCAGTGAGAGTGAGTAAGGGCAGGGGACAGCAAGTGATGGAGAAGAGGGTAATGGAGAGGGTGGGGCCTCAAGGAAGAGGTGGAGGTCTTGGGGAAGGGATGGGGGTAGATCTTGGCTTGCCCTGACATTTAAAAAGTGATCTTGGGTGTAAAAAGATTGGAGACCACTGATTTAAAATACAAGGCCACTGGTTTTTCTATCCAGTGCTGCTTTTGTATGATTTACTAAATATGCCCTTTTTTACCTTAAAGAACTAGTACATATTTACATGCCAGTTTTCTGTGAATCTTGAAACACTTGAAATAAAATGACTGCTTACCACATAAATAATACAATGCAGTGTTGTTGTTGTTTCCATAGCTTTTAGATACTTTGCTGGGTACTCTTGTTAAGGAACTGCAAAATAAATATACTCCGGGGCGTAGAGAAGAAGCTATTGCGGTTACAATGAGATTTCTACGTTCTGTGGCAAGAGTTTTTGTCATTCTTAGTGTGGAAATGGCTTCATCCAAAAAGAAAAAGTAAGGGATTGTGTTTTTACTTATTACGCAAAAAGATGTGTATGAATTGGATTTGGTCATTAACAGGGAAACCCCTAAAATAGACTTGTGAGGATTAGGGATGTTAGTGTGTAGTTGTTTAACTGAGAAGCTTGGGCGCGCACATGCTCCTTGCTGCCTCTATCAGAAGCAGCAAGGGCAAGGAGGCACCTTCCTCCCCTCTCCACTCCTGCCACAGAGGCAGTAGCGTGGGGAGCAGGAGAGAGCTGGTCCTTGAGGGGAGCTGACTCCTGTAAAGGTGCCTGACTCCCCTCTCCTGCCACTTTCACCTCTCCCCCTCCCCCCAGTTGCTGCTTTTGATGGAGAGGCAGCAGTGCAGGAATGGGAAAGCAGTGGGGGACGCAGCTCCACACAAAGTTGTGCATGTGGGGAGCTGCCCCCCCCCCAAAAGGACTGGCTCCTGCCTGCTCCCCATGCTGCTGCCTCTGTGGGAGGCAGTGGAGTTGGGGAAGCTCTGCAGGAGCCTAAAAACTCAGGGATCTGGCTTCCCATGCATATTGGCTCCTGTCTGTCCCCTTCCTCTTCCTCCCCCTGCACTGCTATCTCTATCAGAGGCAGCAGTGCA
>CM057846.1:31228919-31244161 GCA_030068395.1 Apalone spinifera
TTTTTTCATTCTGAAAGAAAAGAAAGGAAAAAGTTGGTCCTCTTGATTTGATTTGATTTGATTTAAGGAAGTCCTTTTGTTCTTCCATTCTCATGCTTCCTCTAAATTCTAGATTAACTTGGTTGGGACAAAGGAAATGGATGACTCCTATTTTGTATAACACATTTACACTGTAATTTTTTCTGTTGCAGTAGTTTGCTCATGTGGTTTTTTTGTTTTGTTTTTTGTTGGGTTTTTTTGTAGTTCCAGTCAGTCTCAGTCATCCTACATTATAAGGAATCCTCAGCAGAGACGGATCAGCCAGTCACAGCCAGTTCGCGGCAGAGATGAAGAGCAAGATGATATTGTATCAGCAGATGTAGAAGAGGTTATCTTAATTTTCTCAATTTGATACATAAATGTGCATTTTGGTATTTTAATATCGATGCATAATCAATGGCACTCACCTCTGAGCTAGAAAGTTGTAAATTCAGAACTTGAGCATAGGGATGTCAATGTGTAGTTGAGTACATTATTAACCGAAAAACTTGGGCTTATTGGTTAATCTAATTGACTACATGCGCACCCCCTTCCCTTGCTGCCTGTTTCAGAGGCAGCAGCGGGAGCCAGCAGGTGGGAGCTGGTCTTCACTGTGGGGGGAGTTGATTTTTAAACCGGCTCTCCTCACAGACTGGCTTCTGCCTGCTATCCTGCTCTGCTGTCTCTCTATCAGAGGCAGCAATGTGGGATGGCAGGGGGTTCCCTGGGAGTGGGGCCAGGAGCGCACTGGCTGCCAGCCCCGCCCTCAGGAACCATCAAATAGTTGTGTAATTGATAATATTTTGTGTGGTTACATGACTTCAGTTAATCACTATCTAACATCCCTACTTGAGCTTATACATGGTATTAAGACTGCATGGTCTCCACCAGTGCTCTAAGCATGGTTTGGTATACACTGGAAAAAAGTGTGGTCCTAGTCCGCATTGAGACAGTGGCATCTGACAGGATTACAGCATGGTTCAGTCTTGCTATGGAAGTGGGTTTGGACTGAGTGATGTGAAGACATATTAAGAAAAGTTTGAGTTTTTTGCAAAACTAGAATGCTCAGTCTTTTGCACACTGCGTGTTTTAAGTACGTTGGATGATATTTTGTTATAACAATCTGATAACATATGGTAGATTTCAGAGCATAGGTCCACCAAGAGATGTCTTCCTTTGGATAAGATTCCCTTGTAGTTTTCTAGGTGGATGATAAAAAATAAATCCATACATTCGGAAAGGATTAGTTAATTGTGATGTCTGTGGCCAGCATTTCTTCTTCGGTATTAGAATCTGATGTCTAAGGCAACTTTATTTTTGGGTGCCTTGTCTGTTCTATATCATTTCTTTTGGGAACATCAAATGGCCTGCTATACAGATCAGTGCAAATAAATGCCTTCCTCCTCCTCACCTCTGTGAGAATTGTGTGCTCATTTTATACTGGTATTGCTATAGGAAACAGCATTGTCACTTTGCAGTATGATTCCCAGAACAAAATTCTGGAAAAAGCAGACAGCTTGTAATTAAACGGAATTAAGATAGAAATATTAACAATATAAAAATAAAAACTATTTTCCACATTGGCAGTGGGTGAAGGTAGGGTGGGGGAAGGCCCAGCCCTGCCCTGCCCCCTCTGCTCGGGCCCTGCCTCCCATAGGAGCCAAGGGAGCCCTCAGCACCACAGGGAGGACAGTCAAGCAGGCGCATGGCCCCAGCCTCCCTTGCCCCAGAGCATGGGGAGGGCGGGCAGAGGCTCAGGGTGCAGAGGCCCTCTGCTCCCAATACATCTACATTAGGTGTTCCAGGGGCGGTGTCTGGTTGGGGCCAGGCTGGTGCTTTGGGAAGGTAGTGCACTCCCCCACCTATTATACCCGCCGGCCCTGATTTTCCAGGTTGAAGTGGTTGAGGGAGTAGCTGGAGAAGAAGACCACCATGATGAGCAAGAAGAACACGGTGAAGAAAATGCTGAAGCAGAGGGACAACATGATGAGCATGATGAAGATGGTATGCACTTTTCATCCATATGCCATTTCTTTATTAACAATTTTATTCTATAATGCAAAAGAAGCATCTTTCCTTCCTCCTCCCTTCCATCTTCATACCCCACTGCTTTAAAAGACCAAGACTCTGGACAAACCAGTCCATAAATCCCCTCCCAAAGAAAAAGAGAAACATGTTATTTTTATGTAGGTATGAACAGCTGCTACTAATGCTCCAGCAATAATATGACAAAGTCATAAATTAGAATTTAAATATATCAGAGCCAGGAAGCCTGTGAAAGAACAGATATGTTGACTGAACTGTCAAGGAATAAAGGGAGCATTTAAGGAGGCCATGGTATGCAAAGAAGCTAACGGCTTCTTAGCATTGGTCTTCATAGCACAGAATTTTGAGGCACTACAGAATACATTTTTATAGCTTCTTCTTTTAGCTAATACATGGGCTATTAACAGAGATTAAGGTTACAAAGTGATGGATCAAACTGACAGTTAAAAACTAACAAATTGCTCTAGTCCCTTATGTTTATCCATGAGTTCTGAAGGAGCTTCAGAAAGAAATGACTGAATTTCCAATAAAGATGCTCAGTTTCACGTAAAAATCAATTGCTGTACTAGAAGATGGCAAATGTTGTATCCCTTTTTTTACAAGGATGATGTGGAAGGTCATGAAAATTACAGAACAGAGAGACTTCAATATTGGATAAACTGTTTGAAACACCCATTATAGTGAATTATAGAACACTTAGAAGAACAGGACGTGAAAGGGACTTTTGCAAAGGAAAATCATGCCTCTCCAACGTATTACATTTATTTTTAGTATGTCAGGAAAGTAGTAGAAAAATAACCTGATGTGTATGTAATTTTATATGAAATTTCAAAAAAGACTTTGAACAAAGTCTGTCACAATACTTATGGGCTAAAACTGGCATAGATTAAAAAATGAATGTAAAGTTAGTTCTAAACAGGAGAAAAGATTCAGTGGTGTCTCCTAAAGATTCACAAAAGGACACAATTATTGATATAAGTGGAGTGAACAGGAAGATGGCAAAAATTTGAAATGACACAATTACTGAGGTTACTCGAGTAGAAGACAGGAGTACTAGAGAGAGATAGCAAAGTGAAGCAATGATTAGAATAATGGCAAACCAAATACAGTATAACCAAATGCAAAGTAATACAGATTGGAAAGAATAATATTAAGTGTTAACGTATATTTCTAGCAGATAAAAAAATAAGATGGATATTAGCTTTTATGTTTGAGGTCTTAAGACAGTTACAAACTGTTAGGTTAGGAAAGATTTTTTTTTTCCTCTGGCAAACTGTTCCATAGTTGTCTTTTATGGAAACCGCTTCACTTTTATCTGAATTGACTGGTAGAGCCGTTGTCAGAGGCAGTGTGCTGGCCTGGACGGACCACAGGTCTGATGAAATATGGCATTTTTTAATATTTCTAAATGAAGGAATGCCATGGCTTTTCCTTTTGAACCATTTTATTTGCAGGTAATATTAATTATCCAGATTTGGGTTTGTCCAAAACTGAAATGCGACAAAACTAAATGTTGTCATCAGACTGATTACCTGAAGACTCCAGCTGCTCCCAAGATAATTCAGATACTAATTTTTTCTGTACATTTTATTTCTTGAAACAGACCGTGATCCTATAATTAAGAACCATCTAATAGATATTCAGAGATCGCAAAATTAATGCTGAGTGCCACTTCAAATGCAGAATCTTGTGGTTTGAGTTCTTTATTCTCATAACTTAAAGTGTAGAAGTGAGATGGTGTTGAGATGTTTAGTGCTTTCTTACAAGCATAGGGTGTGATCAATATACAGGGTACACAAATTCTTTTGCTATTAAATTATTTTCCATTAAGCATCAGATGTTAATATTGTGGGGTTTTTTAAAACATTTTTATAGGCAGTGACATGGAGCTAGATCTACTAGCAGCAGCTGAAACAGAAAGTGACAGTGAGAGTAATCACAGCAACCAGGACAATGCTAGTGGGCGCAGAAGTGTTGTCACTGCAGCTACTGCAGGATCAGAAGCAGGTACACTATTTCATCCTTTTTTCTATTGTTCTTCATCAACTGTGTCTGCACTTAATGGGAATCAATGCAGTGCAGGCTGATTTAGCACATCTAGCGAAGCCCTGCTAAATCAACCACAGAGTGCTCCTCAGTTGACTCTGGTACTCCACTTGAATGAGAGGAGTAAGGTAAGTTGTCAAGTGGTGTAGACGCCACATGAAGTCCACCTAAGCTGCATCTACTTCAACTACGTTATTTGTATAGCTGGAATAGTGTAACTTACATTGAATTAGCTTGGGTAGTGTAGACTCGGTCTTAAATTTGGATGCCAGGATTTAGGTATATATGACAAAGGAAAGGATCTAACTGATTAAATATAGGGTGAGAGAGACTTTCTGTACTTGAGGTTGACTAGTAATCTTTGAGAGTCACATGCTGCTTAGTGCCAAAGGCAATAAAAGGGCTGAGGAGAAATGTGGGGAAAGAGTTATTTAAATTTTCAGTTAAAATAGAAATGAGACGTTTCCTCCTGTAATCTTTCCTCTGAAGCATCTCCTCCTCAGTTTTTCTCTTAATATCTTGCATTTGTTTACAGTGAAAAGGCAGCGTGAAGCGCTTATGAGAAATGGGCTTTTGTAGTACGGCTTTCTGTTGCTGTGCAGCTGTTGTTAGCATCAGTATGAAAATACATGGGAGTGTTGTAAAAGCCAGTGCCCTTTCTTCTGTAATTTGAACACTACTTTTATGTAATTTAACATATAATTTTCATTATTTTTGAATGCAGTTGTTTTTAGCATCTGTTTGGGAGCAGGATCCTTCTGAATCAGTGTTGAAGTCATCTGAAGGTCAAATGTGTACTTTGACTTTCTGCACTATTACTTGTTAGTGAAAAGGATTGTGGTTTAATTAAAATGTTCCTTGCTCATTTAACTTTCTTTCAAAACATAAGAAGTAAAACTAATTTGATTACACAGCAATTTTATGAAAAGGCAAAGTTAGCACTAGTATTTTAAAGGTAGTTGCTTAGAATGCATTTCTGAATGTTCTGTAAGCATGGTATATTTGAATGTTAAAAATGTAATTTTTCAGGATGACGTTGTCAAACATTTCATATGTACGGTAGTCTTACTGTGGCTCACTTATAAGTGAATTACAATAAACACTCTTTTCCTTCATAGGTGCAAGCAGTGTTCCAGCATTTTTTTCTGAGGATGATTCTCAGTCAAATGACTCCAGTGATTCAGACAGCAGCAGTAGTCAGAGTGATGACATAGAGCAGGAGACCTTCATGCTTGATGAGCCTCTAGAGCGAACCACAAATAGCTCTCATGCCAATGGTGCTGCCCAAGCTCCCCGTTCAATGCAGTGGGCTGTCCGTAACACCCAGAATCAGAGAACTACTAGCACGGCTCCATCAAGTACATCTGCCCCAGCAGGCAAGTCTCAGCACAGGGAACTAATGTGTATCATTTACAAGTGGTTTTGGTGTTTAATAAGGCCTGTCTAGACTTGCGACTAAATTGGCAGTGCTATAAATAATGCAGCAGTGTCAATTTAGTAGGTCTGGTGAAGACAAGCTAAGTGGATGGCAGAGTGCTCTCCTGTTGACATCTCTGCTTCACCTCCCTGAGAGGTGAAATGTAAATTGTCAGCAGAACATTTCCCCTCATAGTGCATGTAGACACTGCTGTAAGTTGATCTAATTTGAGTGCACTTCAATTACATAAAGTAAATAACTAAATTAGCATAATTTTAGGTTGATTTACAGCATTAATATAGACCAGCCCATAAGATTCAGTATTAAGTTAATTGGTTTCATCACCTATATTATTTTTTTGCTTTACCTTAAGAGGAATACGTTGTCTTGAAGTGCTTTGCCTGTTTTAAGCTTTACTTAAGAAATTAGTAGAATACTAATTTCTGCTATTACCAGAATACCAGTATTTTAGTAATGCTAGTAGAATCCTGCTTTGAGAAGATACTAGTATTAAGTTTTATTAGTTAGAGCTGCAGGCCCAGTACAAATACATTATTCATGTTTAATTGTAAGTTTAGTTTATTTTAATAACTTTTTCTGTTATAAGACACAAAAATTAGTAAAGAGTATATAAAATCATTAATAATGTCATACTTTCTCTTATCTTTAGCAAGTTCAGCAGGTTTGATTTATATCGATCCATCAAACTTACGTCGAAGTGGCACCATCAGCACAAGTGCTGCAGCAGCAGCTGCAGCTTTAGAAGCTAGCAATGCAAGCAGCTATTTAACATCTGCAAGCAGTTTAGCAAGGGCGTACAGTATTGTGATCCGACAGATATCTGATTTGATGGGTTTAATTCCCAAATACAATCATCTGGTATACTCCCAGATCCCTGCTGCAGTGAAACTGACTTATCAGGATGCAGTAAACTTGCAGGTATGGTACAACTAAAACATTCCAGACGTTGATGCTAGTTTGTGCTAACATTTTTTAAAAAGCCCTTGTATTTGCATTCCAGTTAATTGCTGTAGACCTTTAAATGTTTTTATTACATTAGATTACTTTGTGGAATATGGATAATCCAATTGCCCAAGAGCATTTGGGGTAAAACTTTCAAATCTTAGTCAAAATTGTACCCTCAAACTTTACATTATTGCTATTTTGTATTTTTATAGCACCTTCTGTCCCTGTTTGAGTGCTTAAAAATAACGTATTTTGGCTTGCAAAACTCACTGTTGGGTGTAATTTGTATACCAGTTGCCCTCCTCCTAATCTTCCTCACACCAAAAAACAAACAAAAACAAAAACACCACCTTTCACTAAAATCATTCTCAACAAACTCACAGTAAACATAAGTAGGCACAACAGTTGTTCTCTGCTCCCTTCACCTGGAGTGTTCTCCTTGAAGTTCAGGGAACATCTGTTCAGGACCAACCCCTTATCCTACTTCAGCCTTCCACTTAGATCTTCATTCTGAGAGATCCCTAAGGTGTTCTACTCCTCGGACCCCCCTGATGTTGCAGATTTAATTTAAGCCCTGAAGTATTGCATAACAGTTTTTGATGGCATTTACAGAAGAGATGAACTGTAAGGATTTGAAAAGGTAAAAGGATGACAACTGTTACCTGGGGAGATAAGGAGTTCAGAATCTGAGGCAGCAAAGAATACTTGGAAAATAGACCTGTGGCTTCCAGGAGGAAGCCTTGGGAATAGGGGAGTTGTTGGGAGATAAGGAACTTGAATTTGATACAAAAGATGAGGAAGTAACAGAGAAGAGTGGCACTATATGAAGTGCTGAAGAACAAGTTGATTTTTAGCTACACTATCTTCTATAGCAGAACTACTCACACATGGCCTGCGGGCCACATACATCAGATGGAACTCTGAAAAATGATGCATCTGGGAGATGGGTTGTATATGAACAATATCAAATAAACAATATGGGGATCTCTGAGATTGAGGTCAAAGTGTTTGGTGAAGATTACCTTGAGAGATACCAAAGTAATGAATGAGGAAGTGTTGTATAGTTGAAGCTATATGTTTCTTTAGTGATATTTATGAAAAGCAGCTAACAGCAGAGTAGAACTTTCTTGTAGCTTTCATAACCTTCTCCAGAAGTGGGAGTCCAAGTGGAGAGAGCAGGTAGCATGAATTTAAAATGTCATGTCAGTACTTCCTATTTCAATTGAATTTTGTTTTTTGTTTGTGATTCCACTAACTCATTATTTCGCACATTTTTTTTAAGAACTATGTAGAGGAAAAGCTTATTCCCACTTGGAATTGGATGGTTAGCATCATGGACTCTACTGAAGCTCAATTACGATATGGTTCTGCACTAGCATCCGCTGGTGACCCTGGACATCCAAACCATCCCCTGCATGCTTCCCAGAACTCAACAAGAAGGGAGAGGATGACAGCACGTGAGGAAGCTAGTTTAAGAACTCTTGAGGGTAGAAGGTGTGAAACTTCATATTTCAGTTATATACATTTGTTCATTTTGAAGTGTAACTTTTTGGGTTTCTGGATTTCAAGCATAAAATATAATTATTTTTGTAATGTAACAGAAGGATTCCTTAATTATTACTACTGTCCTGTCTTCACTATTTTTTTGGTAAATGAGATGTTTTCCTTGCTGATAAATTAACTCATTTTTGTCATAAGCCTAAAATATGAGTCACATTTAATCATTTGTCTGTTTTATAAGTATTAAATTTAAGGTTTTGTACTTTAAATGTACTTTATTCCAAATACTGGTAATATCGCAAGTTCTTTGCATTATACGTATTTGAGGATACACATTCATATGCTTTATGTAACTCATATATGAATTTCTAAGGCATCTTACCACTATACTATCTATGTTTTATATCATTTTTCCCCCCCCAACAGACGTGCTACTTTGCTTAGTGCCCGTCAAGGAATGATGTCAGCACGTGGAGACTTCCTCAACTATGCCCTCTCTCTCATGCGTTCTCACAATGATGAGCACTCAGATGTTCTTCCTGTTCTGGATGTCTGCTCACTGAAGCATGTAGCATACGTTTTTCAGGCCCTTATTTATTGGATCAAAGCAATGAACCAACAGACGACATTGGACACTCCTCAGCTAGAACGGAAAAGGTATTCAAGCCAACTCTAGTAAAAACAATCTTATTAAGAAGCAGAAAGCTTCTATCCTTTGAGCTTGAAAATTCAAAAGATTAGTTTGGCACTCATCCTGCCAACTACTGCACCGTATCCAAAATTGGGTATATTTTCTGTAGTAAAATGTATTTATGGTCAATAAAGCAAATATACAAAACTTTGAAATATCCTTAAAGCATCCTTCTAAAGTTGGCATGAAAGCTTACCAGCCAAGACATGCAATTTACTCCACATTTTTTTTTCTCATGATGGTAGTTATGAAAAAAATTTACTTTCAAAAATAATACCTCTGTCAAGTAGTACTTTGCCAAGATGCTTTAATGACCTACTAGTTTTTATTGTGTTAAAAAATGCTGAACAGTCTACCTGAATTTTAAGTCTAGTTCCTGTTATTAGATAGGTCCATGTGACACACAGTTTGTCCAGGGGTTAGTTCCATTTGATGTAGGCACATCAGGCTCCTCCTACATAGGGCACATAAGAGAAGTACCACACCGTACCAAGGATTGATACAAAAAGATTTTCAGGAACTGGAATAAAAAAACCCCAATGTTAGAAGTAGGAAATGTTGTCATTTAAGCTATAGATCTTTGCCTTCCAGGTGCTTGTGTGGCTTTAATTGCTGTTCAGTGTCATTGCTTGATGGAAGAGTAGTGATTAATTAGAAATGTTGATGCCTGATACTAAAGTATTTAACTATTATCAAAATTATTGACTTTGATAATAGTTAAATACTTTCCAAAGATGTGTTTTCTCTGTTGACTTCTCACTATTTGAGTCATGTAGCCTCCAGTGTGGAAAAGGGATTTGGCTTTCTAATAGTTATTTTTTTTAAGTCTCCCATTTGAAGGAGCACTTCATCATTCTAGAGCAATGGTTCTCAAACTTTTGGCACCCCCCCATCCCACCACCACACACACGCAGACCTTTCCGCAGACCACCAGCCAACCACCCAGGATGACAAAATGGGTGCAGGAGCGGGCTGAGGGTGGAGGGAGGTCTGGGAGAGTGCAGGACTATGGTGAGGGTCTGGAAGGTCAGGAGGGTGCAGGAGTGGAAGGGAGTGCAGGTTTTGATGGGACAGATGCATGAGGGGAATGGAGGTGTGGGATCTGGGCATGAGGAGGATGGGGGGTGCTTACCTGGCTCCATATCCCAACTGCTCCCAGGCATACCCCCCCGCTGCTCCCAAAAATGGAAATACAGTGCAGTACTGTATAAATTACTTTAAACAAAAAAAGGAAAGCAGCATTTTTCTTCTGTATAATACAATTTCAAAGGTTTAGCGAGTCAATATTCAGTTGCAGTCTTTTGAAACAACAACCATAATGTTTTGTTCAGAGTTATGAACATTACAGAATTATGAACAACCTCCATTTCCAAGGTTCTACTGTGCTCCTGCATCACCTCGTCCTATAGGAAAGTAACTTCAGTGTTTACTTCTTCCAAATCTTTCCTTCTGTGCCCTTAATGACCTCTGTATTCTCCCTCAAATTTAAAAGAGGGTAGAAGCTATAACATTTCATACTTCCCCATTTTAGCTTCACTTACTTGGCATATAGCAGATTGAAGTTTATTTGGAAAGTTATTGGTAAGATTACTAATGGTTAACTATGTGCCACTGATCAGCATACTTAAGGTGCATGCCAAAAGGAGTACATTTTGAGTATATTTTAAGTATCCTATAGATGTAATTGTTTAATACTAAAATGTCTCCAAAAGAGGATTTATAGAACTTAGTTTTCACCAAAAGGTATCTGACCTGTTCATGATATCCACTGTAGACCCCTTTTTGTTACCAAACTCAAGCTGTAATTCCTCTTTTTCTTTATGTATGCCATTGAATTCTGCCTTCTTCCAAACAAAATATTGAATATTTGAGGCCACAACTCAGTTTAGGTACTAGTCAGAAGTAGGAGTGCCTCAGTGATGTGTGCGAGTTGGGGAGAAGAGTGTCAAAGAGTAGTCAAGAAATACTTTCAAACTTTGAGAGTCAACTCCCAGTATAATGCAGTGATGGCCCGTTAGGCTGACATTAGGGAGGGCACCATCTTCTCAGAGAAGTAAATATATGGTAGGTAACTCACCCTTTAAGCATTCTATCACTTTTATTGCATGGTAATAGTGTTATTTTCAAAATGACTTCTTGAAAAGGACTAACTGGTTTATTCTCTTAAAGGACTCGGGAGCTCTTGGAACTGGGTCTTGACAATGAAGATTCGGAACATGAAAATGATGATGATACAAATCAAAGTTAGTATGAGTCAAAATTTCTGCCATATACTGAGATGGGACATGATCTATGCTTTTTCCCCTTTGACTTAATAGTAGAGCCCTGCAAATCTGCAGATATCCTTGGTATATGCATTGCTATCTGCAAATGTGGATATCTGCAGATCATTTTTGTGACTCAGATACAGATAAACATTTTATATCTGCACAGGACTCAACTTAATAAAGCTTAACTATACTTTTTTGGGTGGGAATTTTGCTACTTCAATAAACTACATAAATAGTGGGAGGGAACACACAAATATTTGGAGTAAAGCTATTTTAGTAATAATCCATTTACTGGTAACACTTTCACAATTTCTTCTCTCTTTCATTCTCATCTTCCTCTCTGTTTTCTAATTGTATGTATCTTCCTCGTCAATGTATCCCTCATAGAAGAAAGAGATGATTGTACCTGAATTACTGTGCAGAAATAATGTTTTTACAGTGGCAACAAAAGTTTAAACTTGATCAGGACTCCTGATTCCAAGCTAGTACAAACACTTTCAGAATTGTGCTAGCAGCTATCATTGTGCAAGAGCGCAGAATCCATAATCTGAGTGATTGTTTTGGATTATTTTCTAAAGTGACTATGGGGAAAGAAAATGCAGGCTTTAAATAACAGTGCTCAGGTGCTGCACAACGCCATTTAAATAGCAGTTAGATATTGTGTGGTTAAACTAACATGACTCCAGACTGGGAAGATACAAGATCTGAAATACATTGCCAGCCCTTTATCTGACTTGTGTGGCCATAGGGGAAGTTGATTCACTTTCTCTACCTGTTGTATTCAGTTTGTGGAAAAAAACAGGATGTCTGATTTGTTAGGCTTCATTTCATCATGGCGACTCCAACTTCTGTGTGTGTGGCTTTTAATAGACAGAATGTAAAAGGTCTTGATGGACGTACTTAGGTGAAAACCCAAGATTGTTTTTTGACTTGTTCTTATAAAAACTACAATTTAAGGCTATTATCCTCTTCTGCAAATTGAACTCTACTGACATCAGTAGAATTTCACCAAAATCAAAATACGACCATTAGCAAGTTCAGAGTTCTGTTTCCATTGCAGGAGTTGACATATGCACCACAGAGAATTTTTTGGGAATGCAGAAGAAAGCAGTGCTTTTGATACTTATCAGTTCTTCCAGGGGAAAGGCAGTCTTTATTTTGAGTTTTGGCAGGGTTATAAAGGAGGAATTGTCTGTCGGAATTTATTTTAAAGTACTACGTATGTTTAATTTGTGTTACTTATTTGGAATTCTAAAATGTTCACTTTAAGTTTTTGAAATCACTTGTCCGATATGCTGTCCAGGTATAAAGCTTAATACAAGTTTAAGCCCAGAGCAATGCGGTGAACCATTTAGAGGCTTGTAACAAAAGCTTGCGAAACTACTAGCTGTAACTTTAGCTGCACTTTCATCTTTGAATTCAGAGTGACCCTTTCAAATTTTTTTAAAGGTTTAGCCACAGGTCCCTTCTGAAAGTGCCATGTGTATTAGCGTTTTGTATTATGCATATCAGAGGGCCGGGAATATAAGGCCTGGGAGCCATATCTGACCCATGGCTTGCCTGGAGCCGGCCCTGAGGGGCTCCCTTTCCAAGCATTGAAGAGCCTGCGCTGGCACTCCAGCCGTGCACACGCCCTCTGCAGTTTCCCTCCTGGGGCTGGAGCACCTGCTGCCTGAAGGCTTTTCCCCTCACAGAATCTACTAGCCCCTAGGCCCCACTAAGCTCTAGTGTGCGAGGAAAATGTGAGGGAGTGCCTTTCTGCTTCTCAGTTAGGTTTACTGTGGCAGTATCCTGTAAAAGTACTATGGAGTTTGGGACAAAAACTGTATTGTGCCCTCCTCCCCCAAGCCTACATAAACTATAAAGCTTTAAAGTGTTACCAGACTATTTGTTATGTTAAGTTTTTTCCTGTTACAGATTAACTCGGCTACCCCTCTGAAGCATTTGTACTCTTAGGTAACTTTTGTATAACTTTTCCTACTTTTTTTTTTTTTTTTAAAACGAGTAAAAACTTTTCTGATATTTAGGTGCTACACTTAATGACAAGGATGATGACTCCCTCCCGGCAGAAACTGGCCAAAACCATCCATTCTTCCGACGGTCAGACTCCATGACCTTCCTTGGTTGTATTCCACCTAATCCATTTGAAGTTCCTCTGGCAGAAGCCATCCCTCTGGCAGACCAGCCACATCTTCTACAGGTGACACCAGAGACTGTACACCTAAGGGCACTTACTTGTAGTTTATTTTTCATTTCAAACTGAATTATATTATTTACTCAGCATGCTTCTATTAATTTTCAGCCAAATGCTAGAAAAGAAGATCTGTTTGGTCGTCCAAGTCAGGGTTTATATTCATCCTCTGCCAACAGTGGGAAATGCTTAATGGAAGTGACGGTGGATAGAAACTGCCTTGAGGTACAATTACAGGAATTTTGTTGTATTTCAAAGTATGAGACTTATGAAAGCTAATAATACAGAGTAATCCCGTTAAAACCAATAAGACAGTTGCTGTGAATGCTTCACCACAGGGAAAGCATGAAGATAACTTTGAAATAGCCTGGTAAATATTAAAACTTGCAAACGAATATGCAAAATATATTTTTATCAGTTCAAAACAAGTTCTTTCAAACAGATAACTTTAATAATCAAATGCCTGCTCGGGTTGTTTTTTCCCCAAGGCTACAGTAATTTTTATGGATTTAATTTAAATGCGAATAAAATAAAAATTCCCACCTCTGGACTGTCCTATTTAGATTACAGGCTGCCCCCGACTTGTGATGTGATGAGTTCCTGGGATGGCATTGTAACTCGAACCCGCATTTCGGATAGGCGCTATGCGCTGTCATAAATGCGGGCTGAGGATGTAAGTCGGGGGTTTTCGGCCCTTCCTGCACTTAAAAAAAATGGCTGGAAGTGCGGGGGGTCGCAACTCGGGCGAGTTGGCCCTAAGGCGGGGTTTTTCTGTACCCAGAGCCTGAGCTACTGCCATCTTAAAGTGCTTTAGTACTTGAAATTCTGCAAAGTATGATTGGTGGGCAAGCTGAATCTATTATACGTTAAGTGCAGTTCTATATCAATAAAAAGTCAACATGAAAATTATATATAAAAGTTTCTGTAAAGTTTTACACACTTAAATTGTGGTAGAAGCATGTTTCTCTGTTCATGAAAGAATAGTGTTCAGTTTTTCATTTTCTTAAGGATGTCTACTTTGAAAAGGTTCATGGTCTACTTTTAAAGTGTAATTAAATTCCTTGTTTAGGTTCTTCCAACCAAAATGTCTTATGCAGCCAATTTAAAAAACGTTATGAGCATGCAAAATCGGCAAAAGAAGGAAGGAGAGGAACAAAATGTGCCAACAGAGGAATCTGAGAGTTCAAAACCAGGACCTTCAGCTCATGATCTTGCAGCACAGCTGAAAAGCAGCTTGCTGGCAGAGATAGGACTGACGGAAAGTGAAGGGCCACCACTTACATCATTCAGGTATTCAAGAAGTAAAAAGTAATTGTTCTATAAAATAGTGCTAAATTTGCTTCAAAGTTGATTGGATGCAAAGTAGTGCATACCATTGAGCAGGGGTGGATGGGAAGATGGGTGAATTGGAGTGAAAGTCTTTTACTACTTATATAGCTGGGGCTGGTAACCTTTTCAAACCAAAGAGCCAAACTACATCAACATTCAGGAAAAGTTGTCGTCAAATAGCCCGTGTAAGAATGCCCATTTTCATGACTTAAAATATATAACTTAATATTATTGATGATTAATAATAGCATAAATTAAACATTGTTCTCACTAAGAATTTTTAATTTCGAGTAATCAGCTAATCAAGTAGTCGATGGAATTTCTATCAACTACTTGATTAGTTGATAAGAGGCGGGGCGTTTGCTATCCCAGCTGCGCCTCTGCCTTTTAAATGTAGCAAGAACCGCCCACGGCTCTTATTATATTTAAAAGGCAGAGGCACAGTGGGGAACCTGGGGTGAGCGGAGACTGCTTTGGTCCGCATTCACACTGTGTCCCTTGCTTTAAGCCGGCTCCCCCCAGCACCAGCTCCTGCCCCCCACTGCCTCTGATAGAGGTAGCAAGTGGGGGGAAGCTACTAGTTGAGTAGTGACTCAACTACCTAGTTGCTTACATCCCTAGTACTCTCAGACTTTATTTAATGGGACATCTGCTATTGCTGGGGGTGCAATTTGTGTATTTGGGGTGCAGGAGTCAGGGTTGAAGTATACGGGGGTTGGGGAGTATGGGACGTGCATGAGGTAGGTCAGGATGCTGGGGGGGGGGGGG
>CM057846.1:31244322-31260886 GCA_030068395.1 Apalone spinifera
AATCGTGGCCTTCTCTCCTACTTGTGCCACAGCAGAAGGGGGGTAGCTGCCAGCCCTTCCTGTGGCCAGATGGGGGCCAGACCATGGGGTTTGTCCCAGGAGGGGGGCTGGGGACAAGACACTGCACCCAGATGAGGTCTGAGCCCTGATTGGGTTCTTGTTGGTCAGGCCACTGCGGCCAGGCTATTGCAGCAGTTGCCAGGCCGTGGGTTCTGCCTCAGGGACACGGTGGCTGGGGACAGGCTGCAGCAGTCAGATAAGGGCTGGAGCCAGACCACCACTGCCAGATGGAAGCACTTGCTGCTACCAGCCTCTCTTGCTGTCTCAGCTGGGAGTTCGAATGCATCCCCAACAGTGTGCCCTAAGCTGGCCCTTTAAATGAGCAGAGTGCCCCAGCTGGTCCATTTTACACATTTTTAAATTCAATTTTTTTTCATTTTCATTTAAAAAGTTGTGTGTATTTTGGGGAATGAGAAAAGAACAGTGGTTCTCAGATTTTTTGGCCTGTAGCCCACCTAGCTCGATGCAAACCTTTCCGCAGACCACCAACTCCTAATGGAAATTCCCTGTTAACTATACAGTTTTGCCAAAGCCATTTTGCTAGTGTTGCAGCTAGGGAGATCCATATAATTTAACTGGTAAGAAAAGAAATATTAATCGAAACAGATTAGGCATTTTAACTTTCTCATGTTTATTTAAAATGAAGTTTGGTAAACTAAGTAGAATATTATGTCCAACACAAAAGGCTTCAAATTTGTCTTCATGTTGAAAACAAAAGGCAGGAGTGGTGAACCTTTTTTGGGTTGGGGGGCCACTGACCTACAGAAAAATCAGTCAGGGACCACACAAGTCAGAAACAAAATATACCCTCCAAAACCTCCCAACCCTCACTGATGTGGCCCCCAACTGAGACACCTCACTCCTTTGGCACTCCAGCCCCATGGGATGGGGGTGCAGGATCTGGGCAGGAGGTGGAGTGAAAGAGGGGGGTGAAAGTGTGAGGTCTGGGTGATAGGTAGGGTGCAAGAGTAGGGTTGGGAGTAGGTTGTCTGGCCAAGGGGGAGAGGGCAGGCGCAATGGCAGGTGCAGGAGCAGACTGGGGGAGGGAGAAGGTCTCTGGCCAGGGAGGAGGGGACAGGAGCAGGCTAGTGGGGGTAGGTGTTTGTCTAGGGGGAGGGGCAGGAGCAAGCTGGGGGTGCGGGGTCTGGACATGATGGGGGGGTACTTGCTTTTGTGCCCCACGCTGTTCCCATTGGCTGGATTCCAGCCAATGGGAGCAGCAGAGAGAGCCTCCAGGCAGGCATTCCCAGCAGCCAGGGCAGGGGAAGCAGCAGCATGCAGAGCTATTTCTGACTCCACTTCTTCCCCGATCACACAGCGAGGCTCAGGGCTTTCTCTCTTCCCTACCCCAGGAAGTTGGTGCTGGCACTCCAATCTTGGCGGGGCGGGCACAAAGCTGGAGTGTTAGCACAGGCTCTCTGTTGCGAGGGGGAACTGGATAGGAGGCTGAGCTTAAGCTGCAAGCCATATTTGGCTCTGTGCAGAGCTATTTTTGGCTGATGAGACATAGGTTGCTGACCCCTGTTGTATAGTCTGTTCAGAGTATTAACGACTTTCTACATAGCCAAGCTCCATGCCAGAATTGACACTATTGCTATATGTATTGGGAGTCTCCGCTAGTATCACAGATGATTTGATGGGCTTAAGAGATTGACCTGCCTTCATTATTAGTCCCCTCCAGAGAAGATTGAGGTACATGAGAAGTAGGGATGTAGAATCCCAAGTAATTGGTTAACCAGTTAAATGTGAAGTTCACATCACATTAAGGGTGATGCTTACTGGTTAACTAGTTAACCTTTCACATCCCTAGTAAGAAAGATGGACAAGCTGGTTCTTCCACTGTTTGTTTTACTGTCTCTTCTAGATGGAATTTGTATCTAAAAAGTCATAAACCAGTGACTTTTATAAGCACTAAAAGCATTTTTTGAAAAAAAAAATTACAAAACCACATTAGGAAATTCTTAACGTTGATATGTATCAGTGGAGTCTGTTACACACCTGAAAATGTTATTCCAAATAATTCTTTTTATGTGGGATTTTTGGTTTTTATTTTCTTTGTTTTTTGAGGTTCTCTTTAAACCTTAAAGAATGAGTTTGAAAATGAACAGCTAACAGATGCAGCAGCTTTGCTCATATTTTTTTTTTGCTGATCACCCCATGCAAGTTACAACTCCAGTTGAACCTAAATTGTACCCTTGCTGCATTTTGAAATAATGTCTGTGTAGATGCACACATACAAGAACTAATATGCACATTAGAACTAAATATTTCATAACGAAGTAATTCCCAGGATTCATTACCATAAGTCAGAGCTCCATCCATTTTATGTTTGAATAATATTTGTATCAATCTCCAGGTAAACATATTCTTTGAAATTATGAAATAATCAATATATGTTGTTTAAATATATGTAAACATGGCTAATTTTTATGTTTACTGTTTATAATTAATAATAGCATACCTTATTTTAAAGTACCTTGGAAGCAGATCCCTTTTTAAAGAAAAGGAATCTTCCAATCTCCTAGTAATTTCAACTCTATATGCAAAGGGGCAGTGCTGGGTGATAAGACTCCAGTGATCCATACATTAGTTTCAAGTAGGAAATAGTTAAGTCAATTAAGTTAACAAATGAAGTTAATTATTAATTCATTGAGTTCATGAATTATTTGGATAGTTGTTTTGGGTGCCAGAAGGTTAAGTAGCATTGGCAAGTAAGACAGATTCTTTGAATATGCATCATGTAACACGGGTGGGCAATAATTTTTGCAAGGGGGCCACTTAATGTATTGTGGTTATGGGCTGGCTCCACCTGGGAAGGGGCAAGGCTTGAGATAGAAGGGGCAAGGCTGGGACTAGCCTTCCCCCAGAGTTGTCTGGGGCTGGAGGATTTGAATTAAAAACACAGCAAAAGGCTCGCAGCTCCCTGCCTGCTAATGCATTTGCCTGGCAGCAATCTAAGATTGTTGCTGCTATTTAAAGGGCTCATGGCTCCAGTCCCTGCTAGGATACTGCCTCAACAGGCAACTGTAAGCCATTTAAATAGGATCCTGCTGCTGGAGCCACCATCTGGAAATTTGGTGGAATGGGCATCAGGATATAAATAGAAAGCGGTCAGATGCAATCAGCAGGCTGGATCCAAGTGTTAGGCAGGCTGGATCCAGCTCCTGGGCCGTATCTTGCTCAACCCTGATGTAACATCTGTTTTCCTGGACCTACTTTCCCATGCCATTTTCTATGTTCTCTACGGTTCTACTATCCCTTTCATTTTCCTATGAGATACCAGTTTTTCTCTCCTCTGCCTATGACTCCATATGTCAGCCTCCTCTCCTTAAAACATACATTCCCAAATCTGAAATTGTTTCCATGTCATCCTTCCATATGCCCCCTCTCAACTGCCATACCACTCCTTCTGGCTCAGCACAGCTTCTGGAGTGAGGAGGTCACTTTTTATACATCTGTGTTTTTTAATTATGCTTTTTGCACTTAAAATCAGTTTGACACTACTCACTCAAAAAAAAAATCATAAAAGGCAATTCTCATTTAGATGAGCAAAATAAATCTGGAGTTTCTAGGCCAGCCCATCTGAAGAGATGATGAATGGGAAAAGCATTTGAATAAGATTAATGAAGTAACTGAAGAACTCTGAATTTTCCTGAAAGAGTGTATGGTGAGATGAGATGCAGCATGCAGAATTTCAGGAAGAGTGGTGTCTCTTTTAGGAATATTAAAAAGCGGTTAATTAGATAAGCATGTGACTGTTTAAAAATCTCCGTGGTTACACAGTTACACACTGTGGGTTCCCCAGGAGCAGAGCTGGTAGCCAGAGTGCAGCGGGAGCTTGCTCCTGGCCCCGCTCCCGAGGAGCCAGCTGCACTGCAGATTCTGCAGTATAAGTTTTATATTGCAGAGCCTGCCGTACAGGATGGCAACCAGCTCCCAGAGAACAGGGCCAGAAATAGGTGTGTAACCACAAAGGTAACTGATAAGCTCTTGGTTTACCGGTTAATTATTTAAATAGTTATACTATTGCATCCCTAGTCTCTTTGGAGATTTAGGGCTTGAAAACTAGGCATAAAATGTACAGCTACTAGCTTCTCTATTTAAAAAAATAAATAAATGGAAGTTACCAACATGGTAGGCACAGATTTATTTGATCGGGCAAGCTCTGAAGTATCTCTTATCAGCTTTGTCTAATGAATAGTAATTTGCGAAAGCTTATCTACTCCATCTCCTATATATTACTTTACTAGGAGTAATGCTATAAATTGCATGCTAGCTGATATCTGAACTGTATTTTTCAGGAGCTCTTACAACAAACTATCCCATATTGTAGTTTTCAGTTTTATCAATTAAAAGACCTTTCTTCTAGATGGTGGCTGTCATCAGTAATTTACAATGCCGCTTAAAATTTAACTTTTGTCCAGATCTCACAACAAAGGGTTTGATATTTGGTATCTGAGCCGCTACATTTAAACTTCAGTTTAAACCGGTACATAAGGAGTCCTGAAGTTCTTGTTTCTAGATGCTAGTAAGTCAGGGAATTATTCTGAATGCAGTGATTAAACAAAAGTAAAAATTACTCAGTTGAGTATATCAGAGGTTTAACTTAGTGTTTGCGTTTTTAAAGTATTGATTTTTTTTCTCCCTGTTCTACCAGGCCTCAGTGTAGTTTCATGGGAATGGTTATTTCTCACGATATGTTGCTAGGACGTTGGCGCCTTTCTTTAGAACTGTTTGGCAGAGTGTTCATGGAAGATGTTGGAGCAGAGCCTGGATCGGTATGTATTTTCTATGTTGAAAATTGTATTTTGTAGAATTAAATTCTACAGCTAATTTATTATTTTGGTTTTTTAAAGATCTTGACCGAGTTAGGTGGCTTTGAAGTAAAAGAATCAAAATTCCGCAGAGAAATGGAAAAACTTAGGAACCAACAATCCAGGGATTTAACATTGGAGGTAAAAAATATTTGTTTTATTTTCCTGATTTATAACTTACTTAAAAGTTGAATGGAATAAAAACATTGTAATATATTTTTATATCCTGTTGTTGAAGATTTAATACACATTTCTGTTGCTATGGGAGTCACTACAGAAGGGTAAACACTTAATTTATCCTATTATTTGCTAGGTTGATCGAGATAGAGATCTCCTAATTCAACAGACAATGAGGCAGCTCAACAATCATTTTGGTCGCAGATGTGCTACAACTCCAATGGCTGTGCACAGAGTAAAAGTTACATTTAAGGATGAGCCCGGAGAAGGCAGTGGTGTGGCACGAAGTTTTTATACAGCCATTGCACAGGCTTTTCTATCAAATGAGAAACTGCCAAACCTGGACTGCATCCAGAATGCCAACAAGGGTACTCATACAAGTAAGTATCATAGAGAAGATATTCCATGGTTACCATTAGTGATAACTTTATACGTGCTTTGCACTGGTGAAGTATTAACTCTGTAAAACCAGCAGGAAGCTAAATATTATATACATTAGGAAAACCAGAAAGATGGTTAGTATCTAGGGGCTATAACTTCTCCCCTCGATGCCTTGAAAATGTGCTTTAGCCTTGACCTGAAGGGATATGTCTATTCAGTTCTTGGCCAAAATTGCCCAAAGGGCTACTGATTACGCATTTTTTGTGAGCTAGACACTTGTCCACTAAGGATGTTAAAATGTGATTATCTGGCTAATTGTATAGTCAAACATTTTGTGTCGACTATACGATTAGTTGATAAGCACCTCTGCAGAGCCGCAGTGGGGATAGCTCCAGAGGAACCAACTTGAGCTCGGACTAAGCAGTCCTGGCTCATGCTGGCTCCGGAAACACTCTCACTGCAGCTCTGCATTTTAAATGATGTAAGAGTCGCTGAGCTCTTACTACATTCAAAATGCAGAGGTGCAGCAATCAGCGTAAGCCAGGACTGCTCGGTCCCGGCTTGCGGTGAGTCCGTCAGCCCTTGTTTGCAGCGGACAGCCCTGGCCGCTTTGGAGAGGATTTGCTTTGTGGCAACAGTTCCTGTCTGCGGGGAGAGCCCAGCACCTCATGGGGCCCCTGCGAAGAGAGGCTGCTTTGCAACAGCGGTCCCTGTCTCTCCCTTCGCTCTCACTCTCCTCCTCCCCCCCGACAACTTTACCCAAGGAGTACATTGACTGCTAAGGGTACTTCTCGAAGGTGCTACACGTGCTGTTGGATTACAAGGGCTGTTTCACCAGTATCAACATTGGGATGTTCGGGAAAGGTGTATCCCTAGGAACTCCTGCTTCAGAAAGATTTCCCAGACCAGAAAGTTAGAAACATGAGGACGACAGCCTTTGTCTCCTGAGCATAGTTCCCACTAAGATGCGCGGCTGCACACACAAAGTTCTCCGCCCACCCATCTCCTCAACAGAGCAGTTCAGAAGCATGCTGGTCGAAGCAGGTGAACTACTGCTGGGGGGGGGGGGGGGGGGGGGGGGGGGGGGGGGGGGGGGGGGGGGGGGGGGGGGGGGGGGGGGGGGGGGGGGGGGGGGGGGGGGGGGGGGGGGGTGAGCAGGCTCTGCTGGGCAGCTCCTTGCTGTCCTTGACTCCCTAGGGCTGCAGCCGGGGCCATGTAGTAACTGCTCAGCTGCTGCGGCTGCTGGGGCCGGAGCTGCATGGCAGCAGTGGCTGCTCTGGCTGGGGCCAGAACCAGAGGAGCCAGTGGTGGGGGTGCACCATGAGGAGACATGACTGGTCTGACTGGCTGAGATCCTGCACAAAGCAAGCCATGGATTATAGAGGTCTCGGATTCACACACCAGCAGGCTCTTGGTAGAGACTAAGCCCAGAACTAAAAGGCCAGGCTGGCAGCTCCTACCCCTAGTCAACTTTCACCCTTTGTTTAGCCCCTCTCTGGGGGGAAATAGCCCCTTGGCTTATGCTGACACCTGCCTAGTGTTTCCAAGCACTTGCCACCACCTGGAACAGCCCCTCTGCATTCCAGCCATCTCCCTAGTCAGGGCAGGATCTTCCCTCTCGTGTTTCCTCCTTTGCTGTCTGGTCTGAATGTCCCAAGGGGCTTCCACTCGCAAGAGACCACCTCAGGGTCAGGAGTGTTTCCCTGCCATTCAGCCAAAGTATTCCTGCCCCTGCCTCCTAACCCTAAATAATCCCCAGAGACCCATGCCCCTTCAGGGCTAAACACTAGCACATGGGTCCGGATTGTGCTACTGAGGGGAAACAGGCCCAGGCATTCTGTATCTATGTGGTAGGAGCTAGAATGAGCATTCTGGCTTTCAGTCTGTGCTCAGTGCAGGGGAAACGGTGGCAGGAAAATAGCACTCCCGTAGGTGTGGGATTGGGGGATGGGAAGCGATCGCACCCCCTTCCAACATGGCTGCAGGGAGGTGCTATCTAGGAAAGTCTCTTCGGGAGCAGTGCCACTGATGGGTACCACAGTGGCACACATCCAAACAAGCGCACATGACCTCATTGTTGGTGCACAAGACAAAACTCACTCCCCTCATGGATGGTAAATCTTAGAGGGAACACTGCTCCTGAGACTCTGAAGGCTAAGTGTGAGGGCTACTCTTGAGTCTTCTCCCTTTTCCTCCCTACCCCAATATCCTGGTGTCCCTGGGCATGGAGGTTATTGGTGAGGAGGGAAAGTTGTTCTGTATGGGGTGGGCGGGTTCCTCTCCAGGCTTGCTGCTAGGTGCTCCATCAGAGCCGTCAGGGACGAAAAGATGTTTTCCTGTTGCTTCGCTTGGAGATCCCTTCACGCTTTCCTGTCTTGCTGCTCCGCTATCCTCTCCTGCCACTCTGGTGGCTTCTCCTTCAGGAATGTATTCCTCTATTTAATTTGCCCCTTAAACATGTCTTCTCCTGTTTTTAATTTTTGGATTTGTGTATATTGGAAGCTGCTGGAACCGGGAAAGTATGCAGCAAGCTGCCTGCTGTTCTTCCTGTAACGAAAAGTTACAGGGGCACACATTACAGGAGATATGTTATAGAGCCTAAAATGTAATCTATTTACATCAAGCTACCTTCTGCACCCAGTCTCTGTCCCAGACTCCACATCCCCTCCACAGAAGTGTGGCACACGATTGCTTGCCATAATATTGGAGTGGCTTCCCATTAAAAATTATTGCCCATTCCTGAGCTAATAGATTCACGTAATGGACACATTTCAGATATTAGAAATGGTATCACACAGAAACCTGTAGTGGAACATTTTAACCTGCTCAGGCACTCATTAATGGATTTAAAAGCAACCATTCTTCTACAAAGGCATTTCATAAGTCATCTACAGAGAGAAAGGGAGGAATTTATCTTAATATGCAAATTTGGCATTGTTTCCCTTGGCCTGAATAAAGACTTTAATTGGTTGACATATTATAAAACCAGCTTTCCTTATATTCAACACCTCACTGACATCAAAAGCTAAGTATGGGGAGTCTTCCAGCCCATTCAGTTAGCCTTATTGACATTAGGACTACAGTGACAGCTACCTAGGAACATAAGGACTTAAGAATGGCCATATTGGCTCAGTATCCTGTCTTCCAAAAATGGCCAATGCCAGATGCCCCAGAGGGAATGAACAGAACAGTTAATCTGTGAAATGATCTCTCTCCTGTCATCCCTTTCCAGCCTCTGACAGAGGCTAGGGACATCATTCCTACCCATTCTGGCTAATAAGTATTGGTGGTTCTAACCTCCATGAATTTATCTAGTTCTTTTTTGAATCCTGTTAAAGTCCTGGTCTCTACAACATCCTCTGGCAAGATGTTCCACAGGTTGACTCTACTTGCTGCGTGAAGAAAAACTTAAATTTGTGTTAAATTTCCTACCTATTAATTTCATTTGGTGACCTCTCGGTACTTTTTTCCCCTCCCTCTCCCTTCTTATTCTGAGGGTGCCCTTTTTTTTTCCTCCATTCAAGTTCATGTCATCTGAAAAAGTGGCTTTTGCCTACGAAAGCTTGTGATATACATATATTATTCCCTAAGGTGCCACAGGACTATTCATTATTTTTAAAGTTACAGACTGACACAGCTACCTATCTGAGACTCCTTCATCCAGGTTGCCATGCAAGATATCAGTCTTCTGCGAATCACACAGAATGATGCTGAGTGAATGTGGTCAGAAACCTGGGCATTGTGCTACAGTGACACCAGATCACTTTCTGATGGCTTGACGTGGGAAGGTGTCCTACTGTGGAGGATGCAGTAAGGCAGGCCTCACTAGAAACCTTGTGAGAAGGATCAGAGTTTTCCTCTGAGAGCTTCATTGAGATATTCAGGGAGCACTCCATCTCCAGACACCTTAACAAGCTGTTCCGGTCCTCCCTCTCCCCACTCTGGGTAGGCACAGAGTATGCAACACCTCACACCCAATTGCTTTAACCTGTTTGTAGCAAGAAAAAAATTGAGAACTTTCCAGAAGTGCGCTCCCCAGGATCAGTGCTCAACTGTTAGATGTCCTGAGAGGAGGAAATTGGCTCTAAAGTGATGAAAAGTTCTTGGCTCTTGTGCTTGCCGACTGGCTGTTCTCATCCTCTTCTTCCTTCCCCTCCTCCACTATGCCATCCTTTAGCTGCTATCCTGAGTGTCTTGGGAAGATCCCAGGATCACATGCAGGTGATTGTCGAAGTTTTGTCTCCTTTGTCTTTTGATAGAACTGCCTTAGCTCTTTTATTTTAACTCGAACTGCTGGGAGTTCCTGGAGTAGCCTTTCTCCGCCAGGCACTGTGCTGTCTCAATGTAAATATCAGCATTTCTTTTGCTGTTTCAGAGCTGAGAGAATGGTTTCCTCTTGCCACACATCCATGAGGTCCAAGCTCTCCTGCACACTCCAAGCTCATGCTCTTTTGTGCCTCTGGGAACTGATGCCCATTGAACTTGAACTCATGGAAGTCATGGCCATGTGTGCTGCTCAGGTGTGCTGACTGCTCTGAGGGGTGCTCTCAACGTTGGCCACACAGGAAATGAAATTCAGACTTTCCCAGCGCTTTTTCTGTTCACCTGGAGAGCAGTAGAGGCGCAAGTTCTGGCCAGAGCAGTCAAAGTGGGACACTGTGGGATACCTCCCAGAGGCCAAGATCCTCAACACTTCGTCTACACTACCATGAATTCAACCATGCAAGGTCAAATTTTGCTTACTCCTCATGAAACTCCACAGGAGTACCAAAATCAATGTCAGCGGCCCTTAAAGTTGATGTTGGGTAGTGTGGATACATTGTTTAGAAAATTGACCTCATGCAGCTATATTCAACCTAAACTCTTTGTGTAGACCAAGCCTAAGATCGATAGGTACCTATCTTAATGTAATGGAAACACTGTGGGTTTGCTGGGTTGGAGCTGGTCACATGGAACTGTACTTGTACAGCTTGATGTGACTGGAGCAGTGCAAGGGAATGGTGGTAGTAGAGGATTTAAGTCTATGGACTTAGAAGTAGTAGCATTGGTGTCACTATGGAGCTCTCTCTTACTTACATGCTGTTTGAAGGGCAGGGTAGTAGAAGAATGGTTCTGTTTCCCCTACAGTCCCTTTTTATGAACTTTCTCCATTTATCTTCATTGTGTTAACTAATCCCTAATAACATATATTAAGGTTTACATAAATAATTCGTTGATCACTTGAGCAGAAACATCCAACTGCTCTTTGGATTTGTATATGAAGTTTGAATGAAGTATTAGTTCTTCTCTTGCTCCGGTTCCATAACTGCTGATTCTGCCTACTCCCAGTATTTTAAAGTCTCTTGAAGCATATCTGCACTATAAAGGTAGATTGACCTATGTTAGGTCGACTTACAACCACTGCAGTAATTACTGTGTTGGTTCATGTTCACACTGACCTCTTTTGGTTGGTGGTGTGTATCCTCACCAGGAGTGCTTCCACCATCTTAATAGGACCATTGTGGGGTACTGAGAGCCTGAGCTCTCAGCTCTGCATCCAGCTGCCTGTGGGGAAGCCCAGCTGCCTCCCCACCCCATCAGTTCCCTAATCCCCACCAGGAGCCACACCAGACTTCTCAACTCTCCACTTCCCACTGGAATGAGAAGCCCTGGAACAGAGACTGAGCCAGCAGCCCAGAAATTGACAAGAATGACAGCTGGTAGATGTAATAGTCACCTTAACTACACCAACATAAACTTTGCCCCTCTTGTGGAGTTGGAGTTGTTACGTCGGCGTAGTATGGTATTACTTACATTGGCGGAAACAAAGCAGTAGCATATACGCTGCCATAATTAGGTGGTCGTAAGCTGCTTTACGTCAGTATAACCCTGTAATGCAGACCAGGTCTTAGAGTACATATAATAACAATTAACCCTTTAACAGCCACCATTTGGAACAGCTTACTTGCTTAGTCTAGGACATAGAAAACATCCTTTGCACTTGAAAGAATACATCTGGCAGAAGATTTCAAAAATTATAAAATAAACTCTTAGCTAGATAGTAACACAGGTATGGCCCCTTTTAAAAGCTGAATTTCAAGCCAGTGATTGAGTGATTTGGAGCTGAAATTTTGAATCCCATTGCAATCTGGTAGCTGAGCCATCTATCCACTAAAATTTGCTCTTTTGCCGCATAAGCTATGCAATAAAGAGTTTGAAGTACAGATGTATATGTATGAAATAAAAAACATTGGTTTTTTTTTCCTTTTCAGGTCTGATGCAGAGATTGCGAAATAGAGGGGAGAGAGATCGGGAGAGGGAACGAGAAAGGGAAATGAGGAGGAGTAGTGGCTTACGAGCTGGTTCTCGGAGAGACAGGGATAGGTACGTGATTTATCTGTAATTTATGTCTTGGTCATAGGTATTTTATGAATAGATGGGGCAGGTCTCCCAAGGGAAGCATAGGAATATGTCAAGGGAGGCCTGAGCAGTGTGTTTGATTTGGGGTTTTTTAAGGGTTCCGGTTGTCAGCCCCAGGCAGCTGGAATTTTTGCAGAAGGTCCATATGCACCTGGAAAGTGGGGATAAGGAGGACAGCTGGCAACCCACTAGCATGGGGCTGACAGCCCAAGCTCTGCCATATGGCTCAGACTCTGCTTCCCTGTTCAGTTCCTCATGGGGAGATGGCTTGGGCTCTCTTTCGAGCCCTCTTCCCCAAACCTTCACAGGGAAGTGGTTTGGGCTCTCATTCCCCACCACCACTTGCAGGCGGCAGGGTTCTAGCTGTCAGCCCCAAGGCGGTAACATCAGCAGCACAAAAGTAAGGGTGGTAATGGGATGCTAAGTCTGCTGTGAAAATTATATTGACAAATAGCACTCTTCACATTGCCACTCTTGCTTCTGTGCTGTTGGTGATGCAACACTGCCTTCAGAGCTGAGCACTCAGCCAGCAGACACTGCTGTTCTCTACTCCTAGAGCTGGATGTTATATAGAATCTTAGAATACTAAAACTGGAAGGGACCTTGGTAGCAGGACCAAGCACCAGCTAGATCATCCCGGACATAACCTGCTCTTAAATATCTCTAGTGATGGAGATTCCACAACCTCTCTAGGCAATTCATTCCAGTGCTTAACTACCCTGACAATTAGGAAGCTTTTCCTAATGTCCAATTTAAACCTCCTTTGCTGCAATTTAAGCCCATTGCTTTGTGTCCTATCATCAGAGGGCAAGAAGAACAGTTTTTCTCCCTCCTCCTTATAACTCCCTCCTCCTTAAGTACCCTTTTGGGTACTTGAAAACTGCTATTATGTCCCATTTCAGTCTTCTCTTTTCCAAACTAAACAAACCCAATTCTTTGTCTTCCCTCGTAGATCATGTTTTCTAGACTTTAAATTGTTTTTGTTGCTCTTGAGGAGAGGAGGGGGGAAGATGCATAAATAACTATAGAAACACAGAAGGAGGGGCCTGAAAAATAAGCTTTAGAATAGGCATAGGGGACCTATGGCCCAAGGCTTGCCTTGATCAGGCCTATATGGCTTGAGGCTCTGCTCCTTTCCCCCTGTAGCTGGAGTGACAGCATAGTCTCCCTGCTGCAGCAGGGGGAGTTTCTAGCCTTACAAGCTGCATCTGGCCCACAGGCTCTGCCTGGCAGGAAGGAAGAAGTGGCTCTGGGTGCTTCTGTTCCCCCTTATCTGAGGTGGTGGAACGGCAGTGCAGGGCTCTGTCCCTGTGATTACGTGCTAGCTCCACCCCCATCACTCCCACTGGCTGGCAATCACAGCCAATAGGAGCAGTGAGGGGCAGTACCTGCAAGACAGGGTGCTGGGGAAGACATCTGTGCCCCCTCAGAGCTACATCAGATAGGTGCCCCAACCTCCTGCTTCCTCCTACACCCCAGTCCACTCTGCACCCTACCCCTCAGCCTGCTCTCGGGCAGCCCCAGCCTGCACACTGAACCCCTCAATTTTGGTCCCACCCCAGAACCTGGGGAGGGACAAAATCTAGCCCTGGGGCCCCAGATGAGGTAATTCGCCCCTGGAGGGTAAGACCTGAGCCTCACTGAAGTGAGGTGATTATCTCCCCTCTTTTTTTTTTTTTTTCCTCCCCTGCTTCTCATTTGGGGCCCCATTTGAGGGTTTTTCCCCTTTTCGCTGAGGGGTCGGGGGTTTTTTCTTTTCACTTGTGTGTGGCCCCTGACTGATTTTTCTGTGAATCAGTGGCTCCCAACCTAAAAACGTTCTCCATTCCTCTTTGAGAACCACTGAAATAGATGAATGTCCTATTCTAAAATGTAGACTCTCCTTTCTTCAAACTGAGAGGATACCAAATTTCCCTTTTACAAGGTAGTAAAGCACTTTGAATAACTTCCAAACTCAAATTTTGAGATATGGTGTATAAATACTTGCTTTAATGCATAAGCCCGTTTCAACATCATTAAACCTTTATTTAACCTAGTCTCACAGATCCCTCCAGTCTTTGCAGTAGCAACACTTGCTGCATAGCTAAGATATGAAATGCATTACAAACAACACCATTGTTACTTGTTTCCCTAGAAGACTGACGAAATTCAGCTCCGTTTGTCCCAAGCCTTATAATCCAACTAATTACACGGAATGCTACAATTACACCAACAGACTCATATTATTTTATCTATATAAATGATAACGTCCAAGAGCTTTGTGTGTTTCCTTTGCAATTAATTCAGTGCTATCTAGTTTCACAAAATATAAACCAAGAGAGATGTGAACTGTCATTTTTAAAGGGACTTCAGAAGACAACTTTCCATTGACACAAGGCCCTTTAGACCAGCATCAGAAGGAAATCCTAGTGATGATCCTGATCCTCTTCCAGCACATCGACAGGCTCTTGGAGAAAGGCTTTACCCTCGCGTGCAAGCAATGCAACCAGTAAGACCATCTTTGCAGTACGCTTAAGTCTGTTGTTGTTGCTATGGGTATCTTTCATTTAAAATGTATTTTCTTTATCCTTTGCTTGTGAAATTCATGACCAATTAAAATAGTTGAATTTTATAAGGGTGGGTTTTTTTGTGTCTCTCATGACTTTCTCTAGTTTGTGTTTCTATAACTTGACATTTGACTCACTGAATTCATTTTAAATCTTGGATGTGTTAAGATATGAAGATTCTCATATAATCATATTTGAGTGCATGCACTGAAAGAATGATTGAATAATAAGATCTTGAACTCTTATTCCAGGCATTTGCAAGCAAAATCACAGGTATGCTATTGGAGTTGTCCCCTGCTCAGCTGCTTCTGTTACTAGCAAGCGAAGATTCTCTTAGAGCAAGAGTTGATGAGGCTATGGAACTCATTATTGCACATGGAAGGTAAAGGATTAAATAAGGATTTAGATGAAGAGGAAGGCTGTCTTGTGATTAAGGCAGCGATCTAGGACCTAGCAGATCTTGGTTCAGTTCCCTGCTCTATCAGAGATGTCCTGTTTGCCTTGGGCAAGTCACCTAATATTAGTACCTTCACTTTCCCATTTGGAAAATGAAAAAGTACTTCCTTTTCTCTAGATTATTTACGGTGTCTCTTTAGAGTGTAAATTCTTTGAGGCAAGGGCTGTTTTTTTACATTGTGTATTTACAGTACCTAGCACAATGAATCCATTGTCTATATTAGATGTCTAGGATCCACTACAATATTAATATATTTTTGTTTGCGTTTTGCTTTAAAACCAAATTGGCAAGAAACTGCGCACTGCAATTTGCTTTTAGTTTGTTAAGTGACTTAGTGTTCCTTCTATCTGTCTGGAGAGATTGATCAAGGAAAGTTAGCTGTATAAATGCATAATTAATTACTGGCAGTCTTGTTCCTTTCAAATTTGTCTTTACTAAATTTCTGTTTTCAGAATCATCTCTAGTTGTATTTTTTATTGAAAAGTAAAAAAATAAAACTTTCTAATTCCAGTACAGAATGTGACTTACAATTGATATCGGTAAATTAAAACTTGGCTTGCCTGTTTTCCCCTTGCCCCTCCAGGGAAAATGGAGCTGACAGTATCCTGGATCTGGGGTTGCTGGATTCCTCAGAAAAGGTACAGGTAAGGGATCTGTTCTGCACTGGACTCACATGTGAACTGGAAGATATTTAAAATCCAATTAAATTGTCTTGCCATAGAAAGTTGTATGAGTTTAAAATAAATGTAATGGGGCAACCTTTAAGTGACTTGCCATTTTGTCTGAGTTTTTTCCTCTTATCTCACATAAAATGAAGGGTTTTTTACTGATTGCTAAAGAAATCTTTTCTTATTTTTTCAAAAATAACGAAGTAACTGCTCAATTACCAAATGATACCAGTCTTTTGAAATGGGAAGACTCAAAAATCTTTGAGTCCAGTAGTGAACAGGTTTCAGTATCAATGATTAGCAGAAATCAGGATAAAAGTCTCAGAGGGGTAGCCGTGTTAGTCTGTAACTTAAAAAAAAACAAAACAAAACTTAAACAACAATGATCCTATAGCACCTGAGAGACTAACAAAAATATATAAATAGCATCACGAATGTTTGAGGGCACAACCCACTTCTTCAAGTGACAAATAAGAATTTTTTCAGAAATTAGGATAGATGTTTGATTTTTAACCAGGATTCTAAATTAGCTTCTTAATCCTTTGTACTAGGAAAATAGAAAGCGACATGGTTCCAGTCGCAGTGTGGTAGACATGGAATTAGATGATACAGATGATGGTGACGATAATGCACCTCTATTCTACCAACCTGGGAAACGAGGTTTTTATACACCAAGACCTGGCAAAAACACAGAGGCAAGGTTGAATTGTTTCAGAAACATTGGCAGGTACAGTATTAATTTACTTTGCTAGCCTTGTGTTCTCTTGGCCTTTCAGGTATTTTGATAGAGGTTGAACTTCTCTAGTCTGGTACGCTGGTCGGGCAACTTCTGTGATCCAGCATGATTTTAGTTAACGGGATGTCCAGTTCTCATGGGTGTGGCCAGATTTTCCAGTCCTATAAAGTTTGTTTACAGTCACCAGTCCTGGTTCTCAGTGCTCTATGCTGCTGCTGTTTAGCTCTAATTTACCCATAAATGCCTTATAAGAGTCCAATAAGCAGTGGAAAGCTGTGTCTAGACTGGCGCGATCTTGCGCCAAAGCTATGCAAATGAGGCTCAGC
>CM057846.1:31260986-31279786 GCA_030068395.1 Apalone spinifera
CATTTGCATAGCTCTGGCGCAAGATCGCGCCAGTCTAGACACAGCCTAAGTGTTGGTAATGCTAATAGACAACATTGGTTTCTTACGGTTCAGCAAATTCTCTGGTTAGGCACCGGTCAGGTTCCAAGGGTACTGACCTTGACAGGTACTAGTACCACTTAATGTGCAACTGAGTCTGTGTCTGAATCAGAGAGAGGACGGGGAAAATAGTATCAGATAAATTGCACCATTGGCGTGTCAGGTTCCAAGACTTGTGATCTCTGAGGAGGTAAACATGTTCTGTCAAAGTTAACTATTTTGTGGATTTCTTGAGCTAAAACTTATATTTCTGTGCTTTTGCTTTCTCTGTCCCATTTTTACTTTGCAAGTATGTCAGAGAATCAGGACCTTAAAGTGCCCCAGTACCATCCACATTATGTCTAACTTGGACATGCACAGCCATCAGAACAGACAATAGCATTTGGTTTTGATATCTATGTCCAGATACCACCATAGGCTCTTAAGTCCAAAAGTGTGGCTCCCTTGAAATCATTCCTGGTTTTTCTTTCCATACCGCTCGTTTCCCCCCCTCCCTCCCCCTCCCACCACCACCATCTTAGTCTAGACCAGGGATCAGCAACCTTTTCAAATCAAAGAGCCAAACTACATCAAAATTTATCACAAACCTCATTATGTTCACTTCACATGCAAGGTCCTCTTCTTTGACTTCTTTCTGACATGAATACATTGTAGTGTATATGTTAAAACACTATACTGCACACACAATTCTCCCTCTGGAGAGTGCATGAAAGAAGACTGAAATGACAGACAACATTACTAAATTCTAACACACTACTTAAAAGGAGCTTAATACAGTATTGATGATGGCAGAAAAATAACTTGTAGTTGGTTAGGATTGGAGATGTAAAATCCTGTTTAATTGGTTAACCAGTTAAACATTAAGTTAAACTGGTTAAACGGTGCGGGCCAGAGGCCCATGCCTCCCCTTTTCCTCCCTCTGCCATGGGGAGGAGCTACTTCAGCCTGGCTGCTTTTGGCTCCTTCCAGGGGGCCCAAGTACTGCCACAGCCCTCTGCCCAACTACCAATTAACCGTTACCCAGTAAGCATAATCCATTAAGGGTGGTGCTCCTAATATCCCTAGTTAGGATGAAGTCCTTCAATTACATTTCCTATAGTAAAGGTGACCTTTGAGTTTTAACTATATTATGGAGCCTGGGGTTGTCTTCCTACCACATTGCTTTAGCTCTGCTGAAAATGTATCTGACTGAGATTAATTTTGACATTTCATTGTACCACACTTTTCCTTAGTGGGATCATGTGCTTCAGAATAAGGCTTGTGACCAGTGTTTGTTCTCTTGAATAATTTAGACTCAGAATCTTCATGTGCTTCAGTGCACCTGTCTATGAAATTAGGTGATCATGAGAAGAACGAGTGGGATTGCTCGAATGAGGCTTTTTTCAGCATGAATTTGTGGAAGTCTCTAGGCTTATGCCTGGAAACGAATGACCGCCTTAAAATCCACTCACTTCTTGATTGTTTTCACTCGCATGCAGCAGATTCTCCTGATTCCAGAAGATCCATGTCTAAGTGTTTCTCTGACTGCATTTTGTATTGCAATAACTTGCTGAATGAATAGCTTCAAGGCTCATTCAGTCACTGATATTTATTTAGACACTGACTCATAATTTTTCATACAGATTTATACGACAGGTATATAGAAAATCTTGCCATACCTTTATGAAATATAATTGCTCAGACTGCAGGTGGCTGTTAAAAGGCTGGTAAACTGAATTTTTACAGAAACAGTTTAAGTGGTCCTGTCTCTGTGTGTGGTGGTGGTGGTTGTTAATTTTTGGGAACCCTCTTTTATTTTTATCCCTGTTTTTGCTGAGTCTTCCACAAAATAGGTTTCTTTCTTTTCTACTGATAGTATTTTTATATTCCTGCATTGTTACTTTTTAAATTTTCTTTCATAGAAATATCTCTGGAGATTTTTAGTTTCCAAGAGCAAGTTCTGTTGCAGCAGGTATTTTTGAGGATGTGATCCTTCTTTACCCATGACTGTTTTTGAGGAAATATAGCTGATTTAAAAATATATATATTTTTTTAACCAAGATTCCAAGAAAAACTGTCCAGAGGGGATAAGGTACTGCATGCATCATTTCAAAAACAGTGATTCTATTTGCAGATGTTGTCTTTGGGAAGTTTCAAATATGAGGTTTATAATTGGAAGCTAGCTTCAACCTGATTTCCAGAATTAATTTGTTTTTCTTGTTGAAATGTTCAGGACACTTTTTTGAATCCCAGTGCTGTTTTAACAATTTCCTTTTGTGCTTTTCTAACAATACTCTTTCTGTTCTCAGAATTTTAGGGTTGTGCTTGCTTCAGAATGAACTATGTCCTATCACGTTAAACAGACATGTTATCAAAGTTCTTCTGGGCAGAAAAGTAAGTTGATTGCAGAAATCTAAATTGCCTTTAATTTTTTTTTTACAAAGTATATGTTTTGATGTTAATACTGTGCTTGTTTGACAAGACTAAATTTAATTTAAAAAGTTGTGATTTTTTTTTTTTTTGGTCTTGCAGTTAAACTGAGTTTGTCCAGTGGATATCAAGGAATTGACTGAGAAGGAGGGTTTCCAATGACATAATATACCATCTATAAAAAAAAGGGTGGGTGAGGGGGAGGGAACAGAATTTATTTTTTTTTCTCCTGAACTTGATGAACCAGTGTGGTAGCTTAGTTATTTTCTGCTCTTACTATGTTACAATTACAAAATCAGATTTCAAATTCTGCTTCAGGTGTAGACATAATTTAAATGCAGTACAGCAATTGCCTATATTTCAACTGTTTTAAGGCATGGACCACATTTTAGTCAATATTCCTTGAAATATGGTGCAACCAATTAAAAGATTTCCATTATTCCTGGCTCTCATTTTGTTTTAAAAAAAAAAGCCATCAGAGTGAGTCTTTCCAAAGGGCCATTCTCCTTGCTCTGCCATCTGAGGAAAATCCTGTTAGGGCTCCCTCATGTTGACCACAGAGGAGTGGGCAACACAGGAAAATAAGAAGCACCAAATTCCCTCTGTCTGAGTTTGGGGGCACCACAAAGTAGTATGTTAAATGGAAGGACAGAAAAATAACCAGGGTTCCCCTACCTGCCCAATAATCAATAGAACAAAGGCCCCTGGAGTGTGCCAAAAAAGGCAAGAATCTGCTGAAAAGATCTGCTTGTGGATGGTGATGAGGGCAATTACTGGGCACAAATAACTTCTCCATCTAAAGCAATGTGCAGCTGCTGGGAAGAAGCTTCCTTTCTGCGAAGGTGCAGATGTAAGGAGTGTGGTGACAGGAAAAGGATTAGTGATTAGGGTTGCCAAGTGTCCGGTATGGAACCAGACAGACTGATATTTGCACCTTGAGTCCGGTAAAAAAAAAAAATCAGAAAATACTGTTTTTTCTTGAGGCCCAGCTCAGGCGCCCGATGGAAGGCCGCTTGGGACAGTATGCTGGGGTGGAAGGAGCAACTGCATTTCGGCCCTGATGCTCTCCTCCTCCTCCCACCCCTCCCCCGCCCCGGTGCATTTTGTTGTTGTTGTCAACAGAATTTTTTCTCTGCGTTTTTATTTTGGGGGGTGGGGTGTTTAGGAATTTTTGGTGAAACCATCTGGCAACCCTAGTGACATGTGAGACCCTATCTTCAAATCCTGCTGAAAAATCCACCAAGGTCTGTTCTGACCCAAGTTGACTGCAAGAGTTCAGTTGCCTAGATCTTGTTGTTATTCATAATGTGGGCAAATAATTTCGAACTTTCTCTGTGTGTTATTAGTGCACTTCAATGTGGTATGTTCTTGCACCTCAAAAAATAAAGATGAGTGGAAATTCCTTAATTTTTTTTTACCATTCTTTACAAGTGTTTGAGTGCCTCATGATATGGCCTTTATGCGAATGTATATATTGTATTCGTTTTAGATCTCATTGAATATCTTTATAAAAACAATGCTACATTTCAAACATCTACCGTATTTTAGGTGAACTGGCATGACTTCGCTTTTTTTGATCCGGTTATGTATGAGAGCTTGCGACAACTTATCCTCGCCTCCCAGAGCACAGATGCTGATGCTGTTTTTGCAGCAATGGATTTAGCATTTGCAATAGACCTGTGCAAGGAGGAGGGTGGAGGACAGGTAGGTATAAGCTGAACTTTACAGTTTAATGTTACTTGTTCATAGCCTGTCAATCCCACCTTGCCACCAACAGTAGATTTAGGGTGAGATCTTCTAATCTATGTATGTGTTCAGGCCCACAAGGCCCATTGAAAAACTCTATGGGATCTGTTCTTGACTCACTGATGTGTTTTTGAAGATCCCACCCTTAATATTTATGGGCTTTTAAATATAAGATAAATGAGAAATCAGCAGAATAAGATTCTCTGTCTCATCATATAAATTGACTTTAAACATAAAACTTCCATTAATTGTAATAGTCTGAACCAGTAATCTATTGAAAATTTGTTTTAAGAGTGAAAAAGCTACACAATACCACAACATATTTACAGTAATAATAATGATATTCCTGTTTTAACTGTTCCTTTTTTCTCCTTTAAATATTAATTTTTAAATTCTCTCTTTTTGCTCCTTCATCAAAGGTTGAACTCATCTCCAATGGTGTAAATATACCAGTCACCCCTCAGAATGTTTATGAATATGTCCGGAAATATGCAGAACACAGAATGTTAGTAGTAGCAGAACAACCTCTACACGTAAGTGCTTTGTCGTGTTTTGAAATTATATTGTCAATTTTTTCACATGTAAGATCCCATTCCAAGTTGTCCAACTTCTGAAGGGAATTAATATTCATTTATTTTTACCTAGCTGCTAAGTCAATTATGTGGAGACCATGATTGCCCTAAAAACTCATTTGAATAGATAGGATATAAATTCAAAGGACGAATTAAAGTTAGCTCAGTGACTAGTTAAATTTCAGCATTTAAATATAGATTAAAAAGATTTAATATCTTGAGTTTACATAACATGCATACTGTGGAAATGTAGTGCAATTTATATTTTTATCTTCAAAGATATATATAGATTTTGCAAAATTTTCCATTTTTCGTGTGTGTGGTGGGTTTTTTGTGTTAGACCAGATTTATTTAACCTCTTAGCTCAGAGATTTACAAGCCAACTCTAAAAACAGCATAAAGTTACTGGAGTGTCTGACTGCCTTATGCTCGCTCTGCACAAGCTCAGTATGGCTAATGATAGCAAAAAAAATTTTCTTACTGTTGTTCATTTTTAACAAGAAATGAGACCAGCATCTGTCAAAAATGATACTAAAAGTAAATCTTGGTCTTGTTTTTGGAAGCCTGGTTTGAAATAAGATTAGATATAAGAATATTTGCTTTCTAATCACTGATTCAGAGAGTGGTGTTTAGGGCCGTTTACTGGACTGCTAAACTGTTATCAACCATGGTAAGCCATGGGATATTAGACTTTGAAATTATATTGTCCTTATCGTCATTTGCCTCGCCACCTTTCCCAAATTGCAGTTCTGACCTGATTTATTGGCTAGTATCTCCTGAATACTCTCACTTTTAAAGACATAAGAATGACCATAATAGGTCAAACCAATTGTTCATTTAGCCATTTTCCAGTAGTGGCTTGTGCCAGATGCTTCAAAGGGAGTGAACACAAGGGATTGAGTGATCCATCCCCTGTTGTACAGTCCCAGCTTCTAGCAATCAGAAGTTCACGGACACCTGGAATATGGGGGTTGCATCCCTGACCATCTTGATGTATTCTCCATGAACTTATCTAATTCTTTATTGAACTAGGGATGATAACGAGTAGTCGACTACCCAATAAGCTTATTGGATAGTTGAGTAGTTGACTGAAGTACTCAACTACTCCCCCTCCCCTTGCTGCCTGTGTGTGAGAGGCAGCAAGGGAGGGGAAGGACGGGGTGCTGGGGAGAGCTGGCTTAAAAGGCAGCAGTGAGGGGGATAGGGAGGCTGCTCCAGCATAGGAATGTAAGTGACTAGTTGACTAGTGACTCAACTAGTGACTTCCCTCCACTTGCTGCCTCTATGATAGAGAGGCATCAAGGAAGTGGGGGGCAGGAGCCAGTGCTGGGGGTAGCTGGCTTAAAAGCTAGTTTTCCCCAAGCACCATCTCCATGGTGGGCAAGGGAGTCAGAGGTGTAATGAGGACCAGGAGTGGAATCAGCTGATTCCTGGCTCGCACACGATGCTTCCTTCCCCCCCCTCCCCCCGCTCTCCCGCCACTGCACTTGTGCTTTTCAAATGTATTAAGAGCCGCCACATTTAAAAGGCTAAAGTGCAGCCACGGGGGGAGACCGACCTGGTGAGAGCTAGGAATCCGCTGTCCTGGCTGGCATCTGGTCCTCCCAGCTGCGCTTCAGCCTTTTAACAGCTCTGAATACATTTAAAAGGCAGACCTGCAGCAGGGAAATTCCATCAACTAGTCAGTTAGCTGATTAAATGCCATTTAACATCCCTACTCTGGCAGCAGCCACTATCCCGGGGTTGGCTACTCTAGCAGCAGCTTCTGTTTGCGGTGGCCATGGGCTGCTGCCGGAGCGGCTGCTACCGGAGCAGCCCCTGCCCACAGCCAGCTCTGGCCACTGTGAACAGGAGCTGCTGGACTTGGCACGAGCCAGGACCAAGCGGTCCTGGCCTAGCTTTGGCTCTGCATTTTAAATGTAGTAAGAGCCACAGGGCCACAGCACAGGTGGCTTCCGCTGTGCCTCTACAAAGCGGCCCCTTATTGACTAATCATGTAGTTGATGCAAATTGTATCGACACGGTTGGCCAGATAACCACAATTTAACATCCTTATATTGAACCCAGTTATAGTTTTGAACTTTACAATCCCCTGGCAATGATTTCTGCAGGTTGACTGAGTGTTATGTGCACAAGTACTTTCTATGTTTTTAATTTGGCTGCCTATTAATTTCGTAAATTCCTATAAATTCTGATTCATGTGTTATATGAAGAGAGTAAATAACACTTCCCCATTGACTTTATCAACATTATTCATGCTATTTTAGACATCTATCATATTCCCCCTTAGTTGTGTCTCTTCTAAAATGAACAGTCCCAGTCTTTCTAATCTCTCCTCACATGAAACTTGTTCCATACCCCAATCACTTTAATTGCCCTTCCTATACTTTTTCTAGTCTGTTCTTGAGATAGTGAGACCACAACTGCAGACAGCATTCAAGGTGTCAGACTACCATGGATTTCTGGTGGCATTATATTTTGTCATCTTGTCTCGCCTTTCCTCATAGTTCTAATATTCTGCAGGTGTTTTCAGAGAGCAATCAACAATGACTTCAAAATCTTTCTTTAGTAACAGCTAATTCAGATCCCTTTGTTTTGCATGTATAGTTGGTCTTGTTTTTCAGTGGGCATTATTTTGTATTTAGCAAGCAAAATTCAGTGTTGATATTACAAAGGCTAAAACTTTCAAAAATGGATGTCTAAAGAAGTATTTAGGTATCTGAGTAAATAGTGATTTTAAAAAGTTGCACAGCACGCAGAAGCTCCCACTAATACTCCAGCATAAATAGTTAAATGAGGTGGTATGCATTGGGGGAAAAAAGATGGCCTAATGCTTTCTGCCATTTTGAAAGTTGAGTTCCAAGATTTTTAATGAGATACAGCTACAGCATTAATTTCTAGGTCTAATGATTCTGAAAGTGGCAGAATTTTAAAGCAGCATCAGCATTCAAGGAAGTGGGACTTTGGGATAGAGGGCAGCAAGGTAATAAATAGTTGTGAATATGTTGTAACTGACTAGAGCATAGAAAAAAATGGCTATATGGAAAAGTTCAGATTTCAGTGAGAAAGCGTACACTTGTTACTTTGCAAGTTCCAGACCAGAGGCCCATATAGTCTTTCATTCAAAAAGATGTTTTTACCATTTGAGATTGAACATGGAAGAGGTGAATGGCCAAGAAAATTAACTCTGATATGTGGAGTATGAACTTCCTTCTATGTAACTTCTCAGAAATGCATGTAAAGGGGTAGCAAAGGTGGTTAAGTATAAAGTGATTCTTGTGATTCTTTCAGGCAATGAGGAAAGGTCTGCTGGATGTGCTTCCAAAGAATTCATTAGAAGACTTGACTGCAGAAGATTTTAGGCTTTTGGTAAATGGCTGTGGTGAAGTAAATGTGCAAATGCTGATCAGCTTTACATCTTTCAATGATGAGTCAGGTATGAAATACATATCTGTTTTGGAAATGAGCTGTACAGCTCAAATTTTAGCATTATTTATCTATCTATGGATAAATGGATATCCATGTCTATGGATATCAAGGATAACTTAAGATGTTCATGAATATTAAAGATAACTTATTCAGCTTTTTCTAAACGTAAAACTAACTCTGTTCTAAGGATGTGAATGGTTAACCTGTAAGCATCACCTTTAAAGGGTGATGCTTACCAGTTCCAGTAAACTGGTGAGGGCTAGAGCAGCCCCCTTGCTCTCACACCCTTTAATCAGTTAACCAGTTAAATGACATTTAATCAGTTAATTGATTAAATGGGATTTTTCATCTCTACTCTGTTCATTCACCTTAATGAATGGCTCTAAATATAATATGTTAAAAGGATTTGTACCCTATTTGCCACTTTTTAAAGAATTTTTTACCTCAAAATACAAGAGTACACAACTCTTTTGGGGGGGGGAGGTACAACCTCCATATCACTATATAAATAACCCTCAGAGTGTAAAGTTGCTGCGCTATTTTTCTTGCCAAATTCTGGCCTTACTATATATTTAGTTCTAAGATTGATGTAGTCGGATATTTTAAAAGCAACATTTTATCGGCCTGTTAAAAACTTAGCTAGTTAGTAAATTGTAAGGTGTCTAAATTTTATTAGTAGTTGTTTTTATACGAGTTTGCTTAGATCTAGCTCTTACATTAAAAAGTGTTTCCATTAGTGTTTGACATGGAGTTGTCCTTATTCCTAGTACAGGTTGGATGTCCCTGGTCTGGCACAATTGGGACCTGACTGGTCCCAGACAAGGGAGTTTGCTAGACTGGGGGGGGTGGTACCAGCCTCCCTGCTGGGTTTCTCTTCCCAGCCTCCTAGGGCTGCAAGGTCTCTGGTGCCCCATAGGCTCCACTCACAGCTGCTAGCAACCTCTGCTGCTGGGGCTCTCTAGTTCAGCAACATCCGTATACAGATTTTATCGGGAGGCATATTGAAACTACATATTTTATTTGCTGACGTGTATAAAACATGTTCTATAAATGTTCATTGCCTAATACATTTAATTTATTTATTCTGTTTCATACAGGAGAAAATGCTGAGAAGCTTTTGCAGTTCAAGCGTTGGTTTTGGTCCATAGTTGAGAAAATGAGTATGACAGAAAGACAAGATCTAGTAAGTTGACCTTCCACTGTAAAAAGTTGTTTGACTGCTTTTAAAAAATCGGTATTAGTTTTCAGTTTCTTTTTTGTTTGTTTTATGAAAATGTTTTCTATGCTGTTAGTGGGAAAGTAGGTACTAAGGAGTTAGTGCATTAGGCTTTCAACTCAGGAGACTGGGACTGAAACATAGCTTTGTTCACAAGAAAATTAATATTGGTGTATCCTTGTCCATATCTCAGAACTTTCAAGCACATTTGCAGTCCCTGTTTCAGAGGTTTCAAACTGAGTAACCGATGGACAGAAGATCAGGTTTGAATTGCATTATTTGAGGTTGAGTGAACTAGGGATGTAAGCGACTAGTCGACTAGCCGATAAGCATGAGCTTATCGGCTAGTCAACTAGTGATGCAGCTACTCACTTCCCCCTACTTGTTCTCTCTATCAGAGAGAGACAGTAAGGGGGGGAGCTGGCTTAAAAGCTGTTTTCCCCCAGCACCGTCTCTGTGGGGGACAGGGGAGGTAGAGGCACAGTGGGAAATGGTACAAGTGGGGACTGAAGCAGTTTCCGCTTGTGCTGCTTCTGCTGCAGTTCTGCTTTTGAAATATACAAAAGCCCCACCAAGCTCTTGTACATTTCAATGTCTGAGGTGCCTCAGGGAGCACAGGGCTCTTGCTACAGTTCATAGGCAGAGGCATCATTATAGACTAATTGAATAGTCGATGGAAATCCCATTGACTATTCGAATAGTTAATTAATCTAAATTTAACATCCTATTGTGAACTCACCAAAAAAGAAAACAGACTGGTGTAAGTAAAAAAAGGAAAATCTAGAGCAGATTGGTTTAGGCAAAGAGCTCAGGGTGCAATGCAGTATTCACTTAGCTCTGCAAGAGAATATTTCACGCTTCTAATACTTCTATAGTAAACTCTTGGTATTGCAATTTCCATTGCTAGCTTTTAATGAACTTGGTATCAGTGCTGTATTTTATAGCAGTTTGATGTAAAATGGCAAATTATATACAAATGTTTCCAATACACTGACATTCTCGTCTTCTCAAAAAGATGGACACTCATCTTCCTGCACCAAGATGTGGTTAATATCATTTAGAGAGTGTTGCTGCTTTTGATAAGTTGCTGCTTTTGATAAGTTGGTATATGTGATATTATATATTTGTAGTTGAGAGAAGAGAAGAACTGCCTTGGGAGTATAACGTTATCATAATAGTATCCAGCGCAAGGTCCGAGTCTCTATACTACAAGGAGTGTTTTATGATCAAGCCCCATGACTGCTTTGTGACTTTCCCATTTTACTCATGTCAAAAAAAAAAATCCAGCATGTGATACCAATGTTTGCACCATGGAGTCAGTTTAAATATTTCTAAAACTGCAAAAGTTACAACCTACTTCCTGTTCCTCCAGGTTTACTTTTGGACATCAAGTCCATCGTTGCCTGCCAGTGAGGAAGGATTCCAGCCCATGCCATCAATCACAATAAGACCACCAGATGACCAACATCTTCCTACAGCAAACACTTGCATTTCTCGCCTTTATGTCCCACTTTATTCCTCTAAACAGATTCTGAAACAGAAATTGTTACTCGCCATTAAGACCAAGAATTTTGGTTTTGTGTAGAATATAAAAAGTGTGTATTGCTGTGTAATATTACTAGCTAAGTTTTGTAGATTTTTCCATTTGTCTATAAAAGTTTATGAAAGTTAATGCTGTCATACCCCTGGTGGTACTTTAATGATTAAATGCAAACATTCCTGTACTAAGTTTGTAATCTACAGGCCCAAGAAGCACTAGCAATGTTTGACTGTAACATTTCGCTAGTCAGTAACTTCTTGGCCTAACCCCAGCCAAAGATGACAGCAGAACAATATAATTTACACTGTGATTTATCTTTTTGCTGAGGGAAAATATGTAAAATGTTCAGAAAATTCACTGCTGCCTTTGTGGAAAGTGTTTCAGCAAAGGTTCTTGTATAGAGGGAGTAGGGAATTTCAAAATAAAAAATTAAGTATGTTCTGTGTTTTATTTTAACTTTTTTTTATGGTGTTTAATTTGTGGTTGGCTGCAGTTGTGTATCATGTATATTGAACTTGTAAAAAGTTCTTGACAGTTCAGACCTAAGAGTTGGAATCATTCACTTTTACTTATGAAAACCACTTTCATTGCAGTTTCTGTTCTGGTTGCATTGAACTCTGGTACATTAGATCCCATCACTAATATTTTGCATGCAATCTGTACCTTGAGCAAGGTTTTTCATACATATGATGAGGCCAGTGCACATTATTTCATAGTTCACAATCAACATTTTTGTATTCCTATTTCAATAGGCAGACAGTCAGGAGGTTGTTCCATTTCCAGATCTAACCAGATACTTGTACTGCGGTATCTCAACTGTGTAAACTCAGCCTGGGCACTTTCTGGTAACTGTAAAATGTTTATAAGATCATGATTATTGAAGATACATTTTGGAAAATTTTAATGTTCGTGAGCAGCTTAACTACTTTTGTATCTAGCCTTTTTTAAGTATCTTGTTACAGTTTTTAATAAAGAAATTGTAGACAAAATACCAATTCATATCGAAGATACAATAGTTTTTATTTGTGTAACTGAATATTATAGCTTAACAGCCTACACCAAACACAGTTGTCCATTAAAAATCTCAATTTCTAAGCTAAAAAATTGATCTGCATCTGCACTATATAATAAAATGGAAACAATTCATCCCACATTTTACAGTTAGCAGAGAATCCTGAATGGAGCAGGCCAGGCAACCCCATCTCTTCACTAAAATGAAGGATTTAAAGGAAAATTCCTATACAACACCAAAATTGATTGATGGACTAAATCAGCCGATTCATTGCAGTGGGACCTACTGTATGTCCACTCTTTAATAAAACTCTTACTGGTTTTGGAAGGGTAGTGATTGAACATATAGTGTTCTAAAACTTTGTGTCATGAAATTCCTAATGTGAATGCTTCCCATTATAAATGATGGAAGATCATTAATACAGAAAGGAGCAACTTTGGCTGCCCTTATGATCATAATTCTGATACTTACTAAAACTTAATAGACTAGACTGATGGATTTTGATGAGATTGTTGTTGTTCTCCTACTTTTCCTTGAATTTTGAGGCCACATTGTAGTGTCCCCTTCCCTGGCTGAGGCGTGCTAAACTGATTTTTCCATCAAAATTGGTCAATGCCACTTTGAGTGCTAAGCAAAGGTAGATGGCCAAAAGTGACCTAAACCCCTTCTTTTTCCATCTGATCTTAAAATACAGCCTCCTGCTTCTGTAGAATCTTTAATTCTTGCATGCTTGTGGGAGGGCTTGGGACCATAACTCCAATCACCATGTGTGCCACTTAGACTTTGAAGACTGTTTACTAGACTTGTATAGTTAAACTGCAGATACACCAAGTAAACAACTATTTCCACATGTACTAATGAAGTAGCAATAGCATTCCCAAGAGCAGCCCTCGTAGGCAGAGGTGAGGTTTTGACTGGTTAGGTAATAGGGACTGAGAGTCTGGCATTTTGGATTCCATTCCTGGATCTGCCACTGTGACTTTTTAGATAAACCCTCAGCTCAAAGACTTAAACACTAGCTGTACTGCTTTTACTGGAGTGGTGTGTAGGTAAAGCAGCAGAAACTCCCTGATATGGGTGCAGTTCTGTATTGGTATAACAGACTTCTTGTTCATACCAGTATAGCTATTCCTATATGGGAAGGGGAACATACTACATTGGTATTGTACCACTATAACAGTCCATGCTAGGGTTTGTACCAGTATAAATACTTCAGTTTAAAAAATCACACCCCTAACTGAAATATTTAATATAAGTACAAAAACTATAGATCAGGACTCAGATTCACAGTTTGTAAAATAAAGAAACTGTCTCCTTAAACACTGGGAGGCTTAATGATGTAAAACTCCTCCTAGATTCTCTGGCCAAAGGCCATATGAAAATGTAAAGTATTGTGTATATATGTATTGTGTGTGTATATGTATAAAAATGTATGTGTATGTATAACATATATTTATATGTTATATGTATATATATTTCTGTATATAGCATAAAACATTTTTTTAAAACCTGTACTGTATAGCTTGGCAGAAACTACACAGGTAACTAGTCTTACGTAGTAGTTCACCATATATACACAACCAAGGCATTCTGATTACATAAGAGGGGTAAACCAGAATAATTTATGCTGACATCATTGACTTGAAATGTGTATGTTGCTTTATAAAATAGCTTTTCTCTGTATGGTATATTTAAGCAATATCAAGGATTTTAATAAGAAAAATGTTTATTAAAATCATACACCTTGTTTCCCTTTGACTTAAGCCCTTCTGTTAGTTTATTTTTAAGATGTGATAGAGAAATAAAAGAAAAAGGAGAAAAGTTTGTAATATTTCAGTTTTATGGCCTAATTCCTTAAGTGTTCATAATTCTTTAAGTAGTACAGCAGACGTGAACATTTGCCAACAAGTCAATAGTTGATTCCTATTGTAATGAATTCTGGAATACATTTCACCTTAGTTAAACTCATGTTGCAACCTTGTTCTGGGATTCTAGATTTTAAAAAATGGTCTGGATTTTTCCTTATACTTGTTTAATTTCCCAGGTTTTTTGGCTTTGTAATAACTGTTTTTTGCTATTGCAAGTAAGATTTCTGTTCATTAAATCTAAACTTGGAGAGAAGACGAATAGAATAGAAAACTGCAAACAAAAGCAAATGTATTTTTTGCAGAATTTTAGTAATTTCAAAAACATGAGAAACTGAACTTTTATTTTACTCTTCCCTTTCAAAGATAAGTGTGAGGGAGATTTTATTGTAAAAGTATGGAAACTTTATAGAAAACTAATGGGGTATTCGGATTTACTTAAAATTTGCTCATGAGAAGATAAGTGTATGGAGGTCAGAAAATATTACAATGCCCTTTATCTCTAATTCTGTAATTCAAATAGGGGGAAAAATGTCATCCAATTCATCTCCCTGTTGCTGTACTATTACTTATGGTACATCTTCTAGGTATCTGTTGGTGGGGTCTTTTGTAATAGCCTTAGGAATACCATTCCACAGTCTAATATATCCCAGTCAGGAAGCTTTTCCTGCTACTCTACCTAAAATTTCCTTTTTGTAATGTCATCCTGTCATAACCAATATATAGCATATATAACCCTCCACTGTACTAAATAGCTCCTTTCCATTCTATCTTTACTTTTCAGATGTTGATAGATTTCTCCCTCCCTCCCTTTCACTTGGTCACATTATGTATATTTAACTTTTTTAAAGATTTCCTCCTTCATCAGGCCTTTCAGCCCTCTTAAAATTGTTGCTGCTTTTCTCTGAGTTCTGTGCAATTTGCTCAGGACTGATTCTGATATAGCCAAAGCCCCAGTTACCCAAATTTCTGTCTGACATCTGTTCCAAATTCAATGTTCATATAAAACTGAAATTTTATTGAATATATGAAGTTTTTAGATGGCCCTCCATAACCTTAGGATAATTGAACTGGAACCATGTTCCTGATGCAGCTGCACCAGAACTGTGTAAGACATCAGTACATTCCTGATTTGTGAAATGTCTTATGAACCCCAAAACTGCTGCAGTCTTTTTTTGTTGCCATCAATTACATTGCATAGTCATATTTTCCTCAATGTTATTAATTTAGCTATCGTCGTTTACATTTCCTTTTGTACTGAAACTGGACATGCTGGGTACTTTTGAATGCTGTATTCATTTGAGTGGGCTTACTGAAATAATTGGCTGTTGTCAAGGAGCTATGCAAAGTTGGTCAGCAGGGAAAATATAAGTAATGATGACCACGTTTTGACTTGACTATAAATGCAGTGGTTCTCAGACTGGCTGGGAATCTTTTTTTTCTTGGTTCACAAACTAACAGCTTCAGCAAACCACTCAGTGAGAATGAAGGGCTTTGGCAAGAGGTGTTCCAGTGAAGGGTCTGTTATGAAGTTAAGGCGTAGACCCATTGTCCTAATGCTAAGTAATTTGTAGGAGCAATACAGGCTTAGAGAAGTGTCTTCATCAGCTGGCCGAAATAGCCAAGCTGTCAAGAGAAACTTATGTGCAGTTATCCATCTGTTTTCAGCTAGAGAACACACCAAACTTGCTCTCTTATTAGATGCATGTTAGTAGATCTCTGATGTAGTCTGTGAAGTACTGATGCCTATAAGCTAGTTTATTGTTCATCATGTACTTTTTCACTTAAGTGAAGAAAAATTCTTCCGCATCTAGAACAAACATCTCTCCCCATCTCTTCTATAAATCAACCACTGAGAATTAGGGATGTTAGATATTGTGTAACTGAATAGTTGTATAACCATATGAAATCTTAGCAGTTACACAACTATTAGGCAGCCAGTGCCCTCCTATCCCTGCTCTTGGGGAGCCCCCTGCCACCCCGCACTGCTGCCTCTGTATTACCCATGCTTCCCCCCAGGGGCAGTGCGGGGGGGCAGTTTACTGTGCCCAGGGAGAGCCCCTGCCTGCCAGGCCTGCATATGGCCTCCTGCAGCTTAACAGGCTGTATCAGAGACCGCAGCACAGGGTGGCAGCAGCCCCTGTCCACAGGGAGTTCCCTAAGGACAGGGGCTGCTACCATGGACTAGCCTCTGTCTGCGTCAGGCCCAGGCTTGCTGTTGACAGAGACCACTCCATGAGATGTGTAGTAGCCTCTGTTCATTGGGAGCTTGGACCCCCCATCCCCCCACAGTGGACAGAGGCTGCTTCACAGCTGCCTCCTTTGTGCCCCACTTCCCCCCCCACTGTAGATGCATCAATGCAGAGGGTGGGTGAGCAGGTAGTACTGCTGAGCTGGTGCTAGGGGGTAATGGGCTTTTGAGCCAGCTCCTTCCAGCACTGGCTTCTACCTGCCCCCACCTTGCTGCCTCCATAGAAGGGAGTAGGTGGGTCCTTCTGGCTGGCACACATGGGGAGCTGGCTTCCCACACATGGAAAGCTGGCTTCCCACTCCTATTGGCTCCAGCCTGCCCCTCTCCCTCTCCATGCTGCTTGTCTCATAAAGCCTGCTTGAAGCCAGCTCCTCATGTGTACAGTCTCCTGCTCTTTCCCTCCTCTGCCCCTAATATTGAGGCAGCCGGAGGAGGGGCAGGGAAGTGTGTGTAGTTGACAAAATTAACTGATAAGCCCAGGCTTATTGCTTAATCGTGTAATTGACTACATGTTGATATCCCTACTGAGAATAGCTGGCTTCCCTCTTCTATGACTTCCCAGTGGTGAGAGGCTACGTGTGGCAAACATGAATAAAAGTCCAGTGGATATATGGAGCTCAAATAAGATTAGAATCCCTAGACCAGTGGTCACCAACCAGTAGATCTTGGAACCTCTGACAGGTGATCCTGAGTGGCTTGACCAGGAAGCTATCAAGTGCTGGTACTTAAGTTGCCCCTCCCTGCACTGTCATGCTGCTCTTGCCCTCTGCCTTAGAGCTGCCCATGTGGGAGCCTCCTATTTGCTGTGCAGGGTGTGGGAGGGAGAAGAGGGGGCACTGATGTCAGAATGTCCCTCCCTTCCCCCCACTTCTGTACCCTATGCCCACCCAGAGGAGATGGAGGGAGTGTGGCAATTCAAATCTGTCACTCTCACACTGTGTGTCTGTGATTCTCACAAGCACAAACTGTCCTTCACACTCATCTCTGGACTTAACACACACATGGAGGATTGTAGTTACTTCTGTTACTGTTTGCAAAGTTATTTTTAGTTTTTGACTGGTCTGTGCATTTCATAATTTTCATCTTACGCTTAAATTTAATTCTTTGACTAGTGAGTTCTAAAAAGCCTAACTTGTCGTGACTGGAGTAATTATCCCTGTGGTAATTGCTGCTCCTGAAAGTGGCTGGCATGTCCCTGCAGCCCCTGAGGCAGAGCAGGGGCTCTCCACATGCTGTACTTGCCTGCAGACACCACTCCTACAGCTCCTATTGATCAATAACTGAAACAGCAGCCGTAGAAGCTGTGGCCTTAATGCCTATAGGTACAGGGCAGCACCCAGCACCCGTGAGCCATTGCTGTACTTGCCAGCTACTTTCAGGAGTGGTGCAAGGCCAGGGTAGGAGTAAGCCTGCCTTAAACCCACTGCTCTACCACCTGGAAGCCATCTCAATTAAGCAGTGCCCACCAGAGCCTCCTACACCCAACCTCCTTCCTCAGATGTGAGTCCCCTGCACTCAAACTCCTTCCTAGAGCTTGTACCCTGAAACTCCTCCTGGACCCCCAATCCCCCACTCTGGGCTAAGCCTGGAGCCCCTCCCAAACTCCTTGGCCCAAGACCAGAGCCTGCATCCCCTACCCCAGCCTGGTGCAAGTGAGCGAGGACAGGGATGGAATGAGCAGGGTGAGGCCTCAGAGAAGGGGAGGGGCAGGGCTTCAGAGAAGGGGGGGGGGGAAGGAAGTGGGCCAAGGATATTTGGATTTGAGGTAGATGTTACATTGCACTGAAATTGAAAAAGTGACTTTGTAGTTAAAAAGATTGTAGACCTCTGCCCTAGACTAAGAATTGCACTGTGATACAGCTGGTGGGGAGAAGACTTAACAGTTATTGTATGTCTGCTACAAGGCAAAGATGATATTAAAAACTATACCCTGTGCAAGCCAAGAAATTCTAAATAAAGATCAAATGTTTGGGAAATAAGTAGAGAGCCTTGTGGTAACTGGGCACTGAGTGGAAATATCTGGCAGTGAAGGAACACTCGGGCAGCAGCAGGCCTTGCTCAGGGGGCCCTTTCAAAGCCCTTATTTCCAATGATGCTGTAGCATCCAGCTCCCTGTCTCTCGCAGTGAGGCCATCCCCACAGACTTCTCTCTCTATCTTCCAAGATCAAGACAACCAGGCATGGGCGGCAAGTTGTATGGGCTCGTGGTGCCCAGGCTCCACCAATATTTGGAGCTGGAGCGAGCCCCGGCCCCCGTGCATCCTCCCGCCCCGGCCCCAGAGCGTCTCTCCCCCGGTCCCGGCCGTGAGCAACCTCCACTGAGCTTCCCCCTTGCCGGCTGCTGCTGCCATGCGTGGCATGCTCAAACCGGTGGGCGGGGAGATGCCCGGGCGTGCCATAACGTCACGGCCCGGGATTTTAAAACTGCTGGGCACTGCGTTGTGCCATGCGGCTGAGTTGCAGGTTCGGAGTCCGGGAACGGAATGCAGATTCCAGCCCCGCAAAGTGGAAGGCAGAAGGTGGGGAGGGGGAGGGCTAGAAGAGGAAGGGGCTTGTGTGGAGGGGAAGGGAGAAGATTAGGGGAAGGGCTGGGAGAGGAAGGGGTTTGTGCGGAGGACGAGAGGAGACGGGGAAGAAAGGGGAAGGCACCAAAGGGACAGGGTAGAGGAGAGACAAATGCCA
>CM057846.1:31286370-31320626 GCA_030068395.1 Apalone spinifera
CTCAAGTGCGGGGGGGAGGGGCTCCTCGGCTCTGTGAAGCCCCAGTTCCCGGGGCCGCGCGGTTAGGGTCAGTCGCCTGTACCCACCCCGCGTGGCGAAGAACAGCTGGGCCATGGGAACCAGAAGGCAGGCGGGGGAGCACTTCTAGCCGCCTTGCTGCCCGCCCCTTTGCCCTGGTCCCCCCACCGGGTTTCCTACCCCCTCCCCGAGCACAGCTGAGACCCCTCCACGCCTCCCCCTACCTAGCTGGGCTGCGCGTTGCCTTTCCTCCCCCCGCAGTGCTGGGATCCCCTCACTCCCTGCAGCGCCTGGGGGACTGTGATCCTTGTCCCGTCGCAAGCATTGCTAGCTATTTGGTTTATGCTTGGCTGCCTTCAGACCTTCCCATGTAGTTTTCTATTCACTTGATCTAATCACATTCACTGGATTCTCCTAGAGAAGGAAAGAGGGGATTTCAGACTATTTCTTCTATAATCTTGACTGGACTGGGAATGAATTACAGTACAGAAATGATATATTCTCAATATCTTAAAAAAATAGTGGTGTGTGACTGACAGTCTTCAGCCAGGAATAAGTACAATGCAAAAACATGGCCATACAGACAGACTAATGGGAAGGCAGCCTCTGGAAGGGGCAGATAGACTTTTTTTTTTTTAAATAAAATAAAAAAATAGGCTATCATGAGGCAACTATTGTGCTTATACATATTGACATAACTTCATATTGATCGGGAAAAACAGGAAGCTTTTTCCAAAGATAGAATTATAATCCTGAATAGGGATATTAAATGTCAATCAGCTAATTGAGTAGTCCTTGACTACTCGATTAGTTGATGGGGGAGGGGGGGCACTCTGCTGTGCCTCTGCCTTTGAAATGTACAAGAGTCACAGTGGGCACCCTGCGCCAGTGAGACAGCTTTAGTACCTGTTAGCATGGGTTCTCTGCTGCACCGCTGACTCCCTGCAGAGACGGTGCTGAGGGGAGCCAGTTTAAAAGCTGGTTCCTAGTCGGCAAGTTGCTTATATCTCTAATCCTGAATTGATTGAGGAGGAATACAGTGGACATGTTAGAAAAAAAATGTTCTATAAGAATATTTTGGGAGCGGGGATGCATGATATTGTAGTGGATAGGCAAATACTTTCAAAGTCCAAGAATCATAGAGCAGATCTAGGAGATACAGCATGTCCTGTCTACCCTTGTAGTAGTATCACTGAAACCACTGGTATGTGGAGCTGTACCAGCAGGTAGTTCTATCATTAACATTGCTGGAGAAATGGAAGAGCAGACAAGATATGCAAAACGTATCTAATTTCATAAGTAGGCTTATTGGCACGATGAGATACTTGTACATGAGACAGGGAGATTACCTATCCAAGGAATCATAAATTCGTCTTTGACATTCTGTCCAAAGGGCTGGGAGAAGAAAAGGAAAGTTAAGGGGAAAGAGAATGTACACTCTGGAAATACTTAAACAACAAATAGTTTTGCAGCACATTAGAGACTAACAAAACATGTAGATGGTATAATGAACTTTCGTGGGCCCAACCCACTTCTTCAGATGAATGGAGTAATTGGCTTCAGATGAATGGAGTTATTAAAGGTCCAGTTTCTAAATAAATAGGAGATTGGGGGAGAGAAGGAAAAAGAACAGGGGAAAAAAAAGGCGGGAAGAAATAGTTGTTAGTGTCCATGTTACATGAAGCTTATAGAGAAGGTGCTAATTGGTCTTGAGTACCCATTATTTGGTTTTTTTATGTCATTAAGATGTGGAATATAGTAGACCATCTAGCCAGTATCTTTATTCATACATCTGTGATAGGAATCAAACTTGTAAATGAAGTTAAGTTTTAAGGCTTCCCTGTGGAGTTCACTTGTGGAATTGGCCTGAAACAATATGGTAACTTTGAGATCCATTAATGAGTGCCGTGGCAAGCTAATATGTTCCCCAGCAGGTTTTTGTGTGTTGCCTTTTCAGATATCAGATTTGTGTCCATTAATTATTTTCCTAGAGACTGTCCAGTTTGGCACTCTGGAAATATAAGACTGCTTTATCACATTTAATCAAGAGAGTAAATATTTTTGCTTTTGCCAAGCAGGAGCTGGTGCTGGGGGAGGGGAGCTAGCTTAAAAGCCATTTCCCCTCAGCACTGGCTCTGCAGTGTTACCTGCCCTCTTCCCCCTGCACTGCTGCCTCTATCAGAGTGTATGGGCAGGGGAGGTTGCTATGAAGCAGTCTCTGTCAGTGGTGGGCCCGAGCCTCTATCTGTGGCAAGCCTTGGCCTGCCACAAGCAGAGGCTGCTTCACGGCAGCAGCCTCTGTCCATGGAGAGCTCAGACCACCTCCCATGGACAGGGACCACTGTCACTCCATTCTGTTACTTTTGCATCGGATGCAGCAGTGTGGGGTGGCAGACAGCTGATATGCGCAGGGAGCTTGTTTTTAAACTGGCTCCCCTCATGGACCGGCTCCACTTGCCACCCCTGGGAGTGGGACCAAGAGCACACTGGCTGCCAGCTCCGCACCTGGGGACTATCGAATAGTCGTGTAACCCCTAAGATTTCATGCAGTTACATGACTATTCAGTTATGTGATATCTAACATCCCTAGTTAGTAGGATTTGCAATTTGAAATTATGGTGTGTTCCCCATACCGTGCAGGACATTACAAGGTTGGGTTGCTGTGCTTGACCTTTGTAACAAAAGGTGCTCCAACAAAGCTGTTTCTGTCTGTATTGTGAAATTTTGCTGGGCCTTTTACTTTTCTACTTCCTTTGCCCTTCTGCCTTTTGGTCATTTGCTGGGATGAAATCACTGCTTCCATGAATATTTCACCTTTTATCTTTTTTTTTCCTCCTTTGGAAACATGACTGCATTTTTCAGACAATACCCCTATGTGCCCAGGTTATGGTCTTCCAGGTGCTATGGGTACTTCTTGTCCCAATGCTAATCTCCATGTCAATGGTGATAAAATATTACTGTTCCCACAGTTTTGGAATGTACTTTCCAGCTTCTTTTCCCACTCAGTGGTTTGCCTTGAGATCTCCTCCATCGTTTTCCAGGTTACTTCCCTCTTGTGTAGGCCCCCTGAGCCAAAGCTGAGAGGGTGGGGAATTGTTGGAGTGGATGGGTAGAAGATAGCGAGGGGTAGAATAGCAATTGCACTTGTACTCCTGAAGGCTGTTCTTATGCCGGAGGATGTTACCCTGTTATGTAGCTGAAATTGTCAGCGGTTACATGTTTACCTCAAATACTTTTTAACATCTCTAATTTTGAGTGGAGACATGATAGAGTTTAAAGGTTGAGGAGGCAGAGAGGAGTTCCCAGCTCCATTCAACACAATAATTTACATTCTTCCTACAGCTTTATTATCTTATACTATGTAATACTACTTGGATACGCTCTCCACCACAGCAGCTCCAGGATAGCTGTATATGGGGTTCTTATATAATAGCTAAACCTTCTGGGTATCCAGTGCTCATAGTATTGGCAACGTGATAGAATTATTACTAGTGGTCCTGTTGTCCCTTCTTGTCTTTAGGTACTTCTGTTAGAGCTCCTTTGCTTTGATGTGGCAGTTGAACCAACTCTTGGGTGCTCCTTGCAGTCATTTGTTCTGACGATGTCTTGTAGATGTTTGCATTCTGATGACTCTCTTTCAGCTAGAATTGGGTGTGCAGCTCTCCAAAGAAGGCAGACAAGTCTGTAGCATTAGAGTGTATGACTGTTGTAAAGTGAATGAATCTGGGAGCATGAACTCGCTACTGCCTGATATCAAACGGGCACTGCTGGCTGCCCATCATCATTTAAACCCATGGTTTCCGACACACTTGCCGCTAGCCACATGTGGCTATTTGGCTATAGCAGTAGCTACTATATTATTTACATTTTCAGAATAATGTGGCTAATTTACTATAGCTGTAGCTGCTATATTGGCTACTGCTTGAGAACTGGATGGACACCACAGATTTAAACAGAAGGATGACATCCAGCTAAGATGAAATCAGAGTAGTGGAAGGTATACAGTATGGATGTGATAGTGCATTCATGTAAATGATTAACTGATGAACCCGGGCTCATTGGTTAACCTTCATAGTTTCACTCAAGACCCCTCCTCCCTCTTGCTGTCTCTAGAATGAGATAAACTTCTGGTAGTAGTATTACTTTACTACACTCAAAATTATTCTAGGTAGAGCTGGCAGAAAGAACAAGCAATGGCAGTAAATAATAGGGATGGCAGACGGAAGAGCAAGAGTTACAGGAGAGGGTCCTTCAGTTACTTGGTTCAGGCATGTGCATGTCTCTGGTTTAATTCTAAGGATTTTTTTATCTTACTTCCTTTTTAAAATAATTAAGCTAAGTGGTGGAGTTACAATTGGAGAATAATCTTCTGATATGACATGCTTTTTCTTAAGGGTTTCTCTTCATGTGCAATTGAAAATGACTTTAAACCAAATGAAGAACCTCTTCTCAGAAAAAATCCTCATCGATTTGTCATCTTCCCACTGCAATACCCGGATATGTGGAAAATGTATAAAAAGGCACAAGCTTCATTCTGGACTGTAGAAGAGGTGAGTGTGTTGTTCTGATCAGAACATCCAGAACCGTAAGCCACTGTCTGATCTCTGGCCCAGCAAGAATGATCCTTGTTGGAGATTAGACTGTCAGCTTCCTGCCATTCCGGTCGGTCCACTTCACCAGCAAATTCCTTGAGACTCTGCTGATCTAAACCATGCAATTAATGGTCAGTGAATCCTAGAAATGTCTGTGTGATGGTTACAAATTATTAAGTTCTCTGCCTCCAAGAGACAGTGTACACACTAGCCTGTTAGTTGAGCTGAAGACTCACACTTTACTTTCACTGATATTGTACTAAAACAAGAATGAGTTTAGTAGTAAAGAACAGATTTAAGTAATTCAGGTAGGGTTCACAGGGATCTGTTTTGGGTCAGTTGTTGAACATCTGTATTAATGATGTGGATATAGGTAGAGAGAATGTGCTGATGAAGTTTGCAGCTGACACAAAGCTGTGGAGTTGTCAATACTTTTGAGGATAGAGCTAAAATTCAGAAGTATCTTGATTGGAAAACTGCTATAAACAACAAAATGAAATTCAAGAAAGGCAAATGTAAGGTGCTGCACTTGGGGAAGAAAAAACAAAATCATAAATACTATATGGCAGAAAATGGGCATGGCAGCAGTACTGCAGAGAAGCATCTGAAAGCTGTGGTGGATCACAGGCTCGACCGGGGTGGCCCATGAGCCTAGGCGAACTAGGCAGTTGCCTAGAGCATTACTGGCCCAGGCGCCCGATGATGTTGTCATGGTCATTGACGGCCGTACAGGCAGAGACGCTAATTGTGCCACCTGCCTGGGGCGCCAGCTGCCGCAGCCGGCCTCAATATAAGTCATAAATGTGATACTCTTACACAAAAGCAATGGAATTTAAGTATTCATTAACAGAGGCATAGTGTGCAAATCATGGGCTGGAACAGACCTCGGGAGGTCATTGAATACAACCCCCTACCCAAAACAGGACCAACCCCAGCTAAATCATTCCAGGCAAGGCTGTGTCAAGCTGGGACCTAAACCTCTACAGATGGAGATTCCAGGACCTCCCTAGGTAATCCATTCCAGTGCTTCACCACCCTATTAGTGAAATAGTTTTTCCTAATATCCAACCTAGACCTCCTCCCACTGTAACTTGAGACCATTGCTTCTCATACTGTTATCTGTCACTATTGAGCACAGCCTCCATCCTCTTTGGAATCTCCCTTTAGGTAGTTAAAGATTCTCTTCTGCAGACTAAACAAGCCCAAATCCCTCAGCTTCTCCTTGTAGGTCTTGTACTCCAGCCCCCTAATCATCTTCGTTGCCTTCCACTAGACCCTCTCCAATGAATCCATATTGTTTCTGTAGTTGGGGGTCCAGAATTGGACACAATACGCCAGATGTGGCCTTACTAGTGCCAAATAAAGGGGAATAATCACTTCTCTAGATCTGCTGGCAGTGCTCCTCCTAATGCACCCTAATATGCTGTTAGCCTTCTTGGCTATGAAAGCACACTGTTGACTCCTATCCAGCTTCTCATCTACTGTAATCCCCAGGTCCTTTTCTGCTGAACTGCTGCTTAGCCAGTTGGTCCCCAGCCTGCAACAGTGCTTGGGATTTTTCCATCCCAAATGCAAGACTCTGCACTTGTCCTTGTTGAACCTCATCAGGTTTCTTTTGGCCCAATCCTCCAATTTGGCTAGGTCATGCTGGACTCTGTCCCTGCCCTCCAGCATATCTACATCTCCCCCTAGCTTAGTGTCATCTGCAAACTTGCTGAGGGTGTAATCCATGACCCTCATCCAGGTCATTAATAAAAATGTTGAACAAAACCAGCCCTAGAAGCAAACCTCGGGGCACTCTGCTTGAAAGTGACTGCTAACCAGACATCAAGCCGTTGATCACTACCCATTGAGCCCGACAATCTAGCCTGCTTTCTAGCCACCCTACAGTACATTTATCCAATCCATATTTCCTTGTTGGGGACCATATCAAAAGCTTTGCTAAAGTCAAGATATATCACATTCACCGACTTTCTCATATCCACAGAGCCTGTTACCTCGTCATAGAAGGCAATCTGGTTGGTCAGGCATGACTTGTTCTTGGTGAATCCATGTTGACTATTCCTGATCACTTTCCTTTCTTCCAAATGAAGTACTCTGCATAAATGTAAATTATTCTGTTTTTCCATTAGAAATACCTTTGGACATGCTGTAATATCAGGTATCTAGTGGTCATTCTAGTGACTAAATGGTGTACATATTCTCTGAATTTCCAAAGATCTGTATTTGTGTGGTGGACAGAGGAGAAAGTGTCATTTATAAGCTGCAAAGCAATTAAATTGTATTATGGTGACAATACATTACCATATTTCATTACTTTCACTGTTTGATTTTTAAATTTCATTACAAATGAAGTAAAATCCTCTAAACATTTTCAAATATGATCTCAAATAACTCCCTGCATCATTGATTTGCTTAAGATTCTATTTTTCTTCAAGTGTTATCAATGCTAAAGGACAATAATTGTATTTTTCTTTCTTTTTATACCATAAGGTTGATTTATCGAAGGACTTTCCTCACTGGAACAAGCTGAAATCAGAAGAAAAATACTTCATCTCTCATGTTCTGGCTTTTTTTGCAGCCAGTGATGGAATTGTAAATGAAAATTTGGTAAGGAATCTTTACAACATAGCCCATTTCTCGTGAGTTACCTTTTATATGACTAACTAAAATTTTTCATTTCAATTTTGACTTAATATAATCAAGTGTCTGTTTTTTAGTAGTTGCATTTTTTCTCTGCCGCATAATCTCAGTTTTGCTTAGACATCTGAGCAATCTGTTCTCCCTGGGCCAATATTGAAGACAAATTAGGACCACATTAGCAGGGCTCGACAAATAATACAATCTACTTGCCCATGGTGGGTAGATTGTAACCCAGAAGAGCCAGGTTCGGGCGATCTGAGCATGCACAGAACGATCTGCGCATGCGCAGATTGCCGGACAGTGCGGCTGGCAAGCAGGGCTCGCCACAGTTCGGTGAGCCCTGCACATTAGTATAGTCTCAAAGATTCTAAACACTCCATTCATGTAAATAGTCTTTTAAGTCCTCCCTTCAAGTGGACTGTGTTAATTTTTGGCTCACTAGGAAGGGAAGGTGGTCGTGAACTTCTCCAGTGGTACCGTCAGTGTTTCTCAATGAGATAGTTAAAATCTCATTATCTCTTCCTAGCATATTTGCCATAATCTGGCCAGAGTTTATTTCATCTCACTAAAACCGATTCTAAGGACCTATGTTTATTAAGGTGACTTGTTGCAGATATCACTGAATCTGCCAGGTCTGCAAGGAAGTGATGGATCTCCCTTTTCTGATTATATGAATTTGCCAGTTGTAGACATGCTGGACTACAAAATATCTCACCTTAAACAATCAGTTGTGTAAGACTGAAAATGACCTATCCTGGACCTTGTTCACATATAACTTCTGGAACACACATAGGGAATACTTTGTAAAAAGGTGTGGGGTTGAAGAAAGAGCAATATAGTCTCTCTGACACACAAAATATGGGAAGTTCATTTTACTTAATATCAAACCAAAATTCTGATCTTTTTTGTGTAATGTGAAGTTTTCAGTGTTTCAGTATTCTGCTGTATATTTTCATTATATATACAGCATACCACTTGATTACAGTTTTATAAGCTATCTATAAAACAGCTGTAGTTCACTTTCAAATAATAATTCCATAATCTGCTAGATATTTGCATGCAAGTTTGTGAAATATTTCAATCCAACTGTCTTCATCCTTTCTCCGTTGGCTGGGTGTGGGATGCTTTTGTTCATTTCTATTCTCTCAGGCAATGCTAATACTCTAACTGGCACTCTTTTTTGGTAGGTGGAGCGTTTCAGCCAGGAAGTGCAAATCCCAGAAGCTCGCTGTTTCTATGGCTTTCAGATTTTAATTGAGAATGTTCACTCAGAGATGTACAGTTTGCTGATAGACACTTACATCAAAGATCCCAAGAAACGGTAATTGTCACAGTTGTCACAAAGTCATTGACTATATTACCTTAGCACTGGCTGTGCATTCTAAAGGGCTAGTCATGTAGCATATGCCAGGATCACCTGCCTTCTTTTCCATGGTAAATTGCTGGGTGTCCTTAATTAAATCATTTAAAAATTTCCTGGTGTTTTTCTCATCTATAAAACATAGTAATAATACCTACATCAAAGGAGTGTTGTAAGGGTTAGTTAATATTTTTTATGGTGCAATATAAGTAATAAAACAGTTTGGTTATGAAATGCTCTAGGAATTTAATGCTATTTAATGATCTGGGTTTGGTAATAGTCTTTCACTTTACTTGCATACAGCTTTTTGTTGCCAATATTTTTCAGAACATTCCTTTCGAACTACATTAGCCAGTCACTTGTAAAGAGACGTGTTATGACCTTTGACTGAGTTTTGCCCTGTATGTCTACAAGGAGAGTCTCTCTAGTTTAAATAATAACAGTAATAATAGCAAAAAAGTTAGTAAGTGGCTGCAGGTGTATGGCGGTACCATGGTCCTATAGTGAGAGTCATACAGAGCTATGTCCAGGGCAGCATCTTGCACTAGGGCAGCTTAAGGTCTCCTGGAACTCTAAGGAACATGGGCAATGGGAAGATGGCTGCTGTGTCACCTTGTAAACTAATGTTCGTATACCTTTTGGGAGTATTTAACACAGTTAGTTGTGCTAGCCAGAATTAGCAGTTGTATCCACAGAGACTGAAATTGTGTCCAGCTCCTATGTGGGGTCAGCAAGAGTAATCAGGAGGGGAAGGTTCCTGAAGCAGGAACTGGCCAACATTTGGCTCATGGAGTGAGATGCACCATAGTCTAGTAGATAAAACACTGATTTGGGAGTTGAGAACCTGGGTTCTATTCTTGGCTCTGCCCATATCTGCTGTGTGAACCTGGATAAGTCACTTTCCATTTGTTTCCCTCTGTTTTTGTAGCCTTTATCAGTTTAGATTGTAAAAACTTTGGGGGCAAAGACTGTCTTATTCTGTGTTTGTATATTGCCTAGCACGTGGATCCCAATCTCAGCTGGAGTCTCTGGGCACTAATGTAATATAAATATTTTATAAGTGTTTATAATATTACATTTGTTTCGTTCTATAGAGAATTTTTATTTAATGCAATTGAAACAATGCCTTGTGTGAAGAAGAAAGCGGATTGGGCCCTGAGGTGGATAGCAGACAGAGAATCAACTTTTGGTATGTAGCTTTTTAATTAGATAATTCTATTTTATGTGCCCCAGATTAATAAAGGTTAATTTTTCTGGGACTTAGCTGTAACTTTCCAGAGCAGAATTTCTCCTAAGTTTAAAGGATACTGTATCCTGAGTTTCAAGACCAACTGTGATTTCTAAAAAAAGAGAGAGTTTAGGTGACTGTGTAGACCTCAATCTTGAGATAATGATATGTGGTGTCTGGGGGGCACTTGTGTTATGAATATAGGATAAAAAGGCACTTATGAGTTTAACCAGGGTTCAGACTCTCATTGTTGGAGTATGTCCAAGCACCCCTGCCCTCCAACTAAAAATGAGATTATCTTGTTCTGCAAGAACTTTTGATTCATTACTGTAGATATTCTTGTTTTGGATGGGAAGAACTGAGATGCAGGTTACATTATATATTGTGTGGGGGAAGAGGGATCACCTGAATATCTTTGGTAAAATTCAAACAAAGTAGTGATTATTGGTGGCTTCAGCAAAAACTACTGAGAATAGTTGACAATGAAGTTCCAAATGTCCATTGTGGGGGGAACCATTTCCTTTCCTGCAATCTGCCTAGAGTTGCCTAGGCCAAATATAACAAGTATGCGTATCTTATTTGCTTATTAGTGGCATTTTTTCACTTTTGTCCAGACACATTGCCAGATGTGTATTGCATAGATGTTTCACTAGCTCTGACTTTCTTAGCTGACTGTTCAGTATATTAATTCCAATATACAGCAGGACTCTATTGTCTTTCTTGCACACACAGCTGTTTCTGTGGGGGGTGAAAAGAATCAATTAGCTCAACTTCATTATGGGTTTTTTTTGGGGGGGGGAGCATTCAGAAATAGACACTCCTAATTCAAGATTTCTAAAGAGCATATTAAAACTGTTACATATTTCAGTATGCAAGAGTAGGCTTTCTGCAAGAAATGTTGTTGTTATAGGTTTTATAATCGGAGTACTTCATTTAATTGTTAGCTTTATGGTCAGTTATTGTTTAGGATTGTCTGGTATGTCTTTAGAGTTGTCAAGTATATTTCTTGCACATGAATTACAGTAAATATGCTGTTTGTCTTTTAAATCTTTTCCCCATATCAACTGCCTCTAAATAAACCAGCAGATGGCACCTGCATTCCATTCATTGGAGTAGAAAAATAAATGTTCTTTTCTTAAATGACTTGTATGTGAGCTTAAGGAGGCAAAACTGCTAGAGTCCAATGCCCAAACATTTCACCTCTGGACACCTGGATATTTATCTGTGTACGTTATCAGGATGCTTTAAAATACAGTATGTGTTTCTATGGAAGCAGGGCTTTGGTTGGAAGGAGTACATGTGATGAAGACACTGAGGTGTTAGTGGGTTTGTCCTAGAGGAGGAAGAAAGGCAAAATAAGGGATGGCCAAAGGTGGGGTGAAAAAGAGATGGAAGCAGCAATGGGAAGCAGAGTGAAGGAATTTTGGGACATAGGACTAGAAAGGTTCTATTGGATCTCAGGGTCTCCTCTCCTATTATCACAGGTAACTCTGTCATATAATTCTATTCATAAATGTATCATCTTGAATCTAGCTGGATTGTCTGCCACTACTCCTCCTATTGGGAAGATGTTCCAAAATCTCATTCTTCTGGTGGTTAGAAATCTGCTATTTTCTAGTCTAAACTTGTAGAACCAGGCCATAGGGATCACAGCTTCACTAGCTTGCATCGCAATATCTCGGATGTGGAGGGGCAGGTGCAGATTCTGTACTCTATTGATGTATTGTAGCATGTATCTTGCCAGCTTCCAGTACACACTATTCAGGAAGGCTACTTGTACCTAGGCTAATGGTAAATGCTTTCTTGGCTGTCCAGCAGGAATGCCACAAGCCCTTGTGCTTGACTGCTTGCCTTAATTAGAGCAGTGTTTCTCAAACTGTGCTCCAATATATTAAAAGACAAACAGCATATTTACTGTAATACTGTAGTTCATGTGCAAGAGCCCTGGGGCTCCGTGAGGTTGACAAACTGGAAACATTGATAGGTACAGCACATACAATCAGTGGACCGCTGGGGCGCCGCATATTTTTTTACGCACGTAAAGGGCTCCGGAGCCCAAAAAGTTTGAGAACCGCTGAACTAGAGCAAACGTCATAATTGGGACTTACTTAAAACAAGTCTGGCTGAAGCACTGGAAGATGTAGAGCAAGAACATAAGCATAGCCATGCTCTGTTAGACCAATGGTCCATCTAGCTCAGTATCCTGTCTGTTGACAGTGGGCAATACCAGATGCCCCAGAGGGAGGGAACACAACAGGTAATCCTCACATGATCCCTCTCCTGTCACCCACATCCAGAGAGGGGCCAGGAACACCCACCCCTACCCATCCTGGCTAATAGCCACTGATGGACCTAACCTCCGTGAATCTATCTAGCTCTTTTTTGAACCCTGTTAAAGTCCTAGCCTTTACCACATCTTCTGGCAAGGAGTTCCATAGGTTGACTGTGCGCTGAGTGAAGAAAAACTTCCTTTTGTTTGTTTAAAACCTGCTGCCTATTAATTTCATTTGGTGACCCCTAGTTCTTATATTGTGGCAATAGGTAAATAACTTTTTCCACTTCAGTCATGATTTTATAGATCTCTGTATAGATCAAGGAATTTCAGTGGTGGAGAGAGGGCTAGATGATTTAATAGGTCTCAAAAGAGAATAATTGGTAATCTCAGACTGAGGACTCACTCCACTTTCTTATGCACTGTGTATGACATTATGGTAAAGCTCAGTGTTTCTCAACCAGTGGTACGAGTACCCTTAGGGGTACTTGAGAGAAGTCTGGGGGGGAGGGGGGCGCTACATCAACACAACTGAAATTTGGAGAAAACTGAATTTTTTTAAAGTTTTACAGCGCTTTATTATTTTTGTACTTTTTATACCCAAAAATGTCATCACACGCGGCTACGATTAAGTTGTTTAAACAAATGTGTTGCAATGGTAGAAAAAAATTGTGTGTCTGAGAACTGTAGGTACTAGGGGTACTTATAATTTTTTTTAAAAAAGGGGGTACTTTATTTAAAAAAAAAAAGTTGAGAAATTGGTATAGCTGACCCTCCTCAGATAGGTTTTCTATCCTGACTTTACTGATCTTAATAGAGCAGATGCAGATTATTTGTCTTAGTTAGACAAACTACTATTTGATTTTGAGGTAAAGAGCTCTGCCCTGGAACACTTCCCAGAGAATTTGCTAAGACTTTTATGATTTAAACGAAATAATTTTAATTGTTTAACCAGTTAACTGTTTTGATCAATATTTACATCCCCGTTGTCATGCCATCTAGTTAATGCACAGAATGTGTTAAAATACATTATTTTGATTAAAGGGGTATTGCAAATAGAATAGTGCTTCAAGATTCCTATAGACCCTCTACCTTTAGCTGTTTCCAGTATTTTTCACAGCAGGGTGATGGCTTCATTTTGAAATATCTCAGCTCTGTTGTGCCTTTCCCGCAAACACACACACACACGCACCTCCATATGCTCCACTGATTGGTTTGCAAGGCAGTTTGATTGCTATTATTGTGCTGGTTGTCCTTTTCATGAGCCTTCCTCCTGGGAGTCCATGATCGTCTGTTCCACATTCCCCTTTCAGGGGCCTTGATGGACCACCCCAAGTCACTTCCATTTCTGGTTCCTTCACTTTCATTGTTGAAGAGAGAAACTTGTTGAAAGGAATTAACCAATTTAAAGAATAACTCTCCCTGCACAGCAAAGGAAACCAGGGTACTAAAGAAACATTTCAGATGAATGGCTGGTGAAGAGATTAGCCTGTTTGGCCATCATAAGCATTAAGAAAATGAATATTTGTACTTTCTCTGTACCAAATGCAAATGTATTTCCTAAAATGGAGCATTTGTAAGTGAGCACCTCTTAAAAGGTTAGAGAAGAACAACATTTTTTATATTCAAGTTCTGTATTAAGAATTTTTCTGTTAGACTTCAAAAATCTCAGCTGAGTGATTATGAATTCCTTTAGTATTCATTGTAACAACTCTAATTGTGAATACATCTGCTGATAATATGGATGTCAAAGTATGGTGCTTCAAAGGATTTTACCACTAATTCAGCTTTGAGTAGGTTTTTTTTTTTTTTTAAGAGTAAAGTGTTCTGGTGTATTTTGAGCACAACAAATCATTAAGTATTGCTGAATTTGTTCTTGAGATTATACTGCATCTCCTGCCCTTGTGTGGATTTTTTTTTTCTGGGTAAATGCCTTTAAGCCTCTCAGTGTATGGATTTACATGCACAGCTATCATTCCTTGGGCTGTGAAAAGTTAAATTTTAGAGGCTGAACAGGCTTAGAGCTAGTCATTACCTGGATGAGAGATCTTCATGTGGAACATCTGATGTTGAAGAAAGTGGTGCTGAGGATTCATTAGGTGGCACTCTTTTCTGCAGTTAACATCAATAGCCTTTGTGGAGTCAGTATTTACTGAGCAGTGGGAGGTGCTGTTGTTAGGCTGAGTTATAAAATGGGTTCAGATAATTTATGGTCATTAAAGATTTTCAGCTGATTTTGTGAGTCAGAATAATAATGCTCTGACTTCCTAGATGGAAGAAGCTATAGACAGCTGAGTATTTTTACAAATCTCAATGAATTGCATCCTGTCTGGTAGGAGAATGCTTTTCCCTTTATGTAGGAACCTGAGATCCAGAGAGGTTAGGCTCAGGTAGAAAGTCTGTATCTTCCAATCTTATCAATTAGTCACAAAGGCACTTTCTACTAGGAGAACAGGAGTATTAGGCCTAAAGTCCTGACCAGATTTTCTGACCAATTAAATTTTTCCTTCTGAAATGCTCTCTTTACTTTCAGTTGCTATGCTATTTTTCCTCTTTTCCTATTATAAACTATTGTATGTTGAACGCTTTTAATAGCTATCCCCTTTCATCCTAAAAGTGGCTGCATTTCATTGATGGGCATATAATGATGTGTGCACATACATGCATGTTGTGAAATCTCATATGGTGAAATGAAATATGGTAACTAAGTGGATGATGATTTAGTGCTGTTCAGTATTAGTGTGTCCAATGTAAGCTGCATAGCTGACAGACAGAAGCAAATCTGATTTATCTGAGTCTAATTTCCAGTGTATTCTATTAAACAGGGGAGAGAGTGGTTGCCTTTGCTGCAGTGGAAGGAATCTTCTTCTCGGGTTCTTTTGCTGCTATATTTTGGCTGAAGAAGAGGGGTCTTATGCCTGGACTGACATTCTCCAATGAGCTCATTAGCAGAGATGAGGTAATATATGGAATGTTTCATTTGTTTGGGGTCAAATGCTTCTGGAGCTGAGAGTAGTGTGTCACTGGGCTCCCAGTGAATTCCCAACCTAGAGGGAGGAGGTACAGTTTTCTCTGCACATGTGCCTACCAGTAAGGGCAAGACCTCATCCCACCTCTGTTAGCAGCTGTGAAATAAGAAAGGGGGGAGAATTGCATCAGGTTCTGAAAAAGGGGATGGGGAAAGCGTGAGAGGAGGTGAGTGGATACAGAAGGTGGGAGAGAGCAGACACAGTTGAAGGAAGGGGAAAGCCAGCAAGGCAGAGAAGGGTGAGTTGCTGGCAAGATGACACGTTTCGGCTGATTGGGCTGGATGCTGGATGTCAGCCCTCCTGCTCTAACCCAATGCCCTTTCCCTCCTGCAAAGCCGGGGACATAAATCTAGTGGGGCGGAGGGTAACATCCTGGGTCTCACTGGAGCCACGTGCTTTTCCCTCCAGACTCTGGGGCCCATGTGCAGAACGGCTGTGAATGGTCTGGGTGTGCAGCTCCAAACGTTCTGTTGAAGCACATGCTGCTGCCCCCTCCCCAATTCCCTTTGCAGGGCAAAAAATCCCGGACATTTTTTGCCTTTTAAAAAACCCATCCTGATGGTGATTTAACATGTAAAAAACAAGGACATGTCCAGGAAAAAATGGACGTATGGTAAACCTACACAAGCGCAGACCTTTCTCACTCCGGCCTCGCTGCCTGGCTCCGCTACCGCCTCACTTGCTTGTTGCCCACGTCTTGCTGCGCAGCCCTGCCACTGCCTTGCCACGTGCCTTGCTGCCCAGCTCCCCTGCTGCCTCTTGCCACCCCGTCAGCTCCTGCGCATGCGCTGCTGTGGCCTGGCTCAGTGCTGCATGGTGCTGCTCCACTCACAGGGAGGCGCTGACGCGGCAGGCATGTTCAGCCATGCCTCTTGACACACACACACACCCACGCCCACGCCCACCTCCCGCCAGCCAGCAGCTTCTGCACACACGGCCTGTCTCAATGTGGTGCTGCGCAGCTCGACTTGCTGGGAGGCGCTACCACTGGAGCTCACAATGATCAGGCAGGCAGCCCAGGAAGCAGCTGAAGGCGTCCTGATGTAATGCAATATTCTGTGTCTGACAATGGGCAGTGGAACTGAAGGAATATATAAGAAATCCTGCGGTAGGCAGTTTAGAAAAAAAATTGCCTCTGGGTAATTTTATTTATGTCCATTTAAGGTTGGCTTATGAGGGTTTATAACCCTTCCAAAACTCTTGGTTGGCTGATTTGTTTTAATCTTCACAGCTGTCACTCTGGGTTTTCTTATTGTCCATAATCTATTCAACCATCTTATTTTATTCCTAATGTCCTTGATGAAATCTTGTGGCAATAAAATTTACAGACTAATGCAGCATGTTGCACAAAAAAGTATTTTTCAGTTTTAGATTTGATACCAGTAATTAACTTGTTCTGTTCCTCCTTTTGGCAAGAGCTTGGAGGTCATGTGAGGGGAGGACAAATCTTAATAAAAATAATTAAAATAACTTAACCATGAGAGTCTTCATGAATCTACTTATGTCAGGTTTTATAACGTGATTACAAAAGCATCTGTAAGGAGGGTAGAACTGAATTTGGTTCCATATAAATACCCTTTGTTTTAAAAGATTGTCCAAAAATAATTAATATAATCAAATTGAAGAAAGTCAACTGGTTTTTCCTGTTTTCTGTTTTTCAACATAATTTGTAGATTTTCAATAATTATATTTCTGCTCAGTATAGGTGAATGCCCTTTTAAGGTCTGAGAAATGCATCAACATTTCCATGAAGCAGGAAGTTTGGAAGGTTATTCCTTTCAGAGAGACAGTTATTTGTACAAGGCTTTAAATAGCAAATCATGAGGTGCAGAAGAAACTAAACCTCTTTCATTATTTTGTATTTCAGGGTCTGCACTGTGACTTTGCTTGTCTAATATTTCATTATTTAGTGAACAAGCCTTCGGAAGAGCGAGTCAAAGAGATAATTGTTAATGCAGTTGAAATTGAGCAGGTGAGCAGACAAGACTAACCTGCACAGTGTCACTGTCACAAGAGAATTTTCATGTGTAAAGAAGTGATGCTCTGGCTGAATTTCTGGAATTCCTAATAAATGACTGGTGCATACATGTGCACCAACACACTCTCTACAGTCAGTCTCTTGGTACTCTTGCTTGTCGCTGAGAACAAAAGTTAGAAATTATGTTTAACAGTATTAGTCAAGTGATAGTATAAGTTAAGGCCAGCACAGTTGGATTTTCTCTTTCATGATCAGTCACGTTTACCTATAGGTGATTTGTTGTAGCTACACACAGGATCTGATCCAGAGCCCATTGAATTCAATGGCAGAACTTTTCTTGTTTGTTTGTTTTTTTTGTTTTTTTTTTAAATGAGAATTGGCTCTATCACATAGTTAAAACACCAGTGAAAATTCTCACTAATTCTGTGATAAAACAATGCTAAAATATAGAAAGTTGCAAAGAGCTGATCAAAACAGGAAATATTTGCTATTTTTTATGATGCAAGTTATTTAAGAGTAAACAACTTTTGAGTCTGATTTCATAGAAGCATCACAAATGATAGACCACCACCAAGTAGATACTATTCACTCCCCTTAAATTGAATTGTCCCTTCTTTAAATGTCACTGTTGTGTTTTACTCCAGGAATTTTTAACAGAGGCTTTACCAGTGGGGTTGATTGGAATGAATTGCACTTTGATGAAACAGTATATTGAATTTGTGGCAGACCGGTTACTTACAGAGCTTGGGTTTTCTAAGGTAAGAAGGTGTGAGATATAAGATAATTTCAACAAATTCTGGCCTGTTAAAATGGCCAAGCAAAGTTGTCTGTGTGCAGCATTAACTTACCACAGGTGTGGGTATTGCACTTTTGCTGTACTTATGCATTCTGCTGTCTCTTACACAGAGAACAGTGTTAGTATACACACTTCATTATTTAGAACAGATGAAACCATTGTTTCTTTGGACAGGGTTGCCCTGTAAATACTACTTGATTTAAATTGGAGGCTTGTGCTCCAGTTCTATGGGATTATAATGAAGCAGAACAATTTTTATTGCATGAGGTTAGCAATTCACCATGCCCATTTCTTGTGTGGTCCATATTAGGGATGTTACAAGCATTAAGTGAATGTGTTACTGCTGAAATGTTCAGTGGTTACACACCAGGGGGATGGGATACACCACTGATACAGAGGTAGCAGCACTAGGGGGAAGGGAGGCGGCTTAAAAACTGTCTCCTGCGCTTATGAGCTTCCGCCTCCCTGCTGCTGCCTCTTGACAGAGAAACAGCTGCATTCCGGGGCAGGACTGCGTGTAACCGTGCATATTAATTAATGAGCCCAGGCTCATTGGTTAACTTTGTAAATGGTTACACTTTCACATTCCTAGTCCATATGACACTGAATTTGCTTTGATGGAAGCAAGTGCACCTTAAAAATAGTGTTACTCTGAGGAAAACTGAAGTTTATTAATAATGCTGACAGGAGAACTTTGTGGATAAATCTCTTAATTACGCGCACAAAAGTAAATCTCTGAGAAATAAATTGGGGGTTGCATAGAGATTGTTGTGCTGGATGCATTCATTGGTACAAAAACATTAATTGATATACAAGGTAGAGTTCTCTCAGGGTGTGAAAAATAAACATCTATATAATACTGCTTTAGTGGAGTGAGAACCAAGTCTGTTTTAATATCTTGTTTCCTGAAATATTTCATGCTCCCTTGCTGAGTGTTTGAGCAGGGGAGAGCCAGTCTAGATATTACGTGGAAACACTGGAGAATCCCTGCTTTATTTTTACCAAATGAAATTACCAGCAAGTGTGTGTTGCTACTTTGAGTGCTGGTCCCTATGTGTATTCCATATATGAACATATCTATGCTTCTGGCACCTGAGGCCAGAGTTTTGTAGTAAGTGGTGTCTGTTGATCCTCACATTTTCAGTTGCTCTCATGGGGTTTTGAATTGAAGGCATAAAGGGCAGCATGGACCAATGTTTTTCCAGTTCCTTCTTATCACTGTCTGGTTTGAGTTGGAATTCTGTCCACTTTAATCTTCCTCCACTTAAAATATCTGTAATAATATTTTGTAAATAGTTCTTAGTAGTTTGTCTGCTCTAGTGTTTAAGTGTGTTAATGTTTCCGTAGCTACTATTGTTAGCTTGGTTCCATCTGCACTGGGGAGCTTTCCCTATGAAAAAGGACTGTGCCAAGAATCCCAGAGTTTAATGATGGCCATATGTTCCATGTCACATCTTTCCATGAAGGCTGCCACCTTATTTGCGATCAAATCAGCCAGATAGGTGAATGAACTGGGCAAACTCATGGCTGACCGTATATTGTAGAGGAAGTCTCCATTTACACCCAGAATTCATCCCTAGAGTCATTTCAGAATTTTACATTAACCAATTTTACTCATTTACCAATATTATTCCCCAAACCTAATTTTTCCAGGAAAGAAGAGACCACACTCCCTGATTGTCAGATGGGCATTGGTCTTTTATCCACAAAGAATGAAAATGAGTAGGAAAAGCACCAAGAATATTTGTCTCCATAACAGAGCACTCAGAAGGACAAGTGTTCTTGACCAAGAGACTCATTAAGTGGATCTCTGGATGCGTTATTTTGTTTCATCAGTTGGCACATGTAACATGCGTAGATAGACTATGAGGGCCCATATTTTGAGAGCACAAGCAACCTCGGTGGCATCTCTTTGAGCAATATCAATGCTGGATGTTTGTATAGCACTACCTGGGGCTCCAGCACACCTTTACAAAGCATTTTGCTCTAGGGCAGGCTGTCTTAGCAGATGCAGCCATGAACACAGTAGTGTTAGATATCCATACCAATTGCATCCTCGCACTTTCCTCCTGTTTGATTACTGCTTACCACTCTCTCGTGTGGAACACATATAGGGACCAGCTCTTGAATTAAAAATGGAGGTTACTTATCTTTAATTGGAAGTGCTGTGAGATGTATTTGTCCCTATCTATATTCCACTACCCATCCTCCTTCCCCTCTGCTTTGGATGTTACCTGATTCTTAGTAAGAGAAGGAACTGGCGCAGTGTCTGTCTGCCACCCTTTATGTCTTTGGTTTGCAGCACAAGGAGAGCAATTGCATGCATGGAGCAAGAGACATTATTTGCTACAGATCTCTAGTTTTAGGTATACGGAGCACAAGTGTACCTGTGTGTGGAATACACATGGGGACCACACATCTCAAAGAATCCTCCTTCCAGCTAATTGACATTTTCTGCATTGTTTATGTGGGAATTCATAAAAGCACCATGTTGCCAATTAAAGGAACTCCAATTTAATAACGTTTATTTTTCTTAGGTCTTCCAAGCAGAAAACCCTTTTGATTTCATGGAGAATATTTCCCTGGAAGGAAAAACAAACTTCTTTGAGAAGCGGGTTTCAGAGTATCAGCGCTTTGCAGTTATGGCAGAAACAACGGACAATGTTTTCACTCTGGATGCAGATTTCTAATCTCTCTTCAGAGAGCATCTTGACTTTTCCTTGCTCCCCCATTTCATTTCTTGTTGAGAAGTTTTCTATATTTATTCTAGAGTTGACTAGGATTTTTTTCCTGGCTTCCTACTTTGTGTGAAGTTAAAATTTACACTTGAATAGACTGTAATTTATCTGTACAATATGTAGGTTATAACCGATAGTGTAAATATCTTTTTGCTTTGCACCATGTAAAAATGTCCTCTTAAGAAATTCATGCAGTTTCTTAAAGGAATATAGTGTAAAGACCTTGAGTCACATTTTTGTTACTTGTGAAAACTGGTGACTTATTTAAATGGCTGCAACAGGTGCATTCCTGTGCTTTAGTTAATAATCTCATAAACTGCATCTGTGCCTCACTTCGCAGTATTTTAATCTTGAGCCCTGGTGAGGAAACACTGCATGTAAATATTTTTCTGTGACCTCTTACTGTTTTAAAATGTAAATTCACGAATCTAGAACAGTGCTTCCACTTTGTCCGTATGGTAGAGTACACTTCTCCACTGCTTCAAAAACATTAATAATGGAAGGACTGCTGTGTGTATAGTGGGGTATAAAGTATGATCTTATCAGATCAAGCAATACAGTTTTCTTGGATTTCTCTGTTAACCTGTGATGTAACTCAAGCAGCTTTCATGCCATGTGCTAAACGTGGCATATCAGTAATAGCAAGTATATGAAGGATATTTTTCCTTGAACAAGATTTGATTTGTAGTATTGTAAATCAGGTGCATCTGTATTTAAAACTTGGACCTGTAATGAGTCAGTGGCATTCAAATCTCCACCTACTTTATTTAATCCAGTTGCTGCTACTTACATATAAGTGCCTCAACAGTAAGCAGACGGCCAACATTAACCTCTGATTGCACTGGGGTTGTGATCAGCATCTGACACTGAAATATCAATTTCTATATATCTTTATTTTACCCATTTAGCTGGATATTCTACACTTCCCATCTTCTGAATTTCTCAAGTACATTTGTAATGTAAGGTGGTGTGTCATTCCTCCCCCTCCTCCCTTGAGGTACCAAAACATTTTTACTTGAGCCTTGTACTATTAAGAATTCAGATACTATGGTGATGGTCATCTTTCTAATTGAATGCTCGATGTGTATCATCAAAGCATTACAACAGAATTTGTACACAATAGAATAATTTTAAAATATTGTAGTATATTGTGACTATCAACCCTTAACTGGTGAGTGTTGCACAAATGCTGATGTGTGATTTTTAGTACAGTCTAGTGTGTGTTTGAGTTTTTGTATTACAGGTAACTGCTACTGCATAGGCACAGTTTGAAAGGATGGGTTTATAATTTGACATAGTGGTATTTGGCATAGATGGAATAACAATAACAATTTCACCTTTTAAATTTGTAGGTAGATTTTTATATCCACTGTTTTGCACCTTGAAGTCTTCATTTCCCTGGGATAGATGAGATAATGTGGAAAGGGAATGAATGCAATGCTAGAAGGATTTCTGCTTTGGAGAAATAAATGTGATTGCTTATAATTAACACTTTATATAAATAGCCTTTTAAGATATCATTCTTGTTATTCCAAAATTGTATTTGTTTGAATTTGATTTAAAATGCCCTGCTCGGGAAGATCAGTGGTAGGATACAAAGTCTTTCACCAAATGGTCAGCTGTTTGAATCCAGCCCAGATTGGCAGTGGCTAAGTCCAGTAGAACTCTATTTATTGGATCTTGTTGGGACTGGTGCCAGATCAAAAAATCCGAGTGAAGAGTGGCAATGAATATCCATTGTTTGTTCCTTATTAGGAGTATATAACACAGCCTCTCTACCTGAGACATGCACCCAGAACTGATAAGTATCTAGATTCTTTAATCCTGAGAATGGGTAAGTATAATGCTGCAGCGCCATCTAGTAGCCACAGGAGAGCTCTCTCACTTCTGGACCAGTTTGCACTGGTGGTTCATTTAGTATTAAGAGATGGATAATAGGGTCACGTAATTAGATTTCTATTATAATTATCATCTGAGCAATGTGAAGTATGTCAATCTAGTTCCTGGTGGATAGGTGTCCACAACACAAAAACTATTAGACTAATTGGCTCCTTATTCAGAATCTGAGCAAAGAGGTCAAGGATGTGATGGGCATCTCTTCCTCCTAGAGATGGCCCGTTCAGTCTGGAGGGAAACACATTGGTGGGTATAAAAGGAAAGCTGTTGCTTATGGTGCCCTTGCTCTTGGATTAAATAGAGAACTACAAGCTAGCTGTGTAGCTTGTCATCCAGCTGTTTCAGGATCAGTATGTTCACATGGAAGGAGAAAATGTTAGAACTTGAATGTAATTTGTTTGGGGAAAGACAACCTCTTCTTTGTATTGTTGTCAACTTGGTGATACAAGGAGATTTTTCAAGCATTCATCTAGTGTTATAATTTAAATTTAAATGCTTCATTTTTTAGTCCAAGGTACCCACTGTGTTGTATATGGATTTGCTTAAGTCCCCTAGATAAACACAAGATATCAAAGTCCTGTTACAATCTTTATTTAAGTCACTTGTGAAATATTTGCATAATTTCAGTAAAACTGTTCACAAGATGTTGCTAGCCACATGGGACTTCCTAAAGAAATGGACAGGAAAATGTCTGTGGCTTGCTCATTCTTTGTTTTATTGCAAAGCCTAACATGATTTAAATAAATCATATTTGAGCAATGTAATCTAAAACGAGGACCCCAGAGACATTAGATTAATGGGGGAAGCTGGCCCTTTTTATCTTGACTCAAGTTAGGAAACAGAACATGCACTCCTCGGCTGCGTCTAACCTGGCACGATTTTCCGTTAAAAGTTTTTCCGTTAAAAGCATTTGTGGAAAAGAGTGTCTAGATTGGCACGGATGCTTTTGCGCAAAAGCATCCGTGGCCACTCCAGACGCGGTTTTGCGCAAAAAAGCCCCGATTGCCATTTTAGCCAAAGGGGCTTTTTTGCGCAAAACAGTTCTTCGCTGTCTACACTGGCCCTCTTGCGCAAGTATTCTTGCGCAAGAGGGCTTTTTCCCGAGCGGGAGCGTGAAAGTATTTGCGCAAGAAGCACTGATTTTGTACATTACAAAGTCAGTGCTCTTGCGCAAATTCAAGCGGCCAGTCTAGACGCAGCCCTCATGTTTTCTCTGAATTATTCTGTTGTGTGGGGCAGTGGTAGCTTTCTGTGAAACTAACAAGGGGTTTAGTCCCTAATACTTGTGGATGTCCCAAAAGCTGTCCAAAACTGTGGACACCCACTCCCAAGGGATGAGGATTCTTGGCAATCTACCAAGAGCTGAGGGGAAACATGTCCAAAGAGAGTGGCTTCTCCCTCCGCCCCCTAGTGCCACAGAGCCCCACCCTCTGTGGTGTTTGGGGCCATGAAGAGAATGCAATACAGCACTCACATCCCCAGCATGCATACGAGTGTCTTGGCTTCTTGGACCCAATGTGTTACCCTCATCACAACCTAGTCGAGGATGGCAATGATACCTACTGTTTCTTCCTTATTAGGAGCATATAACACAGTCTCTCTACCTGAGTCATGCACCCAGAGCTAGTAAGTACCTAGATTCTTTAGATACCCAATCCACATTCCTTTTTCATATTATGTTCTCCCCACAACCATTGATAGCTACTAAACAAACCCATCCCTTGGTAACCTGCCCCTTAAGTCTCTGTGGGAATGGGCCTTATAAAGAAACACATTCTCACCATTTGGTATATACATATAGGTTAAACCCATTTAATATTGAAAACTACCTAGGTGCATTGAGAGGCAATTGGACCCCAAGATCACTCATTAACCCTAGTTCCAAATATAGTACTTATGGTGCATTCAGCTTTGTTTGCAAAGGAAGCAAGATTACTGCAGAGTCCAGTTCTGCTGCATTGCAGTGCATGCCCCTCTGCTTGTCAGTGAGTCCATTATGGATTTTTCAAGACACTTTGAAAGCTTCTAAAACTGAAAACATGGTTTTTGTCTTATACGTGCCCAAATCTGTTTTACAAAGTAACTTTCACTTTTTTCTAGCACTTTCAAAGTTGAAAGCTAAATAGGAATTGGACAATAAAATTAAATTCTTCTAGTGTGTATATGATAGTTCTTCTAGTGTGTCTAGTGCATTATCCATGGAGAACAAATTGTTGGCTTTAAAGATCCAATAGCAGTGGTCCCATCAGCCATTCCAGGTTTCAGCTGGATGTCTAGAAAGTATGTTTTCAACCGAAAGAACACTTCCACGATAGTAGGATCATATTGACTGTTGCTGAGCTGAAGACAGTAATTTTCCTGATGTATGGCAATTTCCTGGTTCAGTTTAGCTTGCTAATGGACACTTCTCTGCCCTTGTTAATTTGCAGGTTTGTGACTATTAAGGAGGAAGGGTAAGAGATTAAATTTAGGCCAGTATAGGCATTTGATCAGTCATATGGTAAGAATTTTTAAAATGTCCCTGTATGCAATAATGGGGGACATTTGTGAAGGTGTAGGGCCCTGTTTTGTTTATGCATAGAAAGCCCTGAATGGGGAGGCCTCAGACTAGGATACAGAAGTGATGAATCAATATACCTAGGCAGCTCATTCAACCTCTGATACAGGTTCCACTGCAGCAGGTGGAAGTGAAGCAGAATGAAGCAGTGCCTAAACCGAGTACAGCCACACAAAATCCACATACTGCAACAAAGCAGTCTGTGCCTGCTATGCTTCTGTTTCCTGGGCTGCGGACTGCTGTCCTATGCTGTATGTTGAATGCATGGAACACAGTCTGTCTTTTCATACTGTAGCAGGCAAGATTATTTGGCCCTTAGTTACTGTGGCATTATATTTTACAGTATGAACTAATGACCCTCCACTGTTACAGAAATCAGAACCCTGTACTTAATTACACAGTGAGGTAGGAATGATCTGAAATGATGGGCCAATAGTCAATTTTTATAAAAGTGGAGTTTTTTCTTTAAAAAGGTGACCATAAGCTTCATTTAGATTTGAATCCACCGGGCCACTGACCGGAGCTAAACCTAACCTGGTATATCCTACAGGTGTCAGCAAAGGAGTTCTGTGCCCATTCTTGGCTTGCTTTTGATCCTAATAGTAGAATGAAAAGTGATGTTGGAGACAATAAGGAAGTTGAGATAAAATGCTACAGGGACATGGCACTAGATTTTAAACAGTATTTAGATGTCTAAAGATGCAGATGAGCACATAGGTGCATTTGAAAACCACACTAGTCACTCAGCTGCATTTCTCAGTGCATATGTATCTTTTAAAAAAACGATCCTTAGTATCTACAAAGATGAGAGTCTTAAGTATCTAGATGCAAAGTAGCTTTTTAGCTTAAAACAAAGATGGGGCTATATTGTCAGGAGTTGTGGTTTCAGAAGTGGCACATTAAAGCCAAATATATTATCACTGACAGGAGATGGAAGGTTAAGGATAGCATGTTTCACAGAGGGATTGAACTAGTTCAAGTGTGTTTGTATCAGTGACCATTTTAAATTAGCTATTTGACACAATAGGATTTTTAATATAACTAAAAGAGCACAGGAGGTTATTTTAATTAGAGAGGCGATCCTAAGCAGTGTATCTATTTCCCTCCAATTGTCACAATTTCATAGATTAACCCCCTCTAGTTGCTTGTAAGATCAAACAGTAAATTTATTATGTGCTATAGTGGTGCCCATGTTCTAATCCAGTATTGTGGCTCCATTGTACTATGCCTATGCAAACAACAGGAAGATAAGTTCTTGATGCAATTTATGCTGCTGCACTGGATTGTCTTTGTTTTAATGCTTTAAAGGAAAATCAGGATTTTAAGCATATGCAGCTGCAATTCTAAAGTGTGCTCTGTTCTCTGTACATGCAATGATACCAGCATTCCTGACAAAACTCTAGCTTTATTGTATCATGCTATCAGATTTTCTTTCTTTGCTTTTGCACATTATTAGACTACCTGTCTGGAATCCTTGACAGAGGCTCCCCAGCCTTTACTAGAGTATCAATGATAGAAACTAACAGTGTTATTCCTGGCCCTTCTTCATATATTCAGCCAATGAATTATATTCAGGTTGTCCTTACAGTGGAGCACTTGAGCTAGTAAATATTGGTGTCTCTGTAAATGAGATTTTTTTTAAAGCAACTTGAGCATCTTCAAGTGTGACCAAGAGGATGTTGCAAAGTTATTCCCACCATGACAAATTTGGATGAAAAGAGAAGGATAGAAAGTCATGAAACAGAACAAGAATTCAGCACATAAATCTTCTGATATTAACAAATGCTATTTTATTATTAACAGCTGTAGGTCACAACAGTGTTGCAGAACTATCATCACCAATCATATTGGTTTACATGAAATGGCTATTGAACAACTGAAGAATTTTTTCAATTCACATCACAATTTGTGCAGTGCTAGTGGTATATAAGGAATCAAACTCAAGATATCAGTTAAGTTATAGAAGCTCAAAGTAGCCATTCTAGCAAATAGCATGATCTAGAGCAGGTAAGGTTGCCAGATGGTTTAACCAAAAATACCGAACACCTGACACTCCCCAAAAAAACGGAAAAAAATTCCGTTGAGGGAAAAAAGGGGGGACACCAAAGTTGTTGAGTAAATCAAAAAAAGGACCCCAACTGTAGTTATTACGCAAACAAAAAATAAAAAATCAGCATGGTCCCTTTAAGAAGAGGCTTTTTTGCGGTCGCCATTTTGTTTTTCTATTCCAGCCACAAGACAAGCCCCTGAGGAACCAGGTAAATGGGGGGCAGAGAGGTGTCCGGGGGGGACCCGGCGGGGGGGCCCAGTGAGGCAGCCGGGAGGGGAGCCGGGGGCTGGGCCTGGTTGCTGTGTGTGTCATAGGTTTGCCAGTGTCCAGTATTTTCCCCTTCTGCAGGGAAAAAAACCAGAAAATACTGGACATTTTAGGTGGTCGGTATTTTCTGAATTTTTTTTTTACTGGACAGGAGATGAAAATACCAGACTGTCCAGGTCAATCCTGGACACCTGGCAACCCTAAGAGCAGGGGTGGGCAATAATTTTCGTAGGAGGGCCGCTTAATGAATTTTGGTAGGTGGTCATGGGTTGGCTCCACCCCCAGAAGGGGCAGAGCTGGGGACTAGCCTGTCTCCAGAGTTGTCTGGGGCCAGAAGCTTTGAATTAAAAACACAGCAAAAGGCTTGCAGCTCCCAGCCCTGCTGCTACCAAGTTGACTGACAGCTGCCTGGGGTTGCTGCTGCTATCAAAAAGGTTTCCGGCTCCGGCCCCTGCTGGGGTAGTGCCACAATGGTAAGCCATTTAAATATAATCCTGCTGCCTGAGCCACTGCCTGGAAATTTGGTGGCACTGGTAGTAGGGTATAAATAGGAAATGGCCAGATGCAGTCTGTGGGCCAGATCAAAGTGTTTGGGAGCTGGATCCCGCCTGCCTGACTGCATCTTGCCCAGGCCTGATGTAGAGGAATCGTGAAACCTTGTTTATGCTCTAAATAACATCTGAGAGCACAGGAAAGATTCAAATCAGACTTAGTGTATATTCTAGCCACAACCCAAGCCTCCCCCCACCTCTAATTTAAAGTATTCCACTTAAAAATAAATGTAATGCCCAATCTACTGTATGTTGATTTTTATTCCTTCCATGCCTAGAGAGAACCTGGTCCCATTTGAGTTGCCCGCTGCCCATTCCTCTGGCAAGAGAACCAGGACAGGGCTGGGGATCAACAGGTGACTTCATTTCAGTGATGAAGTCCTTATGCTTTAGAGAAGGGGTCGGCCAATTTTCATTGGCATGCCAGGCAGGAGCTCAGCCCTGCCCCTCATCCCTGTGCAACCAGGAGCCTGCACCAGTGTTCCCTTAAAGTGTGCCTACGTGGTGCCTCACAAAACAGTCTAATCTAAGCCTGTACACCTCTGCAGCATCACTCACTTTCCTCCTGCTCCTGGAAGATGAGTGTTGTGGCTGCTCCTGCTGGTGGGGACAGGGACAGAGATGGTCCAGGGCTGCATTGGGTGGTGGCTGCCGCTGGGACTGAGGCTGCATTGTGGGGTGGCTGCCATCAGTGTTTCAGGCCTAGAACAAGTGGTAGGTGGGCAGGTTGCTGCCATGGTATTTTGAAGCTAGGGTCGGGCAGGTTAGAGACTGAGGGTGTGGAAGCTCTGGGTGGGCGAGTTGCTGCCATGGGGGGTGTTGAAGCCGTGGGCAGGTTGGGGACTGGGTGCATTAGGCAGTGGCTGTTTGGGCGGCTACTCTGGCAACGAGGGCCACGTTGGGAGCTGGCTGCTGCTAGGGCTGAGGCCGCATTGGGGGGCGGCTGCTGCCAGCGTTTCAGGCCAAGAACACGTTGAGGGTGGGAAGGTTGCTGCTACTGCAGCATGATGAAGCCACCGCCGGAAGGGTTGCCGGCAGGAGGGGGCAGGGGGGGCGGTTGAGTTGCTTCTGCTGCGGATTGGAGCCACGGGTGGGCAGGTTGGAGATGGGGACGGTCCCACAGCCTCATTGGGATTGGCTGGTCCGGCGGCCGCTCTGGCATGCCATAGGTTGCTGAACCCTGACTCAGAAGCTTGTGTGCTCACTTAAAGTATCAAACAACGAGCCTGAGATCAGAGAACTCAGCAAGGCCAAGGATCACACTAAATGGTAAGATCTTAATCTTAGTTTGGTTGGGAGAAAGAGAAGTCCCTGTTCAGCGAGTATTTAATGTGTAAATAGAACAGCTTCTCTATCAACTCCCACAACATTACCAGTGAGCTCTCATCATGTAATAAAGAGTAAATATAGATGACAAGCGCAGTCTGCAAAAGTTAGTTTCAGAGAACAGGAGAACCGTCAGGAATACCATATTTTGCCTTTTCAAGTGAAATAATGCAGGCTCTAGGAGCCATGGTAATAGAGTTAGAAAGTTAGAGAATGAGTAGTAGAAAAAAACTTAGTATTTGCTTTGATCTGCAAAGCTCCCTTGTCTGTGTGCTTTTCCTCTGAATCCACTTCAGTAGTTTAATGAACTTCAGTGGAGTCTTTGTGTCCCATACAGACAACTCTTTTTTGGCATGTACCCTATGCAATGTAATTGGCTCCAATATTGCTGCTGGTATATTTGCATTGACAAATATTTCTCCAGTTTCTATCAGTTGTCTTTTGTTAATGTGGTTATTGTCAACAGAGGTAAAACTTCAACCTCTGCTTTCTTTCTGGACAATGCAAAGGCTCACTCACTGTATTGTGGTTGTTTGCAAATGAAGCACAAGACGCACACAAGATTCTGTAGTTCTTGCCAGATGTTGCCTGTGAATGATCATATCATATTGGTATATATACCACCCATCATTAGAGAATCTGCACTCTGCAAGTATTATTTTATCAATCCTCAGCCACCTGACTCCATTGTGAGAAATAAATGTTCCTGTTTTACAGAGAGGATGTCAGGAATTGGTGCCTGTAGCAGAGCTAATCTCCAGGCAGCCACTGCAGTACTATGGACATGCAGTAGGCTGCTTGATTGGCTTCTGGAACTAGCAGGCCAGATCTTAAGCCAGGAACAGCAATAATTCATTGGCTTCTCAATACTGGTTCCCACCACTGTGTCTCCTCCTTGCTACCCTGTTACTTCGTTACTCTTGTTTCTGCCTTCTACCTAGGCTTGGCTCTGTCTTCCGCCCTCCTCGCTTGATAACTGGCTTGATACCTGGTTTCTGTCATCTGGCTCAACCACTGGCTTTGGTCACTGACTCCAGACCATGTTTCTCTTGAAGTTGTGCAGTAGCACAGCCTTGCAGCTCCTTAAGGAGCCCAGCCCAGCCAGGAGCTCAGGGCTCTGCACATGGAGCTGCCTGGCTGGGGGAAGGTCACTTCTCCTTCAGCAACAGCAGCAGCGAGTGTCTCCCAGCCAGAGAGGTTTGTTGGTTTGGCGTGATTTGTTCCCACATTTGCAATCTTTAATATATTTCTGGGGTGGGAGGGCCATTTGATGCCCCTGGCACATTAGTTGGATGATTTCCATCTTATGGGCCTCCAAGGATGTGGGCAATGTGAGGTATTGCTGAGCCATTCTTGAGTCTCATGGACAGGCCCTGTGTTGTACAAGGACAGGAATATTGTCACTTCTTTATATATTGAACTGGACACTGATACAGGAAGCGTGGATGCCTAAGGAATAGCTCATCACATTTAGGGAGCATATGGCAAGATTTTAAGAAGGCCAAGGTAATATGGAAAGAGAAGCCACCGTCTCACAATCCTTGTGCAAAGTGATTGTGCACTATTTTTTCCTCGTTTCTTCTGCTGCTGCTTTTTTATAGTCACGCCCATCTCTAATTCCCTATGTCCTCTTCAATTATCCAAGAGCAAGCTTAGCACAGAAATATCAACTGCTGGAAGGATGGGGACTGAGGGAAAGGGCAGAAATGCAGTTAACAAGGTGAGCCCTTGAAGGAAAAGCCTGGTGCTTTTAGAGGGCAGAGGCCCCACTCATTAAGCTGCCAGTGCTTCATCTAACTAAATTTTTTTTGAGGGGAGAGGGGGGTGGAACACCTTATTTGGTTTCCTTCTCTTATCATAATTCCTGGTGTATCAACCAGCCTTCTGTGCCATTGTGTGCTGGAAGGCAACATGCAGCCCTTAGGAAATACATGATGATAAAATAATCATTGCTAATATCAGTCACTGGATTTGCTTTGATACTTTATTTACTGTTTCCTGTATCCCATTGTGGTGTCATTTCCCTAGCTCTCTGCCACAGGCTACTAGGCCAACACAAAACAGTCAAAATACACAGGGGAAATGTTGTACGCAGTTGCTGAGCTATTGTCATGCTAGAAATTTAGTTAATCCCTGTATCTTTTTTCTGGAGGGCTACATTAGGCAGAGATTCAGCTGAATAATTATGAAAGAACTATTTTCTCATGCTGTCCTTAATCTCTCCACTTGCATTTTGTCCTTGGCTGATTTGATTCTCCTCCTCCAGACCATTAGACTGGCAAACTTTAAGAAACAGAACTTCATGACAGGTAGGTTTTTCCAAGCTCTTTCAAACCCACTCTTCAGCTATTGATAGTACTTATGAACATGTCCTTAATGCCACTGTACTTAGCAATATATCATCTTTCTCTCTTGCATCTGTTCAATGTAAGTGGAAACATTAACACATGTTGGCTGGATTACAAAATCCAAATGGTACCACCCAACGCAGAGAGCAGTTGTCACCACTTTTATTTTCTTTGTGTCACAGCTGTTAATCTCTTCTTTTATTGGTGCTGTTGCTAAGCATAACTCTGAATTAAGGGGATTGGAGGCAGTCTCAAGCCAACAGAAAACTGGCTCATTTTTGCAAAGCAAAAGGAGAGTGTCATTTCAGATCCTTTACCACTCTAGGTTCTAAACAGGGAAAACTGTTAGGTAACTGCAGTTGTATGTGTTTCAACACATACACAATAGATCAGTCATGGAAATGTAGGACTTACATCACAATGACAAACACATGGCCCAACTTTGTGTGATTCTCCAGTGAAGCCAAGAGATTTGATTTTTCTCTGACTTACTACAATTGTAGAGTGGTATATGCTAGTTTTTCAGTGGTGTTATTCCTGACTGAAGTGGAAGTTGCATGTTTGCAGGTGCTGAAAGAGAGAGAATTCTTTTGAATATTTCCATCCCTTTTTTGTGAGATACACGGGACAGTAGTTTTGGGCAGCTGTGTGTGTGTGTGTGTGTCCTGAAGAGTCTTTCGCGGCACCCTGTTCTGTCACTCCTCATATTCAGTATGGACACTATATCCGCACCAATGCTGAAATTATACACAGCGTCATGGGACTGTAGGGCTGGAACAGACCTCAAAAGGTCATTTAGTTAGATGCTTGTAAAATGTTTACCAATAATGATAGAAAAAGGTAGAGTAGATTTCTTTCCCACGGATCCCATGTAAATAACCAGGAATGTGAACATCTGCCATGCCTGTGTGACACTATGTGATGGTAAGAAAGAGATCCTACTCATGCACAGGAAGGCCTGAGAATCCCACTTGGGGCAAACAGGTCTAAATCCTTAAGGCTTCAATCAATCCCTGCACTTTTGCCAGTGGATTAGGAGTGTTTTCCAGGGGATCCTAGGTTGAGGGTTGCATATTGGAGAGCTATAGCTCCATAGCATTCTTTTCCTCCCCAACATAATAGCAGGGTTGGCAGTAATAGAATTTTGGGAGCAGAGAAAGAGTCTTATGCCTGGCATTATCCTCAGTTGACCCTGTGGCTATTCCAGAGGAAACCATGTACAGCAGCTACTATGCAGCAGAGAAGGAAATGAAGAACCAGAGCTGATGCCCAGAAGAGCTAGGCCTTGCACAGATTGGAAGTACAGTACTTCTGTTCCCTAAAGCCTGTGGAGCTATATGTTGGAGAAGCTGCACCCTGAGCCTTTTCCACAGATGCCCTGGCCCTTTTTGAGGGGAAGATTTGATAGAGAATCATGAGATGAGCCTCATAGAGTAGCTGAACCTCTTCTCACTCTGCAGCGGCAGGTTAGTAACTTTAAAGCAAATTACCATATTGGGAAGGTTTTCTTAAATCAGTTAAATGGCTGTCTGGAGGACTAGGTAGTGCTGTGAAACATAAACAAACATACATTTCCTACTGAAAATTGCCTGCATCACCCATAGTTTTTCTCTGATAACCTAGAACTACACAAGTAATGAATGGACTGACCCCTAAAGGAATGTGATTGTGCTGTACACTGAACGGAAGTGGTACAAATGGGAAAGTACCTGTTCTGTTATTGGTTGGCACATTACTCTGTTAGTTTGGCACATTTATAGGGCAAGTGTTAACAAAAGGGGAGTATGGCCTCAAGAAAACGCAGGCTTATCCATGAGACATCTGGAAGAAATAGTAGGATGCCAGCTGGGCTTGGAATATTTGAGAGAGATTCTGTGACCTGATCTGTTTGGACCAAATGTGTATGGCTTATTAGCTTTTTACTTAAATATCTTGTAGCAGGATGGGGGAAGGGTGATGCTTAGGGTTTCCTATTTGGGAAGACAAAATTATATAAAACAGTTGCTCAGCAGCAAGTAGCCTGTGGGGCTTGATTAGAAGTTCTAATAGATAGTGCCAGTCTAGTATCAGTGACCCATTCATTTTTCACATTGATGTTCAGTAGACATGGATCCCTACACGGAAGGTGCTCAAGAGTGGAATTAATGCTTGTCAACTTCTCCTGTTTCTTTGAGGACAAGACACTTAAGTTGTATTTTGAAACTGGGAAAGAATAATGAGTCTGTCTCTTTCTCCTCCAGGTGTCTCAGAAGGTTTCTCTGCTTCAGATCCCATTGTAGACTTTTTACAAACTCCATTGCTTTTTGTGTCTTTGTATACAGTGTTGTTGTAGCCACATTGGTCCCAGGATATTCACAAAACAAGGTGGATGAGGTAATATCTTTTATTGGACCAACTTCTGCTGATGAAAAAGATAAGCTTTGTGCTACACAGAGCTCTTTTTGTGACCTTTAAGCTCTAAAGCAGGGCTACTCAACTTTGGAAGCCCTGGGGGCCACAATGATATTCACAGCACATGCCAAGGGCCGCAACTTACATGTGGTTGCATATACTTGCAAATAGCTTCTTTCACACTGACGGGCATGAACACAAAGATTAAGGCAAGAC
>CM057846.1:31320726-31332518 GCA_030068395.1 Apalone spinifera
TGCATATCAACAGAAGACCATTATATTGACTACTTTTTTGTTTTAGCTCCCACCGCAGGCCATGTGTTGAGCCCTGCATAAACACAAACCGCACCATGGGCTGCTAACACAGGCCGCATGTGGCCCACAGGCCGTGTGTTGAGTAGCCCTGCTCTAAAGCTTGTCTTTCATCAACAGAAGTTGGACCAATAAATGATACTACCCTACCCACCTTATATCTCTACATTAAAATAGGCCATATTAAGATTAATTTACACTGTCTGTTCTCTCCTGATAGTTGCTTTTCCTACTATATCTCTCTTCCAAATACTCAGCATACAAGCAAAACCAGTGTAGGCACCTGGTGTAAATTATACCTTGATGTATCAATTTAATGTAACTTGCAAACTGAGAAAGCCAGAAGATTAAATTACATCCAATTAACTTTCCTTAGATTCATCCATATTCACTTCTAAAGTTATTCCTGCAGCTCTATGAAACCTAGGAAGGAATAAGGGCAATAATAAGCTTTAGGTACCTAAGACTTCTGTTGAAAGTCTAGCTGAAGCCAGGGCATTACTCTACAGATATATGGTTAATTCTGAACCTTTATATCTCATGGATTTGCTAGCACACTAGTATTTTTCACTACATGGATAGAGGGTTTTTTTTTAACATTCAAGCTGATGACTATGCCATAGGAATCTGATTTTAAAGAGAGGCAGGTTGCAAAGCTTTCTCAAAATGTCAAAAGAGCTTTGATAGCTATATAGAAACCCTCACAGAAGTTCCACAGATTTTCTCAAGTAAGTATTTCTATGAGAGCTGTGGATATTAAATACAGTGTCCAACAGACATAGCTTCTCCACAAGGATCAAGTCAGAATTACCAACACCAGAATTCTTTGACTTAGTTACTTGGTTACTTCTCCTTGCACCTACTATAATAAACAGTTAGGTTTCAGCAACACCTACCTATAGGCAATATGGAGGCAAAAGCAGGATGGATTTTGAGAATTAAAAAATTTAAGAGGTGAATTGATCATAGTCTATAAGTATCTATAGAGGGAAAAGATCAGTGACACCTGAGAGCTCTTTAATCAACCAGAAAAAGCCATAATGAGATCCAAGAGCTGGAAATTGACACAAGACCCAATTGAGAAAAAAGTGCAGTTTTTGAAGTGAGGGTAATTACCCACTGGAACAACATAACAAGATATATCTCATCTGTTAACCCTGAAAAGTGCACCATATGGATAATATAACATCTATAGATAACAGACTCAAAATGGAGTTTGTGGACTGAGGGACCATTCAAAATGGGAACCTGAAAAGCTTTTGCCGCCAAAATTACCATTTGCACACAGCACATGTATGTGCACACTGCACCATGGTTCTACACACAGTGCGAAAGTTTGCACCCGACTCTAGGTTTGCACCCAGCACTACACCATGCTTTACACTTGAGACGCTTAGAGTTTTCCTGCCTCAAACTTTTAAAACCCAGAATCCTGAAGAGATTGAGTCGGCAGTTTTACTACACCATCGCAGAAGAAGGAGACCTCTAGTCAGAAGACCGTGGTGAAGGCCCAGTCGAGCTGACAGATCTACCCATTCCATTCCTGCCACCCTCAGGTGCTTCGGCCCACACTGTGGCTATGGCCCACACTGTGGCTATAGCCCAGTAATAGTGAGCGTTGGCTACCTGATTGCTCCCTACATCATCGGGACTCACAGAGCATCAACATCGTTCGGCACCTGCTGTGGTGAAGGCCCTCACAGCGCCTAGAACTGCTCTGACATCTCCCACAAACTGCGCGTCCGTCTGTGGTACCAGCAGTGGTAACATCTAACTGAGCATCTCTCCACACCCTCAAGGACGCTTCAGTGTTCCTCCCCTGACAGCTGCCTTAAGCTAAAGGGTAGAAGGTCCTGACCATCAAAGCTGCCTCCGACGGACTAAGTATATCATTCTGCTTTCAGTCATCTCTCCTATATTCTTTTATTTTAGAGGGTGAGGGGCTGGGTTATCAGTTCGGTGTTGTGTTGTTGTTGTTTGCCTGTTGTATTTCAGTACATCTTTTATTTACATTTAAATCTGATAAGTGTCCATGTTTATTCAGCAGGAATAGGGGTAAATCCCGGGTGGCAGATACGGTGGTTTCCAGGCCGGACTTCCTTCTGGGGACAAAGGCATTTTAATATCTAATCAGAGCAGGCCCCATTAAATTTCGTTTACTAGTGCGCCTTTGCTAGTAACATCATTTCAGGTCTTTAAATTAAGGCTGGATGCCTTATGAACACAGAACATAAGAACAACCATACTGATCAGACCAAAGGTACATCTAGCACAGAACCCACAGTGGCAATTTCCAAGTGCCCCAGAGGGAATGAACATAACAGGTAATGATCAAATGATCAATCCACTGTCGCCCGTTTCCAGCTTCTGGCAAACAGAGAATAGGAACACCATCCTTGCCCATCCTGGCTAACAGCCATTGATGGACCTATCCTCCTTGATGTTATCTGGTTCTTTCTTGATTCCTGTTTTATCTGTTAAGCTGGTGACTTTCACCATATTCTGTAGTCTTTCACAACATCCTCTGGCAAAGAGTTCCACAGGTGGACTACGTATTGTGTAAAGAAATACTTCCTTTTGTTTGTTTTAAATCTGTTGTCTGATCATTTCATCTGATGACCCCTAATTTTAATATTCTGAGAAGGACTAAGTAACATTTCCTAATTTACTTTTTCCATATCAGTCATGATTTTATAGACCTGTCATGTCCCCCATTAGTCATCTCTTTTCCAAGATGGAAAGTCCCGTTCTTATTAATCTCTCCTCATATGAAAGGTATTCAATACCCCTAATCATTTTTGTTGCCTTTATTAACTTTTTCCAATTCCAATAGACCTTTTTTGAGATGGGACAACCACATCTGCATGCAGTATTCAAGATATGGGTGTGTCATGGATTTAGATAGAGGCAATTGATATTTTCCCCCTTATTACCTATCCCTTTCTTATTGGGATTGGTAATTGTTAGCTTTCTTTGTCTGCCACTGCACACTGAATGAAAGTTTTCAGAAAATTATCCACAATGGCTCAAAAATCTCTCTGGAGTGTTAACAGCTACTTTAGACCCCATCATTTTATATGTATAGTTGGGTTTGTGTTTTCCAATGTACCTTACTTTTCAGTTATCATCATTGAATTTAATCTGCCATTTTGTTGCCCCCTCTCCCAGGTTTGTGAGATCCCCTTGTAGCTCTTAGCAGTCAGCTTTGGCCTGCCTTATCTTAAGTAGTTTTGTATCATCTGCAAATTTAGCTACTTCACTGTTTACCCCTTTTTATCAATCATTTATAAGTATGTTGAATTGTACTGTCCAGACTGACTAATGGTACAAACCCCTGGCAAACACCACTATTGAACTCTCTTCATTCTGAAAACTGACCATTTATTCCAACCCTTGGTTTCTTATCTTTTAACAGTTACCAATCCATGAGAGGACTTTCCCTCGTATCCCATGACAACTTACTTTAAGAGGCTTTGGTGAGGGAACTTGTCAAAGGCTTTCTGGAAATCTAAGTACACTATATCCACTGGATCCTCCTTGTCCACATGCTTGTTAACTCCCTCAAAGAACTCTAGTAGATTGTTGAGGCATGATTTCCTTTTCAAAAACCAAGTTGATGCTTCCTCAACAAATTATATTCATCTATGTGTCTAACTATTCTGTTCTTTACTATAGTTTCAACCAATTTGCCCAATTCTGAAGTTAGACTTACTGGCCTGTAACTGCCAGGATCACCTCTGGAGCCCTTGACTGATGTCACATTATCTATCCTCATCATTTGGTACAGAAGCTGATTTAAATTATAGGTTACAAAGCACAGTTAGTAACTCTGCAGTCTCATGTTTGAGTTCATTCAGAACTCTTGCATTACTACCATCTGGTCCTGGTGACTTATTACTGCTTAATTTATCAATTTGTTTCCAAACCACCTTTAATGACACCTAAATCTGGGACAGTTCCTCAGACTGATCACCTGAAAAGAATGGCTCTAGTTTCAGAATCTCCCTCACACTCTCAGCCACGAAGACTGATTCAAAGAATTCATTTAACTTCCACAATGGCCTTAATGTCTTTGAATGCTCCTTTAGCATCATTGTTTAGCAGGCTTCCTGCTTTTGTTGTAGTTAAAAAAAAATTGCTATCACTTTCCAAATCTCTTACTAGCTGTCCTTCAAATTCTTTTTTGGCCTTCCTAATTGTATTTTTACACTTCACTTGCCAGAGTTTTATGCTCCTTTATATTTCTCACTAATATTTAATTTCCACTTTTTAAAAGGATACCTTTTTTTCCCTCTCACTGCTTCTCTTACTTTGTTGTTTAACCACAGTGTTTTTTGGGTTCTGTTTTTAAATTCGGGCCGTATGTTTAACGTTGAGCTTCTATTACAGTGTCTTTTAAATTTTTCCATACAGCTTGTAGAGATTTAACTTTTGATATCTATACCTTTTACTTTCTGGTTAAGTACCATTTTGTGTAGCCTCTCTTTCTGAAATTAAATGCTACTGTATAGGGCTTGCTGTGGTGTTTTACCTGCCGTAGGATGTTATATTTAATTATATTAAAAACATGAGAACATAAGAATGTCCATACTGGGTCTGACCAAAGGTTCATCTAGTCCAGTATCCAGTCTGCCAACAGCGGCCAATGACAGATACCCCAGAGGGAGGGAACAATAGGTAATCCTTACATGATCCCTCTCCTGTGACACATTTCCACACAAACAAGGGCTAGGAATACCATTCCTACCCATCCTGGCTAATAGCCATTGATGGACCTAACCTCCACGAATCTATCTAACTCTATTTTGAACCCTGATAAAGTCCTAGTCTTCACCACATACTCTGGCAAGGAGTTCCAGAGGTTGACTGTGCACTGTGTGAAGAAAAATTTCCTTTTGTTTGTTTTAAAGCTGCTGCCTATTAATTTCATTTGGTGACCCCTAGTTCTTATTTTGTGGGAATAAGTAAATAACTTTTTCTTATTCACTTTTTCCACACCAGTCATGGTTTTATAGACCTCTATCATATCCCACCCCCCTTACTCTCCCCTTTTTTAAGCTGAAAAGTCCATGTCTTTTTAATCTCTCTTCCTATGGGACCCATTCCAAATCCCTAATAATTTTTGTTGCCCTTTTCTGAACCTTTTCCAATGCCAATAGATCTTTTTTTGAGATGAGGCGACCACATCTGTACACAGTATTCAAGATGTGGGCATACCATGGTTTTATATAGAGTCAATAAGAGATTATCTGTTTTACTCTCAATCCCTTTTTAATGATTCCTAACATTCTATTTGCTTTTTTGACAGCTGCTGCACAATGAGTGGATGTTTTCAAAGAACTATCCACAATGACTCTAAGATCCCTCTCTTGAGTAGTTGTTGTAGCTAAATAAGTCCCCATCATTTTATATGTGTAGTTGGGGTTATTTTTCCAATGTGCATTACTTTACATTTATCAGCTTTAACTTTCATTTGCCATTTTGTTGCCCAATCACTTAGTTTGGTGAGATCTTTTTGAAGCTCTTCACAGTCTGCTTTGGTCTTAACTATCTTGAGCAGTTTAGTATCATCTGCAAATTTTGCCACCTCACTGTTTACCTCTTTCTCTAGAACATTTATAAATAAGTTGAATAAGATAAGTCCCAAGACAGACCTTTGGGAGGGACCCCACTAGTTGCCTCTCTTCACTCTGAAAACTTGCCATTTATTCCTACCCTTTGTTTTCTGTCTTTTAACAAGTTATCAGTCCATGAAAGGACCTTCCCTCTTATCCCATGACACTTACTTTACTTAAGAGTCTTTGGTGAGGGACCTTGTCAAAAGCTTTCTGGAAATCTAAGTACACTATATCCACTGGATCCATCATGTCCACATGTTTGTTGACCCCCTCAAAGAACTCTAGTATATTAGTAAGGCATGATTTCCCTTTACAGAAACCATGTTGACTTTCCTCCAACAAATTACATTCATCTATGTGTCTGACAATTTTATTCTTTATTATAGTTTCAACTAATTTGCCTGGTACTGACTTTAGACTTACCGATCTGTAATTGCCAGGATCACCTCTAGAGCCCTTTTAAAGTATTGGCATCACGTTAGCTATCTGCCAGTCGTTAGGTATGGAAACTGACTTAAAGGATAGGATTATGGTTACTATTACCAAGTGGTCCAGCTATATTCACTTTTTGAACCAGATCCTGTGTTCCACTTAGGACTACATCAGGAATTGTCTCTCTCTTTGTGGGTTCCAGAACTAGCTGTTCTAAGAAACAGTCATTTAAGGTGTCAAGAATCTTTATCTCAGCATCCCATCATGAGGTGACATGTCCTCAGTCAATATGCGGATAGTTTAAATCCCCCATGATTATTGAAGGTTTTTTTAATTTGTATAGTCTCTTTAATCACCTTGAGCATTTCACAGTCAGCATCACCATCCTGGTCAGGTGATTGGTAGTATATCCCTACTGCTATATTCTTATGATTAAAGCATGGGATTACTATCCATAGATATTCTATGGCACAGTTTGGGTCATTTCAGACTTCTACTTTATTTGATTCTATACTTTCTTTCACTTATGGTGCCACTCCCCCACCAGCACGATCTGGTCTGTCCTTCCAATATGTTTTTACCCCCGGTATTACTGTGTCCCATTGATTATCCTCATTTCACCAAGTTTCTGAGATGTCTATTATATCAATATCCTCATTTAATACACGGCATTCTATTTCACTCATCTCATTATTTAGACTTCTAGCATTTGCATATAAGCACTTAAATTTGTCACTTTAACTGTCTACCATTACATGATTTAATTTAATGGGACTCTCATTTGGCTGGTTCTTATCAGATTCTACCATATTTCATTCTTTTCCACCCTTTTATCTTTACTAGGACATAGAGAATCTCCATTAATAGATATTCCCCTAAGGGATGTCTCTGTGCAAGCCACGTGGTCCTCTGCACCTGTCAGCTTTCCCCCACTGACTTACAACCTTTTAAATTTTAAGTGCCAGTGATCTGGTTCCATTTTGGTTTAGGTGAAGCTCATACTTCCTGTATAGTCTCCCCCTTCCCAAAAGTTTCCCCAGTTCCTAATAAATGTAAACCCCGTCTCTTTACACCATCGTCTCATCCACACATTGAGACTCTGCAGTTTTATGTCTGCTTAACTGGCCTTGCATTTGGGACAGTAATCATCTGAGATATGCTACTGTTGATGTCCTGGATTTCAATCTCTTTCCTAGCAGCCCAAATTTGGCCTCCAAGACCTCTCTCCTTTTGTTCCCTACATGTACCACAACCATCGACTCCTTCCCAGCACTACACATAAGTCTACCTAGATGTCTTGAAGATCCGCAACCCTGACACCTGGCAGGCAAGTCACCATGAGGTTCTCCTGGTTATTGCAAACCCAGCTGTCTGTTTCTAGAGATCAAATCACTGATTATTGTCTCTTTCTAATAATACCCAAAGGGGTATCCTCACCAGGGAGAATACCAATCATCATCTGGAAGAAGGGTCCCAACTATGGGATCATTTCCCTCCACTCCAGTTGGATTTTATCCTTTCCTGAGACTTTCATCCTCCTCAATAGCACAGAGGTACTCAGACTGGGAGCAGGACCATTCTGCTGTGTCCTGGAAAGTCTCATCTATGTACCTCTCTATCTCCGTTAGCTCTTCCAGTTCAACCACATTGGTCTCCAAAACCCACATGCTGTCTCTGAGGGACAGGAGTTCCTTGCATTACCATAGGGCAGGTAATCATACATGCAGCATGGAATGCAATAAAGTGGATAGACACCCCTTTCCCCCACTCTGTAGCTGTACTTCTACCTGCATTGTTTTTTTTACTCCTGCAAATGATTTCTTTGTTTGGTTTTTATCAAGAGCTATTTTTGGCCTTAAGTTTAAAGAACTTTAAAAAGAATGTTAAAAGTACTTACTCTTGCATTCTGCCAACACTACCTCACTAAACTCCCTTGTAAAACTCCCCCATAAGTGCTCCTGTTCACTAGCCCCTCTGATTGCTTAGCAGAGGAGTTAAGTCTTTCTTAGTAGCCCAGCCCTGGTGAAGGATTACAGGGTGTTAAAGGCCTTTGGGATCAAAGCCTTGGTAAGAAGCTCTCAGTTTTGCCTAGCAGGCCACTAGGCTCAGTGTAGAGCCCTCCAAACAAATAGACCACATGGTGTATTTCCGTCAAGCAGCAAGCAAACCAGAAACACACACACTACAGACAACAAACTTATCCTGAGAGTCACATAATCACTCCTACTCTTGGAGGGTGTGACGGACCGGGTCGAGTCTGGGCGCAGCTGAGGGTGTCCGCTCAGGGCGAATTGCTCAAATTCGGGGCTCCTTACAGCCCCCAGACGGAGGCCTGCCCAAACAGGCCACAAACCAGTCCCACAGAATGCTTTAGCAGCCTGCCTGAAGCCTCACGAGCAAAACCCCTCCGACACCCCAGCAATATCCGTGCCCCAGATGGCCCCGGGCCTCATACACCAGAGGGGGGGTCTTAGAACTCAACCCCACCTACCCCGAACAAGTTCTGTCTGGTCCCAAGAAACCAGCCACAGATCCCTGGTCAATTTACACTCTGGATCTTACCCACAAATCACGCTGAGCCAATCCTTTAGTATCTAACTTCTAAAGGTTTATTACCACAACGAAGAAAAGCATGAGAGTAAGCTTCTATTCAACACCCCACATGGGCCCCTTTTATACCATTTTTGGGGCCAACACCCCCACCTATTGGTGCAGCAGTGATCTGGCTGCTTCCCTCAAATTCGGTAACGTGACAGAGGGCTCCCTCGCAAACTCCCATTAGCTGTTCCTATGTGCTTGTTCCTCTGGTCATCCTGCATAATCCTGTCCTTCTAAAAAATGCTCTAATTTAACCATGAGTTATTGGACAGGATGTGGGAATTATTTGATAAAATTCTATGGTGTGGATTATGTAGGTCAGCCCACTGGGGGCTGGATTGCACTGATCCTCTCTGGCTTTAAAAGTTATGAATCTATGAATAGAAACTTTCCTAAACAGAAAGAGACTCACAATGATGTTGTCAAGGATACCTCAACTAAGCTCTCAGCAATGGAGTGACAGCTCCCCAACAGCAAATCAACTTTAAAAAGTTCTGAACGCATTTTAATAACTGCCGGTGGACTGTAGATAGAAGGAATAACTGTCTACTATACATGCTCTGACTATGCATTGGAGACAGGTAATTGCTAATGAGACAAGTGATCTTTCACACACAGTCAAGAATTCTTTTCAAGTATCTCCTCCCAGATAAGGGGTTTTATCTTGCTTTACTGCATATAAAAGATTCTATAAGGAACAACTGTGTTCTGGATCATTCAAGGTTATGCCTCTTTATCTAGCTGACCACTGCATAACTTATCTCTTTCATACTTGCCTCATCTCCTGAAACATCTAACAAATGTTTTCTGGTTTCCAAGAAAAAGTGCCTGCAAGCATGTACTTTCATTGGCTTATATACTAGAAAGCTTGCTCTGCATCTGAGCTGTCAGTCTGTCATATGTCAATTCTGGGTCTTCATGCTACCTTAGCTCTCTTCCACTGCTCCTCCAACAGCTTCTACTTCCTAATTGCTCCTTTTTTACCTCATGTTGTTCCTAGGACATCTTTCTTTCTGGTGAAAGAGTTCATTATGCTTCTAAAAAGCACACAGTCTTTTCAGAGGATATTTTAAAATATGCTGCATTCATTTAAAATGATAAACAAATATTAGAATGGGTATATATTTATGCATACACAGATACATACACATGTTCTTCAGATAGTGTTATAATTACCAGTCCTTATTGTTGCTTGAGTCCGTTTAATCTAGACTGAATACAAATGAGGGAGCTGGGCTCTGTCAGTCATAAGCCAATGCTCCATTGTTGTTGGAGAATGAAACCAAAGGCTTGTGATCCTCCCCAGTGTTTTACAATGGTCTATGGATCTTGCTGTGTTAGGTTTAGATTGTTAATCACAAACTGTTTTATACAGAGTTGTTTTCACAGTCCTCCTCCATCTTCTTTGCACTTTGTTCTTGGTTTACGGTGGATGCCTTTTGCACTTCAGGGTCAGCAGTCTGCAATCTTCAGCCATCAGAATAATGCCAGCATTTACGTGGCATCTTCTATCTTTGCTCCTCTCTCTCTGTGTAAACAGGTCTGATTGTGCTGGTGCCTTGTCTCTTTGCATGCACACATACCTCGTACACACAACAGCTCAATGATTTCAAGAACAAAATTTCTTATGGAACAAAACAGATCAGAACTAATAAATTCTAATCTTACTAAACTGACAGAATGAAATATTTGTCTTTAATTTGAAACAACTTATACTAACAAAATGAATACAAACATTACAAACCAAAACAATTTAATCAATTTAGCTTATTGGCCTACAAGTTTATATTCATTATTTCGTAACTAATATTTCAAGTGCAGGGTCTCTGCAGGCCCTCACCACTTCCTTTGTGTCCCTTCAAGGAAAGAAACCTATGTTAGGTGGTATTATCACCAAGCCAGAAGACAGAAATACATTAACCTGAGAAGATAAAACAAAGCTAGAATAGGGCTAAACTCTAGTGTTACACCAGTGTAAATTAGGGGAATTCTGGTGACTTTAGGTTCAGTATTTTCTTTTCAGGTTCAGCATTTGTCCAACTATTGTAGTTTGACTCAAGACCTTTTTCAAAATTGTTTAAGGGTCATTTTGACAAGGCTTTAAAGCTGTATTGTTTTTATTCACAGACTAGCTGTGCTTATTAACTGCTTCTTTCTTGAAATCTATTCTCTCCTTCCTCCCTCCCCCAAAATTCCCTACTTCCATCTGACTTTTCTCTTCGGGTATGTCTACACAGCAAAGTTATTTCAAAATAACTTTACCAACATCTACACAGCCAAACCGCTATTTCAAAATTAATTGGAAATAGCGGAGCGCTTGTTTCAAATTTTGGTAAACCTCATTCCATGAGGAATAATGCCAACTTCGAAATAGCTAAATTGAAATAAGCACTGTGTAGACACTTATTTCAAAATAGGGGGCCTCCAACCCTTCCCAGGGTGCCCTGGTGGCTACTCTGGGCCAAACCAGGAAAACTCTGCTGCTCTCCCCCTCGCCCCCCAGCCCCGGAGCCCTTAAAGGGGTAGACTCTGGCCACAGTGCCTGTGCCAGCTGCAAGCCTGCCAGCACAGAGCCAGCAGTCGCTGCTCCTGGCCCAGCATGAGCCAGAAACCCACTGGCACCCAGACCTCCACCACTTCCCAGCAGCAGGCTGGCAGCTCCCAGGAGCCTGCCCGTGGGTGCCTTCCTGGTCCAGTGCGGAGATCATAGACGTGATTGAGGTTTGAGGCCTCCAGTGTTCATGATCTCCGCACTAGACTCAGGAACGCAGCTGCCTACAGGCGAATGGCTGCCAGCCTGGCCACCAAAGGCCACATGCACACCCAGGAGCAGGTTTGCATGAACATAAAGGAGCTGTGGTAGGCTTATGCCAGGGCCACAGGGGGCAGCTCTCAACCAGGGGCTGACCCAGACACCTGCCCCTATTATGATGCCCTGGACTGTAGCCTGGAGGGGCAGATGGTCTGTGCCTCCCAGGTGGTCATTGACCTGGGGCAGAGGGCCCTGACCAGGTCTTGGAGGAAGAGGAGGATGATGGCCAGGAGTCGCAGGAGCCTGGAGGGAGCATGGCACTCACCCAGGACCCC
>CM057846.1:31332618-31344043 GCA_030068395.1 Apalone spinifera
GGCCTGGGGTAGAGTGGGAGGTTGCCCTACTCTCTCCTAGGGCCAGCCCTGACTAGGAGATTACTAGAAATGGATCCCTTGAATAGAAGATTTTTTTCTAAAATTCTTTAATCATTTGTTGTTTTGACCTTGCATTTTTAGAATTGTAGGGGTCAGATGTTGGTTGGGTGGTATAAAGTGGGTGGAGTGACAGTGAGGGATGCAGGAGTTTACAATAGTAGAGAACTGGTTGAATCCCTTAACTGATCACTTCTGGATTCAGGGCCTGATTCCTATTCATGCTTGGGCCCCTTTCCATTGCTCTTGAAGCTTATAGCAGGGGTGGCCTTAGTGCAAGTGTAATGTAATTTAATCTCATGTTATGGCTTCCTTATATTACCAGAACAGCATAAAAGGGTCCTTAGTGTAAGTGAAATTTGATGCCCTTAACTTAGGTTTTTACGTTGTACTCAGAACTACCATTCCTTCCCTTGGACTACTGTTCGGGCAGCACAGCTCCTATGGGCTGGAAGCAGCATCTCAATCTGGCCCTTAATAAATAAAGTTCTTTTTAAAAGTTCAGTATCTGTATTTTATTAAGTTTTGCCAAACTGCATGTACTGTATAACAAGACAGAATTGCATTAGTGATACATAATTTCATTTCTGGTGAGACTTCAAATAACTTCCATAGTCCTGTGGTACTAATTTCAAATCACTATGCTTCATCTTCCACACTGTCTGTCTATCTGAGAGATAATGTAAAAACACTCCCCACACAAAACACAGGGCACAGGAAGTATTAGTTAATCTAATGTAGCAATAGACCCAGAAGAACCACAGACGATTTACTTACTTGCACAAGAATAAAATGCCACTCTCTTCACTTAGACTGAAGCTAATGCTCCTTTATAGTCTTCCTTTCATTCCAAAAGGCTCCTGATATGCTTTACAAACCAATATAAAAACCATAGCTAAGTATCTACTGAAATTGATTTAGGTAAAATGTGGCAACTCCTTAACAAGTGCACAGACACACTATTCAATATTGAAAGTAGCACATAAAATAAATAACTTTTCCATTTGAAACTTCTGAGAGAGGATGGATAAGCAGGATTACCCAAACTGGACCTTTGTCATGACAGGCTAAACCCACTATCTACTGCTCTTACATAGATTTCCATAGAAATGTTAACAATGCCATGCAATCAAAAGATGGAATTATCACACTGTGGTTCCTAACACCATGTAGAAGCACCGCCTCAAAGAATGGAACACCATAGCTGAAGAAATGGTTGATACAGGAAAGTTTTCCTAGTTATGCTGATATAATTCTACCAGTATAATTCCCTCTGGGACATCCTTACTCTGAAATATGAGTGTAGCTTAAATCCCTTCTATAGTGACATACATTTAAATTAGAAAAGGCATTCTTATCCTAGAATGTGTGTCCCCATATGGGGGTATGGGTTATACTAATGTAGCTATATCTGTTTAAATTCACCTTAGTTTATACTTTATGAAGAGAAGCTCTGAATCATCACCAGTTTCTGCAGCACATAAGTGATCTTCATTGTTTTCCATTCTAGCATTGACTGGGCCATACCCTGTTTCGCTTGTGAAACCTCATATGGTCACAACACAGACTTGTAGCTGAAGAAGAAGAGGGGTAATTCAATGGTACAATTCAGTCCACAGACGGAATTATCACACTGGATCTATTCTAGGCCTACAAATCAATGCACCCAAACAAACAAACAAACCACATTAATGCTGGTCCAGAGGTTAGAATTCATAGGCATCAACCTGGACTCCATCCAGGTGAGGGCCACTCTCCCACATCAACTTGCTCAGCTTTTCCACACTTTTACAGACAGTGCAATCCAGCCCCCAGATTTTAGCCAGATGCTGTCTTCAGCTTTTGTCCAAAGGCACATTGGTTACAGCTCATGCCAGGCTGAACATGAGATACCTTCAAGCCTGGTTCATTTTGATTTATGGAACAGAGACAACATGAACTACTTTTGATTCCCACCAAGATCAAACAATCCTTGAATTGGTGGAAAGAGCCTATAAATGTCTGCATGGTAATCCCGTTTGTTCAGTCTCCCCCATTGCTACTCCTGACCACTGACACATCCCTCATGGGACGGGGCACCCACCTCAACAATCTCACAGTGCTAGGGCAATGGTTTCTGTCTGAGACATGCCTTCACATCCAGCTGCTCAAATTTGGGGCAGGTCTGTGCTAAACACCAGAATAACCTTCCCTCACCTCCTCGACTCTCTCATAGAGCTCTGAAAACCGAGCCTCTGCTTAGCAAGGTTTTTTCTGCTAACTGTGAGTCGGCACAGATTTAGCACCATGCTGCTTTTCTGAATTCCCCCACACACTGCTAACCATATTTAATGGACTAACACAAGGAAGGACAATAATTTTCACAGCAAGGCCACCCCAAGAATTTGGTAGGTGGTCACAGGCCACACTTTTATCCTATATTAATGAAGGGGGGGAGGGGTGTGCAGAGTCTGGGAGGAAGCTGGGAACAGGAGGGAGCTCTGGGCAGGGGACTGGTGTGCAAAAGGGGGTGCAGGGTCTTGGAGGGAGTTTGGGTGTGGGAGTGGGTTGTGACCTGGGACAGAGGGTTGGGGTGTGGGAAAGGATGTCAGGTGCAGACTCTGTCCAGAAGGCACTTTCTGTAGGTAGTTGCCTGCCTGCTATGGCTCCACAAGCTACTCAAAGCAGCCAGCTACTGGGGCGAGTCTGTCTCTACACGCTCCTTGGGGGAGGGAGACAGCAGGTCTCCACATGCTGCCTGCACCTGCTAGCACCACCCCTGACAAGAATTATGTTGTGGGTGGGGGCAGCACACAGAGCCTTCTCCTTCCCCTCCCCCCAGTCAAGGGGCACGCAGACACATGCTTGCCCCAGTAGATGGCAACTTTGAGTGGTGTATGGGGGCCACAGGAGGCAGGCAGCCTGCCAGAGCGCCCTGCTGGGCTGTTGGACTTTAGAGGCCCAGAGAGTCATGGCGGGCTGAATCAAATGCTTGGCAGGCCAGATCTGGCCCACAGGCCATATTTTGCCCATCCCTGTACTAAATGTATGTCTGGGTATAATTGTAAATAAAGTTGGATGCCTACATCTGAATGGATTTCTATACCACTCTTACAGTGTCACATCATCACTCATAGGATGTTGTTAGTACTTAATGTTCTTAAGATATAACATCACTAGCAGTTGTATCCAGCCTTGCTCAGATCCTTAACTCCAAGTTATGGGGGGATTTTAAAGAAAGAAGAAAATATACATGCTTTAGTTAAATTATTGTATTTTTGAAAAATAGAGTGTTTTTATTAATTTTTATTTTGGATTTCTTAAAAAGATTGTTAATTTTTTTTAAATTTAAGTTTTTAAAATGTTAATTCCATTAAGTGTATTTTTAATTCATCCCCATAACTCTTAGAATTCATTGTAAAAAGAAAGGGCTACAGTTAAGTTGGTTTCCAATAAAATTTTCTTTTGGTGTTCAAATCTTAAGCATTGATTTAGCTGTGCCCAAACAGAAAACTGCTTCACATTTCTCTGTTTTATCTCATTCCTATAAGGTTTATTGAGAAGCAATCCTATTACAGATTCCTCCTTTTTTCTGGCTGATCTTGGTTTATTTTCTTTAGACGTTGGCTAAGTTATGTCAGTTTTGAAGACTGTACTAGATTTGGGGATTGCTTCTCATAAAACCAAGCAGAAAAGAGACAATCCCATTGCAGGCACATCCCGTTTTCCTGGCACAACCAATCCCTTATGTTGCTTTAAATAATGATAAGAGGAAGCCAGATATTGAATTTGGTGGTCCTAGCTCTTACTGTTTAGGAGGCGTTTTCAATCCAACAGCAAATGCAGCAAACTGTGCACTTTTCCCTTGCTCCTTGATGAATGGGGACAGCCAGCAATGTCCCCGTATGAATCTGGGAGAGGGGCATTTTAGCCCCCATCCCTAAAAAGTACTTGGGGGTTGAGAGGCGTGTGACCAAGGGAGGGTTTGTCCCCAGCCAGACCCCTTCCTGATGACTCAGTCTCTTTTCTGTATGGTTTTATGAGAAGCAATCCCATTCCAGGCACATCCCATTTTCTTCAAACAATCAAACCCATACCTTGCTTTAAGTTATAAGAGGAAGCTGTATACAGAATTTGGGGGTCCTTGCTCTTATTGTTTAGGATGAGTTCTTAAACTCCCAAATATATATTAGATAATATTGCTTTCTATGTATGTTTAGGAATTCTGTATGTTATATTGTAATAGATGTAATAGCATTATAGTGATTTTCATACATATGTATCGGGATCAATGTGTATCATATTATGCAACACTGTATCCACTATACAGTCTGTGTAGTCTATTCAGTTGTCTTAGTACATGATTTCTAAATGCAATACCATTGTGTTATGCTGTGTGTCATGTAATACAGTGTGTTCTTTCTTGATAATTAAGAGTATTGTAACTGATATTCTCTTTGAATAAATGTTATTTTGTTTTTGAAGAATTACTGCTTGAGCATCAATCCTTTGACTGGAATGTTGGATCGATGACATCTCACAGGTTAACAGAACTATTCCGTTCTGGTGTGTCCTTTGAGGGTCAGAGAAAAATACCCTAGTAAACCCCCAGCAATTACTCTAGTGCAGGCCACCTCTTGTTATCTATCGAAGTGGGCCAAATTGACAATTGTTTTACACTTACAGTTACAAGCAGGTATTTGGGTACATTGGGTCCAAATTTAGGGGTAACATTGTGGGGTCACACATCTTGAAGAATCGTTGTTATTGCACTAGCTAAGTAACTTTCCCTTTCAGAGCAAGAAGATTTAAGTGACTTTTGCACAAAGCCACTATTACTGTTTGAATAACATGTGGTCTGCAGTAGCAAAATAAAATCCGGATGCAACAGCTCTAAGAAATACAGCTCTGCATGTATCAATGTCTGCCAGCAAGTTAGAACTTTAAATGCCAAAACCATGAATTATATCTCCATGTTGTGAAACAAAAGGAGAAAATATGGACAGATTAAAATTTTTAAAGACCCAGCAGTTCTCTTGCATGTTAATTCAGCAGTTTATCCTAACATGTATTGCACAATTGTAAGTATGAACAGAGCTAAATTTGCTGTAACCTAAAGCTGGATCCTCAAAGCTGCCACTCTAGGGGTACATCTACACAGCAGCGTTATTTTTGGAATAACTGACAACATTGTAGGGTAGATGTGTGGGCAGAGTTGGCACTGGGGCTGATTCCAGGGGTGGGTTCCTGAATGGTTATGATGGAGGTGTGCTAAGTGGTTACCAGAAAGAGTTTATTTGAGGTTGGGGGTTGTCTGTAGGTGAGGATTGCCTGTGAGAGTGAAAGGTCATTTTCCAGGATAGGCTGTAGATGGTTAATAACATGTTGGAGGGGTTTAAATTGTGGGCTGTAGGTGATAAGTGGAATTCTGTTGTTTTCTCTTTTTGGTCTGTCTTGATGTAGTTCATGTCTGGGTACTCTTCTGGCTCTGTCAATCTGTTTTTTCACTAGGTATTTCAGTTTTAAGAATGTTCTATATAGATCCCGTAGGTGTTTGTTTCTGACTGGGGGATTGGAGCAAATCCAATTGTATCTTAGGGCTTGGCTGCAAACAATAGATTGAGAAATGTGTCTTGGATGGAAGCTAGAGCATTGATGGCCAGGATGGTGTTTTCAGGAAGATTGTTGATGTTCCGTAGTTTCCCCAGGAAGTCGGTGGTGTCTCAAGGATAGCTAGGTGTCCTGGCAGCATAGGGTCTGAGGAGAGAGTCAATTCAGCCAGATAATCCTGTTGTAAATGTGCCAATGCTTGAGATGATGGGTCGTCCAGGATTTCCAGGTTTGTGTAACTCAAGTAGCAGATAGAAAACTCCTGGTCAGGGATTGGAGGGAGAGGGGGAGTGTTTGTGTAAATTTGGTCCTGAGCAGTATCAGGAGCTTCATGAGCAGTTGTTTTAGGGGTTTTTTTGTATTCTTTGGTGGGATCAGAGGAGAGAAGCTTGTAGAATCTGGTATTGGTGAATTAATTGGTCACCTGTTCATACTCTTTTCTGTTCATGATGACTACTGCACCCCCTTTGTCAGCCTCTCTGATTATGAGGTTAGAATTGTTTTTGAGGCTGTGTATAGCATTGCATTCTGCATGACTGAGGTTGTATGTTATATGTTGTTGTTTACTGACAATGTCAGCCCATGCACATTTGCAGAAGCAATCGATGTAGAAGTCAAGACTCTCATTATGATAATTAGCAGGGGTCCACATAGAAGCCTTCCTCTTGTGGGATTGGGGGCGGGGAGCTGCAAAGTCAGTGTGTTATACGTCAGTGTGTTGGAAATATTCCTTTAGGTGGAGGCGGCAAAAATAGGCTTCCAGCTCTCCATAGAACTGAATCATATTTGTGGGGGTAGTGGGGCAGAAGGACAGTCCTCGAGATAGGACAGATTCCCCTGCCGGGCTAAGAATGGGGTTGAATAGGTTGACAATGTTGCTAGGTCAATTGAAAGTATCAGAAATGAGAGGTCCTTAGGCGTGTAGGAATTTGGATAGTTTGTTGTCCTTTTTCTTCTGAAGGGAGATGAAGTGATCATTGTAGATGGCTTGTTGAGTTTTAGTAAAGTCCGGTGAAGAGGAAGTGTGTGTGGAAGCTTGTTTTTTTATGAGAGTTTCTAATGTTGAGAGCTCCTCTGAGTTTCTTCTGTTTGTTGTATCATATGATGATGAGGTGGTTCCTGAGTTTCTTTGTGAGTGTGGGGCATAATCTCTGGCTATGGTCTGTGGGGTATGTAGATTGTAGTGGGTTTTTTACCTTCAGTCCATTAGGTATGATGTTCATCTGTCTGTACTTGGGTAGGAAGATAATGTCTGTTTGGGTATGTGCAAGTTTCTTTGTGTAGTTGATGGATTTCCACTCTATATGGCTGAATGCCATACATGTGCAAAAGCTTCAGCGGGGTAGCCGGGTTTGTTGTTTTTTTAAGTTTTTCCAGTTACAGACTAATAGTATAGCAGCACCTTAATGACTAACAAAATATGTACCATGAAACCTTTGTTATCTGGCACTCTGTTAACCAGAAAACTTTGTTAACCGGCACTGCCCCCAGCCACAATGCTGTCACATCTTCAGGCGCACAGGCCTGGCTTGGTTTACCACGATTGACTTAACAGTTTTTTATTTAAGTACTACTAATCATCTTTAACTCAAAATAGAAATGTGAGACCAACTGCCTCACACTACAAAATTACCAATATTAAAAACTTGAGTTTTACTATTATTGTCCATTGGTTTTTCCTAGGTTGATGGGACTCAGATAACCAGAATTTTTAGATAACCAGAGCACCCTAATCCCCGAGCATGCCGGATAACAAAGGTTTTACTGTAGATGGTATCATGAGTGTTATTGAGAAGCCTAAAATCATTTCCCCTGTTATGTTGCTTTTTGCTATCTTCTAGTTTTAACAGTAGATGCATTCATATTGGTCAGTGGCAACATTTTTAAATGGTCTCTGTTTTGTGCTCATGAACCTATTTGAGAGCTCACCTGGGTATCTACACATGCTAAATAGATAATTATGTATCTAACTTACAGTTTGCACATGAGAATATCCATTGGCATGTCTAAAGAAGGTCTTTGTTTGCACAAGATCGACCTTTTGAGAAACTGGCCTCATAAGCCCTGCAAAACAAGCAGGCTTGAAGATTAGAATTTATACCATGGGTATTTTCCAACTGTAACAATTCTGTGGTCTGCTAAAGAACATACCGTATTAATTTTCTAGCAATCATAGGTTTTTGCTTTGCCAGGGGGAGGGGGAAAGTGTGGAATAGACCAAGAAAAGATAAACCAGCAATGACTAAAACAATATACTGTGAAAGAGGCAAGAAAATTACACCTTGTATCTCAAGGGAAATAACATAGTAGAAAAGAAAATTATATAAAAGCAAAAAAGAAAAATTCCAAACACAAAATAGGATTATTACTGCAATTTGCAAATAAATCACCTATACCTCAGTCTGGAGACAGTGTACTCAGCCAAAGAGCTGATAATTATGGTGTGGGGGCTGGCCAAGATCTGCTGCCATCTTTTAATCATGGATCTGCTCTGATTTGTATTGATGAGATGTCATTTACTGGAAGATTTTTGAAATAAGAACTCACGGGGAGAGCTATGAATGGTTTTAAATAGACAAAGATTGTATGTGTTATGCTATAGAGCAGTGAATGCTACACAAATCTTATTGATGGATTTTGGTCAAGTGGCATGCCACAGGAGGATAACTTTACATAAAGGGCAGCTTTGTCCCCAAAATCCCTAATCACAAGAAGAAACTGGGACCAAATTCTGTACTGAATACACTGCTGGCTCTCCGTATTGTGGAACATGACTAATCATTAACTCTGCAGTGCAGCAGTATAAATCAGAGTGCCCATGGCCGGAATCCAGCAGCTGCTCTTTTTAATGCTCATCAGGTAGCCTTTTCCCTGTAACTGCACAAGCATTGAGTAAACCTGCTGCAGCCAGCACTTTGAGGTATAGAACACATTTTATGAAGCCCTGTCTTACATAAGGATTCAGAACAACAGTTGCATTGTTTGAGCTCTAATCTTGAACATGTCACAAACACTTATTTATTATTTAAAATAATCACCACCACCACAGAGAACTTTCCAGTTTCCTCTTCAATGTGATGAACACTTTTCAGGTTCTTCTGGATAGCCTGCCAGAAGCCCCATTGTTCTTGACAAGTTTACCCATTATAGTTTGGATCTTTAAGGACTGAAGGAGACAGATCTTGGCTATTTGTCCTTTGGTCTTACTTGACTTCAATTGCAATAAATCTTTTGCAAATATTTGGTTTGATTTAACCCCTTGTACTGATTTATAAAAATGGTTAATTCATTTTTCTAATGAAGACACAAGGAGGTGAGAGTGAAGCTCAACATACCAGCAGCCAACTTACCCAAATTAAATCCTTGAAATGCATTAATGCTCATTTTTAAGTTATCAGTTGTGTCTGATAAGGTTTTGTTTCTGGCATGCACTCCAGTCAGTGATGATCATAGGAACTGTCCAAGATATTCTCATCAAGGTTTAACTCTGTGCTGCACCTACAGCTAGTTGTGGGCCAAATCCTTCTTGCTTGACATAGCTGAGTGGACTCACTGCCTAGTGATTGCCTAAAGCAAGGATTTGTCCCTGTTTTACCAGAATTTTGTTTTATTCTGAATTGTAACGCACTGCCAATTTACAAGAATGTTCTCTTACTTAGATGCCTTATAAATTTTATATCTCACCCTCTGAGTCTTTTTATAGTAATACAAATAAGGCATAAATCAGTGCAGTTCCCTCAAGTACCACTGACATCTGGGCAGATAAGTGGCCACCATGGGTTTGATCTTTATGCGACACAAATGCAATGGTGCAAAATACATACAAGCGGAAGGTGGAAAGTGATCAGGAAACACAGGAAAATTGCATCATGCATTAATGAGAGTGCTGCTGTGTGGCTGCCAAGCTACGCCTGCCTAGTAGCAGGTTTTATAGCAGCAGTGAGTAGGAGGCAGAAGATGGCACTGCAGGAGAAAAACAAGCTGCTACTTCAGAAGGAGCTGTTAGTCTGAGGGACTAGTGACCATATTAAGGGGCAATAGATGCAAGCCACAGGGCTAGAATAGTGCCATTGTGACACTTCCCAGGGAGTACCCAAGGGAATGAGGCACCTTGCCACCACTAGCCTATAGCATGAAGACGTGTTGTCTGTGCCTGCTGAGGATCAGCTCCCCAACTCCACCAGCCCCAGGCAACGCAAGGGATGCAATGGGTATGTCTCACAGGTCTCTGTATTGGTTAGTGATAGGCCCATGACAACCCTTCATCTCTCCAAGTGTCTCCCTGGAGTATGCAGCCCCTGTTCCACTGGACACTCCCTGTATTCTGGACAGATGTGCCAATTTTAAAGAAGCATGGATCACTCTGCCACTTAACACACTGCGCGTAGGTATGTGCATAGTGAAAAACACCCTAACATTTATTTAAGAAAGTAGAGAGATTGGAGTAATAGTAAGTAGAAGTGTTAGAAACAAATTGTTACATACCCAATCCAAACCTGCATTCTAGAACCTAGACTAGATATTTTCCTGTCTTACACAGCCATGTTCTCTCAAAGTCCTTCCAGCATTTTACAGCCAGGTTTGGCTGTCACCTTCCATTCATGAGACAAGGCATTCTGTCAGCTTGCTGCTACAGTGGAAAATCCTGGATTTGCACTTCCAGACATTTCAGAACAATTCACTGTCATGATTCACAAGTAGTGCATGGCCTTCTCATGTTGTTTTTTCTCTGCATACCTCTTTTTTATAGATTTCATAATCTTTTACTTAGCATCCAGCTCAGGATGCAAACAGACATACATTGGGACACAGCGACCAGACGGGGGAGACTCTCTGTTCCCCCTGCATGAAAGGACCTCTCTGAGACATGCCACCTCCTGACTACTTTCCTTAAGAACTTAATTTTCAGTATAGGCACATAACTCCTTAGATATTATCCGTACATACATTGTACAATCATTATGACCACCGGTGAGCTACTGGTGCTTGCTAGAGATCTTATGTGCCACCTGTTAATGAATCATTATGCATATATCCAACCCAGGGCATGACTTTAAAACTACATGCATGTTCTGTGCCCTCTGCCAGTTGGCATCCAGAGATTTCTCGGTTATAGCCAGAGTCCCCATTCTCAGCTGTCTAATAGGGTATCAACAACCAAGACCTGTCAAGGCTAGATGGAAATGCCAGCTTTCCAGTGCTAGGCAGCATTCATTTTAGTTCTAATGGCTGGTGAGATTTTTGGTGCTGTCTCCCATTACTAATCTATCTACCTAAGAGTGTGTCTGTCTGTGCATCTGTTTGTCTGTTTGTTCAAGAATGCCTCCTAAACTGTAAGCGCTAGGACCACCAAATTTGGTATGCAGCTTGCTCTTACCCAAACTTTAACCAAGCTTAGAGTTGGTTGCACCTGAAAAATGGAAAGTGCCAGGAATGGGACTATTTCCCATAACATGGAAAGGGAGGGACACAAAGATGGAGGGATGCGATACTGAGAGTGGCCACTGAGGGCAGCTGTAACACCAAGAGAGTGGCCAGCAGGGTCTGTCATCTTGCTGCCAGCACACCAACCCCAAACCTATAGCCTACCCCCCCTGGAGAGCCTAGGGGGACAGCCCCCAGAGCCTAGCCCCTCCTCAGATAGCCTGCAGGCTGCGAGAGGGTTGCTGGAGGGCGGAAGCTCTCAGAGCCCCCCAACAGCCTGCAGATTGAGAAGGGCTGCTGGAGGGGGGCAGCTGGAGGGAGGGATCTCCCGGAGCCTGGTCTCCCCCCCCCCCCC
>CM057846.1:31369329-31381526 GCA_030068395.1 Apalone spinifera
ACATCCAGGTCACACAGAGGTCATACTGACAACAAATTAAGTTTATCCTTCATTAGAAAAAGATTGCGACCTCACCAGAAGTGCCCCTAGGGTCAGTACTGGACTGGGAGACCTCCAGGGAGGAGACGACTGGTCCAAGTGTCATGACCAGCTCTTGGCTCTTTGGGATTGCCAGCTGGCTAATCTCTTCCTCCTCCTCTGCCCCTCCACCACCGTGCTGTTCACCAGGCAAGTCTTGTCCAGACTCCATGACCACACTGGGGAAACTGGCCAGGCCCCTCCTCCAAATCTTGTCCAGCTGCTTGTTGAAGTGGCACATGTGAGGTGCTGCACCAGGCTGTCTGCTCCTTTGCCTTATGGTAGGACTGGCACAGCTCCTTGATTTTCACTCTGCATTGCTGGGCATCCTTGGAATAGCTTTTGGCCCTCAGGCAGCTTGTGATCCTGCCATAAATCTTGGCATTCCTCTTTCTGATTCAGAGTTCAGTGAGGAAGGCTTCATCACCTCACACCTTGATGAGGTCCAAGATCTCCTAGACACTCCATGCTGGCGCTCTTCTGTGCCCCTGGGAACTGGAGCCTGTGGGAGCAGAAGTACTCGAAGTCATTGCAGTATAGGTTGGATTGTTCAAAGTCATGTCCATGCTGTCAGGTCACAGGGGCATGGCCAAACAGGATTATGGATTCGCTTCACAACAGAGTCGATTAGGTTGCTTTTATTAATCTCACTTCGTCACTACTATTACAGAGTTAATACTGCCAAATGGTTACACAGTTTTACAAAGTGACACATCAATAAGCATAGGCAGAGCAATGCATAAGAGAGCAACAGGTGCTTAGAAATGCTTACACCCCTTCAGTCTGCAGGGAGTCCCATTCCTGTCACCTAGCACCAGGCCGCAGTGGACGTGGCTCCAGCTGAGGGAATCCAGGGCACCCTCCAAGATCTAAGTCCCAGGTGAGACTCTTACACTACACTTGTGTGCTGCAGTGTTTTGCTCACTCAGGATGTGCTCACATGCTGGCCACATGGGAAAAGCCCAGGGCTTTTTGAGCTCACCTGGAGAGCAGTAGAGGCGCAAGTTCTGGCCAGAGTGGTCAGCGTGGGGAACTGCAAGAGACCTTCTGAAGGCCAATAGCCCTGACTTTGCAACAATGATGTGCCTACACTTCTGTAAATTTGACCATGCAAGGTCAGGAATAGTGTTACTCCTTGTGAAAAGCGGGAGTACTGAAATTGACTTCAGCAGCCTTTAAGGTCGATGTGACAGGCTTGGTAGTGTGGATGCAACACTTAGAAGATTGACCATATGCACCTAAAATTGATGTAAAGTCCTCATGTAGGCCCAGCCTGGGGAAGCATTCTCACTGGGAAGCATAAACACATACCATTGTTTTGTTTGCAAGCAATGTGTGTCTGCAAAAGATTTGTAAGGTGAAGCAGAATTCTTCTAGGATCCAAAAACAACCTTGTGTTACAATTCACATTGCACCCAGTGCTTCTCAATGTTCCCACTGTGTGAAATTTTGATAGTATGTACATTAAAAAATAGTAGCAGGTTTCATTGAGAATTCAAATAAATCTTGCTTAGCGAATAAATTTCTGACAAATACACATCAGTCAGTGATAATGCAGCTTACACATCTCTGTTTTGAAATAATTTGGTGCATTTGTTGGCCTGATAAGGTGAAATCAGAGATATGGTTTTAACTCTTTAGAATGAACCTGCTGCTTTTCAAAAGAATTTATTTTCTGCCTACAAAATCACAGTGTGTTCTATTGATCACTCAGATTCTTTTGATAGCTCCCTGTTGTTAGAATGAGCAGTGTTTCCATGAGTCATTCAATGAAGGCTGGATTCTCCTGACAAACAGTCAGGAGAGTCCTAGACAAATGGTGTGCATTAGCCCTACTTTTGTACAAGATGCAATCCCTGAATAGACTTGCCGTGAGACTACTTCTGATAATCTCTTTTCAGGCTGTCACTTCAATGCAAGAATCAGAATTTAACACCAGCGAAAACTCTGCTGAAGTTACATTAAATAGCTCCACCTTCCTTAAAAAAAAAAAAAAGTGGACTGTTCCTAGAATTCTCTGTATACTGCAGGAACCTGGTGGGATGCCGGTATGCAAGCATTCCAATGGCTTTCCTGCATACAGCACTGTTGTTTCTCTCCCATCTGTCTGAGGAGCGAGGTGATTGTAGTTATGGCCTTCCACATTATGGCATCGTGTAGTAATATGGACCACAATGAAAATAAAGTGACAAGGTCAGGTATTTATGGAGAAGGTTGCAAGATGATTTTGTGGGGTTCCGGTTGGCAGGGAGGCAGATGGGTCAGGAAAATGAGCTTAGGTTGGTACAGTTCAGGCTCTTGTTGAATGTGAGAAAGCTTTGGCATTTGGGAGGTGAGGATGGAGTCAGTGCCACTGGCAGGTGCTGATGTAGCCATTTAATTTTCTAGACTCACCACCAGAACCTCGCTCTAGAAGGCTATGACTATACAGATTCCTCCTTGCTGATCCTCAATGACACCCTCCTTCTCTTAAAAGCTCAGTTTTGGGGCCCTGCTGAAGTATTCCAGTCCTTGGGCCATTTTTTATCTGAATTAGGAATACAGTAAGGACAGGGTGGGAAGCCTTTTTTAGACTGGGGGCCACTCACCCACAGAAAAATCAGTTGAGGATCAAACACAAGTGAGAAGCAAAAATCCCCCCAAACCCCTCACTGATGTGGCCTCTGGCTGAGAAACCACTCCCCATATCCCCCTCACACACCAGAGCCTGAGAGAGCCCAGGCTAGTAGATTTTGTGAGCCCCTCTAGGCTTGGGAGTGGGGCCAAAAATGAGGGGTTCAGAGTGTGGGAGGAGGCTGCCAGGAAGTGGGCTTGAGGTGTGGGGTCTGGGAGAGAGGGAGGGTGCAGGAGTGGTCTGGGGGGGTCTGGGTGATAGGGCGCAGCTCACCAGGGATGCATATGACTCCATGTCCCCCACTGCTCCCAGGCATTGGAGGGGGACAGGCTGCTATGCTGCTATAGCGTTCCCCGGCATAGCGATCTCACAGAGCTACTTATGATACTACTCGCACCAGCTGAGCAGGCTGTGGGAGAACTTGGAGGGAATTCAAAGATGCACAGCAGGGGTTGGCAACCTTTTCCAACCAGACGGCCAAACTACATTGACATTCAGAACAAGTGGTCAACAAAAAGCCAGTATAAGATTAAGAATGCCCATTTGCATGACTGAAAATATACAACTTAATATTATTGATAGTTGACATGATGATTAACAATAGCATAAGTGAAACATTGTTCTCACAGACTTTATTTAATGGGACTTCTGCTGCTGCTGGGGTGCAGTTTGTGGATGTGGGGGTGTAGGAGTCAGAGTTGATATATGAGGGGCTCGGGGTTGGGATGTGTGGGAGGTGCAGGAGACAGGGCACTGGGGGTGGACAGAGTATGTGGGGAGCCTTGGGGCTGGATTACCTTACTTTGGGGCTGGGCTGTCACACCCAGGCAGCAGTGGCTGGATGAGGGACTGGGCCAGGATTGCCACACGTGGATCGTGGCCTCCCCTCCTATCCATGTTGCAGCAGGAGGGGAGGGGGGCACTGCAGCCCTTCCTGTGGCCAGACAGGGGCCAGACTGTGGGCCTTTCCCAGGACTGGGGCTGGGGACAGGATGCTATGGCCAGATGGGGGCTGGGCCCTGACTGGGGCCTTGTTGGCCAGGCTGCCGCAGCTGGATCCCAAGCTGGGCTGCCATGGTCGGGCTGTTGCGGGCTGCCATGGATGGGCTGCGAGGTCTGCCCCAGGAGCATGGTGGCTGGGGACAGACCACGGCTGTCAGGTGGGCTGGAGCTGGGCCACTGTGTCTAGATGGCGGCATCTACTGCTGCCAGCTCTCTCACTATCCCAGCTTGGAACATGCATGCATCCCCTACAGCGCGCCATCTGCCGGCTCTTTAAATGAGCAGAGTCCCCCAGCCGGCTCTTGTTGGAGTGCAGTCAGTTCTTGCTGGGGTGCACTGCCTTACTTTCACCTCTGGTTAAAGGTGAAATAGACAAAAAAAGACCATCCTGACGTGTGGTGTTATGCGCTTTTAAAATTTTGAATTAATTTTTCATTTTGATTTAAAAAGTTGCACGTATTTTGAAAATGACAAAAGAGCCATATTTGGCTTGAGAGCCATGGGTTGCTGACCCCTGATGTACAGGGATCAGCTCTGACCTCCCACAATACTGCACTGTGGTATGCTTACCAAAATTGCTTTGCTCTATCTGTTGATCATAGGGCTTACAATGTGGACAGAGGGAGCAAGAGCAAACACCTCTGGCGATTTTTTTTGTTTGTTTTTGTTTTGATGAATTTTGGGTGTCAACATAAGTTTTATCAACGAAACTTGGTAGCGTAGACATACCCTACTGATAAAGCATGTTCAGAACCACACACAATGAGAAGATGTCGTCTCTGCCATACATACTAAGAGGTGGGTAATTGGCTAATTTTGTAGTTGTATCGACAACATGATTAGTCAATAAGGGAAGGCTCTCAGGCCTGGCTTGCACCAAGTCCAGGAGCTAACCCTGCTGCAGCTCTGCAGTTGAAATGTAGTAGGAGCCAACCATGCAGGTCTGAGCAAGGCCAGCTCTATCTCAGGTCCAGGACCTACTCCAGCTACAGCTCTGAATTTTAAATATAGTAAGAGCTGGCCTGACTGATAGAGGCAGCAGCATGGCAGGGAGGGAGGCAGGCAGCACTGCAGAGATGATGCTGGGGGAATCAGTTTTTAAGCCGGCTCCCCCCCCTCTTGCTGCCTCTGATACAGAGATGGGGAGGGGGGAGCGAATGTGAGTAGTCGACTCAGCTACTCACTTACATCCCTAAAATACACTTCCATTATGCTTCCTTTGCTCCGCCACAATAACTTGGTGGGAATAAGCTTCTACCAGCTGCTCTTGACCAATTTGATTGATGATTATATATTTGTATTACAGTGACATTTAGGAAACCCAAATGAAATCGAGACCTCAGTGTAGAGCACTGAGCACAGACATGTGGGCGACACAAGCCACAGAGAACATATAGTTTAAACAGACCAGACTGACAAAGGGTGGGAGAAAAGAAATATTATTACCCCCATTTTACACATAGGGAACCGAGGCACAAAGAGATACTGGAAGTATCCTGAAATAGTATCACCTAGATGCTGTCTAGACCTACCCTTTGTTGCTTGTCTCTCCAGCTAGTCCATACTACAGATTTTCCCAAACCCACTGTCTGGGTGCCATTCCAGGCAGTCTTCCAAATCCAGACTGTGCCACTTTCCCACCAGCTATGCTGAGTTGCAGCCCAGGAACCCCTCCAATTAGTGGACAACATTTGTACCATCTGATGCCTTGCTGCCATTTTCCTGATAGTTTACTTACTCTCCCAGTGCAGGCTTTCCTTTCCATCAGACTTGCAGGTGAACCCTTTCCTCAGAGTCAGGATGCTGGTGTGCTGCACCTGGATTTCCTCTACTCGCCTCCCTAGAGAATGGCTGACCGCAGGTGCTCCATGCTTCACCCCTTCAGCTCTCGCTTCCTGGCTTAATACAAGTCTAGCCTATGCTGGCCTTGCAGGGTTTCATCTTGGATTAGGCTTGACCGACAAGCCCTCCCTCTCCCCCAGAGCTGTCCTGCCAAGTTAATTAGCCCTTTCTGATCCATCTTCAACCCTTCATGACACTCTATCATTAGGGGCTGTCATAGCTGTAGTGTATGAATGCTTCATGGACATTAACCAATTTATCTGAACAAATTTTTGCGAGATAAAATATTGGTTTTACCGCATCAGTAAAATGGGAAAATGGGGTACAGAAATTAAGGCCAAAATTGTCATTGCCCCTAATATTGGGTGCCCAGTTGTAGCCCCTATGGCCAGATTTTTCTGAGTACTTAGTGTTTTTATATTGAAGGCACAGCTTGTACCAACGCTAGTCAATTTCCCTTTCTAAAGAAGTGCTGGTATGATGGAGACGTCTCTTTTCTGTGCACATACAAACGTGGCCCATAGAGCATTACTAACGGTCAGCAAATAATTTGTATCACCATGGTGGTGGGGGCACCTAGCACCGCCCTGCAGCCTGTTTCGCTCCACTTCGCTGCCCTCTCCTGGCCCACTGTGCTCCGCTCCTCTGCAACAGCAAGAAGCAGAGTGCTCCGCCCCAGGGTGCTCAGCTTCCCACCACCGGGGAGAAGCGAGGCACAGCGGGATGGGAAGACAGCAGAGGGGTGGAGCGGAGCAGGATGCGAGCAGCACAGTGGGGTAGAGTGAGCACAGGCTTCCCCACTGCTGTGATGAGTGTGGGAGGGGATGCCTGCTGCTGCCCTGTGCCAGGCCCCTCAGTAATTCTCTGGTCCACATTGCTAGAGGGAAGGGCAGGGAGGTGGGAAGGATCGCAGTGGAGGTGAAGGGGCCTGGCTTGGGGAAAGAGCAGGACAGGGGAGTTGCCCTGGGACCCCCAAGGACAGCTCTGCTGCCCCTACGAAATAAACCACACTGCTGTGTAGTGTGAATGACTCAGAAGGGTTGCCACATTTCATCCTCTGAGGTGGCTGCATTTCACTAGCCAGGGAGGTTCTTGGGCAAAAATGAAAATCCAGAATGTCAGTGCAAAAGTTGTGCTACAAAGCATCTGTGTGGCCTGACAAACCATGGATGATTTCATTTATCTAGGCAGTAGAGAGGAAAAGACAGACATCTGTCCTAAGAACTGTTTTAGCAGCTCAGACATGAAGGTCCTGCATCAGGACTGGTGCCAAAATAAAAGTGAAATTAGATTAAAAAATATGGATTGATCAAAACTGTTTCCTTTTGATCCTTGTATATGGATCTGAAACATGGAAGTTGCTTTGAAAAGACATCAAGAGGCTAGAAGCATTTCATATGTGTTTCCTGTAGCAACTATTGGGCATAAAACGGTTTAATTTTGTTAGTCAGAGACCTTGAGAACTGGCCTTGAAAGGACTGAAGTTATAATTGGTCATAGCTGGCTGACATTCTTTCGTCATATAGCTCACCTTGGAGATAATGCCCCCTGCATAAATATAACTGGTAAGCAGCAGTTACACCCAAAAAAGTGATTCTTAAAGAGAGATTCAGAGAGAACAGGGGTTTTTGGTGATCTGCTCATGTTCTAAAAAAAAGTACAAGTTCTACAGCTCTACAGCTCTATCTGAAATAGTGCTATCTTCTGATTCCTAGTAGTACAATGTGGTCCTGGGGGGGTTGACAGTTGGAGAACATACACAAAAAACAGCACAAAAGGTGCAATCTCTCTCTCTATTTTAGAGTGCGTCTGTCTGTGTATCTGTCTGTGAGTTCATTTGTTCAAGAACTGCACCTAAATAATAAAACTAGGACCATCAAAGATGGTATGCAGCTTCCTCTTCTCCTAACTTAAAGCAAGATCAGGGTTTGGTTGTGCCAGGGCTGTATTCCACACAATGCAAAGTTAGAGGCTGCTGTTTGGAGGGATGCAATATGAGAGTGGCCACTGGGAGAAGCTGACTCAGCAAAGGAGTGAACAGCAAGGTTATGGCTTTGCCATCTTGCTTGCCAGCACATCAAGTAAGTAGTCCCCCTGCCCCAAACCTTTCCCCCCCTTTCCCCTGCCCTTGGCTGAAGCACCGGGGAGGAGACCCTACGTGGCTGGGAGCAGGGGAGAAAACACTCCTAGCAGCTGGGGGAGAGAAAATGTCCCCAGCAGCCAGGGGTGTTGGGGGGAGCGGGAATATGCCCTTGGAATCCTGGGGGTACTGGGGGGAGAGAAAATGATGGATGAGACCCCCTACCCTGAGCCCCTCCTCATCCTACAACCCTCCCTCTCACACACCCTCAGCCTCCTGCACTGCCCTCCTACCTAAGATCCAGCCCTGACTCCTACACCCCACACAGTGCCAGCCCCCAGCCCTGATGGATATAGGCAATGCCAGGTAGGCCTGCTAGTAGAGTTCATATTTTGAGGAGGGATGTGAATAAACATCCAGCTTATGGTACATGTGCAAACTCTCCCCCAAAACAAACGTGAGCTAATTGGGTTTGCATGTGCACATTCAGATGTGGGATTTCTGTGCAGTGGGAAGTGGGTATAAGCCAAAGGTGCACTCAGCTCCAAATTTTTAGTATGTGCATTATATCAAGCTTAGCTGTGTGTATTGTGAACTTGAAGTAGTTAAAAAATCTTTCAATTCTGTCTTGCTGCTGTCTGTCCAGCTTCTTCTTCATTGCACAGTACACTAGATTTAATGAAAGTTGCTGTCTTCAGAGACAAGATGTTGTCAGAAATAATTGCTTTCATGAAAGCAGTAGAGGGCTATAGAGAGAAGCTTTAGGAAGGCAAGGCAGAGCTGTAAAGATAGAGCAGTAATCATTAGAAGGACAGGGAAATGAGGGGAGAAAGGAGTAGAAAAAATAGTCTTAGTGCCATAGAAATATCTAAAAATGTATTTTGCCATACACTAATAGTAAAATGTTGTTTAGGAGGATAGGGAATAGGAAGATATGGTTCAGAAGTTACTGAACTTGTTGGTGAACTTGCTTCAAATACAGTTCACCAAAAAAACTCCATAAGTGAAAATAATTAAGCAAATAAATTTACTTTAAGTTATCATGTGGGCATAATACGGCATATTAAGAAGCCTTTTGTGTTTAAAGTGTCAGTCTAGAATTTTAAAACAATTTTACATTTGCAAACATGCCAATATCATCTGATTATAGGTTCAGTGACTGTACTTATTTTTAACGTCATTCAGAATGGAGATTTTAAATTGTGGATGTGGATATAATATGCCCCACTGCCGCACATGCTGTATGTGTGTGTATAAATAAACAATCTTAGTCACCCCACACCGGTGATCCTCTGCAGCATAGTGGCTAAGATCTGTCAAAATGCTTTGGATTCGAGGTTTCTCCCTGCTATGTGAACTCACCTGGGACCCTAAATGCAGTGAAGAATTCATTCATGAGAATCCCTGGTATAGTCACTGCCTCTAGATTTCTGATTGGATAAACCTCGAGCTATTTTGTGAAGTAGTCCCTGGATATTTAAGTACCAGCGTGTCTGGGTCCCAAGCAAAGGCTCAAGAACATCAACAATGTGCTCCAATGGTGCCTCACAAGATACTCTTGCTTGAATTTCAAGGGTCAGTCTTCAAATCAATTTTCAGATGGGTGCCACTTGCCCAGTTGCTGTCTCCATTTGCAACCAGTTAGATGGCTCAGTTCTGCACCCTCAATTCTGTAGCTCTTTTAGTGTGTCTGGTCTAGTAACTACTAGGTACGAGCCTTGGTCAATTACTCCTATACAGATCACAGATCCTATCACATGCTCTATAGTTCAGGGGTAGCCAGCCCATTCTGGGCAAAGAGACAAGATATCAGTGGATCCAGTGCGAAGAGCTGGGGCAAAGTTGTTGTGCAAAAAAAAGGTTCTGCCCCTTTGAGAAAATGCATTTAGAGGCTTTTTGGCCACATCAGGCTCCTGCTGGCCAATACCATCTTTAATTCTACATCTTTAATGGCTGCGCTGGACGGCTCCCCTGCCCAGGTCAGCACAGGGAGCCAGGAGGAGAGGGCCATTTTGAGGGGCAGGGGGGGCGGCTTTACGAGCCACAGGGGGGCTTTGCGAGCTGCACCTTGGGGGGGGAAGGAAGAGCCACGTGTGGCTCGTGAGCCACTGGTTTGCCACGGCTGCTATAGTCAAACATCCATTACTGCTGTTCAACTGCCTAGAAGCCCTAGATCAAAACAAAAACTGGGTGGGGGGCAAGGGAGTGTGACCTTTGTACCTCCACTAAGCCTTGCCCTTTCAGCTTTGGTGTTCCGCAGTCCTAGACAGTGACACAGGCAGTCCAACCTAGTGGCTGGAGTAGCAGCTGTCAGAATCTGAGTCAGGAGTTAACCAAAGGTCAAAGCCAAAGTCAAGAATCAAGAGGAGGCCTGGGACAGGGTGGAGGCAGGGCTGGAGCATGGCTGAGGACCAGGCAATGGCAACAGTTGGAGTAGGGCTGGGAGCAAGGCAGACTTAAAAGATTGCAGCTGCAGGCGAGTGAATTGAGCAGTGACCAGACAGGCCACTGCAGGCGTTAGCTAAGACTTAAGAGCAGTTTTGGCAATGCGGCTCAGATAGCAAGGTGATCTGGCAAATTAGGGGTTTCAATTGCAATTATCTGAGTCATTGCAGGCCCTAATTCCGAGCAATCTTTGAGGATGTGTCCTGGAGTCCCTGGGCCTGGTTTCTTATTCACACTAGTTAGCAGTCAGTCCAAGCAGTAACTAACAAAGGCAGAGCAGCTTATTGCTAAGCAGCCAGTGTGAGTGGTGGTGGCTAACTAGCAACAGGTACCATGAACAGCTGCCTACATCTGTGCTTGCACTGCCAAAGCTCAGCAACCGGTTGTCCTTGTGGCAAATGTGTGTTCTCTACTAATTTTGATGGATTTTTCCAAACCGTTGTCTAGTACGAGAATTAAACTACAGTATTTATTTTGTGATTCAGGGTATCTGGCTTGTATTAAAATATTTGTCAAGTTGGGTCAAATTCACCCCTTATGTAAAGCCATTGAAGCCAGCTGAGTTTCATCGGGGATGAAATTGACGCAGGGGCTCAGGAAATCATGCTTGCAGAAGTAATTCAAACTGGCTTGCATATGAGCAGTTTCATGTGGTCTGAAAATTGGCTGAGGGATTGTAAACAAAAGTGTAGCGATTTACTGCAAGGAATCAAGCTGGAAGGAGGTGTCTAGTGAAGTGCCAAAGACACTGATGGTATACAATTTTATTCATGATCTGGAAGAGGAGTTTAAAAGTGTGTAAAGTAAATTTTTAAAATAAAAAGTACTAAGACAAATAATGAAATAGGTCTATAGAGGTTAGAAAATGACAGATAAAATGAAATGCATGTGAGGCTGGCAAACCAAGAGACAACTTTTGCCAAGACTGCAGGCATTAGCTAAGAACTCACAAAATCATAACTGGAGAGCAGATCAGTTCACCTGTCTGTTAGTTTTGCTCAAAATAGATGTATAGTTTTTTAGAGTCTATGAAATGCTTGTGAGTATATGTATGCATTAATCTCACTCGTAGTGTCCATATGCAATGAGAAAATATGTGAGGATACGTGAACACTACCCAGTTTTGTTGAGGAAACTAACGTTGGCATGCAGAAGTCACCAAAAAAATAAAAGTTGCCAAAGTGTGTTTACACTTGGTTCCGTCTGTCGGCAGATTGTGTCCATAACTTTAGCTCCCCCATCGACAGCGGGAGCAATGCACTATGGGTATGTATCCCACAATGACTGGTGACACCATCTGTTGCTAGTTATTGTAGGACTTTGGAACAGGGTACGGGACATCTTGGGATTGTGCAAAACTTCCTAGTGAATACTTTGCCTATGTTTGCTTGCTTTAACCTGCAGATAACTATTTTTTCCTAATTAATAAACCTTTAGATAGTGTGGCAAGGTCCTCACCCAGGCCTCTCACCCTGGAATCCCTTCTTCATCCACAAATCAACCAGAGACCCTTTCTGGTGCAATCACCCATGTCTTTTATTGTTTGTACCAATTTCCCACCACCTTCTATTTATAGAGCTTTTGTTCACAGCAAAGGCAGCTAGCCTTTCCTTCTGGCTGGGGTGCACACTCAGCCACTCTGACTACTTCCTCTCCTAACTCCCCTCTAGCTGCCTTATCTAGCCCTCTGGTTAATGAGTCCCACAGCTGTTTTCCTCTAGCCCCTCAGGCATTGGCTTGCTCAGGTGGCTTCAATTCCCCTTTTCAGCCAGGCTGTAGTGGCAGAGCTCTGGCTTAGCCAGCATATGTCACACACCTCCCCCATTATGAACTGCCAGGTTTGGGCCTGCCCTGGCTCTCTCAGAGTCCCTACCCTGATGCCTCAGTGCCTCCTGCAGCTGAATGTGTAGGGTGGCTTGCCAATCCGTAAAACTTTCTTCCTCTGGGGTGGCTCACCCTCCCCCCCCCTTTTTTAAGGGGAAATTTCTTGTTCCACACTGGGTGATCCCTGGAGACCCTGTTTGAAAACAGCCTCCCCTTCCCCCTCCCGATCCCTTTCTGCAGTACTCCTTCCAACAGTCACTTCCCATTCTGTATGTATGAAACTGATTGGTCCTTCCTAAGTGGAGCACTTTG
>CM057846.1:31447946-31458719 GCA_030068395.1 Apalone spinifera
TTCGGTATTTTTTGTTTAACCATCTGGCAACCCTATGGACGAGTGACCAGCTAAAGTAAGAATATTCAGTGGTACAGAGAATAATTGAGGAGAGCATTCTTCTTGAGTCCTAGGGAGACATGATTTAGCCATGGTGTCCCCCATTCTTTCTAGGCACCAAGTTACAACTTGTCTGCTGAAGGTCCCTGACTCTTAACCAGTCTGAATGAGAGTGTGTTGCATGCACTTCCCTGCAATGTATACCTCTCCCATAATGTCCACATTAATGAAATTATATTCTGTGAGGTGCTCAATATGCAGTCTTGAAAGAGGCCTTAAAACTAGCAAAAGCACAGCTCATTAAGAATATGCCAAGTTTTAGTGTTCAAATGTCAGTAATTTTTTACTTTCGTAGCCCTATTAAAAAAACAAGTGTGGTTAGCTTTTTGGAAAACTGTTTAGAAATCTACAAAGGTAATACGAGCATAATACTAAAAATAAAACATCTTAAAACACAGATTTCCCCTTCCTATATTAATCCTTGTCATGAGAAAGTCTAGCCAAGGATAGGTTATTTCAAAATTTGAAATGTATGTTTGTCCAATTAATTGTATTCATTCTCTCTCAACTCTGTGTGACTAGATTTAGCTGTTTATTCATCTATTTTTAATTGACTTGGAAGTGGTGAGCAAGTGTGGGAAGTGTTGTGTTTTTTGCTTTGATTCAGGAATCTTGACTCCTATCCCTGCTCTGCCCAGTAAATTGTTTCATCAAACTGCAGCAAGGGAGGTTTAGGTTGGACATTAACCATCCTAACAGTTAGGAAGTTTTTCCTAAACACTGGAATAAGTTGCCTAGGGAGGTTGTGGAATCTCCATCTCTAGAGCTATTTAAGAGCAGGTTAGACAGACATCTATCTGGGATGGTCTAGATGGTACTGGGTCCTGCCGTGAGGGCAGGGGACTGGATTCGATGACCTCTTGAGGTTCCTTACAGTTCCTGTGTTCTATGATTCAAGCAGTGTAATCTTCCAAAGGGCTCAGAGGTCATGTGTGAATGTTGAAAATAAGCTGTGTTTGACAATTGCTCTCCCAGTTGTGTACAGTGTTATAGCCATTTTGACCCAGGATATTAAGAGTTATGATTTTAAGTGATATGAAGAAGAGCTTGTTTAGCATGAAAGTTAGTATTTTACCAACAGAAGCTGGGCCAATGAAAGATACTATCTCTCCTACCATATCTTGCTGATGGCCCTCCAGTATAGCTCTCCCATCAGCACTCCTAATATCTGGAGTATAATTGCCTAACTGGTGTGACATTAACACCCATGGTAGAAAAATATGGTTAAACACCCACCTTGCTCTGCAGTATAGAACTTGGCTGAACCAGTTCACATAAACGAGCCAGCCTTGCTTGCCACCAGTTGAGAGAGTTTGGGGAAATATGACTGACATCCAATAGCAAACCTGATATATTTCCATAGTGAAAGTAATGTATAGTAAAACCTGTGTTATCCAGCATGCTCGGGGATTAGGGTGTTCCGGTTATCTTAAAAATTCTGGTTATCTGAGTGTCCCATCAACCTAGGAAAAACCAATGGACAATAATAGTAAAACTCAAGTTTTTAATAGTAGTAGTTTTGTAGTGTGAGGCAGTTGGTCTCACATTTCTATTTTGAGTTAAAGATGACTAGTATTTCTTACATAAAAAATTAAGCCAAACCAAGCCAGGCCTGTGAACCTGAAGATGTGACAGTATTGTGGGTAGGGGAAATGCTGGTTAACAGAGTGCCAGATAACAAAGGTTTCACTGTATACGGGAAGGGGACACAAAGCTTACAAAGGGAATATTACATGTGTGATACTGTTTTCATAGTGCACAGTAACAGTTGCTCAGATATGATGGTCATGAGATCTTGAAAAATCTCTTTACTAGTTTAGGTTTTTGAAAACTTTTTAATAAATATTTCTGCCATAAAAGACATGACAAGCCAGGAATGTACAAGGCTGTATTTGCTTATAGCTGCCTTCAAGCACTGGATTTTCTCTTGTATGACTCATGGTATGTACCAGGCCTTTGTTGTCACTGCCTGTACCCTGCCACCATTCTTTGAGAAGAAAATAACAGTGAATATTGGATCATCCAAGCTGCCTAGAAAGACCTCTTGGTAGCAGCCATTTTGGAAACTTTGGATGCTGGTCTTCCAGCAGCTAGATTGGGCAGGGCACCAACAAGGTCAACAGGCTGATGTAAATGGAGCTCCCTGATGTCAGCAAGTCAGCTCCTGGCTAGGGCCTGAGTCCATTGGTGGCCAGGATGAATGGCAGATATTGAGGGAGCCCTGTTGAATCAGTTGCTGGGGAAATTTAGCCCAGATATTCTGTACCTCAAAGCGGCACCCTGGAACCTCCATATTCTCCACTATGATATGACTGTAGTAAGTTTAGTACTATGCATGCCTTCTGAAGTGCCATTTTAAGTCCTTATGGGTATATCTACACTAGTCCCCTAGTTCGAACTAGGGAGGCTAATGAGGGTGACCGAAATTGCAAATGAAGCACGGGATTTAAATATCCTGTGCTTCATTAGCATGTTCCCGGGCAGTTGCCATTTTGGAAACTGACTAGCCCGGAATAACTGCCCGCATCTACACATGGCAGAGAAGCACAATTCCGAAATAAACCCTAGTTCGAATTAACATGGAATGAGGTTTAACTCCCGTGCTTCATTTGCAATTTGTCGCCCTCATTAGCCTTCTTAGTTCGAACTAGGGGGCTAGTGTGTAGACGTACCCTATCTGTTGAACATTAATATTCTGTTGGACTGTATGTACTCTCATTGTATGTTTAATTATGAAGTATTGAAAATGAGACTGTGTGGTTCAAATCGTGCTTAGTTTGTTAGAATTTAGACTTAATTTATTTTTGTTTCTATGGTAACCAAACATGATCTGTATGCCCGCTATTTACAATTTAAGGCTGAGTGTCTGTCACAGAGGTAATGGAAGTCACTGATTCCATGTCTTTCTGTGACCGCTGTGATTTCTGCAGCACCCAGTGTGGCTGGCTCCAGCACTGCCCAAGCAAATCACACAGCCCTTAGGTCAGTCACACTGGGCACTGCTGGAGGAGTTTAGGTGTGAGGGGCTCAGGGCTGGGGCAGGAGGTTGGGGTTCAGGGTGGTACTTACTTTTGGTTACAGGGAGTGCCTTTCACAGCTGGCATGTCCCTGAATTCTTCAGTTCCTGTATGTTTTCATAACAGGGCTTGTTAGTTAACTGCTATTTCAGAGAATACAGGCGAACACAAGGTTGCTCTATAGAACATATATAATAATAGGGACCATTTCTTTTTAAAATTCGAGGTGGCAGACTGGTGCTTGCATGTTGTCTTTATTTTTAAAAATGTAATTAGAATCTAGAGAAACTTTCCCACAGATAATACAATTGTTTAATTTGGGTATTTTTGTGACAATATCCCTACAATTTGCTAGGCAAATGTAACAATTATATCTTCGGGGTCCCTCACTTGATAGAATAAATATTAATACTTAATGACGATTTTTTATAAACAGTTATGCTGGAGTTAGCCACACAGCATCTGCATTGCAGCTAATTTTTTAAATCTGTTTAGAATATCTGCAGAATTAAAGAACTCATGGCTTCAATAATGTGTAATTAAAATCACCTACACAAATCAGAGAAAACTCCACCCCAGACAACAATATTGAATTCCTGTAACTCTCAAGGAAACCTTCCTGATTAGATATGTTATGATAAATTAATTCCTTATTTCAAATCTAGATTTTTCATTTTCTCCTAGTTCTTTGACTTTGTAACATAAGTTATGTAGCGAACTTCTGCCAATTGATTTTCAAAAAGTTAGTGCTGTGTATAATGGAACTACATCATTTTTGTTTAATATGGCAGCAATTCTATTGTAGAGTTCCAATAAATAAGGTCTGAACCTTCCACTCCAGAACTGTAACGACTGTACCAAAAAGCTGTACATTTTCCATTAAATACTACTTATCCTTTAAAATAACAGTACTACACCAGACCTTGCTGACTTTTTTTATTCTTCTTCTAGAAGTTGCCCAAAACAGGAACATAGAATTTGTATACCTTCTGATTATTTTTCAAAGGAGCTGATTTCAGTTCTCTGCAGTGGTTCTGCACTGTAGTTTTGATTGCATGTTCAATGCAGAATTAGAAAGAACTGACTTCCTGCTTTTGCTTTGGAACCAAAACTTCATAAAAATAATTAGTCTTTTGTGATTTGGCCCAAGACATCAAAAATCTTGTGTGTTCCTAGCACATAGGTGTGTGTATTAAGGGACATGGATTATTCCCTACCTTTATTTGCTCTGATGTCACTGCTCTGGGCCTGCGTTTTTACCCATTGGAAAAATTGGGGAAATAGTACTTTTGTAAAACGTTTAAAAACCTACAAGGGTGAAAAGTGCTATTCATCTCTTCACAGTTAAGCTTGCACAGTCCCTACTATGAAAAATGGAGGAAATATTGTATAAATACTCTGAGGCTTTTGCTATTTTGAATTGACATTATATTTCAGTGCTACTGAAACCAAATTTTAGCCTTAAACCCATAACTTGAGTCGTACCCCAGAGCATCACCTCCTTGATCTGTCTCCTGTTCATTATGCCTTTACTTTCCTTAAAAACGAAAGTGTTATAATCTGTGTCTCAAACTCTTTTGTAACAAATTTCCATTCATGTTTCCCCTGTAACTTATTTTTACACAGTTGCACATACAAAGACTGTGGTGCTGCCTATTGCTCCAGGAAATCATTATGCTTTGTTACAGAACTTTGCCTGTAGCATCAGAGACATTCTCAACAGCCTTCATTGAACTTCTATTTTGTCAAAATACAGTGTTTAGTTGTTTTCAGAGCTCTCTCATAATAGTCTCTGGTCATCTGCTCTCTGTGGTAAATGGATTCTTGATTTTTCAGACAACCTCCATTGCTGGTGCTTGTGTGTTTTGTTGGAAGTTTATAATATTTAGTGTTAAGTTTTAATAATTTCATTTCCTTCCATTGTTCTGAGAAGCAGTATTTTTCTTTCACTATTTTTCTGCTGTCACATGGAGAAAACCTTCTAATTTTTTAATGCAACTTACATCAGCTTACTCTTTTCCCTTCTTTTTATAGTTTGCTCAATACTCTGGATAAATCAGTCTTGTATTTTGAAATGCATGGTTTATTTTTGTTTATCACATCATATCTTTGAACAACATTGGTTAGTTTGATAGTCAAATTTAATTGGGGAGAAAGTACATTGTGCATTTTATGTTCCTTGAAAACCACTTGATGTCTTATAACAAATGGTAAGACATAAAATAAATTAGTCTGTGAAGGAATGTACTTGGCTCTAAAGAAAGCAGAGTGGAATTAAATATAGCAAAATTTGGTGCTAGTGAAATAGTACCATGAGCATAGACTCTCTTGATTGCTTTATTTGGTTGGGATTGGAAACTCTTTCCAATGTGAGTCTAAAAAGTCAAGTCTAAGAGACTCTGATGAGTACTTAGTATCAGAGGGGTAGCCATGTTAGTCTGAATCTGCAAAAGTGACGAGGAGTCCTGTGGCACCTTATAGACTAACAGATTTATTGGAGCATAAGCTTTCGTGGGCAAAGACCCACTGCGTCAGATGCATGAAGTGGGTCTTTGCCCACGAAAGCTTATGCTCCAATACATCTGTTAGTCTATAAGGTACCACAGGACTCCTCGTCACTAATGAGTACTTGGTACTATTGGAGGATCACACTGTGCACAGTTAAGCGGAACTCTTAATTATTTTCACTGGGACTTCTACTTAAAAATGTATGGTACAATATAGCTAATAACAAATAAACCTTTCTTTCCACCAATCTCTCCTCCTATTCCACTGTAGTTATGGGGAAAGATTGCAAACCCAAAACTGTGCAGTGTTAAACACCATTGTACATTGAGTTACTATTGAAATCCAATGAAGAGGAACCCCAGCATTGAAATGAATGGAGTTCTTTTGGATTTAGATTGGATATGAGTGGAAGTTGCTGTTGTCAGGGAGCTATTTAGGGGAAACAGACTGGCACCCATTGGGGTGTCTGAAGAAACTAGACCTTCCTAAGCTCCAACTACTGGTTGGTGACCACTGCCATAGCCCTCCCACTCAGTAAATCGGGATCTATGGGTAGACCTTGGAGCTTCTGACAGGTGAGCCTGACTGGTTTGGCCAGGAAGCTATCAAGAACTAGTGCTTCAGTTGCCCCTCCACTCATTGTCATGCTGCTCCTGCCCTCTGCCTTGGAGCTTCCCCCCTGGGAGCCTCCTGCTTGCTGTGCAGGGTGTGGGAGGGAGAAGAGGAGGCACTGATGTCAGGGTGTCCCTCCTCCCCCCACTTCTGTACCTAATCTCCACACAGAGAGAAGGGGATGGAGGGAGCTTGGCAATGCAAATCTCTGTCACTCTCACACAGTGTGTGTGTCTCTGTCATTCTCACAAACACACACTGTCCTTCACTCTCATCTCCTGACCCAGCACATACATGTGGGGTGGTTGTTACTACTTTTACTGCTTGCAAAGTGTGTTAGTTTTGGTTTGTGACTGGTCTGTGCATTTCATAATTTTAATTTCTCTCTTACGCCTACATTTAATTGAGTATTGAGTTCTAAAATGCATAACCTGTAATGTCTGGAGTAATTATCCCTATGATAATCGTTGCTCCTGGAAGTGGCTGGCATGTCCCTGCAGTCCCTGAGAAAGGCAGAACAGGGGGTCTCCACATGCTGTTTTTGCCTGCAAACACCACTCCTGCATCTCCCATTGATCTATAACGGGGAACTGTGGCCAGTAGAAGCTGTGGGCTCAGTGTCTGTTGATGAGGGGCAGCACATGATGCCATGGAGCCATTGCTGTACATGCCAGCTGCTTTCAGGAGTGGTGCAGGGCCAGACAGGAGTAAGCCTGCCTTAACCCCACTGTTCCACCACCTGGAAGCTGTCTCAGTTACAGAGCTGGCACACAACATTTTGGCACTTAAGGTGGGGAGCTCAAATGATGCCCCCATGCTCCCTCGCTTAGGCCAAAACTTTGAAAGGTCTCAATTCTCTGGGTCCTATTGGCGTCTTCCCCCACAGTCTGGTACCTGAGGCGGCTGCCTCAGTTTGCCTCATCGTAAGGCCAGCCCTGCTCAATTAAATAGTGCCCAGCCAGAGCCTGCTTCCTGAACCACTGTCCCAGCCCTGAACTTCCTCCTATACCCTGCCTCCTGCTCCAGACATGAGTCCCCCTGCACCCAAATTCCATTCCAGAGCTTGCACCTGAAACTCCTCTTGGACCCCAATCTCCTGCCTTGGACTAAGCCCGGAGTCCCTCCCACACTCCAGACTCCTTGGCCCAAGACCACAGCATATACCCCAATCCCCTACCTCAGCCTGGTGAAAGTGAGTATGGATGGGGGAAGAAGGGGCATAGAGTGAACAGGGCAAGGCCTCATAAAAGGGGTGGAAAGGAAGTGGGCCAAGGGTATTTGGGTTTGAGGTAGATTTTACATTACTTTTTTCAATTTAAGCGCAATCTTGTGGTTAAAAAGGTTGGAGACCATGGGGCTATGGATAAGACGTGCATGTAGACAATCACTTTTTAAGATCCTTTTTCTCTTATACCATGTTTTGTTCCAACTTGAACAATACTTTGGTTCAAGAAGGTTGATTTGGTCAGACATGGGGTCCAGTTGGATCTACTGGATAAGTAAGTAGAATTGGTACATAGGGTGCTGTAGCCCTGGGTCCAGTTTGAGTGGGAAAATGGAAGGATTGCACACTGCGATCATGTCTACACTGTGCAGGAAATCGACGCTGCCATGGTCAATTCTGGGGTTCAATTTAGCATGTCTAGTGAAGATCCATTAATTCACACTGAAGTCTCTCCTGTCAGCACTGGTACCCCGGCTCCTCACAAGAAGTAGGGAAGCCGATGGGAGCATTTGCTCATGTCAACCTCCCACTGTGTGGATGGTGATTTAAGATACTTTGACTCCACCTATGTAATTAACGTAATTGGAGTTGTGTATCTTCAGTTGACCTTCCACTCTAGTGTAGACCAGGCCTGAAAAAGCTGAAGACATGAAGCCTGAGAGCTGAGGAGAGTACACTGAAGACCAGAAAAAGGATGAGATGCTGCTAGCCCCGTAACCATGACAAAAGTTAATTATAAACCTCTCATCTACAAAATCATAGTTTCCTTTTACCAGGAACCTTGACATTTATTTTTCTTTAAGCAGTTGTGGGGTTGGTTTTTATTGTTTGTAGTCATATTCCATAATTCATTTTGTTCACAAGCTGTGTACTCTTCCCAAACTGTCCAAAGCTGCTTTTCTTCTGCTATGGTTTAGTTTTATAAATGTTTTTATTTTTAGATTTTAAAATGTTAGCTATTTAGAAGGTAAATGTGTTTAACTTTCCTTTCAGGTGAAGATGAATGGTTATTCAAACCTGCATAAATCTTTCACTTTCATTTAAGGAGGTCCCAACCAGTTTGTAAGGAATTCACTTCACCCACCAGTAAAATGCAGTCTGGAGTGGAATATCGCAGTTTTACTCTGCCTCGTAGTTATGGTCAGAAATTAACTAATTTCATATCTAGTTGAAACAGCAATGGCTTTTAATGACAAATGTTCAAGTTGTTAGATTAAGTTTGTCAAAGAGTACTACTTTGCTTCTGACTCTTAAGCAATGAAAATAAGAACACGATTCACCTCATTCTTATAGTACTGCATAGTAATTCAGTTAAGTGGAATAAAAAGTAATAACTTTTCTTATTCAGTATAGTTTAGTAGTTTGGATTTTGAATAAACAGGGAGCAGATCAATTGTTTTCTGAAGAAGAGCTCCATGCAATTTTAAAGTTTATTTTTTAACATAAGTTGTGCTAGTAAGATATTACCTCACACACCCTGTCAAGTCTTACATAGTTACTTTTCTCCCTGTAAATGTATTGTATTGTTATCCTGCAAGGTGTTAATGGTTGCTCCCCCCTCACAAATTTCTTCATTTAGGGAGTATCAGACCCAGTGTTTTGCTCCCTTATGGATCTTAGGCTTTCTAGAGGGAAGGTATCACACTTCCACACTCAGGGCCACTGAAACAGTAGCCCAATTACAAGTCCCATTTTTAAGTGGGCATTTGGACTTGGTATTGGGTCATATAATGAAGCTACCATTTGAATCAATATGCACCATTTCATTGCCTTCATTATTTATAAAGGGGGCAATTGCATTGTATAGAAGAGCCATTGAACACAGTGTGTCTAATACAGGATCATTTGTACACATTTTTCTTAGAAAATGGTAACTTGGATTGCTCAAAATTTCTCTCTAAAGATATTTCATTTGATATTAGTCAAGGCAACTTTTAACCATCTTTGTGTCAAACCATAAGGGAGGTCAATGTTTATTGCCTTTTACATCAGATGAGCAGCTAAATATTATTTCCTCAGAACAAAGACTCTCAGAGCAACCAATACTTCATCATGTATGCTGGAAAAAGGTATCTGAACTTCTTAAGGTCACCATATTTAGGTGGGTCCAAGCAGCTATTATTCAAAATGTTGAGCAGATGAGGGATCAGGCAAAACTTCTCCTTCAGGAAAAAAGCTTACTCAATTCTGGGCATCCCAAAAAGAATGCTGCTTTAGGTTATTGGATTCTGCATTCTGCTATGCCATACTTCCTTGTTCTATTTTACTAATTTCATTTCCATCTTACTTTATTGGTTGCTTGCTAATGCACAGAAGTCTTTTCTCTGAACTGATAGATTCCATGTGTGATGAGAACAGGACAATTTTTCTTATCTGTAAATTTGTCTTTTCTTTACAGAGAAAGGCAACAAAAATGATTAGCTTTTTCAGTTTGAATACTGCATGTTGTTCTGGTCACCCAGGGATTTATATAGCATCATTCTGGCACTAATAGTCTTATCCCTTTCCTAATGGTTCCTGACATTGTTACCATTTTGGACAGATCCTGCTGCACCTTGAGCAGATGTGTTCAGAGAGCCATCCACAATGACTCCAAGATCTTTCTCAAACAATAACAGCTAACTTAGATCCCATGATTTTGTATGAAAAGTTGGGATTATTTGTTCCATTTGTCAAATGATGATGCTTCATTATGTTGATTCTTCAGATCTCCACACCAGTCTAATGTAGATTAACTGCATAATATAATGAGTCATGGACTCTGCTAGTGGCTGGCCTAATTATTTTATCCATTGTAACCATTAGCAGTTAAGAGGATCGAGTGAAGGCAGCATAAGGCTTCCAAAGTGTAGCAATAATCTTTGAAGTTAGGTTTAACCCTGCCTGAAAATGCAATTGCAGATTTTAATTAATAGAATACTAGAACTGGAAGGGACCTCAAGGGATCATCAAGTCCAGCCCCCTGCCCTCATGACAGGACCAAGCACAGTCTATATCATCCCTGACTGATGTCTATCCAACCTACTCTTAAGTGTCGCCGGGGATAGAGATTCCACAACCTCCGTAGGCAATTGATTCCAGTGTTTAACCACCCTGACAGGAAGTTTTTCCTAATGTCCAACCTAAACTTCCCTTGCTGCAGTTTAAGCCCATTGCTTCTTATCCTATCCTCAGAGGCCAAGGAGAACAATTTCCCTCCCTCCTCTCTGTGACACTGTTTTAGATACCTGAAAACCCTATCATGTCCCCTCTTTAGTGTTCTCTTTTCCAAACTAAACAAGCCCAATTCCTTCAGCCTTGCCTCATAGCTCA
>CM057846.1:31481138-31503910 GCA_030068395.1 Apalone spinifera
ACTTTTCCGTTAAAAGTATTTGCGGAAAATCATGCCAGTCTAGACGAAGCCTAACAAGCTTAGTGTGCGGGATATATTTATAAGTTGGGCAAAACCTCATTGAAGCACCTTTCATTCAGGATTCAGCTCTTCTATGGAATAGAAAGCTGGAGCAATGCAGGGCTCCAGCCAACTCACAGATCGATATGCAAGACTGAAGTAGGAGTTGAGCTATTTGAGACAAGGGTGGGGTTTCCAGCTGTGTCTGAGACAGGGCTTTAGGATAAAGTAGTGGTTGAAAAGAGGCTTAGAATTATGAGTGAAGAAATTGGTTCCTGCTGTTTGATTCCAGCATGTTCAGGGACACAGGACTTCTAGCATATGTTTTGTAAACAAATACTGTACCATGAATTTCTACTCCTGGAGATAACTTAGGATCCTGAATTTTGAATAATTACTCAAGTCAAAAGAGGTAACACTGTTAACATCTACATTTCATTTAGTTTGTATATCTGTTCCCCTTTTTCAAGGAAGTCTTTAAAGGAAACACAGGCAGGCACGTTTGCAAAATGTATTTGTTTATTTAAAAATCTACACAAAGCTACTTAAGTATCTGCTTGTACCACTTTTCCTATGAGATACATAGCAGATATGTGAATTAGATGAGTGACATTTCATTATAATGCTTATTCTAAAGGGATCACTCAGTGGAGGTGATTAATTGCTTGAGAATGACATTTAAATATATATTTGATACTTTTTCTAGAACTAGCACAAAATCATGCTACTTTTCATTTTGATTAAATCTTTTAGCTCACAACTGGCTTCAGATTTGCATTAACTCTATAGCTGGTGAAAAAACTTCAGTGTGCTAAAGAGATCAAACAACTGAATCAGTTTTTTCCCCTGACATTTTTCACCTTCAGTATACCCTCTGATTTCCACAGAACATTTGTCATTGTTCAAGAACATACATTGTGCTTCCAGATCTATAATTAATGACAACTCAATAGAATAGTGTCAAGCCTGACAACATCTGATAAAAATGAAAAGTCCTGACTGCAGTGGGGATTTTGTAGACAGTGCACATTTCTCTTTGTGCTAATTCCCTTCTGGGGAAAGAACTACCCATGTAATGAAAGTTGAACTTTGGGTTGGCATTCCCACCTCTCGCCCACAAGAGGTTCAAATAGAGAACACTGGAGACAAGGTAAGAAATCCTCACACAACTTTGCTTCAGCCAGCCAGGTCACTGCTCTGCCATGCTTCTGGCCAAATGTTTATTATGAGGGAGGTGGCAACACTGAAGACAATGGAGCAAAACTTCTCAGTATGTGAAGCAGGATGTGACCGTGCTCCCCTCCTTTGTTTACACTTTCAGCAGAAGTTCCAGGGAATTTAAAAATGGCAAAGGAAGGAGCATATCCAGCAAGCAAGCCCGAAGCAGAAGAGACCCACGCAATTCACAACTAAGGCTAAAGACAAATTGCAAGTGCTCTTAGTTGCATAGGAAACCTCTATTCTGTCACTTCCTAGGAGCATTTGGGAGGTATTTCATAATGGTGGTAGTTCAGTTTTCTGCAGAGGGGCATAGTGACAGACAAAGGAGATTTAAATTATATGCTTTGTTGATCTGTTTAAAAAATATTAGGTTAATCCTAGGAAGAGGAGTAGACCTCAACATGGCTAGCCAACACAATTTTGAAGGGGTTAGACTGTAAGTTTGTCTACACCCAACCTCACCCCAAAATAATAAATAAATAAATAAATCAGTTGTAATTCACACCTGCTGTCCATGCAGGGCACTCTGAGTTTGGAACACAATACTTATTTTGATTTAGCATATACCAATTCTTTATTGACATAACAAAAAAGGCATTTGTTACATTGATTTAGTTATTTTGGTGCCAGATGGTCTATACTAGATTCTAAATAGCATTTCAACTTGTCAACTAATACAACAAACAAAACAAGGCCCAAGTGTAGCCATAAAATGTTTCTAAAGGTATGTTCGGTGCTAACACCCCTTACGGCTATGCCTATACAGGTTGGACCTCCTTGGTCTGGCATCCTCAGGACCTGAGCTGTCCCTGACCAGGGAGATTACTGGACCAGGGGAGATCTATGCTCCCCTGCTGGCTGCCCGGCTCCTCTCTTGGGGCTCCCTGCCCTGTTGCTGGCCTGACACAATTCCCTACCCTGCTGCTTGCCTGCTGCCCCAAGGTCTCCTGGGGTTCCCTGCAGGGACAGCTTGGCTGCTGCTGGTCCTGCTGCCGCCGGGGTTTTCCCAGCTGGGACCACCCAGCCACCACACTGCTAGGGCCACCCTGCTGCTGTTGGGGATTCCAGTCGTCTGCCTCCATGAGCCCTGCTTCAACTGGGGGTTTCCCTGGCAGATGCTGCCCGATTAACCCAGCCCTGCTGCCATCGGGGTTTCTTGGGGTTCCTGGCCAGAGCCACCCGGCCACAGGCAGCCCAATGCAGCTGAGGGGTTCCCAGCTGAGGCTGGGACTCCCAGGCCATGTGGCCCCACTAACACTGAGAGTTCCCTGGTCCAGGTGGGAGCTCCTGGGCCCCTGCCTGGCCCTCCTGACACTGGGGGTTCTGGGCCAGGGCAGGGGCTCCCTAGATGCCTCCTGGCCCAAGCAGGGCACCTCTGCCTTGCTCCAGGGCACTTTGGTCCAGCAACATCCCTGGCCCTACTGTACCACAGATACTGCCAGATCAAAGAATTCCAGATTTGAGAAGTTCAACCAGTACTTAAACTGATACAATAGCACTGCACAGCAGCTCTGTTGTAGTGATTTATTGTAGCCACTTGCTGCAGCAACGGGAGGGATTCTCCCATCTCTGCAGTTAATCCACTTCCCCAAGAGAGGGATCCAGGTCAACAGAAGAATTCTTCTGTCCACGCTTGGGGCTTATGTGGGTATATCTGTGTCACCCGGGGATGTGGATTTTCATGTCTCTGAGCAATGCAGCTGGGTTGACTTACCTTTTTATTGGGACCTAGCTTAAATTAAAACATGGCAGCTGCCATGTTTTCTAAAAGAGCATCATGCTTTCCCCTAGTCTAGGCAAGCCCACAGGGCCAGATTTTCAAATATATTTAAGTATCTAAAGATGTGGCTAAGTGAGAGACATATAATGGGACTGAGCCATCTAACTCTCAGGTGTTTAAAAATCTAATGTAGTTAGGCACATTTGAAAATCCCATGAGGCATATTTGCATCATTAGGTGCCTAAAGAGACTAATTAACTTGACATGGCCAGGAACCACAGGCAAATGCTTGTTTTGGTGTTTGTGCAAGAAATGGTTCTGATAAAGTAAGAACCAGCCATAATGTTTGGCTAAATCTCAACCCTTATGTCTTGTGCACTTCTGCTAATTAAATGTTTTGGAAAATAGCTCTGCACTGACTTAAATATGAGAGAGCATCCAAAGAAGAAGGGTGCCAGAAAAGAGAGAAAAAAGTGATGGCAAGTAAAACAGCTAGACAACTGCTTGGGTGGCTGTTGCCTCAATCACAGAAGGGCAATTAAGAAAGTGAGGATCAATATAATAGATTAGTAAGGGAACAGAATAAACACAAAGCAATGAAAAAAGGGGTGGTGTATAGAAGGGAAACTTTTCACAGCAAGGGGACTGGTTGTAAAGACAGAGAATGTAATTCTATGGGGGACAACATCATAATTCAGTGTGCTGGGACCAAGGAGAGAAAATTACTGCGGGCTGGGTAACAGCAGGACCCCGATCCAGCACAAACACACTTCCAATGCTACATTTCCAGCTAAAGTGAAAGTCACCCACCCTTTTCCTGACTGCTTCTATTGTGGAATCTGAGGTTGTTGGCACCTTACATGCATAGGGCTACAAGTGCAGGCAGCTGTCCACCAGCCTAAGCGTCTCATCTCTGCTTCTATGATCTTAGTGTAGGATGAAATGCCCACAAACCCCAAGCTACAGGAAGCCTCTGAGTGGTGAGCTACTGAGATGGGGTAGGGAGAAAACAAGCAGAATGGGCAAAGTCAACAAAAATATACAAAAGTGCCAAAAAGAAATGCAAATGTGAAAAGGAAAATACACAGAAAAGAAAAAAATTGGCTGGGAAAAATTAAAAACCAAAGGAAGATAAACTGGGATTGAGAAAGGAGACATAGGACTTGTCTATAGGTACAAATGATCATAACTTCATCACAATTATAAAGTGGAAGCAGAAAAAAAGGCAGAACAATTCATACATACAAGTGTGTGTTTTTTTGTGTGCGCGCTTGGTGCTGTAACACAACCAGTTAACAAACCTGAAAATCATTGAGCCAAATCAGTTGGAAGGAAGAATTTTAAAATGAAAAATGTGAATGATAATTTGGAATCATTTAAAAATACTTTAAGTTCACAAAAATCCACAAATGAGGAATAAGGCAGTGCTGGTTCAGTGAAGAGAAGGCAGTTGTGAAAAAAAAATGTAACACATGGAAGAAAGGGGAAGTTGATAGTAATGAGTATAAACCAGAAGTTAGGAATTGTAGAAATTGAAAAAGTAGCAAAAGGACACAAGAAGAAATTTATGGCCAGCAGAATTAAAGTAAATAAAAAAGTTTTAAATATATATATATGGAACAAAAAAAATCCTGTCAGTGGTGTTGGTTCATTGCTAAATGGGGCATAGTACAATTATCAATAATAATGTAGAAGAGGCAGAAGTGTTCAATAAATATTTCTGTTCTGTATTTGAGGAAAATACAGATGATATAGTCTCATTATATGGCAATTCAGGTTGTACCTCCCTTAACTGGGACTTCCTGGTCTGGCAATATCCGTGGACCACGGCGTGGACCACGGATGTTCCTGGACCAAAGAGCCCAGGAAAAGGGAGGTCTGGCGGTGGGGGCAGGAGTGCCATAAGAGACACCAGCAACTCAGCTGGGAGCCCAGAGCGTGTGTGTGTGTGTGTGGTGGGAGGTCGGATGCCATGGTGGAGAGCTCCCTGGCCCCTGCAGAGCCCCCTGGCCTCGGAGCTCTAGCCTGGCCGTGACTGTGGACCTCTGGCCCGGGCCAGGGAGCTCTGACCCTGTCCAGGGAGCTCCGACCCCAGCAGCAGCCAGGGAGCCCTGGTCCCATCCCTGTCTAGGGAACTCCAGCCCCAGCCCCAACCCCAGCCCCAGCGGCCATCAAGGAACTCTGGCCTGGGCCGCAGAGCTCCAGCCCCATCCCTCCACCATGGCTGCAGAGTTCTGGCCCCAGCTCTTCCCCAGCTGTGCAGCTTTGGCCATGGTGCTTTGGCCGCAGCAGCAGTGGGGCTGCGGAGAGCCCTGGGGGGCTGAGGCAGCAGCGGGGGAAGCAGGAGCCCTAGCCTGGTGGCAGCATGGCCACGAGGGGAGGGACCTTTCTTGGTCCAGCAAATCCCCTCGTCCAGGACCAGTCAGGTCCCGAGGGTGCCAGAACAGCGAGATCCAATCTGTAGTTCTTTCCACTCCACTAGTACAGTATCTCTGGAGGATATTAAACAGAAGCTGCTAATGTCAGACATTTTAAAATTAGCAGATCCAAATAAGTGGGATCCAAGAGTTTTAAAGAGCTGGGTGAGGAGCTCACTGGTCAGATAATGTTGATTTTTCAGAAAGACTTGGAGTACTGAGCAGGTTCCAGAAAACTGGATGAAAGCTACTGTTTGGCCATTATTTAAAAAGGGTGTACGAGGTGATGTGGGTTATCAAGCCTGACATCAATCCCTGACAAGGTAATGGCGCTACTCATATGGAACTTGATAAATAAAGAATTAAAGGAGGGTAATTGAATGCAGTGTAAATAACACAAGTAGGTATCCTCACCCTGGGCCGGTTGAAGCTTTCATTGATAAGATTCAGCCTAGATAGAGTTTACTACAGTAATCTATTCTGATAGTAACAAAAGGATAATGTGCTATGGGGAGGTTCTCATTCAAAAGTGAAGGTCCCAGCCTCCTGTTAGGAAAAGCTAGGAAAAAGCATTTTTAGCATTGAATATCAAAATCACTGTGAAAATAGTAGCAAAATGCACACTGATCCCAAACTCCTTCTTCCCTTAATATGCTTACAAAACTCCCATTAATTTCCATATATGGGCAGAACAAGAGACATGGAAAAATGTACTGTCCTAACTATAACAGTATAACTGTGTAAAAATCTGTATCAGTGTGTGTTCCACAGTAGATAATCTTATCCCAGAATTAGTGTCTTTACTTTCAAAGTGACATAAGCTAACCATAAAAAGCACTCTGATTTCAGAATAACTGTGTCAAGTGGGGCATTTACACTGGTATAACTACAGCAGTATACTAATACTGGCAAGTACCTGTGCCAGGCAATTTCCCCATGTTGCAAGCCCTATATGCTCTTTTTTCTCCCCTCTTCTAAGTTTAGATGGTAACTGATAGAAAAATAGCCTTAAGAAAAGTCTTATTCAGAACTTTTCACTGACATTTTTATCCCATTACAGTCACACACACGCAAACAACCCAAACACAATAGGGCAAAGATCACAACTAGAATTTAAACCAGTGGTCCCCAATCTTTTGGGGCTGCCGGGCACCCGGGGGTGGGGCCACGCATGTGCCGCGTGTCCGGGGGCAGGGCTGCACGTATGCCGTGCGCCCGGGGCCGGTGCCGCGCGCGCTCGGGGCGGGGGCCGCACATGTGCTGCGCGCCCAGGGACTGGGGTGCAAGAATAGCTTGGGCCAGTCCTGATCACTCGCCGGGCGCACATAAGTGCCCCGGCGGGTGCCATGGCGCCCACGGGCACCGCGTTGGGGACTGCTGATTTAAACAATGCAAGATTATTCTTCAACAGATCATTTATGTTCAAGTGGATGTTTTTTGTTGTTTTAGCAAAATATTAAAGATGTTAATCCAGATGCAAAAGTAGTTTTTGTTCTCCTTTCTCTGCCGGCCCTGTTTAAAGTCTTTGGACCAGATTCATCCCAGATGTAATTTTAGTGATTTTAATAGAGTTATGTCATAGTGAATTTGACCCAGCAGGCCTCATTGAAGGAGCTTTGGAAACTTTTTTTGGACTTGGTTTTGAATGTCTTTTTGTGATGCTCTAAATGTAAAATATTGTTTATTTGATTTCTCAATATTTACATTTGGTTCTGATTCCAGTAAACAGATGCCATATTATATCATACTGCTACTGTTCAAAACTCCCAAGGAAATTAAAAGCAGAAATTCTCCAATACAATAACAATAAGGCTGCAACAACAAAGCACAAATGAAAAAAGGAACATCTTCTCACTGTTTATACAACGATGCTGTAGTGTGTATAATATATGCACAATATTAGCAACATAAGAATTGCTAAATACTAGAAAGGGACAGAATAACCTGTTCATAAATGAAATAAAACCCTTAGGCTATGTCTACGCTGGCAGCTTCTTGCGCAAGAACATCTTGTGAAAGGGTTCTTGTGCAAGAAGTCTTGAGCGAGAAAACGTCCACACTGCCATGTGCGAGCTGTGCTTTTGCGAGTGTGGATGCTCTCTTGGGAAAGAAAGCTGTGATGGCCATTTTAGCCATAGGGCTTTCTTGCGCAAGAAATCCCTGCCGAGCGTCCACGCTGCCCTCTTGCGCAAGAGCTCCTGTGCAAGAGGGCTTACACCTGATAAAAAAGAGCGTAGCTCTTGCGCAAGAAGCCCTCTCTTACCATGCTGTACTGTAAATTTCCTTGCGCAAGAGTGGGCGGGCAGTGTGGATCCTCTGCGGATTCTTGCGCAAGAATGGCCATACTTGCGCAAGAAGCTGCGAGTGTATAGTCTTACTATAAATAATTGACTTAGGCCCAGAAGCATAAGGGTTTATATTCTGTATTTGTTTACATCCTACCTAATGGATAATAAGAACATTCATAGTTACATGTGTAGGCCCCTTTACTATAGCAGCCTCTGACCTTCCCTGGGAAGATTCTGAGCATTGCAATCTAGCCTTACAGACTGCAACTCCCATGATGCCTTGGGAAAAGGGGGGAAACTACTTGTCTTCCAGGAGTTCAAGGACAGAGGAAAGCAGGTGGTAGGCTTCATTTTGGAGAGAGGAATCCAATTACTGGTGTAGACCTCTTTCCAGACTAGGAGCTGCTGCTGGAAGCTAGAGCCTGCTGCTGAAAGCCTGCTGGGACTTTGATCTAGCAGAGAGCTTCAGAGGCTGTTGCTGATTGTCCCTGAAGGGGAGAGACTCTTGCTGTGCTTCAAACTGATTGAGAAGGGTCTGCTCGGAAGGAACTATGAGGAACTGGGATTGTTTGGGAAAGTCCTTGCAATGAAGGAGCACAGCAGAGAGACTGAATTTGAGCCTGAGGCATGGCAGAGTGATTTGCCCAGTGAACCAGGCCCCAGAGCGTCTGGCATTTGGTGGGGCCAGCTCCAGTTTTCAGAGGGGTTATGCAGCTTGTGGCATTGGCTGGACTGACTCACAAAGCCAGCACTGTGCTGTCTCTCCTCCAGCTGCAGATCTTCAAACGCGCACACGCAAACAAGCGTCTGGGACTCTGAAATCTAGAGGAGTGTATACTCAGGGGTATGGTAAATGGTGGCAGTGCAAATTCCAGTTAGAGAAATTTCATTTGTTACTGTATGCTTTATTTATTAATCGATTTTATTCAACTGCACACTATGCATTTAAATTAGGAGTGATGTCTAGTCTGAGTCTGTTAAATCCTGTTGCTTTAAGTTGCGAAGTAAAGGTGTGTTCATTCTAATTTAAGTAAATTACGTGTATATTATGTATGTTTGTTGGTTTTGAGTTAGATCCATGCCACAGATTTTTATTGGAATGGGTTTATTCCTGGAGGTTCCCAACACATGCCATTGAGTGTGTACAGGGGCCAGCCAGGTGGAGGCACCACTAATTCGGAGTTGCTTTTGAAGTAAGGGAATGTAGCAAAGGGATGGATAGAGGATTTCCACATATCCAGCATCACCACTGGGATACTCAGGATTTCCTCTAATATCTACAGCATCAGATGCTCAGGCACAGAGGTAAGTGTTGTCTGCTCCTGAGTAACCCAAGGAGGAAAGCGGGGTGGTTACACATGTAAGTGCCCCATCCTTTGAGTCCTACTAAGCTCTTGGACTCAGTGATATCTTGCTCAAGTATGTTCCACAGGTTAGATACGCATTGTGTTTTTTTTTAAACAGTATTTTCTTTGGGCCATCACTCTACTTCGTGATGGTTTTCTAGCAGCCTATGCTGCCCTGTCAAGTATTATTGTTCCTCCCCTCCACTCCCCACCGCCCCCTCACTGTGACAGCTCTACAGTTAAGGTATTCCCCAGGATTTGTCCTGTGGAATGTATTTTTCTGTTCATTGCAACACCTTTCTGGAACCTATGTGATATTGAGGAAAGATGACAAGGGCTCAAGAGCTGGGTTCTTTGCCTGATTCAGCCATCGATTTCATGTGTGACATTGGGCACCAGTCAATTAATCTCTTGGCCTCACTGTCCCCACCTGTAAATTGTGTGTTGTGGAGTTGCTGCACTTCCCCATCAAGGTGCATAACTGTACGTCAGCTTCCCCATCTTTTTGGGCTGATGGGCCACCATCTTCCCCTTGTGGATGGGCAATTCAGAGTTTGAACAGTTAGCCCTCCTCACTTTACAACCACCTCTTTCGGGGATTAAAAAAAATGAAGTACCAAATCACAAGACGTATGGTGCTGCCCTCTCTGGGCTCCATAGCCTTTGTTCTTCATGGCACAGGTGTCCTCTCATCCTTCTGCCACCACAACTACTGTGTAGGGGAGCCTGGTTCCTCCCTCAGTTTTCAGACTCCAACCCAGAGACCTTAAAGTACTGATGTGATGTGTCTCTTTTATTTAAAGTATTCTGCTCCTCCCTGGGACACTTCCTATTCACCCTGACTCCTTCTCCATCCTCTTCAGGCCTCCTCCAGTAAGCACCTCACAGGCTCCATCAAAAAAACACCTAAGACCTGGAAGCTTTCCCCAGACTCAGTCAAACTCCAGAACCCTGCAGCCCCACATTTCTTGCTTCTTGCATGTCTCTGCCTCTTGTGAGCCCAGGCTGTTCATTATCTATTCCTAGTACAGTCATAAGACCCTTCTAGAACTTCCTCTCCCATTCATCTTTCTCATAACTACCTCTCCCACAAGGTCTGAAGTAGGCACCCTAGCACCCATGCTTGTTCACCATGTAGCAACATCTTGTGGCAACAGGAAAAATAATAATTCCTTATCTCATGTAAGTGTACTGAAGCTAAATTCATTAATATTTGTGAAATGCTCAAGATACTATGGTGATGGTAACTTTGAAAGAACTGATTGCTGTAGAACCAGTAAAGACAACAATCCTTGGAATAAACAGATGCTATAGAACATGCATTTAAAAAAGATAAATTCATTCCTGCTTGATTGCAGGAAGACTGAAGATAATTTTGTATTACACTTTTCTGTCCTTAAGATGGAATGATTTGACATAACACATCAAGCAGTGCACATGCAGTGTGCAGTGTACATTGGGAAGGAGGTTGTTTTTTAATTACACTAAGTTTATTCAATCATGTTAATGTCAACATTGCCATCTGTCTATCTCAGCAAGGGTTAGTTTTGCATTTATTTCCAGGTACATCAATCCTTGTTCTGAAAATTGAAAAGGAGATGGACCATGTTAGGGAGTTTGATTGCATTTTTGCAAAATTAACCTCATACCCCGAGAACATAATGGTAGTATATAAAGTTGACACAGCTTTATCTGTCTCAGGGTCACAAAGAACATTTCCAGTATGCAAACTGATTCTGAACAACGATAACAATGACACTGCCAACTCCTTGAACAGTACCTACTACAAAGAGTTGAACATGTGATACTTTTTTCATTAGTATTGTATTTCAGTGAGTATAAATGTGGGCTCTATACTAATGCAGTCTAACTACTAAACCATTCCCTTTAAAGACTACTTTGTGTGCCTAGATCAAAAAGTACAATATATCTTTTTTAAAATAGAAAGTGGGTATCCCTCCTAATGAATTCAGTGTGTGTATGCCTTTTTAAAAAGCCCCGTTTGAAGTCCTACATTGATACATCTGTGTCTTTTAATAGTATTTTTATCTAGAAGATGCCAAATTAAACTCCTGATTGGACACGCACAATAGTCAAACCTAGACATCACCTCTTTCTGTTAGTTTTGTGTTTCTAGATTGTTTGTTTATTTACTTCAACAAGTAGTAGATGGTATTTTGTTTTACTTGGAACGTATGGGCAAAGGTAGACTATATATTTTAGAAATGTGCATCTATCTGTCTGTCTGTTCAAGAACTCCTCCTAAACGATAGAAGCTAGAATCACCAAATTTGGTATGCAGCTTCCTCTTCTCCTAACTTAAAGCAAAACCAGGGTTTGGTTGTGCCAGGACTCTTTTCCATAACATGGAAGGGGTGGGGGGGTCAGAAAGAGGAGGGACACAATACTGAGAGTGGCCACTAGGGGCAGCCAGTCTGCAGGGGAGAGCTATATGCAGAGTGGCCACTGGGAGCAGCTGCACCAACAAGACAGTAGCCAGCAGAGCCAGGGCTCAGCCATCTTGCCTGACACCAGACCAGGTAAATAGGCCCCCTGTTCTAAGTCTTTCTTCCCTCCCCCCCCCTCCCGCCACAGTGCAGAACGGGGGAAAGGAAAGGCCATTGGTGGCTGGGAGGCGCTAGAGAGGGAGATTGCACCCCCCCACCCTGAGCCCCTTCTCACGCCCAACCTTCACTCTCTCACCCTTCCATACCCCCAGCCTCCTGCCCTGCCCACCCCACATCCCCATGGCCCTGTCCTGACTCCTGCACTCAGACAAACTACAGACAAAAGCTCCACTCCAGAATTGGGCCTCATGTTGGGGACTGTCCAAATATAAAGAGATGCTCCCAAGGAGCCTCGCTGGTTTGTAGAGCAGCATCTTCAGTGGCCTTTCCAGATGATGCAACAGGCAAATGGAAGTTGCTTGTTGCAAAGGCAACCGTATTAATGGAGAGGGGATGAGAGAAAAACAGCTGGAAGTAAAGTCAGCCCATAAAAATAAAGCTTGCAGGCTTGGATTACCTGCTGGGAGGTTTGATAGCGTGATGGTGAGCACTGTGAAAAACTCTGAGATGGATAGATCTGGCACCTCCATTCATTGCCTGGCTTTTGAGCCATGCGTCAAGTTAAAATGAAAATGTTAAAGTGGATTTTGGGGCACAAGTCCCCTCATCTTAGAATTGTTATTGCAAATTCCCCACATTCTACAAACTTGTGCCTTCTAAACACAAGCTTCACCAACCTGTGTGACCAATTGTATTGTATTGTTTATTGACTCGTGGTTCATAAACCCAGGGGAATAAGGTTCTTAGCGGGAGAATGTGAATGGAGTCTGATGTACTCCTATTCCTGAAGTAGTTCTCCAGGTCAAGGTTGAAACAGGTTGTTGTAGATGTGCTGCCGCCTGTATTTGTGCCTTCCTTTGATTAAACAGAGGGCTCCGATCTCTAGCACAGCACGAAATGCTCTTTAAAAAGTACTTTAAAACCAAGCCCTTTGAAAGGGGGCAAAAGAGTCTTGCTGGGCTCATTGCTGTGTCTGGGGAAAACCCCATAGAATAGGATCCATATTGCACCATGGGAGAAAAAAATAGTAAATAAGAACACGGGACTCTTTCACAATTCACAATGGAAGCGATTAGCTAATTAGCTTCCAAAAGGGCTGTTCCTTCTGTGGTCAGACAACATATGTGTGTCTCACAAGCCCACACTTGGAGGAAGTAGCAGAAAAGCCTCTGAACTTTTGCTCAGACTTGACTTTGAGGAACTAATCTTTGTTGAAGTGACTGCCCTACCACTGCCCGCTTCCTCATTTAAAATATGCATCTGTGTAGGCCAAATACTGTTGGCAGCTTCTGACAGGTTGCAGAAAAGTTGTCAAACAAGATCTGCTTTCCTTCCCTAGCCAGCATTTGCACTGCTGAAGACTCTTTCTTGGGTAACACAAGTTTATTAATTGGTTCACATTTTCATCAGTGGAAAGTGGTATACCTTTGTAGAACTCAGCCTTTGTAGAACTCAGCAATTTACCAAACTCTTCAGGAAAACTCATTTTAAAAATAAATAGTAAAACAAATGTATTGATTATAAAAGAGTGTAAGTGATTATAAGTGATAGTTATCAATGACAACAAAATAAACACACACTCTAAATCTTAAACCTAAGACATTAGGCAGGATTTAGATCAAGCAGTTTTCTCACTCCACTGGATGTTACAGTACATAAAACACAGGTTCCATCCTTGAAACCTGGGCTAGTCTCCTCCATTGGATTTTTCAGTCTTCTGAGCATCCTTGTTGCTTGCAGCATAGGTGGGGGGAGGAGATTTGTTTTATATATTTAGTCCATGCACTTGGATAACATAAGTGTATGCATGTCCAGTGGGTACTGCTGCGTCACAGTCCCCCCAGTGTATCTCTTATGAGCGAGTCATTGAATTGTAACTCCTTTGCTGGACAAAGGCTGACCATATGTGTTCAGCACACCTATGGGTGTAGGTTACCTCCCTTGTCATTGTCTTTGAAGAGCTGGTTGTTTGAAATAGATCTAAAGCTCAGGTCCTGCACGTTTATGGCTATTAAAGATTTTTTTGTGTGAGCTGGGATGCTTTAATCATCGTGTCCTGGCAAAATCCTGTGTTGGTTGGTTATATTTTCAATACCTAAATCCACCCTGTACTTTAAGTTGGATACTTCATTTCTTCTACTAAAATTGTTGTGTATTGTTACTGTACCATTAGGACCTAGACAAATTGGAGGATTGGGCCAAAAGAAATCTGATGAAGTTCAACAAGGACAAGTGCAGAGTCCTGCACTTGGGACAGAAGAATCCCAAGTACAGTTACAGCCTGGGGACCGACTGGCTAAGCAACAGTTCAGCAAAAAAAGACCTGGGGATTACAATAGATGAGAAGCTGGATATGAGTCAACAGTGTGCCCTTGTAGCCAAGAAGGCTAAGAGCATGTTAGGGTGCATTAGGAGGAACACTGCTAGCTGATCTAGAGACGTGATTATTTGCCTTTATTCAGCACTGGTGAGGCCACAACTGGAGTATTGCGTCCAATACTCTGGGCCCCCAATTACAGAAAGGATGTGGATGCATTGGAGAAGGTCCAACAGGGGCAACAAAAATGATTAGGGGGTTGGAGCACATGACTTACGAGAAGAGGCTGAGGGATTTGGGCTTACTTAGTCTACAGAAGAGAAGAATAGAGGAAATTTTATAGCAGCCTTTAACTACCTGAAGGGGGGTTCCAAAGGAGATGGAGAAAGGCTGTTCTTAGTAGTGATAAGATGACAAACAAGGAGCAATTGTCTCAAGTTGCAGTGGGGGAGGTCTAGGTTGGATATTAAGAAAACTATTTCACTAGAAGGGTGATGAAGTACTGGAATGGGTTACCTAGAAAGCTATTGGAATCTCCATCCGTAGAGGTTTTTAAATCCTGGCTGGGATGATTTAGTTAGGGTTGTCCCACTTTGGGCAGGAGTTGGACTCGATAACCTCCTGAGGTCTCTTCCAACCCTGTGATTCTGTGCTTCTATAACCAGGGAAATGCCTGTGCTCAGAATTGGGCACATAAACAGCTGTCATGTTCTTCCCAAGAGATGGCTGTACACTTATTGATGGCTGAACTAGAACATCTCATATCCTTTAACTGCCTTGCAGGGATGTTGTGACCCTTAATTAATTGTTTTTCAAAACACTGTAGGATCCTTTAGAACAGTGGTTTTCAACCTGTGGTCATAGACCCCTGAAGGCACTCAGATGTGTCTGGGGTCTACAAAAGGTCCTTGTTACCATAAAACAGTGGTTTTCAACCTGTAATCCTTGGGGATTTACAGACTGTTTCGAAGATTTCCAAAGGGGTCTGCAGCTGCATGTGACATTTTTTTTTAGGTGTTTACAAATGAAAAAAAGGTTTGGAAGTGCACTGCTTTGGAAATGCAAAGTTGTTTTTGTTTGTTGAGGTTGCACTTTCAAGAGAAAAGGGAATAAGAGCACAAATAACATTTTTTTTGCATAACTACCTTTGAACTTGTGACTGGCTCTTGAGCATTTCCATTGTATGTAACTCATGATTTATGTTTAATATATTGACATGATGTGTTTATTTTGTTCAGGTATTTATTTTGGAAAGAGTTTTGTTTGCATTTCTCTTTTAATATGAAGTACACACATGCTGACATTTGCTTTGCTGGGATTGATGCATTTCTCCTCCCTTTCTCCTTCCTCTAATGCAGGTGCAGGGAACCTTTTATGGGTTAGGGGCCGCTGACCCACGCAGAAATCAGTCGGGAGCCACACAAAAGTGAGAAGCAAAACAAATGAACAAAACCTCAGTGACGTGACCCCAACTGAGAAGGAGAAAGATACTCCCCACATTCCCCTCACACACCAGAGCCTGGGGGGACCCAGACTACTAGATTTTGTGTGCTCCAGTCCAATGGGGAGGAAGGGGGCTGGAGAGCCTGCCCGGGCTCCTCAATGCTGGGGGGTGCACCGAGCCTCAGGGGCCAGATCCAGGCAAGCTAGAGGCCACGTCTGGCCCCCGGGCCTTAGATTCTCCATCCCTGCCCTAATGCTTTCACTTCTACTGAAACCTGATTTGTGCTTTGACAACTCAAAATTCCCTTTTTTAGTTCCATGTTTACTCTGGCCAGCTCTTGTTCCTTTTATTTATGCAACGTTTCCATCTAAACAGTGGCTGAAACAATCTTTTAAAACAACTCTGATATTAGTCCCCCGCCTATCTCCTTTCATTTATACCAGAGAAGGGAAGACTTTATATCCTTCACATTTGAACATCTGAACTGTGCTTTCTCAGAAGGCCTTTCTTTTGCTGACTTCTGATACATCTTGCATAGTGACCTGAAGTCATCTTGTAGTCTTCCATGATATTCAAGCTGTGAGGGCATAAACCCTGAATAAGTGTTTTCTTTATTTCATGCTGGGTTGTTGGAAAAGTTGTTAATTAAGATACTTTTAGGTTTTGCCAGGAAAGTTAGGCAGATGAGACTTAATTGTCTCCTCAGAAGAGAAGAGCCAGCTGAACGTTCCACAATACATTACTCCATCTCTGCTTGTTAGTAAGTAAAATGATCTTCTCATCAGCTGTATTTTCACTTGCAACAAGCCTACTAGCAAGAAGTCTCCTGCCAAGAACACATAGGAGACATTTTCCAGCCAATTGGAAATTAATATCTATTGAGCTTTGGTTTTGGGTGAGCTCTTTGAGCTCTCTCTTATTGTGACACTTGTCTTTGCTGTACAGAGTTACTAAATTGTAAATGGCATACACCTGAATTTAATATAAACTGTTGCAAGGTTGTTTGGCTTTTTCATTTGTGGAATTTTTTCCCTCCTTGGTGTCTTGCCCACTGTTGGGCTGTACTTTACGTTTCCCCTCTCACATTCTGTTAAGTTTCCTTTTTATTTTAAAATGTACTCTGCTTTTTAAAACTGTTTATATACAAGGCACTGAACCCTTAATAGCTGGAAAGTCCATTGGCCAATCAGAGCTGCAGTTGGCAGAGTTCCTGCCCCCACTCTGCAGTCTCTCCCTTCTTCCAACACAGGGCTAGAATACACCTGTGCATCCAATGCTAGCTGGAGAGCAGCATCTCCTGCTGGTCCACAGCAGTCTTTGACCCCCTCTCTAGCAGTGTCTATACTACAAGTGTTACAGTGGCACAGCTATGTCACTGTAGTGTAGACACTTGCTACAGTGATGACAGAATTTTTTCCATCACTGTAAGTTTTAGGTGTAGACTCTGTCCTTGCCCATCGTTCACACTTGGAAAAGGGATGCATTGCTGTCGCCCCAACCCTGGCTTAGAAAGGTGGAGATAGATGACCCTTCTGGTTCCTCCTCCTCTCTGGCTGGACCTCTAAAAGTGATGTGGGTTGGTAAAACATAAATGTCTGGGGGAGCACACACACGTGTGTGTGTGTGTGTGTGTTGTGTATGTGAGAGATAGACAGACAGACACACATACACACACCATGGAGACACCGAAGAAAAAATGCAGGAGGGAATATTTAAATGCTGGTATCTTACTCTGTCTACCTTGTTCCACCATCCCCTCTGGCTTGAGATAAGTATATTCATGGGCAGTTGGGGCTGGGGTAGGCAGGCCCCCAGTCCCACCTACAGCTCTGCCTCCTCTGCTGAGGCTCTGCCCTCTGAGGGGAGGAGGCGGGGCAGCGCAGTGAGCATGCTCCACTCCCCCCCCCCCCCCCCCCCCCCGGGTGGACGCAGGCCAGTGTGCCAAGCACACCCCCCTTCCCCAAGGAGGGGAGGAGGCAGGGCAGTGCACTTAGCACTGGGGAGGGGAAGAGAGGCAAGGGGGCGCGTGTGCATGACCTGGCTCCCCTGTCTCTCCTGAGCACTGGGGAAGGGAAGGAGGCCACACAGAGCAGCTCCCGGAGCACTGGTGAAGGAGGAAGTCGCATGGTTCCAGCTTCCCTGTCCAGGAGCACGAGGAGGGTGGGCGCTGGGGGCAGCAATACTCTGCCACCAGAACGCTCTACAGCAGGCTTTCTGGGGGTGGAGTGTGGGTGTGGCCATGCCTGGTGGTTTGGAAAGGCAATGTCTTCCCCTGCGTAGGCTACCAGATGCCTATGAGTATTTATGCAATTTTGTGCTCGTTTATACAAATCTGTACAAGTTTGAATATCTTCTTGGATTAGGTTTGATGATGGTACTTAGGCAGTACCGATGCAATTTTGTTCAGCAACAAAAGAGTTAACTGATACTCATACTGTCATCGCAATGTGCACGTGTGGAAACTGATGCGCAGACTGCCAATTGCAGCCCCAGGACAAGCTGGCCCCAACTCGTACTGCCTTCACTTCCATTGTGTGTCCTAACTCCGGGGCTGAATTTTGTCCAGAGAGACTTGTTAAGCTTGTTCAAAGTCTCACGCCAACTTGGCCATAGAACTGGAATTAAAACCTCTCTCTGGTTTTGGAGTCTGACTCCAATATGTCACTGTCAGGACAATGATGATTGTGTTATTGACATCCAGCATTTCAGATAAATTATGGCAATGCCACTGCCCAGTTCTGAATTGTCTGGTTACCTCTCTCCTTATAATGTGTTCTGATAAACAGAAATGGCATTAGTTCTGTAGGATGAAAACCAGCAAATTCCACTAATTGCTGTTACTAAACTGTGCAAATGAGACTGACGCAGAGATTCTCCACAGTAGACTTATGCTATGCAATATGCACAGTCGACTATGCAAAAACCTAAGAATCTGGCATATTGTGAACCATTTTTCTTGACAGGGCACCTTAAAACTCTTTCACTTGAGATTTTCTTTGTGAGCAGAATGGCAACCAGTAGCAGAGCTTTCCAAATTTTTATTCATCCTCAGGGGTAGGGGTTTCTCCAAGGGAATGCCCTTTTGGGTGTGGGAGAATGTTTCATGGACAGCATCTGAAAAAAGTAAATCCTTTGTTTAAGGACCTTCCATGCATAGCAATACAAGAAATAACAGTACCAGAACAGATGTGAAGTCTCAGCAATAATACAACCGCAAGGTCAAGAATTTAGCAAGATTCAAAGAGGGACTGGACATTTTTATGACTAAGAAAAGAATAACCAGAGTTCTAATAGTAAATATTTTTAAAAGGTTAGGAAGGGATATAAAACCTCATTATTCAAGGCTTACACAATCTCTGACTGTTAGGCCAGGTCTACACTGTAATGTTTTTGTCAAAATACCTATGTCAGGGACAGATGGGAGAAAAACATTGCTAAAAAATCCCGATAGCTATGCCAGCAAAACCCATTTGTAATGTAGACAAGGATTGAGGGGTTAGAACGACTTAGCTGTTTGAGGCTAATTGGGGGTTTCCTGGGGGGCAGATTGTGCCACATCTGGCTTCTTGTCTGCTCATCTGCTGGTGGTCTCTGTTGGTGACAGAATGGTAGACTAGATGGTCCATGAGACTGATCCAATATGACAATTCCTGTGCTCCAGATTTTGCCACCCTTACTCATGCTGACTGGAACCTTAATCCATACATTTTCCAAGTGGTTTCAGGGGAATTGTTTGAGGACTGAGCATGAATAAGAATAGCAAAATGTGGCCAATATTGTCTAGAAGGAATAGTAAGTGTGAGACATAGCAATAGGCTCTTATATTATTTTGCTATACTGCCTGGGAGCATGGGTACAAATAATTGGTAGGCGTGCGATGAAATTGGTACTGACAAATTTGACTAAGTACAAATCCCTTCTCCCTATTCTCCAGTCCAACATCTGTCCCAGGTTTGGTGAGGTTTGTAGAATGTATTTGTGGAAAGTAGGTCATTTAAAAGTCTGCTCATAAATACTGATCATATAAAGAAGTCTCATAAATAATTCTGACCCTTTACCACTAACCTCTAAAATAACTGGTTTTGTTTGCCATAAAGAAGGGTTATTTGATCCTTTAGAATACTCTTGTCTCTATCCCATAATTCTCTCAATTAATTATTGATTACAGCTAGACAAGTTGCATTGTTCAGGGAAACTTTATAAGTGAAGGAATTAACTGTGTGTGTTTGAAGATACTTCAGACATAGTGACAATATTGGAGCTACATTACATTCTTCTATATTCATGTAATAGGGTCTCTAGTGGTATCACCAATCAAAGTAACTACATGATTTAATATTATGCTACATTCTCTCCAATACTGGTATAAAAGTCATTTGCATTATAACAGATAGCACAACTGGCAAGGGAGTAAAAATTTTAGCACTGAACCGTTTTACTCCAAATCTGTGAGGTATAATGCACTCTGAACTCTGGTTCTGATTCTGCTTACACCTTTTACACACCCATGAAATACTGACTTTTGCTGAGTTACTCCTGATTTGAAACAATGTAAGTGAGATCAGAATCGGGTTCTAAATTGTACATGTATATTTTTAAAAGTTGAATGGCTATGATGCAAAAAACAAAACACACCAGAAAGGATAAAAACTGTAACTTCACATGTGAAATTAAGCATCTTGTTTAGAACAGAAATAATGGGAGCTAATTTTCTAACCAACACCACAAACGAGAATGCCCTCAGAGCTAGATCAAAGCACTTTTTCTGTTAACTTTTTTAAAGGAGGCTGCTGGCTGGGCATGATGTATGTTAGTTTCAAGCTATTGCAGCTGCAGGCAGGGTTTGTAATGAACACAACAGAAGAGCTCCAGCATCAATAAGTCAGATTCCGCAGGCCTGGAGTTCTGTTATAACTGTGATCTGTTTTCATTTTCTGGCATGGCCTTTCATTAGAATGGCAATTAGAGGAAGTGCTGCTTTGGATGATAAACTTTTACTTTCCAGTACTGTAGTTGGTCTGGCAGCGTGATACACTATAGTGCTAGCCTCACTCCCATAGGGTTTGGATTGGCAAGAAGTGAAGGTAATAAGCCCCCCTCAAAAGAGAGGAGGAAGTCTGGGGCCAAATCGCCCACAAAATGGATGAGGTTAACCTGGCAAAGTTGCTGTAAGAGCAGCCAAATACTCTTTTAGCACATCCTGCAACAACATATTTTGCTCTTTCAGAGTCCCATCAGATTAAAGGACCTGTTCCTGCGAGATGCTAAGGGGCCTAAACTCCCACTGGCTTCAGTGGAAGGGCCCCATGCCCTGTAGGATGAGGACTGAATGTTGCTGTGTCCAATTCAAATGAGACTATTTCTCCAAAACAAATACAAGACTGGATTCAGTGCCACCTTTGGAAAGCTTCTCCAGGAGGTGAGGCAGCTAGAAAGCTGTATCTTTGTATTGTAGAATTCTCAGGAGTGGAGGAGGTGTCTATTATTGCCTTCCAATTCTTCCTTCCCCCTCCTACACCCAGAGAGTTCAGTCTCCCCATCTGCACAGCTGGCCTAATGGGCTTAGGGACAGTGAAAAATGGTACTCTGTATATATACAGGAGCAAAACTGGCCTAGACATCACTTATAGTATAACATTGCAATCTATAATATACTCTGAGAAGTGGAATAGGGTTGTTGTTCTGAACATCCCCATTTGTGTCATTGTTATTACACTGATGTCCAAAATATGCTAGGCACATAAGAAAAGGGTTTCCTTGCTCTGAAGAGCTGATGTGCTAAGTAGACACTAGCTGGAATAGTCAAACACACAGGGGAGTGTTAAGGGTATTGAGGCATCCTTATTGTCGGTGGCAAGTCAAGGTCTCATAACTTCTCTCCACTAACCCATTTTACACCACCCACTATGCCTTATGTTGCCCACGTCATCACCCAGTCCGTTGCTAAAGTGAAGAGGACTGGTCAGGACTCACCCTCTTTCTCACTTCAGTGTATTTGATATCACTGCACATCTACTTCCCATCATATGTACTCCTTATGCTGGTCATTTGGTCTGGTATTGTAGTCCCCAGGTCTCTGAGTAAACACTATTGAATACTTTTGTAAAGTTGATTAAGATTAGTTTTTGTGTCTCAGTAGCTTTTTGATGATATGCCAAAGAGTAAAGACAGTGTATTTCTGTTTATCTGAAAACCTGTTGTCCAAACCTTCCGATTATCCAACTACTCTCTTGTCTCCTATGTATCTTCTTCTGGAGGATGAGGAGGGATAAGGATGCTGTGGATGTTTGCATAATAGAACAGAGATCACTGGCCAAGACTGTGAGGTGGAGGAGCCCCTGGTTCGTAGGATGCCACATTGATGTTGAATGGCTTCTGCATCCAAGAAGGGGGCCTCTGTAGCCCCGCTCTCATGGGTGTAAGTGAGAGAGGCCATGACAGTGGGGCTGGTGACTACTGATTCCTATGGTGACTCCCCTCTACAAAGTCCCTCATTTGCAACTCCACTGCAGTGCCATGGTGGTCCACCTCTCGGTAGGTGGCAACTCAGCCCTTTAGCCAGATGTCCAGTTGAATGAGCCCTTCTCCCTTTTCTTAGAGTCCAAATATATATATATACAGCCCTACAGTTCCACAAGAGTCTTCAGTCTCCTCCAGTTCCTGGGAGATAGAATCCCTGGACTTGGGACTTACAATTTCTCTATCCTCTCCTCCTTTTCCCCAGGGTTCCAGGCAGGCTCCTGATAGACCCCTGTCTCTAGTTAGGCTCCCAGTCTCTGAATGCAAGAGAGAAAGCTTCCCAGGAACCTCTCTTCTGAGTCTCTTCCCTGGCCCCTCCTCTAGGTTTTGGGATAGCTTCTGCTTGCAGATCCCTCCCATGCAGTAAGGGCTTCTGCTGTGCCCCTATTCAGGGACACTCAAGTTAGGTCTGTCCTCCTATCCTCTCTGCCCCCCTCTGGGCAGTCTTGGTTCCCTTTCAAGCTTCTCCTCCCGGGTGACCAGGCACTGCAAGTTCAGTGAAGTGTATCACCTGGGGCAAAACTGCTCCTTAACTACTTTTGTCCCAGTGTATTTTTATACACCCCATGCCAGAGGCCTTTGATGAATGCTTCACTTTCATTGGATGTTATTAGTTCATTTTCTATTTTTAACTTTGCTTTACTAAGAATTACATGGAACAGAGAGATTGCCCTTATATCAGAAGTAGAACAAGAAGCAATGAAAATCAGACTGCAAGTAAATGCAGGGAAAACCAAGATTGTGGTAGGAAACTGAACCTAAAACGAAAAGGTGCACATGGGTGGGAAAGAAATTGAACAGGTAGATGAGTTCTGCTACCTATGGAGAGTGGTGACAGTTGATCAGTTTCATACATACAGAATGGGAAGCGACTGTCTGGGAAGGAGTATGGCA
>CM057846.1:31506742-31522272 GCA_030068395.1 Apalone spinifera
AATGTACATAGCAGACAGACACTGTTGGCACATGATGGCATAAATTATATTTCTAGATGAGTAGGAATATGTGTTCTTGATCTTATAACTGAATTGGTAAGGTCCAATAATGGTGTCAGCAGAATAAATATGTGGACAAAGCTGGCAACGGGGTTTGTTGCAAGGGAAAGTTCCAGGGTTGGTATTAGCATGGTATGTCCTGTCGTTGTTGGTAAGAATCATCCTGAGGTTAGGTGGTTGTCTATAGGAGACTATGGGTCTGTCTCCCAGAGCCTCTCGGAGTGTAGTATCCTGTTCCAGTATAGGTTGTAGTTTATTGATAATGTGTTGGACGGATTTAAGTTGGGGGCTGTAGGTGATGACAAGTAGTGTTCTATTATTGGTTTTCTTGGGTCTGTCTTGAAGTAGATGGTTTCTGGGTGTTCGTCTGGCTCTTTCAATTTGTATGTTTATTTCTCCGGGTGGGTAATTGAGGTTTATAAATGCTTGGTAGAGATTCTGAAGTTTCTGGTCTCTGTCAGTGGGATTAGAGCAGATGCGGTTGTATCGAAGGACTTGGCTATAGACGATGGATCGTATGGTGTGTTCTGGATGGGAGCTGGAGGTATGTAGGTAATTGTATGAGTCAGTGGGCTTTCTGTAGAGAGTGGTATCTAATTTACCATTGGTGATTTATACTGTGGTGTCCAGGAAATGGATCTCTCGTGTAGAATGGTCCAGGCTGAGATTGATGGTGGGTGTAGGTTGTTAAAGTCTCTGTGGAATGTATCCAGTGTTACTTGGCCATGGGTCCAGATCATAAAGATGTCATCGATGTAAGTAGAGAAAGGGTAAAAGGGGACGGGATCTGAGGAAACATGGTTCTAAGTTAGCCATAAAGATGTTAGCGTACTGTGGGGCCATGCGGGTACCCATGGCTGTGCCGCTGATCTGGAGGTATAAGTTGTCCTCAAATTGGAAATAATTGTGGGTGAGAACAAAGTTACATAGGTCTGCTACCAGATTGGCAGTGGTGTCTTCTGGGATAGTGTTTCTAATTGCTTGTAATCCGTCTTCATGTGGGATGTTGGTGTATAGAGCTTCTACATCCATGGTAGCAAGGATGGTGTTATTGGGGAGGTTATCGATGTTTTGTAGTTTTCTCAGGAAGTCAGTAGTATCTCAGAGATAGCTGGGAGTGTTGGTTGTGTAGGGTTTGACTAGAGAGTCTACATAGCTGGATAATCCAGTAGTGAGCGTGCCGATACCTGAGATAACAGGACGTCCGGGGGGTCCAGGTTTATGGATTTTGGGAAGCAGATAGAACCATCCTGGTCGGGGTTCAGAAGGCATTTCTGTGTGGATTTGGTCCCGAGTAGATGTAGGGAGTTCTTTAAGGAGACAGTGTAGTTTCTTTTGGTATTCTGAAGTGGGATCAGAGGAGAGAGGTCTGTAAAACGTGGTGGTGGAGAGTTGTCTGGTTGCCTCCTTGTTATAGTCGGACTTATTCATAATGACCACAGCACCCCCTTTGTCAGCTGGTTTGATTATAATGTCTGTGTTGTTTTTGAGACTGGATAACATAGTGTACAGTGTGGCTGAGATTGTATGTCGCTTGTTGTCGTTTGTGAATAATGTCAGTCTGTGCATTGTTGCGGAAGCTTTGTTTATAGAAATCCAGATTGTAATTCCAACCGTCAGAGGGAGTCCATATAGAATTATTTTTCTTTTGGTGTTGATAGGGGGGATCTGGTTGGTCAGATTGATGTTCATTGGTAGTTTGGAAATATTCTCATAGGCGGAGGCGGCAAAAGAAAGCCTCAAGTTTAGAGCAGCAGGCAGCAAGGTCTGGGCAGAAGGCCCCTGATTCGTACTATGAATGGGTGCAGTATGGTCCAACTTTTATTGGCTAAACCCCATTACCCACTGTTGAGGGAGGGCAAGGACACCACTTTGCCTTTATTTGTCTTCTCTCCTCATTCTTTAATGGTGGTGTTGCCACTGTTGGTGTCACTGTTACACAGTCCTTAGCCCTGAATTTCACAGGATGAAATTCTCCCCTGTGTAGAGGAACAGCACAAGGCTGAACTTCAGATACTCAATGTGGACCATTTTGTTCTAAGTGACTTGCCCAGAGTCACAAAGCAGGTCAGCGTAAGCATGGGAAATAGAGCTCTGGTCTCCTGCTTCCCTGTCCAGTCACCTGGCCCATAGCTTCTCCATGTGGTGATGTCTTTCTGAATTACAGAGACCACTAATAATTTGTTCAGTAGCTTAGTTTTGCACAGTTCTCCTACTCTGGTATATCACTGCTCTGGGATGTGCAGAATGTGGAGAAGTCATATGTTATTTTCATTTGCTGTTGGGAGATGAAGGAGCTGTGTTGTGATTGACTAAATAGTATTATTTTGACAAAGGATACAAAGGTACTTCATGCAATCAGACTCTTTTTCCATCCATGTGTGGCATAATTTTCAGTTCCTAATTAAATACAGGTAATGGAGAAATAAATGTTACTTGCATATATATTCTTTGTGTATTTAACATTGCAATGTCAATGCAAATCCAGTGGCTGCTGCCAGCTATCTTTCATTTACCTCTGGCGAGCTCCAGGGCCCACTGAAGTTAATAGAAAGGCTCCTGTTGAGTTCTCTGTGTGTAACAATGGGCGCATAGTACCAGATAGGCATTGACATCAATTAAACTATTCATAGAGTAAACTTGAGCATGTGCATAAGTATTTGTGGGATTGGAGAGTTTTATTGTGCATTTCTTTGCCTATGAATTACTACGTGAGGCAAACACATAATAATTCTATTTTTCTAGGAAATTGATTATAAATCGTGGCACAAAATATCACCCCTTAAGAGCCAAGTCTGAGAGGAGATTATGATAGTCCCCACTGTCACTTTAATCTTTTTCAGGGGTAGGGAGAGGGAAAGGAAGGAGAGGCACTTTGTTTTCTTTCTCTGTGGAACTATTCTGTTTGTTTTTTGCTACAAATGCATGAGGATGTAGTAGCTGCTGATATTGTGGTGGCTAATCTATGTCTCAGTGTCAAGGCAATGCACAATTTCTACTATGAAAGCAGCCTCTGTGCTTTGATTTGTGCAGGTAAAACACATTCGTGGTATAGATAGCTAAAAGTCAATGTTTTGAAGAATGTGAAAAGATGGATGTGCAAATTGACAGAGTGAGTTAAAGGCTGCTTTGATCTTTGGTGACTGAGGCTATTATAGATGAAGACTCTTAACAGTTCAGCTTCGGCAGATTTGTAAAAAGGTAGTAATAGAAACTTACTTCTCAACAAAAATGCTTATTTTCACCTGTTTTCATACATGACCAGATCCTACAGTCCTTATCTCCTGTTGAACTCAATAGGTATTTTACCTGTGTCAGGCCAACACCAACAGTCCCCAGGATGGCTAACCCTATGTAACTACTCCTAGGCTACGTCTACACTGGCATGATTTTCCGGAAATGCTTAAAACGGAACAGTTTTCCGTTATAAGTATTTCTGGAAAAAGAGCGTCTACATTGGCAGGATGCTTTTCCCGAAAAGCCCTTTTTCTGGAAAAGCGTCCGTGGCCAGTGTAGACGCGCTTTTCCGGAAAAAAGTCCCAATCGTCATTTTCGCGATCGGGGCTTTTTTGCCGAAAACACTACTGTGCTGTCTATACTGGCCCTTTTCCGGAACAGTTTTCCGAAAAAAGGACTTTTGCCCGAGCGGGAGCAGCATAGTTTTTCCGGAAAAGCAGCTGATTTCTTACAGTAGATCGTCAGTGCTTTTCCGGAAATTCAAGGGGCCAGTGTAGACAGCTCGCAGCTTATTCCGGAAAAGCGGCTGATTTTCTGGAATAAGTGGCCTAGTGTAGACACAGCCCTACAGTGCATTTTTAAACTTTCACTCTCATTTAGCGGCTTTTGAGTATCAGCAGGAAAGGAAGCTAAAAGGACCTTATTACCAAAGAATGGGGAAAGATGTCTGGTCTAAGCCAGAAAACAGATGCTAGAAGTGCTTTCATATTGTCTCTTCTGTGACTACTAACACTATTAGACCTTTCTCAATTATCTCTGGAGGAAAAACTTAATGAAGCATCTGCCAGAAATACGGCATAACAATGTGTACTGGAACAGCATGTTCCCATGCCAAGAGTGAAACTATGACAGCACCCTCTCTGGTGAGCCATTCTTTTTATTCTGGTCTCAGTTGTGCTTGCCCTGTAATAAAGAGGAAGGCAAGCAACCATATCTGGCAGTTTAATCTGACAGTTAGAGTTTATCCATCCAGCTATATGAGGCACAAATTAGCTGCTGGTGGGGAGTTGGACAGTGATTTAAAGCAAGAGATACAAAGATGTCATGTTCACTACCAGCAGGAAAAGGAAATAGAGTCGGTTGTTGTGTCCAAATTCAATACAGATGATATTTTTCCTCAGCTAAAGAATGCTTTATAAGGAGTACTGAGAGTAAAGGAGGAAGGGGGAGTGACAGTCAACAGCATACGGACAATTAGCCCATTTCCTCATTCTGAAGGCCCCTGGATGTTCACATACTATATGTTTCTGTGACAGTAACTCTAAAAAGCGTAGAACCACCTAGAAATAGTTGGCTGAAATGCTTGCCCATGTACTAGTCCAATAGGCTTAGCATAGAAATTTCAAACAATGGGTCCCAATGTTGCACCAGAAAAATGAAGCATTGATAAATAGTATCAGTAATGCCAACTGTGAACAATTTCCTCTGTCACATGGAACAGCCATGTTGCTGACTGTACAAGGAAGTTTAAGTCAGGTATGCTCAATATTTGTGTTGGAGACATTTCTTTGTGTATAGGAATGCATCCTAACAGCCCTACATTTCTTGTTTACCATGGTGCTGAAATTAGGTAGCATGTTAAAACAAACAGTGTGAATCCTATGATTAGCTTTCCATGGTTTGTATGGTTACTAAGGGCTTGTCTCGCTGAAATGGTTTCTGTATTTTATTTTCACCAGTGAAGAGTGTAGAAATATGCTGCAATTGGCCACCCATGAACGGGTTGCAAAATACTACAGTCATTTTCAAAGGAAAATAGTTTCCCATTGCCAAAAGCTAATCTGCCTTTAAGCACTTCAGTGTAATGGAAAAAATTGTGCCAGAATCAAGAAGATTCCAAGAGAGGAAAAAATAATGCAACAGACTGGCATAATATTAAATATGCTGTCGACTCATTTTTCAAAAATAAAACAGGCTAGTCATATAGTTCATATAGCAGTGATATTGAGTGTTGCTTATGTGACAGGTCTCAATGCTTTTAAAAAACACCCTTAAAACCAAGAGGAAAAAAACCCTCGTATTAATTAGCTATTATATTAATGAACAGCAACTATTTGAACAAGATAAACTGTGCAAGAGTAGACAACAGCTATAAGTAGAAAACTTCCAAATACTTTCCATGTACCTTTATTTATAAGTGGAGACTTGCAGTGAGCAAGCTTTGAGCTGAGGATTATTTGACAGTTGTCATTTACCTTAAGATCAAGTTTCTGTGTGATTTTTTTTTTACCCTAATATATAGTTTGGATGGTGTCACTCTTTGGGGTGCAACACAGTCTAGTAAGGAGTTGTGCCACGACCTGACTTGCAAACATGGATCCTTCACAATGCTTTGCCAACCTAGGTGCCTCACAAACAGCAGTCTTGTGTGTAGCTGCAGCCTGCCAGCAATACTCCAGTGACACTCTGGTTTCCACTAGCCTGGGTTATCATGTGCAGAGTGACCCCAGCACAATCCTAGTCCCGAATTTTCCCAAAATTGTGTGTTTTGCACTGTCCAGATATTAGAAGGCCATTACCCTTAAAGGGCGTCAGTCAATAGTCAACCGTTTGCTTTTTAACTGGAATTGTCCAAACACGGCAGCAGTTTTGATTAAAGAATAAAACAATTTTACTTAGCTACAAAGAGAGAAATTTGGAGAGAGTACAAGTACAAGATATTAAAGTCAGAAATGGTTAGAAGAAAAATTTGAGGAAAAAATGCTTTCTAGTAACTAAAACTTAACAAACTGGACTCAGTTAAAAGTAAAAGCTTATGCCATAATAAAGTTGTTGGTCTTTAAGGTGCCACTGTACTCCTTGTTGTTTTTGCTGAAACAAAGTAACATAGCTGCCTCTGAAACCATTTATAACTTTACATATCTTGTAGGAATGTCAATGTGTAGATGACTACATGATTAACTGATAAGCCTAGACTTATCGGTTAATCCTGTTGACTACATGCATCTCCCCTCTGTCTCAGAGGTAGCCAGGAAGGGGAGGTGGGAGCCAGGAGCCAGTGCCCCCCCATCAGTGCTGCAGAGGCAGCAGCGGGGGGCAGCAGACAGGAGCCACAAAGGCGGGGAGCTCGAACCCTCATGGATAGGGGCTGCTGCCACCCTGCATTGCTGCCTCTGTATTGGGGGCAGGCGGGAGCTGGTCTGCGTGGGGACTGGTTCCCTTCACGGACCAGCTCCGCCTGCCACCCCGTGCTGCTGTCCCTGATACCGAGGCAGCAGCATAAGTTGGCAGGGGCCTCACTGTGAGTGGGGCTGGAATGCACTGACTGCTGGCCCTGCCTCCGGGGACTATTGAATAGTTTTGTAACCACTAAATTTTGATATGGTTACAGAACTATTCAATTACATGCTAGCTAATATCCCTAATATCATGTTGCTACACACATTTCCCCCGATATTATCAACCAGTCAATTATTAGCTTTAAATGATACCTCACAGGCATATTACAGTAGTGTGTAGGGTGCAAATATAGGGATTCATTAGGTTACTGGGCGGGTTGGGTTTAGAGTTTTCGCATTTAGATTGTTTTTGTTTTGTTGTTTGAAGGTTTCCTGTTTTCCCTCTCTCTCTTTTCCTATTCTTTTTTCAGTGCCAAAATAGCAAAAGGAAAAAGAGGAAAGAGAAATAAAGAAGGAAAATTCAGGGATGATGGATGGAGGGGAAGGAAAAACAAAACTTTTCCAAAATAAAACCCAGAAGTTATGATTTTAAAAACATATGAAAAATGTGAATAAACAAAAATTGTTCCTGTTCAAAATTCAGGAACAAAAATGTTCTGTGGGGTTTTTTTTTCATTTTTCAATGAGCTCTTGTTACAAGCAGCACTTGATATTTTTGCAACTGAAGGAGATTTAAGAGAAAAATGCCTATTTTGTTTTTCTTTCTTTGATGTACTTGATTGAACTGTCTATGTAGTTAGTTTCCACTGTGGTTATTGGTCAGTAAGGCTCTGATCCTTAAGCACTCTTTAACTTTTGTCCCAATAATCCCATGTGTTTAGGTGATTTCAAGATCAGAGTCCTAGTTTTCCCTGTTGTTCATGTGGGTCTTCCACACAGTAAAAGGAAAGAAAAATATTTACAAAATTGGAAAATACGATTGTAAAACCACAAAAATATTGGCAGGAGGACTCAGGGACAAGAGTAGTATAGGTTGAACCTCTCTAAACTGGGACTCTCTGATCCAGTGCTGCACCACAGATGTTCCAGGACCAGAGTGTACCTATAGAGGGCTGGAGGCTGGAAGCCCTGGAGCTGGGCTGCCCGGCACGTCACAGTGGGACTGCTAGGAGCCCAGTGCACCCAACACTGGGCTGGAGCTGGGCTGCCCAGAGTGGCAGAGAGGAGGGGTGGGGCAGAGAGACCAGCTGGGCAGGAGGACTGGTGGCGGCCAAGCCAGGACTGGGGCGGGGGGGACTGGTTATCAGGGGGGCCAAATATGACCTTCCCTGGTCTGGCAAAATCCCTCATCCAGAACTGGTCAGGTCTTGTGGGTGCTGGACCAGAGAGGTCCAACCTGTACCCAAAACGACTTGTAAAACAGTATATGTAATTAACTAGCTGTGTCCTTTGTATACATTACCCCTAACACTATCCACATTCAACAATAAATTAAGCATTTAGCATAATGCTGTGGGATTAACAAATTACGGCATTTATCCAGTTAGCACTAAGGTTTCTCGTCTCTTATAAATATTAACAATATGTCCTGTTATTACAGTGACAGCAGTGGAGAATTCATGCAGGAGTGCTTTCCAGTTCAGCGCAGCTGTTACTGCTCCAGGGCCAAGTCCTTGACCCAGTGCACAGCACTAGCGACAGGACTCTGCAATGAGCTACTCTGGCGGGCAGGGCTGGGGAGGAAAGAATTCTCACTCCCCTGGTCTCAGAGCAGTAGCAGAGCTCTTTTAAGATTTCACTGCAGCTTCAGAGCAGTTGAAGTTGGGCAGCTTGTATTTGCATAGACATAAACCTCCTGTCCCTACTCTTTCTTGCTTTTCAAAAAACCCTGTATGCTGGGGGTGGGGTGAGGGGGACACCACTGTGGAGCAGAGCTTTAGGGGTGGAGGCCTCCAAAACTTATTCCTTATCTCTGATTTCTGCAGTGTAACTGCATCATTTCCATGTGTGCGTGTGTGTGTGGCATTTGGGTTTTCATATTCCAGTATTAATCTCAGCTCCAGAGCTGGAATTAAAATTATTGATGGGATATTTTTAAAACATAACTGAGGGACATCATTCATCTATAGAAATATCTCACTGTTTAAGTATCAGAAATCAGAGTCAGCCCTCTAACTACACTGCCATCTGTAAACTAAGTTCACCAAAACAAATAAACCAAATATATTGAAGCATAAAGGATAAAGCAAACCAAGACTATTAGGATGAAAGAGAGAAATAGTAAAGCTGTAAATATCACTTACATTTGTGTGTGCATTCTGCCCTTTCCTCTATGATTCAGATAGACGACGCTCTGTTTTTTAACCTGGTGTTCCCTGCTTCAGAGCATAGGTGCTGAATTGTGCCATTCAAATACGCTAACTTTGGAACTGTTTACAGTACCACAGCCAGGAGCAAGCCAAAACCTGTACAGATATTGGGATTTGCACAATAGACAATTTGCCCCCGTTTGTTCACATAAATCAACAGCCTTAAAGGTAGGTAATGACAAAATGCTAGAATTATTCAAGTTAACCAAAGAATCCCTTTTGTGAGACATTATGTCAAAACAGTTTGTAGGTCTGTGGGAGTTTCTGGAGCTCTATACATTTCCCCTATAAATCATATTAGAGAACTTTATCTTGTGAATTAATACTAGGTGCTAGTGCTCATATTATAACCCTTATATTTACTGGGTCTTCTCACTGCTTGAAAAGACAACTTTGATTACAGCTTTTGGGATTTTCTTTGGAGCCATCTGACCATTCCATAATTAAGAGCACAAATTGTTGGTTCTTAAGAGCTGAATCATTATTGCTTCTTGAGAACAGAAAATTACTGGTGCTAATGGCTATAACAAAAATGGAGGGCTTGGTATTTTCTTATAATGCTGCATTCATAAGAAACCATCTTCCACCCGATTTGACTTGAACAATAATGCTTTCACTGGCCCATCATTTGTGCATGGGAAGTAGTGAATGACTTTTGTTTTATGGTTTTCATTTCAAAACCTCCATTGCTTGTAATGCCTCTTAGCTGTTTGAAAAATAAAATGCCTTTTCCCATGGATTTTCTCCAAAGAAGTTGACATGCCTACATTTTCTGAGCTCTGTCTCAGGCTCTTTTTCTGTATGTACGTTGTTGGGCCAATAGGAATGAAAACAGCTCTTTTAAATATTAAGCTAAATGTGTTGGGTTTCATAGGTCACGTTTTTTGTTTTGTTTGCTTTTTAAAAGCAACACAATTATAGATATTTTAAAAGGACTTTGTATATGTAAGAACTTCCATGGCAATTTTCAGATGTAGTTATACGTTTGTTTGTTTTTTAAAGAGAGAGGGTCATCAGATCCTCATCTGGTGTAAATTGTTGTAAAAAATTGCTACGCTGATTTACACTGACCTTCTGTATGTACAATACCTGCACCTTGTATGTCTTCTGCTTAGCTTATGGCCAAACCAAAATTGATCTACTGTTAGCACTGCAGAGCCAATACTCCTCCTTTTGTACCATCAATAGTAAGCTTAGCTCTGGTTGCAGAAGCTTATTATTGATGGTAATATAAAAGGCAGAAAGAACACAGATCTCAAGTTGAGTTTACAGCACCAGAAATTGTAATTATACCAAAACCATGCTCAGGAAATTAAGAGTTAAAGTTAAAACAAAGCCAAACATGTTAAGGTATGAAAATGCACAGGTAAAGCACTCAAGCAACCTGAATTCTGCCCTGTTAATAGCCAGCAATAGGGCTATGCTAATGATTAAGGCCTCATAGTGTTTGTGTTGCCAGGATAAATGAAGCTGTGTTTAAAGACATTTAGTTTTCAACCTTTTCCCCCATTTTTCCCTCCCTGATGGTGTATCTTTTGCTGTATAGCTCCCAGCTGTTGCTATGTGGACCTTTATGAGCAAAACTAATTTGGAGTTGGGGATTTTAACATGTAAAAGCTAAAATAGTAAATCAGGGGAATAACAATTTTTCATCCAGTTTTTGTAAGTAAATATGCCATGTGCCCTTCAAAGGGTGAATTTTGTTGTTTTTCCTTTTCTGTGTGTTTTACTGATTTAAAGCTTGTCAGTGCTCCTGGAAAAGGGTTTTGAATTACATAATGCACTGGGGAGAGGCAAAGCTTTCAGTCATATTGTTTTGTGGAGAAGCTCTTTTCTAGTCATTGTTGGAGGCACGCCTGACAGGACTTCAGCTGAGCCCTGTAAAATAAAAATGTTGAGTTTTAGGCGTCTGTTATTTTCTGTGGCAACCCCCCCCCCCCCCCCCCTACTACTTGGTATCTTTGAGCTAACTGAAAAAATATTGTATTCACATGTAATTAGTATGTCCTTATAAACAAATGTCCTCATATTTTAAAAACTTTGCTGCAGTCTGCCTTTCCCCCGAATACAAAAGGAATAATTTTAAAAGGATTGGGAATGGGTAGAAAGGGTTCATTTTACATTAAAATAGAAAGATATTGTGGAGACATAAGTTGGGTGGATGACAGAAAAATAGTTTTTTTTGCACAAAACAGACATGTCCACGCTGCTTGTTTTTGCGCAAAAACCTCTTGCGCAAAACGGATCGGAAGAGATTATGCAAATGAAGCATGAGAAAATGCTAATGAGCGCTTAATTTGCATTGTCTCTTCTGCAAAAAGTCCATAGTGCAGACATAGTCTAAGAGGAAGCCTTCTGGTCCATCTCTCTGTTAGTACCCTGGTGAACCAAAATTTCATGCTGATCTCCCGAGCCACATCCACTCAAAAGTCACATTCATTCAGCACTGTTTTGGTAGGGTTGCCAGCTGGTTTAACCAAAAATACCGAACACCCTCCGCGCCCTCCTTCCCCCCCCCCGGAAAAAAAAACCAATGGGAAAAAAATCTGTTGAGGGGACCAAAGTTGTTGAGCAAAAAAAAAAAAGGGGGGGGGAGGAGGAACCAGCGTGGCCCCTTTAAGAAACACTTTGCTTTTGAGGGTTTTTGGCCCTAACAAGCTGCTGGCAGCTTCCCGCCATATTGCCTACCTGTGCCGGGCCAGACAGCTCCCCTGCAGAACCTGGTAAGTACTCAGGATTTTCACCTCCTGGCCGGGAAAAAATCAGAAAATACTGGAAATGTTAGGTGTCTGGTATTTTCTGAATTTTTTTTACTGGACAGGAGATGAAAGTACCAGACTGTCCGGGTTAATACCGGACACCTGGCAACCCTATCTATTGGTGTTGGTTTTTTTCTGACAGGCAGACAGACAGGAACACTGCTCCAGAGATGAGGCAAGGTACAGGTTGTTGTCGCCAACACCTGGCAACTAGATAAGTCATCAGATTCTTGACTCATTGTAATGGCCATAAGCCTAGTGATCACTAAGTAAACTCATATGGTGCCTCTAAATTGGTGAACAGTGCTAAGTAACGTATTGATGGGACTGTAGCTGCCTTTCTTTGAGGAAGTGAGATTGATGATATCCTCTGCAGGTAGTGCCCTAACCACGGGGCTCTAGTCATTCTGACACTCTCTCTAGTTTAATGCACATTCAATTGTTTTATACACAGTGGAACAGCTTAACTAAGATAGGCCAAGAGAGAACCACAGCAGAATCTTCCACGGTCCATTGCTTAGGGTATTCACCTGAGAGCCAGGAGATCAATATTCAAATTCTGACTCCTCATCAGGTAGAGTAGGGAACTGACCCAGGGCACCACACATCCTGGGTGAATGCCCTAACATACTAAACTGAAGGAGGAGTCCCCCTCTTATAGCCATTTTGTGTAGAGTATGTGGGGTGGGGGGAGGGAGGGTGCAAGAAACAGCTTAAGCCCTGAGAGGAGAGAGTTCCCAACTCTGAATATCAAGAGGAGATAGTTGCCTTTTTTCAACTGGGAATAAAATACCTAATTCCCTGATGGGGTGGGGCTTAAGACACATCCCTCTTTTCAGCATCACCTCTGAGCTAGTGTAGGCAGCCCCTAGCCTAGTGCGCTAGCTTTTGTGGACGGCACTCTGAGATGCTCCATATGAGGCTATGGGGGATTGAAGTGGTATCTCCTGTGTCCCAGGTGCGTACCCTCACCACTGGGTTTCTAAAGATTATAAGAAAGACAGTCTCTATGGCTCTTAGACCTTTTGTGTGGAATTAGATGTGCTCTGAGAACACCTACTGGATTAGGTCCTGCAGGCAAAATAGGCAGGGAACTGCCTAGTTTGAGGATCCTGCTGGATCTTAGGTATGAGAGATGCAGAGCTGCTGGTCAGGACTGAAATAGCCATGTTTATGCTTAGCTACTGAAATTTAGGCAGACTGGGGACTTTAACGGCAGAAACATTCATACTTAGGGATATTAGGCACCTCCAGGATTAGGCGAGTTGAATGCCAATACTGTCTAAGGGTATGTCTACACTGTGTTCCTCTTTCGAGAGAAGAATGCAAATGCAGCCGAGCGAAATTGCAAATGAAGCGCAGATTTGAATTTCCTGTACTTCATTTGCATAATTGCGTCGGCCGCTATTTCAAAATACCCTATTTCGAAATAAAAAAATGCTGTGTAGACGCGGTTATTTTGAAAGAAGGGGTTTTTTTTCAAAATAACTGCGTATACATGGCGGTTTTTATTTTGAAATAGGATATTTCGAACTAGCGGCTGGGCGCAATTATGCAAATGAAGCGCGGGAAATTCAAATCCACACTTCATTGGCAATTTTTCTCGGCTGTATTTGCATTTTTCTCTCGAAAGAGGAATGCAGTGTAGACATACCGTAATTGTTGGATTTACGTCCTCATGTGGCATTTAGGTACCTAAGTCCTTTTGTGAATCTAGTAGGCATTCTGGGGGCAGAGTATGGGTGGGGCCAAGCTGGTAGTTTGGGAAGGCAGTGCATACTCCCTCCCCATAGAAACATTCCTACCTTCCCTTTTGGGAGCCACAACAGAAAAGTCAGACAGCACCACAGCTAGCAAGCAAAGGGAAGCAAGATTATCCCCATTCTGTCAGGCTTAGGAGCTACGCGCATGTAGAATGGATTCATTCCAAACCAATTCACACTAGTAGTTCTGCACCTTTCCAGCCTTCAGAGCAACTTGTCAGATCAATGTAACAGGCAGTTCTTCAACTCAGTTCTACAGAACATCTTTCACAAGGAGGGGTTCCCAAAACTAGACTAGTTAGACACAGATCAACAACAAAGAGCAGATGCTGTGTTCCAAAGGGGCTCCAGTCCAGGCTCCCTGACAGATGTCTTTCTGATCCCCTGGACATCAGGACTGATGTGTACCTTTCCACTGATTCTCATGATACCAGGGACACTGACACAACATAGAGGACTGATGATTCTGATAGTCCCAGTGTGAGCCAAGTAGTTTGGCCTCTCATATCTGATGACCCTTGAAAATACTGCCTCCCCATCACCCACTATATGTCCAGGCAGAAAGCTGGTGCACAGATGTCTGAATAGAAAACTTATTTGATTTTCAGCCCTCCATCACGCTCTGTATGTACTCAATAGAGTCTCAGAACAACAGTCAGATCCTACACTCACACTCAGTTTCATTATAGCTGACAGCCTGGATCTTGGCTGGATAATGCCCACCCAAAGTAGCTGTTCAGCAGAGGGTAAGAGCATTCTGCTCCAAAGCAGGAAACCTTCAACCAGAGTTACTTAGAAAACTTCTTCCATTTAGCTTTGTATTGGGACATCTGTGCATCAGTTTTCTCCCTGGACATCACCAGTTTTAGCAATATTGGACTGTTTGTTAGCCTTGAAACATTCTGGACTTTCCATCAGCCCCATATAAGGGTCTGTCTAACAGCAACCTCCTATCTAGGAGCAATACTGTATTTTCCTTCCTTACAGTGGTAAGATTCCTTAAGGGCCTCAGCCATGTCTTTCCCTTATTTTGGGAGACTCCTTCTGCTTGGAACCTCAATATCATATTTTCAGGGTGATGGGTCCTGACTTTGAGCCCTAAGCCTATTCATTCTATCACCCATCAGTGAAGATTGTCTTTCTGGTAGCCATGACATCAGCTCAAAAGCTAGGAGAAAGTCAGGCATTCGAGGCATAACTAGGTTTGGCAGAATTTATCTTTTTTTATAATTTCATTATACTAATAATTATATACACATTACTGCAATTTTTTAAAAGAATTTTTAAAGATTATCAATTTTTAAATTTTCCCAGTAGCAGGAAATCATGGAGGATGGAGTCAGATATTTATCTAAAGACAGACATTGAGAATAAAAAAAACATAAGTAGTCCATATCACATATTAAAAGTACATGCAAACAAAATATGGAATACACACATAAATATCCTTCAATCAATTAATCATCATCTCATACCTATTTTTACTATTCATTTGCTTGTCCATTTTAAACTAGGTTAAAGTCAGAAGTCCAACTCACTTGATTTTCAATCTAATAAATTTTTCACTGAATTTTTCTTATCTTTTCTACTTATAAATTTTAATCACTATCTCTGGAAATAGTTTTTCATGGATTTGTGTGCATGGAATGAAACTGATGTTTGCTGATTAAAAATCTAACCTTTGCTGGCCCATTTATGAGGACAGAGTCACTTAGGGTATGTCTACACAGCAAAGTTATTTTGAAATAACAGCCATTATTTCTAAATAACTTTCCTAGTGTCTATACAGCCAAACTGCTATTTCAAAATAAATTCGAAATAGCAGAGCGCTTATTTTGAATTTGGTAAACCTCATTCTACAAGGAATAATGCCAAATTTGAAATAGCTATTTTGAAATAAATGCTGTGTAGACATTTATTTTGAAATAGGGGGCCTCCAGCCTTCCTAGGGAGCCATGGTGGCCACTCTAGCCTCAACCAAGAATACTCCACTCCCTTCCCCACTCCCCGGAGCCCTTAAAGGGGTAGACTCTGGCCACAGTGCCTGTGCCAGCTCCAAGCCTGCCAGCCCAGAGCCAGCAGTCACTGCCCCGACCCAGTGTCCCCAAAATATAAGCCAGCAAGCCACTGGCAGCCAGCCCTCCACCACTCCCTAGGAGTAGTCTGCCAATTCCCGGGAGCCTGCCAGGGCCTGGAGAAGGCGGGCGCCTTCCTGGTCCAGGG